>JARHVA010002709.1:10000-667500 GCA_037957365.1 Torreya grandis | reverse complement strand
CAAACTAGTTTCAACATATCAAACATATAAATTATTCATTGTAATGTAAATAAACTAATAACTATACCTAAAGTTGTAATGGGTAGGTTGATAGATAAACAAAGAGAAGGTATGTAAGATAAAGTTTTAAAATTTAATTTAAAATTATATATATATATATATATATATATATATATATATATATATATATATATATATATATATATATATATATATATATATATATATATATATATATATAGTGTTAGAAGACACAAGCAATAAGTGTTGAAGAAGATCACCTTTTGAAATGAGGAGGGCATGATCACATGTATGAGAGATGCATACAATGATGGATGTGTTACATGGAGTTAGATATAAATGGAAACATAGGAGATTGTAATAATGGGAAACTCCATTAGACATATGGGAAGATAATAGTTGTTAGCTATCAAAAACAAAGTCTGTGTTCCTCATGTTTTTATATTTGAATGTATGTATTATTTTGCATTTTTACATACCATTGGAAAGGATATCTAGGAGAGATGTGAAGGCCTTTCAATGGCCAAACTCTTGAAATTATTGGATAATTGATAAATCCTTTACATTCTTATGCAATTGAGGGTTGGGTGATAGGAGGTGGAGGTGTGAATATCTATTTTATGTTATTGTTTCTATCTATAAAAAATTTTATGTCTTCAATTGCACTTTTTGTGATAGATGATTAACATTTTATTTTTTTGAAGGGTAAGTCACTTGTTTCATAGGTTCATAATTCTACATTGTGTAATCATTTTTTGAGGAAATAAAATCATCATTGAACACTTGTAAGTTCAAATTTAAGAATATTTGTCAATATGTCCCCACCCTTTACAAGGAACTAATTATGGAGATCCATCAAAATGTGTGAAAGAAGGATTCGTTATGTGTTGAGTTTTGAAAAAATGAATGTTGTCTTTTGGAAGGAGATAATTATAGGTTGTGCATAAATGGTTTTTTTTACTAAGGTCAATTATATATAACCAATTATAATGGTGTTGATTTGCATAATGATGACCTCCATGCCTACAAAATGGATTTTTTATTATCATAGAGGTGGCAGACATCAAAATGTGTGAAAGAAGGATTTTTTATATGTTGAGTTTTGAAAAAAATGAACGTTGTCTTGTGGAAGGAGATAATTATAGGTTGTGCATAAATGGTTTTTTTTTACTAAGGTCCATTATCTATAACTCATTATAATGGTGCTAGTTTACATAATGATGACCTCCATGCCTATAAAAATGGATTTTTGATTGTCATAGAGGTGGCAGACTTTTTAGATTAGCTTTCATTTTTAAAGAGATTTAGTGGCAACCTATACGTGCCACATTAAAAACATGTTATAGTATAATTTGAGGATCTTGGCACTGATGGTGGAGACCATGATTGATGGTGGGTTGATTTGGTATAATTTCAATGCAATATTAGTTTAAACTTCAATCGAGGTGTTACTATCTATGCAAAAGGGCATAGTGGATAAGCATTTGAAGAGAGATTTTGTGGAGATTATTATGCATAAGAGAATAGAACAAATTTAATGTGAGATAATTGTATGTCAGTGATAAGTATGGCCATAATACTTTGTGTATAATATTTTTTATTATTTTTAAAAAACACATAAATTCTTAATAAATTATATCATCATTGGAAATGCTAGACAAATTTTTATTGGTTGTGAGTTAATATTTAATTATTTTATGCTAGAATTGCAACTAATCTCACTTCATAAAAAGGAAATGCCTATCAACATAATAATTACATTCAATTAAGTGTCAAAAATATATGTAAAATATAGTAAATACATATAACAATGCCTAATTAATATTTCATATCAATTAGGAAGACAAATATATAGGGTTAGGAAGGCATATCTTGAAGATAAAGCTGTAGAAGACTTGTCTCCTTATTCTAACCTTAAAAATTTATTGTCATATCTAGAGGAAACCTTGCCTTGAATTTTGGTTTTGATGTACAACTAATGTTAATATTTTTGGAAATGCTTTTGAAAATGTTAGGAGCATCATGATTTATTCTGACAAGTGTTGGGAGCATATGTGTTGCTCATGGTTAAGTGTCAAAAACTAAAGTTTGAATTTTGGGTTTTGTTCTCCTAGTTTCACCTTTATTTTTCACTCCTTCATATCTCGTACCATGACTCATGTACCTAAAATATTTATTTTTTCTACCATGGATTATTAAAGAAAAAAAAGTGAGTTTAGGGATTTGTGTTTAGTGGGTAGATTGTGATTTATTTGTCCCTTAGGCAAGAAAAAAAGATGCCAAAAATTAGTAAATTTCATAAATGGAAATGACTTTATCTAGGGTTGTAGGAGTACTCCACAATAGATAGACATTGCATTCTAAAATAACAAGAAAAAATGGAACTGCATATATAAATTAAATTAATTAATAAAGGGAAAAAGGGATCATTTGCTAACTTGAGAGTGGATTACAACTATAAATTTGCTTGTGACACAAAATTTATCACACAATGGTGGATTTATATTTGAATTAAAATCTGAAATGGTAAAATATGTATTCTTTAGGATTTTTTCCACCTTTTATATTAAAATCACAAGAAACATTACTTAACTCATGACTTAAAACTTTACTAACTCTAGGTACCCAAAAATATAACTTAATAATATGATAATACCAAATAAAAATATAGGGAACAACATATTATAACATACATTGAGACTAGATACACAACATGCCCTCATCCTTTAATAGATTCTCCCCAAAGTTTTGCACAATTGATTTTAATACATGTGAAAGATGCGGTGAGGTTGAAACTCATGACTAATAAATCTGTAGATACTCAAATTTAATCACTAAGTGTTTTAAAATGTTTAATCTCAACATCTTTACCTTTCTTGGCCTATTCATCATTCTGTTAACTTGAAATATTTATCATATCCTTCACTATTCTACTCACTATCTTGCAGATACATAAAAAATCATTCAAAAATTTCTATTTTAATTATAGATTTCTATCAACCAAGTTCCAATATTATTTGGCCTTCTAGGACAAGACTACACTAGGTTAAATAGGGCCACAAATCGACCTTATCCACTAGTACACCCCTCCACACTCTAACGAATACTTTTAAAATTTGAGATGTTTCATATTAACTCTCTTGCACTTGTAATAATGTCAATTAACTAAAATATTCTAAATATTCCTATATATAGGCACATTAAGGGCTCTCAAATCATCATATGGCAATCACTTGGTAATTCTACTACACATTGAGTAAAAGATCACTAATCCTTCCAATTCAAGTTTTGATATATTCTAATAGTCGTAGGCCAAGTCTGAAGCTATTATATTATAGGTCAATGTAATTCATTATCAATCATTTAAGTTAGTCTATCTAGTTTCATTCATATAACAAATATCAATATTCACACACTCACTCTAAAATGGATAACTACATTAACTTGAGGCCTTGTTGGGCTATATACACAACACTCATATTATGCAGGGTTTTCTAAGGATATCTTGGTTATTCACCTTGCCCGATTCTGCCTTTTGTATTTGATCTTAATTTTATTTGTTTTACAAAAAATAGGTTTTATTATTATAGGTACTTCCACATGTCAAATAGGCATCCAAACACACAATAAACCCTCTTAAATTACCACAGGTGCCCATAAAGAAAATCTAATTGCATAGTCAACATAGATGCGACCATAGTCAATAGACATGGTCATAATGCATCTTTGTCCACCATAGTGTATCCATGTCCCAATACATCTTAAAATTATGTTTCCAATCATGACATATTTCATAAATCATCCTAATTAGTTCTATATCAATGATCTACTTGTAGAGTCAGCATAAACCAAATCCAAACTAGGTTTACACATTTTAGTAGAAGCTTATATTTATAGCTCATTTTAAATTTTGTATTTCACTTTATTTTAAATTTAAGTTTTGTATATTTTGTAATCTAAATTAGTATTTCAATCATTTTGTGTTTTATTTCTTTTCATTAGTAAATTTAAAAAAATGCCTTAAACATTTTGGTGAACCTATAATTTTTTTAGAATATTGATTATTTTTTACTTGATTTTTATCTTAGGATTACATCATATTTATATAAATTTATGACACTAAAATAAATAACCTTAAACCTTGGATATTAATCTGACACGATGAGTCGATCTTCTTCAACATTGGATCTTTATCTGACACTAAATAAATTATCTTATTACCTTGTATAAACATATGACACTGAAGCATTTATCTTTGACCTCAAGTTGAAATTTTTTTATCTCTATACACAAAAATATTTCAATTTTATTTTCTCTTTATTTTATAAACTATGTTATGGAATTTGTAAAACCACTAAGTGATTGTCATTACAAGCTAAGTGATGATTTATTTATGGACATTGTGGTGTGAGGGGTACTACCCCAATACTCAAGCTATTGTATACTTTGAATGGATTTTAGTTTTTGTGTGTCTCATTATATATTTTAAATGTATATCATCCATTATTTACACCATAGGAATCCTATTTATACAGTTTATTTGTGGTGATTTTGAGAGGAGCATATCACCTAGGTAAATTACTCTCACCATAACCTTAGAGATGAGATAGTGGGATACATGCACAGTTTAGCTTCTATAGTTAGTAATCTAAAATATTGGGCTAACACTAGTTTATGAATGAGAAAGTATATTTTATATCCCATATAGTCATTCAAATCCTTGCCTAGATCACCCTTTATACCTTGATTTTTGCTTTTATTTTATGCATAATGGGAGCAATAAGTGAATGTTTATTTCATATGCTACATAGGATTAAAAATTCAATGTCACATGTTTCACTACTTTTAAACATACTTTTCATTATTATTTTACATGGATTTAATTCCAAATTAATCAAGAATCTATACTAAACAAGGCCCAATCACATGTCTTTCCTATTTCAAATGGTTCCACTACTATATCATGTCATTATTCTTCTCAAATGCAAAAGTCACCAATAATAAATTTTGTCAAATATAAAATGACTTGGGAATAAGAGGAAGCATATTTTATACATTGTCTTAAATATGAATCTTCAAATTATCTTACATTACTTATTCCACATCCTCTTGAAGGGTGAATTATGTATCTCATTTGAGAACCCAATACTCTGGAAAACTTTGGTGAGAATGATGAAGCAAAACTTATGAAATATCTTCATGAACATTTAGAAAAGGTTGAATCACTCTTATATGTTACTAGAAATGAAAAAAATAAAAGATCCTAAGGTAGTATTTCCTGTGTTTCCACTTCCAATATTGCATGCACTCCTATTTCTACACCTATAGTTACTTCCATAGCATCATCCCTTGGTTTGGTAACATCACTTGGTTTCAAACTAATATCCATTCCTATACCTACTCATGATACTTATACTCCTCCAATCACCTCTAAAAATAATACTCTTGATCATACAATTATTACCTTACAAGCCAATTTATCTCAACTTGAGCAAACTTTTTCTCATACTAGCCCCTCCATGGACTCATATTTCTTGTTACATAACCCTTTGGCACCTAAAATTACATCTTATCCATTACCAGATGGCTTTGTGTCTCCTAATCTTATTTTATATGAAGGCAAAAGTGATCTTGAACAACAATTGTGTGTATTCCATACAGGATATCTAGACTATACATATAATGATAATTTATTGATGAATCTCTTTCCAAGAAGTCTCAAAGAATATTCTATTAGATGGTTTTATGATCTTTTTGTTCAATTATTAAAGGTTTCAATCCATTGAAAAATTATTTTCACCATAATTTTTCATTAACATTGGTGAAAACTAGAATATTCTCAAATTGTAGAGCTCAAACAAGGGTCTAGTGAAACAATCAATGAACATGTTTTAAGATACAAGATTATGTTAACAGAAATGACAAACTAAATAGTTGATAATGAGATCCAAGAAATTTTCACTCAAAGTTTTTTATTTCCACTCCAAGAGTCAATTATTTTTAATAGTGCCCACTCCATTCTTAATTCTACTAAGAATAGGCATCTTTCATATGATATTAAGACATCCTTGGATATAAAAGGCTATAAAAGTACCTTATAAAGTGAATAAGTGTCTCATATATTCATGGTAATTAAGTTGTAGAAATTCTAGGAATCTAATATGAATATCCTTTGGAACTAATGATATTTACTCCTCATACAAAACTATTGGTTGGTACATACATTGAATAACATCCTAATGAAATAGTATACATAAATATTCAATAACATGATATATATATTCAAAATCATACTACCTAATTAGTTTCTCCATCTACTTATGAGCATAATATATTTACACATGAGCAAAATCAATTAGTTATAAAAAATCAAGGTATAATCTCCTAAGTAGAAAGTGACATATAAAAAGAGGTATTTATCTCATAAGGCACCATAGGTATAGGTAGTTTACATATTCTCCTCTTACACATTAGGGTAAGGTTTATATAGGTACATGAGTAGTGATTCAGATAGTGATATTATAACATATGATTCCTATTCAGATTTAGAAGCATCTACAATTGGCACATACGCTTCATAGGAAGTCCTTCCTTTATATAACACCATGGGTTATGCATACATGCCTCCCATTATAAAAATAATTGGTTATATACTTTAATTTTCCTTTGTACATAGCTTCTTTTCCTTTCCTTCGTTGCTACTTCTTCTATCCCTTATCCAAGCATTCCTCTAGCCCTTGGTTTTATTTTCACTGTGGGCACATGCCCTCTTGATTTTCAAACCAATTCAAACAATCAAAATCAGATATATCATAATGCTTGTAATGCTCATTTTTTATGGAAATACATTTGCTTACTATTTCATATCATCATGTTATGACTCTTTTACACATACATTATGGGCACATTGCTTGCTTTCATTATTGCCACACTATGCTTTAGCACCTTCTTACGATTGTTTGAATCCCTCAAATTTATTATATTTTATAATCCTTGCTTATTGATACTTCTTAAAATCTTGTAAATTTTCAAATATGGAAAAATATTTAAAAAAATCATATATGTCAAAGATTCAAAAAAATCACAATATTTTCAAAAAAATCAAAATCAGGTCCTCTAGGTATTTTCTTATGTTATTAATTTAATTTTTTCCATATGTTATTTATTTAATGTTTAGTATATTTAATATTTCATTTATCTTTCAATACAAAATATTTTTCATGAGGTATGTGGGTGTTATATAGGACATACTAAATTACATGGTTTTTTGATGTCGGGCTTCCCTTTTACCTAGAAACCTTTGTAAGCTAGGGGCATATTTTCATTATCCATGAACACTTCAAAAAAAATTATCTATCCACAACCTCTATATCATAGTGATATATATATAATATAAATATTTTTCTAATCACTCGTAATTTACATTGTGTTACATGGATATGTTATTTGCTAATAATGGCATTGATTCATATGGTTGATGTAGACTAGTCTCATTCATTCTATGCTTATTTTTACATTCCTTCTTTACTACATGATACTTTATGACTTTTTTGCTTATTTTGTGTGTCCCTTGTCCTTGTGTGTGTAATATATATATATATATATATATATATATATATATATATATATATATATATATATATATATATATATATATATATATATATATATATATATATATATATATATATATATATATATATATATATATAATTGCTTGTATGACATCCTCATTCCATTTGCGTGTGGCTTTTGGCCTTATTTATTTGTGTGACATTCACATGTCCCTTGTATGTGGCCTTGGGGCCTTATGTATGACATTATGTGCAATTTGTGTGACATTATTTGTATGTTCATCACTTGTTAATATGGTTCCATTTATATCACATATTAATCTTCTATTTTATGCTTTTACTATTGTGACATGATACATATCATGCACATAAAACTTTTGTGCTTCAATGTTATATATATATATATATATATAGCACATGTTTTGTATGAAATTCAATGTAATATTCAAACTATAATGCAATATAACTTAAATTTATATATGATACTACATGATTTAAATTTTCACATATTATATAGTTCTTTTTTGAGATAAGTGACTTATAGGATATGTCTCTCATCTCAATTAGGGTGGCATCATAATGATTTTGTATTGAGAATTCAAGTTTTTATGGGAAACACATTTAATATTTATGGCATTATAAAATTTTCAAAATTACATCATGATTCATAATTTTCAAATTGTGAGGGAATATGACATGTATTTACACTCATTATTACAATTAATTCAATGTAGATTCACATTTAATTAATGCATATACATGGACATGTGAAAAATGATTATAATTATAAGTTTCGAAAGTTACAATCTCATATGGAAATCTATATCAGTTTAGTATATATACAGGGGGCATGATATTCATTCATTTTCATGTTTCTACATGGAAATTTAAAATTTCACTTTTTCAAAGTTCAAAAGTTTTAAAGGTATAAAAGTTTCAAATAGAATATAGATCTATTTTTAATGGTTTGATTCATATCATTTTTCCAATTGGGTGATGTTAGATTTTAGTGACAATCAATGTGTATGATTTCACTTTAGCGATCCACATTTAGTGGTTTCACCCCTTCTCCTACCATGTTTGAGTCTAGTGACACTCGATGTCTATGGTTGAATCATAGAGAGCCATATTTTGTGGTTATGTCCCTTAAATTATTCTATAATATTAATCTATGTATTCAGATGAGAGTTGGAGAAAACGATATTTCCAACTCAAAGGATTTCACTGGATTCAAATTGAGACTTGATCACTCTCAATTCTCCATAGACTCAATTTTTTTTAAATGCCTCAACAAGGGGGCACACAATTATCCAATTTCAAGTTAAAAGGAAACTAGATTGCATACTCTTTCCTTTATCTCTTTTAAAATTTCAAATTTCAAAGTATTAAATTTTCAATTTTAAAATATGGATAGTAACTACATTTAACGGCATTGTTGTAGGTTTTACATTGAGACACATTACCCAATCAAGCTTCACATCAAAAGATAAAGTGTGTATACATAATTATATTTTCATCTCCTTTACTCTAGTAATTTTACTTCATTTCAACACTAGAATAAAGGGTGGCGGGGATGTAAATACTCAAATTTAATCATTAAGTGCTTGGTAATGTTTGATCTTAACATCTTTATCTTTGTTGACCTATTTTCCATTCCATTAACTTGAAATCTCTATGAGATACTTAATTTTTCTACTCACTATCTTGAAAATATATAAAACATCATTCAGACATCCCTATTATGCTTACATATTCCTATTAACTAAGTTCCAACAATCTTTAGCCTTTTGGGGCTAGACCTATTAGGATGGATAGGGCTAAAGTATGGCCTTATCCATTAGTGTATCCTTATCCCCACACCCTAATAGATCATTTTTAAATTTGATATGTTTCATATTAAATATCCCATGGTTTTAGAAAGACCAGTTAACAAAAATATTCTAAATATTCCTCTTTATAATCACATGACAGTCTCTTAAAGCATAATCTAGGAATCACTTGGCAATTATACTACACACTGGCAAAAGAGAATTATCTAGTTATTTTAATTCAAGTTTTGTTTTATTTTAAGATTAATAGGCCAAGTCTAAATTTATTATATTACAAGTAAATGGAATTCATTTTCAAACATTCAAATCAATCTACCTAGTTACATTCATATAGCAAATATCAAGATTCACACACTCACTCTAGGAGGGAGAACTACATTAGCTTAAGATCATTTTGAGATATACATGTAGTTTTAGATTACATTGGATTTTCTAAGGATAGATTTTATATTACCCTTTCTCGATTCCCCCTTTGTATTTGATTTATATTTAGTTTAATGTGTAGGAACTAGGGTTGATTATTGTAGGTACTTCCATGTGTCAAATTGACACCTCCACACATACAAAAAAACATTTAAATTTTATGTAGGTTCCCATATAAAAATAATAATTTAATAGTCAACATAGACATGACCACAATCAATAGAGAAGGCCACAGTGCACCCCTGTCCACTCTAGTGCGGCCATGTCCCAGTACATCAAAAAATTCTATTTTTTAGTTGAGACACAATTCATATATCCTCTCAATCAATTCTATATTAGTGATCCACCTAAAAAATCAACACAAACCAAATCCAATCTATCTTTTCACATTTCATTAAAATTTATTAGTTATAGATCATTTTAATTTTTTTTATTTCAATGTATTTTACATTTTAGGTTATGTATATTTTGTAATTTAAATAAATATTTTAATTGTTTAGTGTTTTATTCCATTTCATTGGTAAATTATAAAAAATACCTTAAATAAAATCATAAAATAGATATATTACCAACACACCCTATAATACTTATTAATAAAACAGTTGAATTAGAATGGGATTTTTTGTTAACTCCTCAAGCTCCCCTTACATTATGGGCACTTATTTTCAATATGCTAAGTTTGGATGTTGTCTTCAAAACCCCTATATCACCAACATTGCATCCTCTCTTGGTATCCAATCCCACTTGACCTTAAACATTCACATAACCTGGATTTGGAACTTTATATCCTCTTAACCAATGATACACTCAGGTTCTAACACAAGCTTGCATTTTTCAACTTTGATGGGGAGTTTTTTCTATGGCACAATATTTAGTCCTTTTTTCTTCTTCAAACATGAAACATGAAGAACATCATTCAACCTTTGATTATTTTGTATTTATGATCCATATGTGACTTATCCCATCTTGGATCACACCCCATATGACCCATAATATTTTGGTTATAGGTTATGCTTATCTACATGCTTCAATGTGACATATTTATATGGTTTTATTTGCATAAACATTTTATCAATTATTTTAATTATCATCTCTCTCTTGTGTTAATATTTCTATGACTATATCTTATTGAAACTCACTACCAAATTCTCCCTCAAAATTTGTAGAGTATTTTGCATCTTTTGTAATGTTTCCTCTATTGATAAGGAATTTCCATTTTTAATTACCCAATATGATGGTGATGGTGTCTCATATCCATATATATCCTTAAATGGTGTCATTTTTATGGAAGAGTGATAAGTGTTGTTGTATCAATACTCATATAAATTTAGCCATTCCACCTACTTACACTACTTATCCCATGCATAGATTCTCATACCCTTTTATGTTTTTATTCACCACCTCTATTCTACCATCAATTTTGGGATGTAGTGATCATGTTAAATGTTACACCTACATTATGAAATAGATGTTGCATAAAAATGTTTTGGAATATTTTATCTTGATCACAAATGATCTATTTTGGGACACCAAGTAACTTAAACACATATCATAAATATAATTTACCAACCTTAGGCCATTGATCCCTACCTTTTTTGTGGGTATAAAGTGGGCATTGGTAAATTGATCTATCACAATAAATATTTCATCCTTACCTTTAGAATTGGGTAATCCTAAGATAAATTCCATTGACACAATTTCCCACTTTTGATTTAGTATAACATTTGGTTACAAAAAGCATTGGGAAGAAACACTCTAGACTTTATATTGTTGGAAAGTGTCACACTTAGGTAGAAATCATAAAATGTTTGCCTTCATGTTCTTCTAAAAAAAATAGACATGATGTTTTTGTACATTTTCTTTAATCCAACATAACTTGTAGATGGAAACTTGTGTCCATGCTCAAGTGCCACCTGAATAAGGGGTAGTCGTATGCAACTATCAAGTATTTCGTATGAGTCATTTGGTTAGGCATGGGTATAGATATTTTTTAGAAGCCTTGCATTTACCCCAAAATCAAAGTTGCAGATGTAATGATAGTATCAATAGTAGAGGTAGTAACACCTATGGTAAGGTTTACAATGTGAAATAGAGACTATTTTTATGCATTGAAAGTAGAAATTTTCCCTTCTTGTGTACTTTGGAAGCCAAGAGGAATTTGATTAATTTGTATATAAATTATGGCATAAATATTGAACTTGTTCATGATCTACCCCATTAATTTTATTACTATCTAAGCCTTCACAATTATTTTCTTCTTGATTATCTTGTTCATTAGGATTTTCTTGAATATATTCATGAGCAATTTTGTCATCAAAATAAGAGGAAACATTGTTTGCATTAAGGGAGTCCATTTTAAATGTGCTCAAAGGGATTTGAATATGCTCAATATGGGCCCCATTTAGCCTAGCACTGCACCTTAAAGGAATAAAGGAGGTATTTTTTTTAGTTGGCATAGAATAATAACATGGAAAAAATATTGTAAACAATATATGAAAATGAAATGCTATAAAAAGAAGGGTTTTTTTTTTGTATGGAAATTAATAAATTCCCCTAAAATCTAAGGTCAAAATAAAGTGATTGTAGTGTCAAATATCAAGTCCAAAGTCAACATAAAGTGATTTCAATGTCCAATTTTGAATCTAAGGTCAAAATAAAATTATTTTAATATAAAATATTAAATCTAAGGTTGAAATAAAGTTATTTTTATTTCAAATGTTCAGGAATTTATCTAAACCCTAAGACAAAAAAAAAAGCAATGTTCAAATAAAAGGTAAGGATTCGTTAGTATGTTTTATCAAAATTTGGAAATAATTGGGATGTTAATTTTAATTAATATAAAATGAATTGAAAGGTAGCAAATGCTATAAATAACTTGTAACTAGAATAATGAAATTAAAGTGATAAAATGAACAAAGATCGAATGAAGGAAAGAAGCTAATTATGTAAAGCATAAAGAGGGAAAGAATGCTTACCTAATTTTTTTCTATTAGGTTGATTATGCATGATTGATTATGGCTTGAAATGATCAACTTAGACTTGATTATGCATGTGAAACTAAAATAGTAACTATCACTGTCTGGGTGAGAATTGACTAGATCCATTCAAGATAGACAATCACTACTATCCTTAGTAGACTAATCTTGACCTGCATGAGAAAATAATAAAATTATGGTATAGTCACCTATGCTTCAAAATGTGATCATATGTGGAATTTTGACCTTCGGTTATGTGTAGATGACTTAAAACCAACCTCTTCAAGGTTGAAGCCCCACTAAGGTTTGTGATATATGAAAAACTTCAAAAAAAGAGGAGAAAGTGTAATGGATTGAGATAATACAAATAACCCCCATGATGACTGAATATTAGCTACATATCAATAGTAATTTGAAGATGGAATCAGGGTCACATAGTTCTCCCACCTAGAGTGTTTAGTGCAATAGTACTCCTTTGTTGCATGTATACATCTAGAGATAGCTTTCGAATACTTGATAATGTTTTAATTGAATTAGATAGAATGGGATTATGACTTGATTAAGGGATACTTCAAGTGAATAAAATAAAAAATTTAAATAATAGGATATGTGTTCCCAAATAGTGAATTTTACAGCCAAGTGAGAATAATAAGTGGATTAGATGTGCATTTATATAAATATAAATGGGTGAAACCCTCACATTACCTATACTAATAATATTGATCAACCTCTATGGAAGTATTTAAATTTTTAAAAGATCAATTATTGGATAAAGGACACGATTGACCCGTAAAGGTCAAGATCAAATGTTGATCCTAACCTGTATGAGTTAATTCTAAGATAGGAAGGGTGACATTTGATCTTAATAATTTTAAATGTACATACAGATGCTTAAATTTTGTAGCATATATGAATTTTTTTTAGGTGTAAAACAACTTAGAATGGATGGGTCTATACAAAACTTAGGATAGAATGAGGTGAAAAAATAGGACTAGATTACGTGTTTAAGTCTATTAAGGTAAATGTGGGCCAAAAATAACATTATCAAGTATTAATGATAAAATTTTATTATTTAAAATGTGGCATTCCATTAAAAACCAATTTAATACCCCATAAACCATATTTTTAATTACTAATAGTGAGAGGTCTTCCCACAACACATAAATAATCCAATTAGTGCAAGATCTATTTTGTTATTGGTGTTTTAGTTCAACTCCATCCAATACATAATATATCAATGTATTATTTAAAATCATAAGGTTTAACCCTTTGGTTTACCTTCAACATTTCTATTATAGTGCACACAATTTTCTATCAAAAAGGCTCTGATTTAGGGTAGTTAACTTTCTAAAATACACTATTGAATATATAAAATTCTAAGCCAAAATTTAAACACTAGAAATTATTAACATCTCATAAATATGGATACTTGTATTTTGAATTAAAACTATCATTTATTATCTCAAATCACTTATATTCAGGAAATACTTTCACCTCAACACATAACAAGGAATTAAAATCATTAAATATGTCAATTACATGGAGCAACACAGAGCGTACTAGGAAAAGAAATTTTGGAGATCCTAAGGATGACAAATTAGAGACCAAAATTATTTTATCAAAATGAAAATAATTAATTCTTACAACTAATTTTTGGGTTAATTCTGGCTTGTTCAATGGTTCTCTTGGAAAAATTCATGCTATAATTTATATAATTGGCACCAAACCACCTAAATTTCTAATGTTTATGGTTTTATATATGAAAAAAAAATATAGGCCCAACATGGGATGTGAATAATCCTCAATACGTGAAAATCCCTCCCATAAATTGAGGAAACCTTTAAAAACTTCCATTGAAAATGTTATGTGCTCTAACAATACATAAGTCACAGGGAATAACATTGCATAAGGAAATCATTAATATTAGTAATATTAAACATTTGGGCCTAAATTTTACTATAATTTCAAGATTAAAATCCTTGCAATAACTTTGTCTTTCATCTCCTTTCTCTTTTTACAAATATGCAAAAAATTAAGATACAGCACACATCCACATTAGGGGAAAAAAGAAACAAGTATATTCCCTATCATAACTCCCTCTTCATTTAATTGGTCTTAATTTATATCACTATTAATGTTTGTAATTTTCCTTCCTAATGCAATTTTTAGTTCATTATATTCTTTTGTGGTATGATTTTAAAATTTTATTAGTAGATAGGTATGTGATTCCTAGCTCTTGCTTTATATTTTTTGAGTATTTTTTAATTTAAAGATGAATATTTTGATCTTTTAGATTTTTTGATATCTGTTAGTATTAAGTTTATAAATAATATATTTTTAAAATAAAATATATAAAAGGAGATATGAATTCACAACAATACTTGTCTAATAATCACTAGCATATGGAGTCTAGGTTGTAAAATGTGTTGGCCTCTAAAAGTCATAACTATGATATGGAAAAGAGTTATAATTTTATTTAAAAGGTAGTTCAATAATATGAGATTATTTTTTCCTTCAAATTAAGAATAAAACCATATATTATTTTTGACTATTTATAGATTTGTATAAATAAACACCAAAAAGAGCTAAATACACAAGTTATTTGATTATTTACAAATTAAGAAAAGTCTACAATAGAAACCTTGAAATCTTAACTTCTTACAAACATATAAAATCTAAAACTCCCTATCATTAGCAGGTGTCATGTATATATAATTTACCTCTAACATTAAATGAGAGCATATTCATTATGAATAATCTCCCATGTGCAGTTCATCCTTCTTTTCCTCTAAATCCTTCTCTGACCCAAGCATGACAAAATAATTTCCCAATAATAGATATTGGTGTCATAATAAGAAATCCCCTAGTGATATGGATCAATGTGTATTCCCATTCTATTCCTATGGATATTTTTTGTCATTTCAAGGCAAGTTGTGAAAATACTGTATGGTTGGAGTTCTAGTTGAGGGTATCCCAGCACTAGAAGAAAAAAATGACAAGTGATTATCTTGATAAACTTGGCTCTGTGGGGAAACTAATGAACATGAATGTTGAGGAGAAAAGAGGGTGAGAATTAATATCATCCACCTTTTTTAACACATTTTTGGGATTTTTCTTATTGAGAAGAGGGGTAGCCAGCTTAGGTTTTTTCCCACCGATGATTTTCTTGTTTGACATAGTGGCCTACCCATAATTTCTAACCATATTTGTATTTTTAGGTAGAACTTGCTTGATAGATGGCATTGAGTAGACTATGAGGGGACAATATCAAATCCTATGAATGGGTGATTGACACCAAAACAATGTGTTTGGCATGTTTATGTAGGTGATTTTTTGTGAAAAAATTTTAGTCCCTATATGAATGTCAATAGACTCTTTCAAGTTTTTTTCAAAACAACCTTGACACAAATGCACTTGTTAGGATGCATAAAATAAAATATTTTTATCTCATGCAAAATAATACACCGTATGGGCTTAAAAATCTCAGATAGTAAAGACCATAATATAACTAGAATATTGAATAACTAGATGAAACCTAGATAGGCACCTTAATAGATGTTTGATCTAAAACCTTAAAACTATGGAACCATGGAGACATAATCATAAGGATATTTTGAAGTAAGAAACAACTTGAATTGTAAATAAGGGCTTCCACTTGTGATGGGTCCTTGAATGAATCTAGGAACAAACCCTTTGTGAGGTTACAGACTCTAGTAACTTGAAATCCCAAGGGCTCTTAGTGGTGTCCAATTGAAGCATCAAGAGAATACACACAGGGTGTGTGGCTAACATAGTATACAATAAGAAAATTATTTGCATACCATCTAAAAACATTTTCAAAAACATCTACTTTAAAAAAAATTAGTTTGAAGAAGACTATTAAAATCTATACCTCATCATAGACCTTTAAGTAAACTTTTGAGCTTGTTTCAGCACTATTATTCCCAATGTCAGCAGCAATGGTCATGAATTAGTTGAGGGCCATTTATAGAAACTTTGGGTAGAGTTAGAGATGAAATAAATGAGATTTGGCCTTGAAAATGCCATAGATGTGGTGTGATATAAGGAAAGACAGTACAATAAAGCATAAGATAGATATGCAAACACCCTAATAGAGAAAGTCTTCTCAATAGCTTCTTCCAACTATAAAAAAAATGTAATATACAAAAGGAAATATGAATTCGTAAGGTGATTTTTTTTATAATCACTAGATTGTAGAGTCTAGGCTACAAAACATGTTGGGATCTAAAATTCATCATGTCATAGTTGCAATATGGAAAAGTTTTATGATTTTTATTAAAGGTAGTTTAGTTCACATGAGACTAAGTTATCTTTGAATTGAATAATAAAATAACATATTCTTATTAAATTTCAAAAAAAGTTAATATAAATAAGAACTAAAAGGTATTAAATATGCAAAATATTTAACTTTTGAAAACCTCAATGTGCTGAAAATATAGCATCTTCCATTAAATTTCATGTTATAATTTCAAAGGAAGTTCAGTTCACATAATCTAACTATGTTATCTCTGAAGAGAAGAATAAAACATTGTTTCTCATTGATTGTCTACAAATTAATATAAATACTAAAAGGTGGAATTCCATTAAAAACTAGTTTAATACCCCATAAGCCAATTCAAACAAATAGCAACAAAATAATTAAGCAATTAATTTCATCAATGAGTGGCTATATAGGAGGGGAAGAGCCACATCTACTCGATGTCTTACTTTATAATAATCTTGCTAATGTTTTAAAGAATATTATTATGCAACATGGAAGAATAAGAGCAAGAATAACCCCAACCATTTAAACTATGTTCTAAAAATGATGGAAAGAAGTGACAATGTCCACAACCTACTTATGTCCACTATTCTCAATGCTTGAAACATCATACCGGTATTAAATGTTACAGGAAAGATGTCAAAACCATCCACCCAAAGGGAAATGAGGGTAGTTGTGTGCTAAAATTTAGTCATTTGAAAAAACTATGTAAAATAATAGAAATAATGTTATTTACTACACACACAGCCACAACTATAACCTATAATCAGTAGTTACTAATAGATGACAAATTTTATGGGAAACAATTTTTTAATTTATCTCAAAAGGTAAAGAAATTTTTGTTGAAGAATGGAATCATTATCAAGTTTTAGGATAGAATCAATGTACAAAAATATATTTTTTTAAATTAATTATATTTTTTTAACATTTAGCTATTCTCTTGAAAAAACTAAATAAAAATGGCTAGTTTGTAACATATGTTGTTGCCAGCTTCTCAGATACTTATTTTATGAAGTCATAAGATACTTACAATTTGTGAGTATCACAAGATTGACCAAATTGTACTTGATAAAGAGTCTATACCAAATACATAACCTAATGACTATGAAAAATGTAATCATAAAGCCTTAATATTATTAAAACTCACTGTAGTTGATAATTTAATACTAGAAGTTAGAAATGCAACTATTGCACTAGAATTATCGTGACATCTTAGGACCAAATATAGGGATTATAAATCTGAAAGACTAATGTATTTGAATAATTTATTATTTTCCACTAAGATGTAAGAAGATAGATCCATTTTTGAGTATTTATTATAGTTGAAGGAAATCTTTGATCAATTGAAGGTAGTGGAAAAGCTTATAGATGAGCATGACCTCATTACTCTTGTTATGCATAATTTACCACCTTCATATGATTCTTTTTTGGATTCATTACACATGATTGTAGAAACACAAACATTGGACTTTGAGAAGTTGACCAAACTTCTCATACATATGGAAAATTTGTAGGAACAATCCATAGATTTAACATCCACATCTATAAAAAGTGTTTTTTTGGAAAAGACAAAATGTAAGGGAAAATGGTTGGCAAACAAATATTATTCAAATGAAAATGTAAGTGATTCCAAGAAAACAAAATGGAAGTGTTTTTATTACAAGCAACCATGTCATTTTAAGAAATATTGTAGAAGGAGAAAATATGATATGGCTAATGTAAACAAAAAATATAGACATACTAATATTTCAAAAGAAGAAGAAGAAGCATCTAATGAATTTGATTTTTCAGCAAGATAAGACCAATCATGTGAGTCATAAAGTTAGTATTTTGACTTAGGAGCCTCACAACACTACACATGTCACTTATATTGATATGTAAACTTCATTGAGGATAATATTAATAATGAAATTGTTTCTTTAGGTGATGGATGGACACATGAAATTAAAGGATGTGGGGATGTGTTGGTTTAAAAATTTGTTAGGGGGATAACTATGGACTTTCAATCAAAAGTTTGAGGATGAATTCCTCATGTTAGTCAATAATGTGGGGATATATTATCTTTCTTATTATTAGGTAAATCTACCTTTATTGAAAACCAAAAATGGAAAGCATAGAAAGATCTATTCATAACTATTTATAGCAAAAATATTTTCTATGGGGATTTCAAACTTTTAACTAGAAATTACATAAAAAGAGAAATGAAATGAAGGGAATGATGGGAAAAGGGGAAAATGAGAAATGAAAGGAGAAAGGAATAATGAGATTATTCTAGACAATTAAACACATAGGCTAGTACAATAACCCAAGAAAATATAAAGGACAACCCTAAGTAACTAAACATGGAGGCTCACTGGAATAGCCTAAGATTTAATATTTTAATACAAAAAACCTTTATCATATAAATGGGATGAGAAAGACATATTATATACATAAGAACATGATATATACACCAAGAATATTGGATAGAATTACAAATAAATATATATATAAACTTCATATTTCCCAATAAAAACAAACATAAGTATTATTTTTAATCCCACTAAGGCTTCAAAATGGCAAGAATTCCTAATGCAGATTCAATAGAACTTTCTACACTAAAAATTATGCATTCATTGACTATCTAACAATAGCATTTTAGCAAATTGAAAGAATGAGAATCAAAATGGATTTACATACTCATGCATATCATTCATTTAAAAAAAAATTGTGACACAATATCCTATTAATCATATATGTATTGATTATTCATGGGGATGTACATATAGATTCATTCCTTCCATCTTGAAAAAAATTATTCTACTATCAAAAATCCACTAACAAAAAGCCAATGTGAACTCAGCTAAAGTTAAATTTATAAATGAACCCCAAACTCTTATTTATAGGTTAAAATGGGTGGTTACACTATGTAACCACCTTATTTTCATTTGTAGAAGCTTGTAAAAGCACGTTAGTGAAACTACACAACTTAAAACTTGCAAAAATGTGTTGAATAATTTGCACAACTTGCAAAAGTGCAATGACCAATTTGCATGACTTATAAAAGTGTTTAGGTATTTATGCATGATTTACAAAAGTACATTAGAAAATTTTCACAAACTGAAACTTTGAAAAGTGCATTGACACACAACTTACAAAAGTGTGTTGGGAAATTTTCATGACTTAAAACTTGAAAAATGTGTTGATGAATTAACACAACTTGCAAAAGTGCAATGATCAATTTGCACGACTTGAAAAAGTATGTTGGTTTTTTTCACAAATTGCAAAAGTGAAATGATCAATTTTCACAACTTATAAAAGTCACTTTATAGTTTTGCACAACTTGAAAACTATGAACTTTGCTTTGTTTCTATAATTGTGGTTCTTCCCTTGATTTTCAAATTTAAAACTAAAAATTTTGCACCATGGATCCTTGAGGAAAAATGTTCTTCATCAAATAATTTTTCCAATTTATCAAACAAGAGATAAATCATAGTTTAGATGTGAAATTTATGCCTGAGGAAGATTGGACCCTACTTGGACACATCTAGAATTTTGTCTTGTTTAAATAATTATGATTCTCCCCCTTGATTTTAGACGTTCAAGATGAAGTTTTTTTAAACATGTGTTCTTAAGGTAAAATTTTATTCATCAAATTATATTCA
Source organism: Torreya grandis (assembly GCA_037957365.1). NCBI lineage: Eukaryota > Viridiplantae > Streptophyta > Pinopsida > Cupressales > Taxaceae > Torreya > Torreya grandis. The sequence continues at coordinate 646,752 of JARHVA010002709.1, read as the reverse complement.
AAATACATCAAAACATATATAAATTTTAGTTTAGATTCAAAATTTATGGTCCAAGAGAGATTGGACCCTATTTTGACATTTTTTGCTTATCAGGGTGTCAAATTTTGACCTCTTTGTTTTCAAGGGTGTCAGACTCTGACCCCTTTACTTGTAAGGGTGTTAGATTATGACCCCTCTACTTGTATGGGTGTCATATTCTGATAATAAAAAGGCTTAGGAAAATTTTTATTTTTCCTTGATTCTTCTAAAACATATTGAGGAATATTTTGAGGTAAGGCATTTCAAGTTTGATAGTCTAGAATTATGTCTTACTTAGACAAATATGATTCTTCCCATTAATTTTAGAATTTAAAAATGAAATTTTAACACTATGTGTTCTTAAGGAGAAAATATATTCATCAAATTATATTTCCAATGCATTGAACGAGAGCCAAAATAGAATTCAGATGCAAAATTTATGACTTGAGGGAGATTAAACCATGTTTTGACATTTTCTACTTGATGGGGTGTCAGATTTTGATTTGTCTACTTGTAAGGGTGTTGGAATCTAATTGTCTACTTGTAAAGGTGTCATATTCTGATAATAAAAAGACTTAGGAAACTTTTATTTTTTCCTTGATTCTTTTGGAACCTATTGAGGAACTTTATGAGGTAAGGCATTTCAAGATTGAACAAATAAATCTATGTTCAGCTTTGTACTACCATTTTTTATACATCCTTTACATAATTGAAATTTGGAGTAATATTTGATAAATTATTCAAGTCTAAAATTGAATCACAATTATGAATAACTTTACCTCGAATCATTTGTGAGTCATTAAACACTTTGAAATGATTGCATTTAAAACTTCATTACAATATCTTGACCCAATATCCAAATGTATTTTTATTGTAGTCATATTGACCAACCTTCATAGATTGATTTCATACATAATAATATTGGATCCAAAAATTGAAAACGGGTTCATTTAAGTCCTTAGTTTCTACTTTGTGTGATTTATATGATATGAGGTCCATTCCATGTGTAGGAGGCACTTGTGTTTTATCGATTGTATTAGCCTTTGTGAATTATCCTTCATACATCCAAGGGTGGAAAAAATGTATGTAATTTTATCTAGTATCAAGCATTGTGTTCTAACTATCTAGATAGAATATCATCTATAGCCTTGTCTTCAAATGTGGGACTTAGTTCTAAGGAGTAGTTTATGAATTAAAATTAATGACCATTCATGACCTTTTGAATCAAAAATGATCAAAATATTCTCTTCAAACGCATATCCATCCATAATGTTACTCTAAAAACCACTAAATTGATCACCATTTGGAAGCTTGAAGGATAGTGTAGATCTCAGTATGTAAATTCCTTTACCTTAAACTCTTCACATCCAACAAGTGAAATATTAAACAAACCAATCCTTGTCTATTGGGATATGGATTCGGTGTCTATTTTTCAAAAAAATAAAAAATAAAAAATTGTCTCTATCATTAAAACACCTTTAATTTCCTATGAGAGTGAAACTGGGGGTGTAGTCATGAATGTAAAATTTCATGATAATAGGATGTACAAATCATTTTGAATAATGAGTTAAAATATACATTTACCAATGTTAGATATGTACCACATATGAATTAAAACATTTTATCCATCAATGAAATTACCAAAAACAAGCAATTGGAAGTTAAGTTTGAAGGAAAAAAATGTAATATCACTACACTCAATGATAAGCTTGTTGTTGGTATAAGGGAAAGGAGTCTATATAAACTTGCATATCCTAAATTAGTAGATCAATATACTTTAGCAATAATTGTGTAGTTTAGTATTGTATGGCATGAAAGATATGGTCATTTAAATTACCAGTATTTAAATATCTTGAGTAAAAATAAAATGGTGAATGGACTCCCATATATTCAAGAAAATCAAGATGTTTGTGAAGATGTCACTTGGATAAACAAATTATATTGAGGAGGACTATTGGAATTTGTACCTCATTATAGACCTTTGAGTAAACTTCTGAGCTCATTTCAGCACTATTGTTCCCAATGTCAACAATAATGGTCATGTATTAGTTGAGGGCCATTTATAGAAACCTTGGGTAGAATTACAGATTAAATAAATGTGAGATGGCCTTCAAAATCCCATAGAGATGGTGTGATACAAGGAAAGACAATACAACAAAGCATAAGATAGACATGTAAACACCCTAATAGAGAAATTATTCTCAATAGCTTTTTCCAACTACGAAAATAATAAAAAATACATGTAATATAAAAAAGTAAATATGAATTCATAAGGGTAATTTTTTTTATAATCACTAGATTATAGAGTTTACGCTACAAAACATGTTGGGCTCTAAAATCCATCATGTCATAGTTGCAATATGGAAAAGTGTTATAATTTTTATTAATAGTAGTTTAGTTCGCATGAGACTAAGTTATTTTTTAATTGAAGAATAAAATAACATATTCTTATTAAATGTCAAAAATTTAATATAAATAAATACTAAAAGGTACTAAATATGAAAAATAATTAACTTTTGAAAACTTTAACGTGTTGAAACTAGCAGTTGCCCCCATGATGCAAGAAAAGTCAAAGATTAGATATAAAAGTTATTCATATTAGTAAACGATCAAGTACTTTAATTTTTTTTTTTTTTACTAAATGTTTGTATTTTTTCTTCACTACCTTGTAAATCTTTTTGGTTTTAAGTCATGTAATTTAGTTATCAAACTCTTTTGAAAATTTAATATTATATAATTTATATAAATTTTAGATTATATAATATATATTTAAATATTATATATTAATTTTTATGATAAATACTAATGATGAAAATTTTGAAGCCATAAAATGTATTGTATGTAATAATAGTTACAAATATTACTCTCTCTTTTTTATTGTATTTAACAATAATTACAAAGCTAAAGTTCTTATGAATGGTGTGAAAGATGTAATTCTATCAATCTTTTTTCCTCTATTTTTTGAAGATTTATATATTTACTCTCTTTCATTCTTGCAAAGCATTCAAAGGTAAATGTAGGAGAGATATACATGTCATTGTTTGAACATACTCTTGGTATGTCAGTAAATATTAAGCCTTGGCAATCAATGTCTCTAATGTCAATTGTTGCTTTATTGAGTGTCATTTCCTTGTGCTTTGTGTATGGTTAGATCCCATGCCTTTTTAATATGAATATGATGACAATTACCTCATGTAATAGGAACAATCGGTACATGTGTAAAATTCTTTGTATCCTATGGGGGGCCAAAGTATTTTTTGAATGCAACAACTACAAATATGTATAGGAAAGGTGGCTTTGAATTTGAGTTATAAACGATGTCAACAATTTCTCCAATAGCTTCATTAACTAATCCTGCTTTCACCCATACATTGTATGTTAACATAATTTTTTGTTTATTACATAGAAACATAACTGGCTCAAGTTGAGTGTCATTGTGGTTAGATGTATTTGTTTGTTTGCCTTGTTGAGCTCTACATAAAGCAATTGTCATATTTAGTGATTTCAACATTTTCTTATTATGCATTATTGGAATTACATTTGTTTCATACAAATGTGTAGATATTTTAGAATCTTCTTATTTTTATAGGCATTACATGAGAATATTCAAATCTTCTTCTATTGGGTTTGTATCTCTGATGTTAGTTAACTAATTTTTTAATAGAATTTATTTTTCCATGCATCTTTGTTGGCAAAATTTTGTTTCTAATGTAACAAATATATCAAATGTTTGCCATAGTGTGTGCCCAAAATATCTGCCTACATACATTGGAATGTCATTTATAGGTTGGAGTTGTCCCTAGTCTCTAATGAGTATAATTGAGCCACCACCGAAGTCTTTATTTTTATTGAGGAAATGCTTCACATAATCATTTATTTATCTTACTAAGCATGTTTAGCCCTATAAAACTCATTTCATCTATGAGCACATATTGAAACCCGTTGACATTGCTCAAACTCACTATGAAATGGAATGTTTCCTCCCTACATATTGATTACCACATCATATGAAGGAATACACAACCTCATTTTCTAATATCACCTCCACAAAATATAAGACTATTATTTCTTACCATTTCATACATAAAGGGTGAGATGGGGTCATTAGTTATGCACATAAGGTAACACTTTATATTTCTTAGTCTATGATGGCTTGCATTCTTCATGGAAAGAGATAGTGTCTTTTCACAATCTCTATGCCACAACTACAACTCCCCCGAACATATGTTTGTCTATTCTATCAATATATTGACACCTAGAAAACATACAAAAATATGTTACTCATACCCATAGAATAAATGGCAAGGCCATATAGAACATGCAAGTGCTAGAAGATTTCAAAGTGATTTGGGTGGTGATGATGAGGGACAATGATAGGGTATTTTATGAGATATTATACATCAAAGAGACCATATCATACACATGCCTCAAGTTTAGGGTAGTTGTTATATTACAAACCCTACACCCATTATGAATTGATTTATAGCTTGCAAGTTGGTGGCATCTTATATTGACTATTTTCTATTTGATTATCAAAGGACTCCACTTTTGATGTGAAGATCAAATCAAACATGTAATGTTGTTGGTGTAAGGGCAATAAATTATAGTTATAAAGTTTATCTTTTTAATTTCAGCATGATTAAATTGAGTATCGAAGCTTTTTTAAAGTGGATGCCACATGGGTGCATAAGGGGGCATCGTTGTTGATATAGTGTGGTCGATTGGCGATCAATCCTACATCATACACTTAAAAAGGGAATATACTTCACAAATGAAAATAAAATACTTATACATTTTAGAAAGATATTTATATATCATATAATAAAAAAATATGTATAATAATATATATAATTTAAATATGTATATAAAAAATATATGAAATATTTAATAATAATAAAATATTATAATATTATTTATTATACATCAATATTATATATAATATCATATAAAATAATTATTAATATACTATAATTATAATATAATATCAAAAACATGGAAACATTTAAAACATATCAATGTTTAATTTTTTTTAACACTTTATTTTTATTTTTAATAGTAAAAAATTATATTTATTAACACATATATATTCAACTATTAAAAAATTATACATGTAAATAAAAAATAAACAAATACAGACACCTGGATAGTTGTTTAGACACTTGTTCAAATTCAGAGGAAACAGGTGTAGAAAACCACAAGATAGATGTCCTTGCACGCAGTGCTTCAGTGGGAGCCTTTATGGATCATCTTTTCCAAGGATATGGTGATAAAGCTTAGTTATAAGACCATAAATGATAGGGGTGCCAATGTCCACATTGTAGATGGGCCTTGCATAATAATACATGATATCAACCATATCATCATCAAAAGAATTCACATACACCACTATGTGCCTACAGGGGATCAAGATGTTCAGTCCACCTCAATGTATGCTAGGCATAGAGGGATGTGTGACAGGGATAGAATTTTGATAATGAATGGAAGGCATATATGGGTGGATCATTGCTCCCTCTCCCACTATACAGACGGCTTGGTGGATGTTGTCTTGGCTTCCACTACTATTACCATTTCCAACAATCATTTTTCCCACCATAATGAGGTCATGCTGCTCAACCACAACTATGCTTATATGCAAGATAATATTATGTATGTCACCACCACCTTCAACCATTTTGGTAAAGTCCTTGTGCAACAAATGCCAACACACACACACACACACACACACACACACACATGTATATGTATATGTATATGTATATGTATATGTATATGTATATGTATATATATGTATCTATATATATGCAAGATAATATTATGTATGTCACCACTACCTTCAACCATTTTGGTAAAGTCCTTGTGCAACAAATGCCCACACACACACACACACACACACACACACACACACACACACACACACACACACACACACACACACACACACACACACATAGCTTGGCTCTTGTATTTATGTAATAATAGCAATATCAATTGCAATTGTAATTGCAGGGACCGACATGGATACTTCCATGTTGTAATTAATGATTTTATACACCCAAAGATGTACATAATTGGTGGAAGCCTTTTTTGGAACATATCTTGTTGCCTTCATCTCTGAAGAAAAGTTTTCCATATTTTCACATATGTCTATGCTTATAGACATGATCTATTTCCTACACACAAAACATGTACCATTTATGGATTTCAATCCAACTACATCAGGTTACCAGGTATCATTTTAATTCTTACATATTTGCATCTGAAGTGGTTGGAATTTAATGTTTGTTTGAAATCCAAGAAATAGAAAAGGGACATAGCATCCTCCAAGCCCAACCATGGTGAAGTATATGAGATTCTAGGTATAGTAAATTTATCTCTCATTATGATAAGAGTCTTGCACCATGTCAGCAATCAAGAAATCACGATGTGGACATTGTCAAGGTGGCTATCAGCAATAAATATGCTGCCAAATGGCATATTCTTTTCCTTGTCTCTTGTGAGATGAATCTGGGGGCATCCAACGAATTAATATATAGTATATTATATTATATATTTTAATATATTATAACTTTTATTATATTTTAATATATTATATTATATAATGTATTTCAATGTATTATATATTGTAATATTTTATATGTAATATATTTATATAAATACTAAACAAATACGTAAAATCTAACCTAATATAAAATCTTCACTAAACAAAGTTATTAAAAAAACAAAACCAAATTTTGTAAAAAACATAAACCTAAAACTAATAAACAAAAGGAGAGGAAGATAGTCTACAAAACCATAAACTCATGGTGCAGCATTCCAATGGTGAAAATGGCATATTCTTTTTTTTGTCTCTTGTGAGATAAATATGGGGGTTTCGCCCCACTGTATAAACCTCTGACTAATTATATATTATATATTTTAACATATTATATATTAAAATAACTTATATATTATAATACATTTTATCTTATATATTTTAAAATATTATAAATTAATATACAATATATTATATTATAGATTTGAATATATTATAACTTTCATTATATTTTAATATATTATATATTGTAATATTTTATATGTAATATATTTATATAAATACTAAACAAATACGTAAAATTTAACCCAATATAAAATCTTCACTAAACAAAGTTATTAAAAAACAAAACCAAATTTCGTAAAAAACATAAACCTAAAACTAATAAACAATAAACAAAAGGATCTAAACTAAAAACCTAATACCTCTTAACAAAACAAAATACCACGAAGTCTATGGAGAAAATTGCCGTTGGGATTGCAAAGAGGCTTCAAAAACTGTGGTTGTTGCTAGGTAAGACCAGATGGAAGCAAAGTGGTGGCGCTGCGAGCCATGGATGCAGCGGTTGAGATGGTTGTCATGTGGAGCAAATGGAGAATAGCCAGTCGACAAAATTGCTAACTGTGATCATAGGTGGTGTAAAAAATTACATGGTAAACTACATTTTTTTGGTTATATACAACATAAAAATGAATATTTGGCATTTTGTCTCTTGTGAAATAAATCTTGGAACCTTACCCCATCGTATAAACTTTCGACTTAACAAAATCATTGAAAATGCATATACATATTATAGATTTCATTATGGGTCTATTAATTTATCATTATGAATAAAAATAAGTTGTAAAAAACTAAAACAACATTATTGTACGATAAAATAATTATTATACGTATTAAAATAGTTTGCATGTATTCTTGACAGTCACTCAATAAACTTCCTTAAAATCTTGAGAGTGGGATTCATTTCGAAATTAAAAATATACATATTTATGCTATACTCAGCTCACATGATTTAAATAAACTCTCAACAATTGTAGCATGATATACTCGGTTCACGCAATAACGAAGCAGTTAATTCCATCAATGAGCGGCTATAAAGAAGGGGAAGGGCCGCGTCTGCTCGATGCCTTGCTTTATAATAATCTGGCTAATGTTGTACAGATTATCATAATTCGGTATGGAAGAAGAAGTCCAACCATTCAAACGATGTTCTAAAAACGATGGAAAGAAGTGGCAATGTCCGCAACCTGCTTATGCCCACTACGCTCAATGCCTGAAACATCATACTGGTATTAAACGTTACAGGCAAGCCGTCAAAACCATCCGGCCAAAGGAAGAAGATGAGGGTGGTTGTGTGCTAAAATTTAGTCAGTTTAACAAACGACGTAAAATATCAGAAAGAATGTTGTTTACTACACACGCAGCCGCAACTGCAGCCTACGATCTGCAGATACTGATGAACGGCAAAAACGCTCGTGAGGGTTGCGTTGCCATCCCCTACGATAACTTTACGATCACAAGTTTTGAACAATGGTTGGATCTCAACCAGGCTTTTCACACCACACCCAAATCACAGTAACTGCAGATCCAGGATTTAAAACATATTGGACCTTTTAGGACAAATTCTTATCCCAAAATAAATGAAACCTCCACCCTTTCTAGATTTCCACACCCTTAATCATGTTTTAACAAACTAGTTTAGCACTCCCCATTTAAGAAATAAGTATTAATTCAAGGAAAACTTTGTAAATCTTATTAAGACATAATTTTAAGACTATGTTCTTCTATAATAAACCAAACCCTATAAATAATTAGGTGATTGTTAAGAACTTCCTGAACTCCTAAAGGACATGGAATTATAAGGGGAGATTTAACATAAGTAAAACTACTTTTCACCAAAACTTTCAAATCAAATTTGAATTATGTTCAAACTTTGATAATTTGAAATTTAATGAGCTTATTGAACAAAGAAGCTTCAATTTTTTTTTTTTTTGAGTGGTTTTTCTTCTTTTTTGAATTGATTACATAATAAATTTTATTAACTTTTAATTTTGGACTCAAGCTTCCAAATTAATCTTGAAAATGCCTTACAGCACCTCAATCTTCCACTCCCTAGTCATCGAGTCCACAACATCCATATCTAGAACTAATTTTATGAAATTAAAAGCATCAATAGATATTGGGTTGAAGATTTTGTAAAGTTCCATATTGTTTAGAGATTTTTTGTAAAAACCATTATCACCATTCAAAGCATCCTCAAAGCTTTCCATTATAAAACCAAGAGCGGAGTCAAAAAAAAGACATTACCAAAGAAAGAATAAAGACAACAAATATAGGAAAATGGACTTCCTATTGCAAACACACATAATCTAAATGAGAAATAAAATTATTTTCATAATCAATACTCGATAATACATTTAAATGAAACCTTACATGAACCAAAATACTAGTAAAAAGAGAGATGATATATATATATATATATATATATATATATATATTTAATTTTTTTAAATTAAAATTAATGAAATCATCATTAATACCCTTTCATTGTTGAAATCATTTGATCTTTGAGTAAATGAATTTAAAATCCATCCCCCTACACATTCCATTATAGGTAACATTTACATGTATTGTAAGGAAGTATGTAAGGATATTTATTTCTTTGTAGCTCATTTAGGTTATCAAAGTTAGTTTAGTATATTATTCTCACCAAATATTTTCACTTTACTATATATTAACACTAGTAAATGGTTATTCTATGAATATAATTTAGTAAGTGTTACATTCTTTAAATTTTTTTGTAAATTTATAATTTTTAGTATAATTTTACCTTTTTATATAAAATATGATACCAATTTTTCAAATTTTATTATATAAACAAAATTCATTTTAATATAATTCATTGCATTAGTAAATTATGTTTTAGCTTGATTTTCACTTAATTTATAACTTATTTTTTAGTAAGTTATTTAAAAAAATTCTTATTTTATATTAGAAATATTTTGATTTCAAGATTATGTTCATCTATTTCAAAGCTCTAAGAACTTTGCTCACTTTTCAAAAAAATTATGTAGATATTTGAAAATTGATCTCCTTGTCCAAAATTATAACAAGATAACAAAGACCATAAAATATGAGGGGTGTATTTAGGGGCATGTGTTATCTCTCAATTATTATTAGGTCTTTATATTTATTTAGAATTTGACACTCCATGTATTTTGCATATGTTTAGGTGGTCCAATAAATGTAAGATGTAGTCATATAATACTTTTCATGTTATAATAAATGCATAGAAAATAAAATAATATTTATAATCTATTTGATAAATATTTGAATTAATTATTCTTATACTTTCACAATTTATCCTTAGATTCTTTCAAATCCTTTCATGTACATTCATGTCTTTTATATATATATATATATATATATATATATATATATATATATATATATATATATATATATATATATATGCACCTGCATATTTATAAATTTATTAAATTTTAATTAAAATCATATTAATATGCATTTCAACATATAATACAAAAAACTACACTATTTCAATAAATCTTCAATTTATAATTTAAATATAATTATATTTAAGATTAGCTTAGTAAAATAATGAAAGTTTATTTTTTATTTATCAATATCCTCAAATCAAATTTTTATATGGCATTCATATTTTAAATCCAAAATCAAGTTCAAAGAACATCACTTATAAATATTATAAAAAATAAATAAAGGAGAAAAATAAATAATAATACATATTTTTTTTAGGTTGAAACTTGAGAATACCTTTTATTTCATAGAAAGATGTATGTTGAGATGGATTCCAAATCTATATGCACAAATAGTAATGAACCTTTATGTTACCCAACTCTCCTTAAATCAATACCATCTGATTTTTTTTTCAAATAAATGAAACTAAATTATTTTAATTAAATAAATCTAAATTAATATATAAATTTAATTAATAAAATTAATATAAAAAATAATATAATTAAATTAATTATAATTTTTATTTTGATATAAATTAGACTCAAAAGTGTAAATATTCAAATTTAGTCATAAATATTTGATAATATCTATTTTTCTCACATTTATTTCGTTTGACTTGAGTTTTTCAATTGGTCATATTTTTCACCTTACTTTATCCTAAATATGTGTATAGATCTATTTATTTTAAGTCATTTTTTACACCTAAAAAAAATACTTAATTTATTTTTTTAAAAACTCTTTAAGCATTTATATAAATATTTCAATTTCTTAAGATTAGACATTACCCTTCCAAATTAGAATTGACCTGCATGGGTGGAGAGTAGTAGTCAATCTTGACCTTTATGGGTCAATCTTTCCCTTTACCCAAAAATTGATCTTTTTCAAATTAAAAACCCTTATGTACATGGAGGTTCATATTTATAAGATAGGTAGCATGAGGTTTTACTCATTTTGGATTGCTAAAAATGTATATCTAAGCCACTTATTCTACTACTTGAAAACTTGTCAATTTTGATAATTTCACTATTTGAGCACACATACTATTTCACACCAAGTAAAAATTCCCTATTCTTCCCAAATTTAATTATATTTACTTGAATTAGTTTTTAACCAGATCATAAGCCTATTATATCCGAGCCAAGCATAATATTATCAAGTATTCAAGCCATGTCTAGATACATACATGCAACAAAGAAGCATTCTAGGTGGGAGAACTATGTGAGACCTGATTCCTGCGTTTGAGTATTCTAAATACATAAGAAAAATTTAATAATAATAGAGGTGATTGGGGTTAGCTCAACCCATTACACTCTTCCCTCTCTTTTTGTAGGTTTTTAGTTATCATAACCTTAAAGAGGTCATTTAAAAGTCATATGTACATAATCAAACGTCTAAATTTTGTATAAAGTCATATTTTAGGCTGATACAAGTGATTATACCATCAATTTTTTATTTTACTTCATAGGTCAAGGTCAATAAATAGGGATCAATATCATTAATTGATCATAACCTAGAATAATGACAATTATTTTTTCATTTGCATGCACAATATTAGGTCAGAGTTGATCATTTCCACCCATCTTTCAATCACATAGTCGGTATAATCAACTAATTCCTCTGTTAATCCTTTTGCTTGTCATAATTAGCTTCTTTCATTAGTTCAAGATTTACCCATTTTAACAGTTCAATTTCATTCTACCAGTTACAAATTATTTACAATATTTTCTACCCTTTAATTCATTTTATCTTAATTATAATTAATTCCAAAATTTTATATAACATATTGGTGAACTTGTACATTTATTTGAGCATTATTTAAATTTTTTTCTTAGAGTTTAGATAAATTCATAACTATGACACTAAAATCAATTTTTTTCAACCTTGGATTTAATATCTTACACTAAAAGAACTTTCATTTTACCATGAATTTAATATCTGCCACTGAAAGTATTTTATTTTGACCTTGGATTTGATATCTGACACTGAAAGCATTTTATTTTAACCTTCAATTTTAGAAGAATTTTTTAATATGCATACACAGAAAATATTCTTTTTTTAGGTCCTAAATTTTAGATTTATGTTGCTTACTATTAGAATAACTATTCGTATAAGCTTATTTAAAGCTTAATATCTTCTTGTATCTTGTTGTCATGGTTTTATAGCCACTTCTTTTTATGTTGTTACTCAAATAATCATATTTTATTCTTACCATGGTTCCCACCTCATTTTTTATATGAGTTTGGTATGAGCCTATTTAATAGGATATCTCCTTGGTGAGTAAACAATCACATACTCTGTGTATTCTTTCTCAACCTATGTTAATTAATTCTATTATCAATGTGTAGCATCCCAAAGAAGGCCTTGGAGAATAAATTTGTTTGAAAAGTAGGTGTGGTAGATGGAAAAATGATATTTTTGTCATGTAAGTTGTTCCTATAGGTATAACACCTATTCTCTAAGGTGTGGACTATAAAAAAGGAGTCATAAATAATTTTACCAGAGTGTACAACTGCCTAGAGGTATGGCACTATTTTGTGGATCCACTTTGGTAGTTTTTTCATTTTTTTTTACTGCACACACTTGGTCAAGGAGGTGCAAAGATATAATGAAGATTAAATTATATCAAAACCAATTGTTTTTTTATTAGATCAAGTCATAGGAAGGAGTAGGGGGCAAAAAAAGCCATTCTGAGAAGTGTGCCATTTTACTACTACATAGTTTCTATGTTATTGGCTAATTTTATTTATGTAAATTTATACAAAGTTTTAAAATTGTATGGATAATTTAAGAAAAAATAAAAATATTTTAAAAGTTTATTAAAAATTGAACTTTTAAATTTGCCTAAAATACCTCTCTTTGCCCAAAAAATGGTACGATTAATTTTATTGCCAAAAAAAGTAAGTCATAATTCCTAAAAAAACTCCATGTTTTTAGTTTTGAGTCCTTATCCACACTTAATTTTTTTTTTCAAATGGAGTTATAAAACTTCAGTTTTAATTATTTTCATAATTTTGAAACATTTTTTTTTAATTTCTCTCAAAAGGTAAATAAGTTTTTGCTGAAGAATGGAAGCATTTTCAAGTTTTAGGATAGAATCAATTTTCAAAAATACTTTTTTTTAAATTAATTATATTTTTTCACATTTAACAATTTTCATGAAAAACTAGGTAAAAATGGCTACTTTGTAACATTTATTGTTGCTATATTTTAAGAAATTAAATGGAAACAACTTTTTTTATGGAGTCACAAGATATTTACAATTTTTGAATATCATAATATTGACCAAATTGTACTTGGTAAAGATTCTAGACTAGATACATAACTTGATGACTATGAAAAATGTCATCGTAAAGCCTTAATGTTATTAAAACTCTATGTAGTTTATAATTTAATACTAGAAGTTAGAAATGCTACTATTGTATTGGAATTATGGAGACACCTTAGGACCAAATATTGGGATTCTGAATCTGAAAGAATATTGTATTTAAATAATATCTTATTTTCCACTAAGATACAAGAAGGTGGATCCATTTTTGAGTATTTGTTATAGTTCAATGAAATCTATGATCAATTGAAGGTGGTGGAAAAGCTTGTAGATGAGCAAGACCTCATTTCTCTTGTTATGCATAATTTACCACCTTCATATGATTCCTTTGTGGATTCATTACATATGATTACATAAACACAGACATTAGACTTTGAGCAATTGACCACACTTCTCATACAAGAGGAAAGGTGGTAGGAACAATCCATAGATTTAACATCCACATTTATAGAAAATGTTTTTAATTAAAAGACAAAAGGTAAGGGAAAATGGTTGGCAAACAAAGATTATTTACATAACAATGTAATGATTCCAATAAAACAAAATGGAAGTGTTTCTATATCTAGCAACCAAGTCATTTTTAAAAATATTGTTGAAAAAGAAAATTTGATATGGCTAATTTAAACAAAAAATCTAAACATGTTAATATTTCAAAAGAAGAAGAAGAGACATATAATGAATTTGATTTTGCAAAAACATAAGACCAATCATGTGAGTCACAAAGTTAGTATTTTGACTCAAGAACCTCATGACACTACATGTGTAACTGATATTGATATGTAAACTTCATTGAAGATAATAGTAGTAATGAAATTATTTTCTTAGGTGATGGATGGACACATGAAATTAAGGGATGGAGGGATGTGTTAGTTGAAAAATAATTTAGGGGGATAAATGTGGACTTTGAATAAACAGTGTGGGGATGAATTCCTCACGTTAGTCAATAATGTAGGGATAAATTCTCTCTCCTATTAGTAGGTGGAGATATCTTTATTGAAAACCAAAAAGGGAAAGTAGGGAAAGAGCTATCACAACTATTTATACAAAAAATGTTTCATGTGGGGGTTTCAAACTTTTAACTGGAAAGTATAGATAAGAGAAAAAGGAAATAAAGGGAATGGTGGGAAAAGGGAGAAAATGAGAAAGGAAAGGAGAAAAGAAGAATGAGATTATTCTAGATAGTTAAACATATAAGCTATTATGATAACCCTGGAAAAGACAAAGGACAACCCTAGGTACCTAAATATGGAGACTCACTAGAATAGCCCAAGATTTAAGATTATAAAATAATAAACCTTTATCATATAAATGGGATGAGAAAGACATATTCTATACATAAGATCATGATACATACGCCAAGAAGATTTGATATCATTTCAAATAAATATATACAAAAATCTCATATTTCCCAATAAAAATAAACATAGTTTTTATTTTTAATCCCACCAAGGCTTCACAATGGAAAGAATTCCTAATGCAAATTCAATATAACTTTCTACACTAAAAATTATGCATTCATTGACTATCTAACAATAGCATTTTTATCAAAATGAAAGAATGCAAATCAAAACGGATTGACATACTCATGCATATCATTCATTCAGAAAAAAATTGACATAAAATCTTATAAATCATTTATTTATTGATTATTTGTGGGGTTGTACATACATATTCCTTCTTTTCATCTTGAAAAAAATTCTTCTACTATCAAAAATCCAACTATCAAAAAGCTAATGTGAACTTAGTTAAAGTTAAATTTACAAATCAACCCTAAACTCTTATTTATAGGTTACAATGGGTGGTTACACTATGTAACTACAATGGGTGGTAAAAGAACGTTGGTGAAAATTCACAACTTAAAACTTGCAAAAATGTGTTGATCAATTTGCACAACTTGTAAAAGTGCAATGACCAATTTGCGTGACTTATAAAAGTGTATTGGAAATTTTGCAAGATTTTTAAGAGTACATTAGAAAATTTTCACAAATTGAAACTTTAAAAAATGCATTGACATATTTTCACAACTTACAAAAGTGTGTTGGAAAATTTTCATGACTTGAAACTTGAAACAAATGCATTGACGAATTTACACAACTTGCAAAAATCCAATGACCAAGTTGCACGACTTTAAAATTTATGTTAATTTTTTTTAACAATTTTTAAAATTTAAATGGCCAATTTTCACAACTTATAAAAGTTACTTTATATTTTTTCACAACTTTAAAACTATGAACTTTGCACTATTTCTAAAAACTGTGATTCTCCCCTTGATTTTCAAAGTTCAAAATAAAAAATTTGCACCATGGATCCTTGAGGAAAAATGTTCTTCATCAAATTATTTTTCCAACACATCAAACTAGAGATAAATCAGAGAATGGATGTGAAATTTATGGCTTGAGAAATATTGGACCCTACTTGGACACATCTAGAATTTTTCCTTGTTTGAACAACTATGATTCTCCCCCTTGATTTTAGAAGTTCAAGATGAAGTTTTTTTTAACATGTGCTCTTAAGGTAAAATTTTATTCATAAAATTATATTTAAAATACATCAAAATAGATCCAAATTTAGTTTGGATTCAAAATTTATGGTCCAATGGATATGGGACCTTATTTTGACATTTTTTGCTTGTCAAGGCATCAAATTTTGACCCCTTTGTTTGTAGGGGTGTCAGCTTCTGACCCCTATACTTGTAAGGGTGTCTAATTATGACCCTTATACTTGTAGGGGAATCATATTATGACAATAAAAATACTTAGAAAAACTTATATTCTTCCTTGATTCTTATGGAACATATTCAGGATCTTTATAAGGCAAGGCATTTCAAGTTTGATAGTTTAGAATTTCATATTACTTAGACAACTATGATTCTTCCCATTAATTTTAGAAGTTAAAAATGGAATTTTATCACTATGAGTCCTTAATAAAAAAAACGTATTCATCAAGTTATCTTTCCAACACATCAAACAGTATCCAAAATGAAGTTTGGATGCAAAAGTTATGGTCTGAGAGAGATTGGACTCTGTTTTGACATTTTCTAATTATTGGGGTGTCATATTATGGCCCCTCTACTTGCAAGGGTATTGGAATCCAATTCCTCTACTTGTAAAGGTGTCATATTCTGACAATAAAAAGACTTTGGAAACTTTTCCTTTTTCCTTGATTCTTTTGAAACCTGTTGAAGAACTTTCTGAGGTAAGGCATTACAAAGTTGAACAAGGAAAACTTTGTTCACCTTTGTACTACCATTTCTTATATATCCTTTGTATAATTTAAATTTGGAGAAATGTTTGAGAAATTATTCAAGTCTATATTTAAATCACAATTTTGAATAATGTTGTCTTGAATCATTTGTGAGTCATTCAACACTTTAAATTTGCTTCCAATAGTTGCATTTAAAACTTCATTACAATCTCTTCATCCAATATCCAAATGTATTTTTATTATAGTCATACTGACCAACCTTCATAGATTGATTTCATACACAATAATATTGGATCCAAGAATCGATAATGGGTTCATTGAAATCCTTATTTTCTACTTTGTGTGATTTATATGATATGATGTCCACTTCATGTATAGGAGGCACTTGTGCTTTATCGATTGTATCAGCCTCCATGAATTCCCCTTCATACATCCAAGGGTGGAAAACATGTATGTAGTTTTATCTAGCATCAAACATTAGGTTATGACTATCTAGATAGAATGGCATTTTTAACCTTGTCTTCAAATGTGGGACTTAGTTCCAAGGAGTGGTCTACAAATCATAAACAATGACCATTCATGGATTTATGACTAAAAGCTACCAAATTAGGGTTGACCAAAATATTATCTTTAAATGCATATCCATCTATAATGTTACTCTAAAACCCACTAAATGGATCACCATTTGGAAGCTCAAAGGATAATGCAAATCTCAGTATGTGACTTCCCTCACCTTGAACTCTTCACATACAAAAAGTGAAATATTAAACAAACCAATCCTTATCTATTGGGTTATGGAGTCAGTGTCCATTTTACAAAGAAAATACTGTCTCTATAATTAAAACACTTTAATTTCCCATGAGAGTGAAATTGGGGTTATAGTTATGAAATTTAAAATTTCATGATAATAGGATGAACAAATCATTTTGAACAATGTGTACAAATATACATTTACCAATGTCAAATATGTACCACATATGAATTAAAAAAAATTATCCATTAGTGAAATTACAAAAAACAAATAATTACAAGTTATGTTTGAAGGAAATAAATGTAATATCACTACACTTAATGATAATCTTATTATTGTCATAAGGGAAAGGGGTATGTATAAACTTTGAGATACTAAATTAGTATAAAAATATACTTTAGAAACAACTGAGTAGTTTAGTACTCTATGGAATGAAATATATGGTCATTTAAGTTATCAGTATTTAAATATCTTGAGTAAAAATAAAATGGTGAATAGATTCCCATCTATTCAATAAAATCAAGATCTTTTTGAGGATGCCACTTGGATAAAAAAATCAAGAAACCTTTTCCTACTGGTAAATCATTAAGGTCAAGATGTGTGTTAAATTTGGTACATGCAGATCTTCATGTTTTTATGAAAACGAACACTATATCTGATGCCCTTTATTTCTTGTTGATAGTTGATTATTTATCTTGAAAAATGTGTGTGTCCTTTATTAAGAATAAATTAAAATGTTTTTATAATTTTTTGCATGAAAAACACTAGTTGAAACTTAAACAAATAAGAAGGTCAAAGCCTTTAGGTCAAACAATGGTGGATAATTTGTCTCTAATAAAGTCAATGCATACTACATAAATGAAGGCATACACAATAAATAATAACTCCTTACACTCCACACTAGACTGAAGTAGTATAAAAGAGGAACAAGATTATCATGAAGATGGCATGGTGTATGATGAAAATTAGGAATGCACTTTCTTGGTGATGGGCAGAAGTTGTTAAGACTATAGTGTTCATCTTGAACAGGATTCCCTATAAGTCTAGATAATGTTACTCTAAAATAGGCATGGTCATGAAGAAACCCTAATGTAAGTGATTTCCACATTTTTAGTTATACAACTTTTGCATTAATACCTAAATTGAAAATAAGTGGTTCAAATGCAAAGATTAAAAAATACATGTTTTTTGGATAATTGAGAATTCTAAATCATATAGGTTACTAATATCTCTTAAAATCAAATAATTATGTATAGAATGTAAATTTATAGATGATAAAATTCCTTATTTATCAAAAGATTGTAAACCTATAGATACCAGTAATCTTTAGATTCCTACTAATGAATGTGAATCAAGTTCGAGTACTAAAATGGAATATGACTTAAAAAAGAAACCACTAAAACATTGTAGCTCCATGGAAGGTCCTAGTGGCACAAAAAGTGGTTCCACAAGTCAACAAAAATAACCAAAATGATACTATAGCACAATGTAGGATATTTATCAAAAGGATCTTATATTTTATTTGGAAGTTAGATCTACAAGATCAAGGAAACATGTGGTACATAATCCTGATCAAGTAAATTTTTCTCTTAACTCCATTGTTGCATAAATTTTTTAGACTAATACTTATGCAAATGTTAAATGGAAGTTAAAATGGGAATCTATCATAAAGGTGGAGTATGATTCACTCATAAATAATGGTATTTGGATTTTGTCTGAGTTACCCCAAGGTAAGAAATCTATTGGTTGTAAATGTATTTATAAGGTAAAATGTAAATCAAATGGTTTTTTAGAGATATAAATATCATCTTATTACAAAAGGTTGTGCACAAGAAGAGGAAATATACTATGAATAAACATTTGTTCCTACAACTAGAATGATAACATTCAAAATGGTTATATTTATTGTTGCTCAGTTTGGTTGGTAGGTATTTTAGATGGATGTGAAAAGTTCTTTTATAAATGGAAACTTAGAGGAGGATGTGTATATGGTACAACCACAAGGATTTTATATTCTAGGTAAAGAACATTTATGTTTTAGGTTTACAAAAATTTGTGCACAAGAAGAGGGAATATACTATGAATAAACATTTGTTCCTACAACTAAAATGGTAACATTCAGAATGATTATATTTATTGTTGCTCAGTTTGGTTAGTAGGTATTTTAGATGGATGTGAAAAGTTATTTTATAAATGGAGACTTAGAGGAGGATTTGTATATGATACAACCACAAGTATTTTATATTCCAGGTAAAGAACATTTAGTTTGTAGTTGTGAAATCTTTGTACGGACTTAAGCAGGTTCCTCAAACCTAGTACTTCAAAATAGAAAAATCTCTTAGAGATTATAGTTTTATAATATGTGATGAAGAATCTAATCTCTATGTTAAAATAGTTGGTGATGGCATAGTGGTTCAAGTTTTATATGTTGATAATCTTGTCATCACTATAAGTATCACTTATTTGATTAAAATGGTGAAAGTTGACATGTGTACTATATTTGAAATGACTGATCTAGTCATGTTTCAATATTATCTAGGTGTAGAGTTTTTGTAGTGTTAAAATTTTAGTTATACAATTTTTTTATCCCAAATAAAATATAAAAAATTATTTTTATAAAAAAATATAATGCATGATTGTAATCGAGTTTATACACTTATGGAAGTTGGCACAAAATTCTTAACTAACACTAATTCACCACTAGCCCATGAAACATTGTATCAACAAATAGTAGGTAGTTTGATTTATCTTACTACTACTAGACTAGATTTATGTTTTCCAAAAATTTATCTTTCTCATTTCATGGATAAACCTCATGAAGAACATTCACAAGATACAAAGTGTGTTCTTAGATATGTCAAAGGTACTCTTACTTTGGCATTCTATATAAGTAATATATTTACTTTGAACTAATAGGGTATATTGATTTAGATTGGGTAGGCTCAATTGATTCTATAAAGTCTACAATAGGCTATGTATTCATTCTAGGTTTAGGATCATTTTCATGACAAAGTAAGATTTAGAATATAATAATATTGTCTGCTATTGAAGAAGATTAAAAATTAGTTGTTAGTGTAGGTAGAGAGTTGATGTGGATTCAATTATTATTATATGATATTCAACTTGATTCATCACCACCTACACCTATCTACTATGACAATCACGGTGTACTAAAGATGGTGAAGAATAAAATATTTCATTTTAGGACAAAAACCATTCAATTTCATCATCACTACATCTAATATATGGTTACTAATGATAACATGTGTATTTATTGTTATCCTACCTCTGAGCAACAAACTGATATAATGACTACACCTTTATGTAAATAAATATTTATAAAATTCCAAAGTAATATGGGAATTGTTTCAGATTCAATCATTGATGTAGGGTATTAGAATATGTAGACACTATTTTATGATTATATATCACCTCAGTATTTTGAAATTGAAAAACTCAGACTTTGGTTGTTCCTCTCAGTTCTAGACCTTTCCCACTTCCATAAGTATTGCATCTACTATATCTTATGCCCCTTGGCCTATATCTTAGTTTGAATAGTCTTATGTTTATAAAAAAGACCTTATCTCTTGCCCATAATTCTTAAAATTTACTTATATTCCACATCTATAAGTTTTGAGCCTATACTTATTTCCTTGCTCCCTAGACATGATAAACACTAGTTTGACATTAGTGTCTTGACTCGATGCAAGTGTCTAGTGCCCTAAAGTCATCCAACTTATAAATTAAATGTATCTCAATGGTCAGCCTAAGTAATTTAATTTGAGTTATTAATCCAAAATGATTGATATAAATACAAGATCAACCCTCATTCATTCTTCACCTAGAAAAAGACCAAAAAGATCAAGGAAACTTATAAAAATCACTCTATCAAACATTCAACTAAATAAATATTCCCTATTTCCACATTAATCATAGGTACAACACATATATAGGTCTAAATTACTAAAGGATTAGCCCAAGAGATCAATTTTATAAGTTACAATCTAGTCACTATTGTAAAATATTGCATGATTCACACATAAGCCAACAGGGGAGAACTACATGATTTTGAGGCCCTCTTATGGATAATTAGCTATGTAGGCTACACCCACTAATAATGGGATCTTTGGGATCAACTTGTAACTATGTTCCCACTAACATATTTTCCCTTAATGTTATAATGAAGATGAATAACTAGGGTTTTACAAATTCATGAGGAGCGATAATCCATGACCCAGATTTAAATGCACCAAAGTGAAGGTGAAGATAAACCCAAAAGCATCTAGGTGGTCACATCCTTTTCTAGAAGGTATTTCATATTAGACACTTGCATCAAACCTAGATAATAGCATCAATGTAAATATCCCAAGCTAACATCAATGTCCAAAGCTATAGAAGTGTCAGATCTACGACTAACAACTATTCCAAAATCTCCTTCTAACCTAATTTTTTTGTTCTATATTTAATATTGTGTTAGAATTAGAACCAATAAGTATATCACTTCTTTGTCATTTCCATACATAGCTTAGTTGTACTTTCCATATTTAAACTATTTCACTTTTATGAATTCACCATATGCCTATATCTGAGTTTAGCATCTAATTCAACTACTATAGATCTGATTGTCACCCTTGTGCCATTTCATTTCTATATACACCTTTAATAAAATATATGGCTAACAATAAGATCACCCAGATCATTTTAGGGTTAAACATTTGGGGAACTTGATTCATTTGAATGCAAATTTTTATGATCTAGGGCTTCCAAGCCTCCTAGGGTTTTAGTTGATTGTGATGTATTTTTTATATCTAAAACTTTACCCTGGGTTTTTACCCTCTTCTAGTCACAAGGGATTCATGTGTTTATGCTTGCAAGTGAATTATTCCTTGATGGGCACATTTTCAACCTCTAAAAAGGTCCATTTAAAAATTCCTGAGAAGCATTTTATACTCAAATTGGAGTAATAAAAAACCTCCTTTTGTTCACCAAAATATCTGATATGGATTTTTCAACTCATGTAATTTACTATTATTAGTAAATATTGGAATACAAGGTGAATGGTGTACTTATGCAGAAATTAATTTTTGAATTTCATCAAAAATTAGATTTTATTCATAAACCTCTCTTAGATATGTAAAATATATTCTTGATTTATCATAATTACAAATTATTTATTTGGAATATTTTAAATTTTTGCCTATGAAGCATCCCACATTATTTGGCATATTTCTAATTCAAATTGAAAATTAGTCTGATTTTTTTTAATTACTAGGTTGACATATACAAAAGGCTCTTTTTGTTTTCCAAAATATTGTATAGATTTGTCAAATTTGTTATTTTTAATAATTTTAGATATCCAGGTCATACATGTACTTTTGTTTCCCTATTTTTATGGGTTCATATCATCTCTTATTTTTATGGAAAAAGTTATCTTAGATTTTGAAAAACTTAGGGAATAGTCTGAAATTGTTAATCCTTATTAAATCATGGTTGATTGCTCCTTAACATTTGTAAGCCTTTTTTATCCTATTCTCATGTCAATTTTTAGAACATTTCAAATGGATACAAAGGAGTCTCTTTCTTCTCCTAAACCTAAGGAGTGTGATATATATCATCCATCTAACCAAGTCTAAGTTATCACTTATCCAAGGGGTAAGGTGGTCAACCCTATAGTTTTAAGTGAAGGTAATCAATCACAAATACCTAGGGTTTATGCTTGTGAAGCCCTAAAATATCAAATCACCAGTGTGAGAAAATTATTAAAAGAGTTACAAAAGCATATTGCATACATGAAAAATCCAACATATTTTATTTTTAATTATGTGTTTGCATATTCCTCTAGAAATATTATGTCAAAATTATCCAAATTTAAAGCTACAATAGAACACATCTAATATAAGTGATTCAAGTATTATACCAAATGTTAATAAAAGACAAAGTGAGATCTTAAGATAAATGATTAGATATAAAGTGATAAAATTACCTCATATGCATCATATACATAGATCCAAATACTAATATGCATATCATATAATGCATGGGCATCATATTGATCGTTATTTTGCATTGAAGAACTAAATACAAAGTCACAAACATAGTTTTGATCATATCATTGATACATCTACCAAGAAACTCACTCATATTATGAGTACTTATCTTAAAGCACAAGTTATAAAACATAAAATATGGGCACCAAAGGATAATTTAGAGTAAAAATAATTTAAAATACCAAACTTAGATCAAGAAAAGTTTCAAAAAGACAAATCATATCAAGAAAAGGATACAAAATTACCTCTCAAAAATGATGGTCAACTTTCCAAAGAGTGTAGTTTTGAAATGAAATATTTACAAAAATTTGGTTATCATGGTCAATAATTGGGAAAACATTCCCAAGGCATCACTCATCCTATTTCCACATATGATCAGAATGATTGGATACACCTAAATTCGCTTACCCTAATTATTCCACTAATTATACTAATTATCTTAATTTATCCCATAGCCATAATCCTAACCAATTAATTAAATCCCATTCCTTATTAAATATTTATTACATCCTACTAACCTTTCTACACCCCCAAAAAATATTAATACCCTCAATATCCCACTAATACCCCATCTAACCACTAATTTGACCTCATTAATTAGCCACTATCCCCACTTGCTAATTAAAAATTCAAATATATTCTAATTGTAGAGAAGTGTTGTCATTGATGTTAAGGTGCATCTGGTGAAGATGCATGGTGAGTGGTATTTGAGGTATCGTATTTTATGCTTGATGTGATAAGGAAGTCATGTGAAAAGAGATAATTTTAAGGAAAGAGATAATTTTGAGTCAACCTAATGTCTCTTCTATTGGTTGATGTCAAGGTTGATGTTATAGTTCAGGTCAGCTTGAAGTTGTCAATATTGTCACAACGAGGTATGATGGTCAAGTGAGCATTGAATCATGGTTATGAGGATATAAGTCTACATGATGCCATGATATCATGTTTATTATAAATATATTATTAAATTGGTGTGATTTTAATGTCTGAAGAATGCTCTTGTTTGATGTCATTAAGGTAAGCATGTTTGAGTACAAGGTGTCTTAAGAAACCTAGTTTAGACCCTGTGAGAAGGTGTGCATAGTGAAGTTTCATGAATTAG
Source organism: Torreya grandis (assembly GCA_037957365.1). Classification (NCBI taxonomy): domain Eukaryota; kingdom Viridiplantae; phylum Streptophyta; class Pinopsida; order Cupressales; family Taxaceae; genus Torreya; species Torreya grandis. Next base: position 621,996 of record JARHVA010002709.1, on the reverse strand, counting down.
GAAAGAATAATCTTGTGGAAGGTTTTTTTTCATTGTGTGATCATGTAATTAAAGTTTAGTTACTTTCATAAGTGTTTTGAGATCAGTTGTCAAGTTTCAAGTGCTTGAGAAGCCTAGTCATGGCATGTAATGTCCTTATGAAAAGGTATGACTATGGTGACTTGGTAATATTAATGAATATAGGTATGAGAGATTGTATGAGGTTTATTTATCATGTTATTAATGTGTATAATTATCCATGAGAGTCCTAGGGTGAGCCTATAGGGGTAGGACCTTTAGATCAAGTTTGCACCTAAACCACTCTTAGACCCTAGTTGGCCTAATGAGGCATGAATATCAGTTTTCAAGATAAGTTTACATATGTGATAATGGATAGATTTATGATATTTTATTTCAAGGATGTTCATAAATTTTGAGGTCTTGGTTTGTAATAAAAGGCATAAAAAATGGTTTTGAGATCTCTCAAGTACACAAAATGAAGGCATGCAAACCCAAGAAGGACTTCCAGGTGTTAGTTGGCATGTGTAACCTCTACATGGGAACTTTAGATGTTAAGGATATATGGGTAAGGTTAATATATTATAAATATAGGAATTGTTTTGGATTTAAGTAGAAATCCTTTATGAACAATCATTAACACCAAAACCTATGTTAAACCTCTCTAAAACCTTAACAAGGACTCGATGTGAAATATCTTATCCAAAATAGACCATAATGGTCTCAAATAACTATACAAAATATTATATAATGTATTAAACTCTCTTAATTACCTCTAGGTGGTGGTTGTGGTTAGTCAGATGAGAGAGAAAACACACAAATACAAGTTTGTTTGTGAAGAATTTGTTGTAAAAGTCAAAAGTTGCATTGGTCAATAAAATCAAATAGATATAAGATGAATTTTGAGACTCATGTTTTATGTACATAAAGGTTTTTGGATAGGTTATATCCCTCAAGTATGTTAAACTAGTCATCTAATTTAGCTAGTTGCTAATAGGCCTAATGGTGGAAATACTGAAAAACCCAAACAGTAGAGAGAAGATGATTAGGAATGTATTATCATGATGAGATGATAAAAAAAAATGCATGGAGATGTTTTTAAACTTTTAAGATATGTTCATGATTGGAATAATATTTTTATGTCATGTGTATGGTCAAAACATTGCTCATAATTTGACATATCTGGTTTGGATGAGACAGTAAGATATAAGGTCATGAGATTGGTCTACAAGACTAATATTTTCCATTTGACCACATTATATTTCTATCTAATAATGGTATAAATATATCATAGGATCATCTACATGGACTAATAGTCATTAAATATGTCTCTACAGGTGTTGAAGATCTTTATCACCATGATTTTGCTTTAAGGTAAACTGGCAGTTTTGGGTAAGCAAGTTGTAGTGATGAGTTTGAGGCTTTATGCCTTGAGTTGATGTATTTAATGCATATGGTGTTTTTATTTATGAATTTAAAGTACTATTCAATCAGGTTGTAGTGATGAGTTTAAGTCTTTATGCCTTGATTTGATGTGTCTAATGCATATGGTGTTGTTGTTTGTGAATTTAAAGTATTTTTCATGATTTTTTAAATCTTGGAAGTTAGTGTAAGAGGTTGAAATATTGAAACCAAAAATGGCTTATCTAGTTATGGTTTGACTGTGTGTGGTGAGTTCAAAATATTGGTCTATAAGACAAATATTTGACATTAAATATTATGAGTTTTTTAATTTTATATTGGTTTACATATGTAAAATAATATTTTTAAAGTGTCATTGGTCATGCAAAGTGTTCTTTCAGGTGTTGAAGTTTAAGTTGTTCATAACTGATTTTCGGAGTGAACTAGCAATTTTGAGTGGGCTAATTACAAAGAAGTGTTTGAGTCCTTTTGCCATGGGTTGTGAAGTATAAATCACATGTTTATTTTTTTGAGTTCTAGTATTTTATTTTAATTTATTTATCATCATGGTTGTGTGATTAAATTGTGTTCATGCTTCAATTTAGTTTGACAGACTTTATGTAGGTTCACAGGCCTAATTGTGAACAGTGCTACAAGGAGTGATCATAAAGGGGTTGGAGCTAAAAAGTGTTATGGACCTTATGATATGTTTATTAGGGTATATTTGATCAATGTATGAAAGTATATTATTTTTAAATGAAGGTAAATTATTCCAAGGAAGGCAAAGTGTAACATGTTCTAAGCTAGTCCTAATGGAATTAGGTCTCCATGAGACCTAAAAGAGAAATGATGTCTAATGGAATTAAGATAGACCAAAATAGACTCAATATTCATTTTAATCATGTTTATGAGATTATCTAAGAACTAATCCATTTGTGACCTAAGATGTTAAGGGTTAATATCCAACTAAGAGGCATATGAACAAGGAATGGTATATATATAAGGCAGTTTAAGGCCTATTGAAGTATAAAGAAGATATGTGAATGATATAACACATTATTGAGTAGAATAATGTCTTGTATACCATTAAAGGATTGTATAATATTAGTCATGAAGATATGAAAATGTGTCTACATATGAATATCAAAGGTCATATGACCTAATTTATCGTGAAGAGACCAAATTGAACGAAGAGGCCTAGAAGGCAGTTTGAGAGGGATAAGAGTGTGAAGAGCTGAAGAGGTGGTCATCATCAGTTGGTTGAGAAATAAGTTTTTTTTATGGTGATAAAATCAATCAAGTTTCTGATTTGGTGTTCATTCATCTAGGGGGTTGGTGCCTCCTTGTAAGTTCATTCTTGTTAAAGCCTAACTAAGTTGGTGTTTAGCTAGTTGGGGTTGGTGCTCCATGTGGAGTTGGTAATTCACTAAATTTTGATATTTTGAATTATAATACTATATTCCATTTTTAGGGATTAGTTATTTTTATTCCCCTTGAGGTTTTTCAACATATATGATGTGTTGTCTTATGTAATCTTGTTTCATGCTTGTATGGGTGATTGCTTATGCATTGCTTAACCTGTATGTTGATGTGATGGTTCATGAATGATAAGGAGGAATTGAAGGAAATTTTTAACACACTAATTTACCCCCCCTCTCAATTATTTTGATTCCAACATTTGGTATCAAAGCCTAGTCCTTTGAAGCAATCTTAACATTGTAAAGGAGATCTTAAAAGCAAGGATGGCTAGTAGTCAAGTTCAAGGAGGTTTCTCTACCAGTAAGGATCCATTCTTAAATGGAACTAATAATGCATTTTATATCATTATAATGAGGACATATCTAATTTTAATGAGACATAACATATGGTAGTCATTTATAGATGGATACACTCCACCTCCTACACCACCAATTGATGCAACAAGCAAGAAGGAAAGTGAGATCAATCCTAAGGCAATGAATGCCATTCTATGTGGCCTATTAGAGGTAGAGTTTTGAAGGTGATTCAATATGTGTTATTCAAAGAGATGGACAAATTAAATACTATCTATGAAGGAGACACCAAGGTGAAGATGGCTAATTTTTAAACCCACTGGAGATAGTTTAAAATTTTGAAGATGAATGAAGATGAAACCATTGCATCCTACCTATTGAGGGTTGATAAAGTGATCAATGTCATTAGAGGATTAGGAGAATAAGTGAAAGAGTCTACAATTTCTCAAAATTTATTGATATCACTAACTCTTAAATTTGATTCTAACGTGTCTACAGTAAAAAAGATGTAAGATTTGGATAAGCTAGAAATGGATGGGCTTCATGGCATCTTGACTGCCTATGAGATGAGAACAAAAGAAGGAAGACCCCCCAAAAAGGAAACAACATTAAAATCTGAGAATAAGTAAAAATATAAGAAGGTAAAATATGAGGTATGTTTAGATATTGATGATGATGAATTAATAGCTATGTTTTATAGGAAATTGAGGTTTGGATCTAGTAAGTAAAAGGGTAAGTTGCATTTCAAATGTTTCAATTGTGGTAGGATTGGTCACTTTGCATCTAAGTGTCCTAACAATGATAAGACTAAGCATGATGAATAATATGATGAACATCATGGTGATGATAAGAAGGACTATAAGCCTAACAAAATCAAGAAGTATGAAGGTAAGAAAAGGTCATTTAAGAATAAGATAAATTTCTATACCAAAGAATATAATAACTCATCTAATGTAAGTGACATAAGTACATTTGATAGTGATGATGACATTAATGAACATGAATATGACAATAATGAAACCTCATTTATGGCTATAGAAATAGATAATGAGGATTGCTCAAAAGGGAAAGAACTTATAGATGATGAAGAATCAGATGAAAAAGAGGCCAAGGTGAACCTTGAGGTAAAATTGGTGAGTGCTCTAGAGGATTTGAATTTCTAAAAAAATAAAAATCACAAACTAAGATCATTAGTTAAGGATTATGAATATCATATTGGTTTTTTTGAAGAGATAATGAGTAACACATACAAGGAGTATGATGAGATTATCAATTAGATTGAAGCACAGATGGAGATAGTCACTGCTAGCTTAAAATCTAAAGAGGAAGAATGGACTAGGTATGGAACTAAAATGGAATCCTTAAAATTTGAGTTGGATTAAACATCTAGTAATTTGAAGACCTTTATGAAGTTTTAAAAGAGTAATAATACTCTAGATAACATCTCGAATAGTTAGAAGTCTACAAGTGATAAGATAGGTCTTGGTTTCAAAGAAGACCAAAAGGAGACAACTCAAGTCAAGGTGAAGGCTGATCAAGACAAGAATGTCAACATGAAAAGACCAATCAAATATCCTAATTCTATGAGGTATGTTAATTCATTCAATGGTTATTTTTCTACATGTAATTAATTTGATCATAAAGTAAGAGACTGTAAAAGATCCTCTAAAAATGAATATGCATGAGATTATAAAAGGAATCATTAATAAAGAAGAATGAATGAGGTTTTTTGTTACAATTGTCATAATGTGGGACATATTTTAATATTCTACTCTAATAGAGTTAGAAGGTCATCAAGTCAAAACAAGAGGTTTGAAGCCCCTAGAGTGCAAGAGAGAAGGCAAATAAATGTATGGAGACTAAAAACAATAAAGGTGAGTCATGATCAGTTTACAAGCCCAAGTAGACTATTTGATATGGCAGATAATATTTCAAATGTGAAATCAATTCATAAAATTTTTTTATCATCTCATATTATTGATCAAATGATTGATAAAGAGGTCAAGCGTAAGGTGCCAATCAAGCCTAAAAGGATCCTGAAGGATATTCAATCTTGTGAGAGTATAGAGGTTTAAGAATCTCTTGAGTTTGTGTTTTTATAATTCCCTATGGAAAGGGGTGACTTCATTAGGCTTTATGAATACACTCTTTAGTTATCAGAATCATGGTGAATTCTTGTTTTGATTGGAAGCTATTCATGTTATTCATAAGCTCTAAGTGTAGTTGTTTACAATCATAAAAAGAGGTAATCAAATTTGTTCTATGTTTATAAAGGTTGATAATTGAGTATGACTTGTGTTGTAGATGGTTTTATAATTATTTTGATTCATTTGGTGAGCTCAAGTTGTGAAGACAAAGAGGGAACTTGGTAGCTCTAAGTTCTTTTATAGTTTCTAAGAGTAGTTGTCAAAGAAGGAGAATGAGTGGTTTTAGAAGTTGCAGTGTGTATGACCCTTTGTCATTAATGTCAAAGCAGGAGAAAGACAAAAAAAGGAGAGATGAGAATTATCAGGATGTAGTATGTTTTCCATTGATGACAAAGGGGGAGTTTATTGAGAAGTGTTGTCATTGATATCAAGGTGCATCTGGTGAAGATGCATGGTGAGTGGTATTTGAGGTATGAGCTGATGTGCTTAATGTGATAAGGAAACCATGTGACAAAATAGAATTTGAAGTCAATGAGATAATTTTAAGGCAACATAATGTCTCTTATATTGGTTGATGTCAAGGTTAATTTTATGGTTCAGGTCAACTTGAAGTTGTCAGTGTTATCACAAAGAGGTATGATAGTCAAGTGAGCATTTAAGCATGGTTATGAGGCTATAGGTCTACATGAGGTCATGAGATAATTTTGATCATAAATATATTATTTTAGTGGTGTGAGAGTGTTTTCTTAATAATTATCTTGTTTGATATCATTGAGGTAAGCATGTTTGAGTATTAGTTCTTGAGTATAAGGTGTCTTGAGAAGCCTAGTCTAGACCCTATGAGAAGGTGTGCATAGTGAAGTTTGGTGAATTATGTAAGCAAAAGCTTGTGAAAGTATATTTTTCATTTTTTTATGATTTTATTAAATTTTAGATACTTCTATAATTGTTTCAAGGTCAGTTGTCAAGTTTCAAGTGCTTGAGAAGACTAGTCATGGCATGTAATATCCTTATGAGAAGGTATGAGTATGGTGAATTGGTAAGATGAATGAACAAAGACATGAGAGACTGTATGAGGTTTATTTACCATGTGATTAAGTTGTAGAATCATCCATGAGAGTATTAAGGTGAGCATATAGGGGTAGGACCTTCAGATCAAGTCTGCACCTAGACCACTCTTAGACCCTAGTTGGCCTAATGAGGCATGAAGACCAGTTTTCAAGATAATTTTACATATGTGAGAATGGATAGAGGTATAATATGTTATTTTAATAATTTTAACAAATTTTTAGGTCTTGGTTTATAATAAAAGGAATTAAAGTGGTTTTTAGGTCTCTCGAGTACACAGAATGAAGGCAGCAAACCCAAGAAGGATTTTCAAGTGTTTTTTGAAATGTGTAACCTCTGCATGAGAACCTAAGATATTAAGGAGAGATGGGTAAGGCTAATAGATAATAAATATAGGCATTGGTTTTTTATTTAAGGTTTAATCCTTTATGAATAATTGTTAATACCAAAACCTATGTTAAACCTCTCTAAAACCCTAACAAGGACCCAATGTGAAAGACATTATTCAAAATAGCCTAGAATGGTCTAAAATGACTATAAAAAATATTGGATCATGTATTAAAATATATTAAGTACCTATAAGTGGTGGTGGTTAGTTATTTGAGAGAGAAAATACATAGATACAATCTTGTTTGTGAAGAATTTGTTGTAGTTAGTCAAAAGTTGCATTGGTCAAGAAAAGCAAATGGATGTTATTTCAGATAATTTCATCTTATGTTCCAAGAGAGGAAGAATAAATAAACTAGATATGGGTATGGTTTAAAAACCTATTTGGTTGTGTGTATGTTGAATCAAACGATTGTAGAGAGCTCCTATTTAGTTTAGGAGAAATGACTTATAAATAAGATAACAATATTATTGATGTGGTGAATGGTTGAGGTGGTTGGCTCATTAGAGGAGTCTAGCATAATTTTGGTATAGTAACAGTTCTTGGATCTTGACTAATGGGTGGTAGTGCTTCAACTCTTTATTGTGATGGCTAGATCACTAGATGGCTAGAAGAATACCTGTAAAGAAACTCTAGATACAAAAGCTCTTGAAGTTGCAGATCCATTTTCACCTCCTACTCCTCTCTTCTTATATGAAGGAAGGACATGTGCAATAATATGTTAATAAGAGGTGCAACTTGTTGTCTAAATATAAATTGTGCATGCATTGGCTCACAAATGAATTAGACAATCTAATTATAAAAAAGCAAGGTAGAGTTGAAGGGTTAGTTAAGTTAGTTCAAACAGTAAAACTTGACCATCAATAGTCAGGGTAACCGTCAATGGTTAAGGTGACCATCTGTGGTCAAGGGTCAAGGTCAAATTGGGTTAAAAAGGTGGGTTTTAGCCATTAGGTCAATCTGACTTATGTTAGCCCTAGTTTTTGGTCAAGAGGTCAAGGTTGGGCCCAAATGGGTCCATGGGAGTTGTGACATTTAGAACCATTGTGTGTGAATTTTTGATGTCTACATTTTACCCCTTTTTATTATACAATTTGTATCAATGAGCTAAAAAATAAAAATGGATTGTGGTTTGAAGGTTTGGTTGCCCTGCGCATGGGAGGAGGTTTTCCCCTTTAAACTATGAAGTGATGAGGTAAAATAGAATCAGGTGTGGGTTTGATGAGTTAGTAAGGTGATGATGAAAGGTGAACATTAGAGGTTGGCATTGTAGTTCAACCATGTGCATAAAGTGAGATAAAAGTGTGATAGTTAAGATCGCACATTGACTAGGTTTCTATAGTTGGTAAAAATAAGGGTTGGTGCTAAAAGGATAAGTGATAAGTGGACCACATGACCATATTTAGGTGTAGTAGCTAGGTACACTTGTAAATTCAAGTATCCTAGGTAATTTTATTGTTTCCATGGGTATCTAAAGTAGGAAGTGCTCCCAAGAAAACACAAGATAGTCAGGTGAATTTATGGGTATCTGAGGTAGGAAGTGCTCCTGAGAAGACACAAGTTGGTCAAATATATGTAAGGTAGTGCAAGTTCAAAATTTATTCAACATTGTAATAATTGTCATTATGGTTAAAGGACTAGGAAATATTTGTCACAAAATGTGTGATAGTTGGGCCAAAATGGCCAGTAGGAAGGTGATAATGTGGTTGTTGAGGTGGGCAGGGAAGGCAATCTCCATAGGTGGGTGCTTGGTTTGTTCTACTCTAAAATTGTTGGTAAAAAGGTGGTTTATGGTAAGGGAAAACAAATCCCAATATCTTGATTGTCGATGGTCAAGGGTCATGAAGTTGACCATCAACGGTCACCCTGACTATTAGTGGTTAGGTACAAAACCTTAAAAAGACAAATATCAAAAGTGAGACCACAAGGTGTATTTGCTCATTGTGACTTTTTGTCTCTTGATAGTGAGTATTTTGCTTTTTAGAATTTTGTGTGAGAAATATCTGATGGCATGTAAGTAATTAGTTGGTTGAGTTAGAGATTTGGGTGAGTTGACCAAATGTTAAACTAAAGATGCAAGGTGGATGAAGACATGGTTGGGCAATGAATCCTAGGATTCCTCCTTGATGAGGATCGAGGAATGAGGTAAGGTTGTATATAAATTGGTAGATTAGATTAAATTTTGAGTTTTTAAATGTATTTGTTTTGGATTTGGTCAATTTGTCAGTGCTTGGGGGGAGATTTGGTTTGACTTAGTTTTAGGGTTTAGGTGATTTTAGGTGAATTTTATGGGTAGATGTCAAAATTAGAAGGGTAGGTAGGTTAAGTAGGGTGGGGGTAGGATTAGGTAAGCTTATTTATGTTGATTTTATTGTTTGGGTGTGATTTTGGGTAGGTTAGGGTTAGGATGCACCATCAACTATCATGCATAATGACTATCAATGGTGATACATAACCATCAAATGGTGGCATGATCATCAGTGGTCTTAGTGATCATCAATGATCAACCAAATAGCCAAGTGGTTTGACAAAAATCTAAGGCAATTTATTAGTTAGAGTGTGATAATGTTAGGATGATAAGGGTAGTTGGTGGTGTTAAATATCAAGGGGTAATGGGTTTTTGATTTAGGGTATAGGTAATGTTATATTTGTTAAATGTATGGTTAATGGGATGTCAAGGGTAAAATGTAGGTACTAGTCTAAGGCTATAGTGATAAAGGAGGTCAAGGGTAGCATTACAAGATAAGGGTCAGTTTAAAGAGGGTGATTTAGTTCATATAGGTAAAATAGGCACTTTTAGGTAGGATGAATGAGGTGAAAAGGTATAATTTATAGGTAAAGTGTGGTAATAAACTAAGTTTGTTATTATCAAATCTTGCAGGCATGGAAATGATTCCAAATGTGAGATTTGAGTTCTTTGTATATTTTTGGAGATTCATTAAGGGATGACCATAGAAAACTAGGCACACATGGAGGATGTGGGGCTTGGAGCAATGTTGCACTACCAGCACATACTATGGGATGTGGTGATGATAGTGGCCCTTATCAAGAGATGGTATCCAACTACTAACACCTTCCTTCTATCCACTAGTGAGATGATGATCTTGCCAGAGGATGTGCAAAAGATCACTCACTTAACCATATGGGGTGATCCAATTTATCACATCAAGTGGGAGGAGAGAGATGAATTCTTGGAGCTACTATATGGAGATGACCATGATCTTGTCAGATGGAATGCTAGAGGATTTAGCTACACTCTATTATATCAAAAGGTGAGGGGTAAGAGGAGGCTACTCATGATGATGATGATCATGGTATCATGTTTTGTCATTCCTAATTCAAATAGTGAGAGGTTTCCCTATCTATTATTGGGGGTATTGGTTAAGATTCTACTAGGTAGCATAGTGTTGGGTTGGGTTATTGTGCTTCTAGTGTAGATATATAGGGAACTATGGGTTTTTACAGCTCACAGGAGATATGACATTAGTTTTAGGTTTGTGTTATACTACTAGGCATATGAGCACATCTAATTTTTATGATTGATGGGGTTTCTATGGGAGGGTTATGCCTAAATGGATTTTATAATCAACTTCATGTGGTGGAGAGATGATTTTTCCCTATCTAGACTAGGAGGAGGGGTACATGACATTAAATGGTTCAAGGGTACTTTAGATGCTTTGGTCATAGGTGATATTATTTGGAGGCCATATGTTAGGTTTCTAGATTGGGTTAGATATAGGAGACACACATTGTCCTTATAGATTTATAGGTAGATCCTCAGCAAGAGGGATGGGGAGGTAGATCTCATACCATTTGATAAGATGTGGAGGTAGTTTGGTATAGAGTAGAGTATCCTAGGCCCATTTTCCAAATATAGGCAAGAAGATGTAGATATCCTACTACCTGAGCCATAGCTAACCAAGACATTGTTTGATCGAGAGGAGTTACTATCATGGCCAAAGATAGATGTGCAAATTTGTGGATGGTTACCCTACATAGTACTAGGTTCTTTATACAGTAGTAGATTTTGGTGGTGATGATGGTGGAAAATAGCTGATAGATGTTGACTTAGCTAGTAGAGGTGGCTAAAGGGAATAGGTATAGGGGGTTACCCTAGGTGCATAGGCAGGAGTGATATTAGCCACAACACAGGTTTAAGTGGTAGCTTTACAAGGTCAAATAGATATAACATAGGGTCAGAAAGCTATGGTTATAGGTGAGAGGGACCAAGCTAAAACTCATCTAGTCTTGGTTACTTAAGAAAGGGACTCTTTGAGGTAGGCCATAAGCGAAGCCATAGTACCTATAGGACCACCAGGCACTATCCTCATGGCATGGTATCTAGCCATAGTGGAGGAGCTATGATACTATGAGGCCATAGTCCTAAGACATTATCTTGATGAGCCCTAGTGGGGGGAGTACAGAGCTAGCTTGGTAGGTGGTGATAGCATGGTGACACCAGGTCAATAGGTTGCTTTCATTGGTGGATAGGTAGGGGCCTTAGGAGGATAGTCACTGGGAGGTAGTGGTTCCCTAGGAAATAGTGGTGTCTTGGGGCATAGTCATGATATAGTTATAAGATACTATATTTTGTTGTATATCATTTTGATACTAGCCTACGAGCTGATGTAGTGAGATGTACATTTTGAGAGAGAGACATGTATATTTTTGTATACATTATGATTTTATTGATGATAGACTCATGATTTATAGATATGATCCTTGTTTATTGTTTATCATTCATGGTTTATGATTTGATGTTTATGTTCATGATGTTGATTATAGTTATGTTGATCATTGATGATGTTATATTGATTATGCTTATGTTATGGATATGGATACTGATGTGGACTGACCTAATTAGGCATGTGATGAGATGGCCTTCTATTTATATTTATGATAATGTTGATATTATGGTTATAGTTGGTAAGTTTGATATGATAATGGTTTGGGTGATGGATAGATAATGCTATGATGTTGATCACATGGATTATTGTTTATGGTTTTTTTCTATGTGTTTTATGATGATTATGTTGATTATGAATAGGATATGATTATAGTGTTCATGATAAAATTAAATGAATATAGGTTTCCTCATTTAGATATAGACATGCAGTGAAAATTATTTAATGTGTTGTTGTTCATAGATGCTATGATTTTTGACATGATGATGGATATGCTAATGATGTATGTTTTTATTCATTATACATGTTGATATGTTTTGGTCATGATTATGGTTATTTTTATTAAGATAAAACACATAAAATTAGTTAAATAACAACATGAGAGTGAGAAGTAAATCAAGAGACAAAGCATCTAAGTGAATATATCAACCAGTTATGAGAGTAAAGAAGAGGGTATAACACTTTTTCTTTGGCAAAGACTAAAAAAAGACCAAAGTTGGATTGGCTTGAGGAATATAATCCCTTCGAATGCTTCACATTAGCATTCATTAGTTGGCTAAAAAGGTGTCTTGATCACATTATGTCAAGTGAGCTTAAAATCCCTTACTTATAGTGTATAAAGGGGAGATGGATGAAAATGGAACTTTCATGTGAGATTAGCATGCCTTTTTTGGAGGTTACCAAAGAGTTAGTATAAACAAGTCTATGACATATAAGGTGTAGATTGATTGATGCAGGAAGCCTACCCATGAGAGTCGATTATGGCTTTCAAAACTATTATTGTTTATGAGAGTTGATTGCAGCTTTCAAAATTATTTTGCTTTTTTTATGCTTGATGATGGGTCTTTTGCTTATTTTATTATTGATTGGGAGGTTTGGGGAATTTGATCAATGCGGGAAGCTTCCAACAAATTGCTATGTTTGACAAATGCTTTACACAATCCTTTAATAGAGTGGTCTAAGTTTGTATGCTTTGCTTAATGCTTTTGATAGTTATATTTTAAGGGAGTAGTCTACCTTATTTTGAGTAATTTTGGTATGTTTCCAGAAGTTATCCTTCAAGGGAGTAGTCTGTGAATGCTAGGAATGACCCATGATTGTTTTTGGTTTTGATTTTGATTTTTGTTTTGTTTGATTTTACTTGACATAGACTTGATTGTATAGGCTTAAGGGTTCACCTTTATGAAGGCAAAACTAAAAGCACAAGAATGTTGATTAGGTGTAAAGAGGTTTAGGTGACAATGACCATGGGAATCCATCCTATGAAAAGAGTTAGAAAGTACCATGAGAATCATGCCATAGGTAGAGCCATGGTACCCATTGTTTAAGATTAGGCTATGATTTTGATGGATAATCACATGATCTAGTTTTAATCAGTTACCCCTAAAATAGTGAGATGAATGTGGTTTTGAAAGCAAGGGATGAGCTTAAGTTGGACAAAAGGTGAGTTTGATCCGATTTAACAAAAGAAAGGATGTAGATGTGTTGCATTGAGGGGCTTAGTTTCTAAGTTCCCCTAAGAGAGGATAGCTTGTAATCTCCTAATCTGTACTTATGTGTTATGATATAAGGTCCAAGCCAATTGAAACCAAACTTGTCATGCTTAGTTTTCTCCATATTGGTGGCATGTTGGTTTTTATTTAAGATGAGTTCTCCAATGTTGAATTCTCACACTTTAGGTTATTTTTTTTATAGGCATGTTTGATTCACTCTTGATAGACATGAAGATGGGTGAGGGTGGCTAAATGATGCTCGTCAAGTAGCTCAAGCCAAGATAAATGGTGTTCATGATAATCATCTTCATAAATGATATCTTTTAAAGATATGAAAAGAGAAGGAATTTAAACCTTAAAAGGTAATATAGCCTCCACTCCAAACATAAGAGAGAATGGGGTAGCACCCGTAGGGGTTAAGATGCTAGTATGATATGCTCATAAGGTGAAGGGGATGTGCAAATGCCAATCTTAACTAGATGCATTAACCATTTTAGTGATAATATTGTTAAGAGTTTTGTTATAATCTTATACCTATACATTATCTTGAGGACAATAAGGTGATGAGAAACTAAACTTGATGCCAAATACATCACAAATAACCTTAGACTTGTTTGTTTTTAAAATATTTACCATTGTTAGTGATAATTTGGTGAGGAACATCGAAATGGCATATGATGTGATGATTGATAAAGTCGACAATATTTTTAGCTTTGGTTGAGACTAAAGGAATAGCCTCTACCCATATGGTAAAATACTTAGTCATAGTGATGATAAAATTGTTAGGTTGTGGAGCTAAAAGCTTCAACCTTTGCAAACTGAGGAATAGATGGTTGCTGAGTTCTACAAGAACCGGCGTCGATAGCAAGACCGACGTCGGCAGAGACCAGTACAGAAGGCCACCGGCGACGGCAGGAAGTCGGCCGACGTCGGCAGAACCAAACTAGCAAGGACCGACGTCGGTCGCCTGTGTCTTCCAGAAGTGTTTGTTTCATGGACAGTTAGTTAAGTGAACGATGAGTTTGCATGTTAAGACCAGCCAGAGTCTTGGGCTGCAAGGATAATTGTCTAAATTAAGAGTCTAAGTTATTGTTTGAGTTAGGGATCTATTTATAGACCCATTGGCACGTATTGTATAAGGCATGAGATAGAAAGGAAGAGTTCCTTCTAGTTGTAAGATCTGTGAGTTGCAGGTTGTTGCAAGCTCATTGGAGATCTACATGTAAGTTTGGTCTTTGAATTGCAGGTTGCAGGTTCATGAGAGATCAGCTTGAAGTGCTATAGAGTGCTTGGTGTATCGGCAGGGTTATTACTGACTGGTTGGTGAGGTGAACACCAATTCTGTGTGTGAGTTGGTTGTTGGGACCATTTTTTTTGTAGGAGAGTGTGTGTGAGAAGAATTACTGTACACTTGAGGTGTGGTGAATCTCTGTAAGGTGAAAGAGTGTGGCGTCTCTTTGATGTATTCTTTTCTGTATAGTGTTAATACAAGATAGTGTATTGTCTCTCATATTCTGTATTATTGGTGAATTCTAGTTACTTGTGTTTCTGGTTATTTCCGCATATTCAATTGTTTATATTTGGTAATCATATTGTGCTCTTTCTGAGGAGCAAGATCCTAACGGGTGGAATTAGAACAGGTGTGTTTGTTCTTGGATTTACCTCCACCCCCCTCCCAACAAGTGGTATCAGAGCTTCAGGTTGGGATACTAATAGATTGGTGTAGATCTGGGTAGTATGTTTTGATTACAGGTACTCACAGGGTTTCTATTTGAGTGGGAGTTGAGCAATGGCAGAAAACAGTCAACTACGAATGGAAAAGTTTAATGGCAAGAACTACCAATTATGGAGGATGCAGATTGAGGACTATCTGTATCAGAAAGATTTGTACTTACCGTTGGGTGGGGTTGCTAGCAAACCCTTGGATATGAAAGATGAAGAATGAGAGGTTCTTGATCGAAAGGCTCTGGGATCTGTTAGATTGAGTCTTGATTCATCTGTGATTTCCAGCTTATCACAGTGTAAGACAACGGTGGAGTTGATGAAATCTTTGGCAAATTTGTATGAAAAACCCTCGGCTTCTAATAAGGTATTTCTTATGAAGCATTTATTTAATTTGAAAATGTTGGAAGGTGGATCTGTTCATAGCCATCTTAGTGATTTCCATGGTTTGGTAAACCAGTTAAGTTCAGTCAATATTGTATTTGATGATGAACTTAGAGCTCTCTTAATCTTGTGTTCATTACCTGAAAGTTGGGAAGGTTTGGTAATGGCAGTTTTTAATACTGTGTCTCCTTCAAAAGTCTTAAAAGTGGATGATGTTGTGAGTGTGATCTTGAATGAAGAGATACGCAGGAAAAGCACAGGTGAATCATCTGGAGATGCTTTGAGTGTTGAAGGAAGAGGAAGGCCAAGAGAGAAGACAGAGCGTGGGAGATCAAGGTCGAAGATGGGCAAAAGATCCAAGTCCAAGTATGGCATAATAACCTACTGGAAATGTGGAAAGCAATGGCACTTAAAGAGAGATTGCAGATCGGGTGAAGATCAGCATGAAAGACATGGAGAAGAAGTAGATGTTGTAGGTTACGTTGCACAGGATGCTCTGGTATGTTCTTTGGATAAAGTAGAATCTTGGGTATTAGATTCTGGTGCCTCTTTTCATGCATCCCCACATAGGGAATTTTTTCATGAGTATGTCCAGGGAGACTTTGGAGAAATTTGTGTAGGGGATGGTAAGCCTTGTCAGATTGTTGGCAAAGGCAAAGTGAAGCTGAAATTGCAGACAGGTGACACATGGGTGTTAAAGGAGGTCATGCATGTCCCAGTTCTGAAGCGGAATCTGATTTCTGTTAGAAGTTTGGGTGAAGAGGGTTGCATAGTAACTCTCACAGCGGACTCTTGGAAGGTTACCAAGGGTACACTTGTTGTAGCTAGAGGTAAGAAAGTAGGTATGCTTTATCTATCTACTTGTTTTACTGATTCTCTTTCTGGGTTATCTACTTCAGCTGTAGATTCAGAGATGTGGCTTGATAGGCTTGGTCACATAGATAAGAAGGAGATGCTGGTTCTTGAGTCAAAGAGTATGCTTTCGGATTTGGAAGGCATGGATCATGGTTTCTGTATGCAGAAGAAGAAGGTAAGGTTTCTTGAGGAATCCGATGCTAATGACAAGAATGGGAAAGCCTTGGTTATCAAGGAGAAAGTGACGGACAGAGTTCAGCACAAGGTGCAGATGAATTCTGAGCAGAGCAAGGGTGATTTGGACAAGGGTTTGATCCAAAAGGAGCTCACGAGAAAAAGTCAGGTCTCACAAGAAAAACACAGAGACTGACGTCGGCAGGAAAACCGACGCCGGTGTCCAGACAGGGACTGACGTCGGCTATGTGCAGCCCGACGTCGGTGACTCGGGGCAGGCAGAGACCGGCGTCGGCCAGGGGAAACCGACGTCGGTAGGGAGGCAGTCACAGGGAACCGACATCGGTCGGCTGTAGACTGAGATGTGACTGGCATCGGTTATTGAGATGAATTTTTGGTGGACAGCGAGTTGTCATGGAATCTCAAGCGCCCATATGAAGGACTGAAGGTGTAAGTAAGTTCTTAAATTTGTCATTTCCCTTCTTTACACTACTTGTTGCTCACTTATGGCATAGGACCAGGAAGTTGTTGAAGAAGCAGAATAGGTAGATCCAGGAAACAGTGGGAGCTTGGCATGGATGAGGATGTGATTCCTTGGAGGAGAACCAAACAGGTGTTTTGGGTAGAGTTGCCAGCTAGAAGTAAGCATTGAGAGACGAATGGATGTTGAAGATGAAGAAGAGCAGAAATGGATACATGAGATGGAAGATCAGGGTATATGATCTTGTATTAGCTGCAGGGCAATGGAGGTTTGATCATTGTGTTTCTCTTTACCAGGTTGGATAATATTAGCTACATTATCCTATTTTTTGTATGATGTGCTTGTTGCAGGGTTACATATACAGGTATTGCTGAACTAAAGGTAAAGCTAGTTCAGGTGTTTGTCATGGAGAATCTAGGAGCAGCAAGATTCTTTGGCATGAGTGTGTTCTAGAGACATGGAGGTCTTGTTGACTTTGTTTCAGGATGATTATGTGAAGCCGGTTAGCACGCCGATGGTTAGACAGTTCATAGAACAGGTGTCTTGATTCACATAATGAGGTTGAGTGCATGGTATGTACTAAACCTGATTTTTCCCAAGCAGTGGGAGTTATCACAAGTTTGGAGTCAATCCGAGAGAGTAATACTGAAGGGCAGTTCAGTGGGACCAGCAGCAGGTGCACATGTTATGCAGGGTCAAGTTCTTTTTCTACATGGTTGTAGATGCGGATGTGGCAGGTAATTTGGATGACAGGTTTTGCACCATGGATTTTATGGTGGTTGGTCTTCAAGAGTGATCTTGAGGAGGGATACAAAGCCAAGGGAACAAACTAGATGGTGTACAGGTACAGGTACAGGTTACAGTTGTTTATCTCCAAGTGGGAGATTGTTTGGTTGTGAAGCTAAAAGCTTCAACCTTTGCAAACTGAGGAACAGATGGTTGCTGAGTTTTACAAGAACCGGCGTCGGTAGCAGGACCGACGTCGATAGAGACCAGTGTAGAAGGCCACCGACGACGGCAGGAAGTCGGTCGACGTCGGTAGAACCAGACTAGCAGGGACCGACGTCGGTCGCCTGTGTGTTCCAGAAGTGTTCGTTTCACAGACAGTTAGTTAAGTGAATGATGAGTTTGCATGTTAAGACCAGCCAGAGTCTTGGGCTGTGAGGATAATTGTCTAAATTAAGAGTCTAAGTTATTGTTTGAGTTAGGGATCTATTTATAGACCCATTGGCACGTATTGTATAAGGCATGAGATAGAAAGGAAGAGTTCCTTCTAGTTGTAAGATCTGTGAGTTGCAAGTTGTTGCAAGCTCATTGGGGATCTACATGTAAGTTTGGTCTTTGAATTACAGGTTGTAGGTTCATGAGAGATCAGCTTGAAGTGCTATAGAGTGCTTGGTGTACCGACAGGGTTATTACTGACTGGTTGGTGAGGTGAACACCAATTCTGTGTGTGAGTTGGTTGTTGGGACCGTTTTTTGTGTAGGAGAGTGTGTGTGAGAATAATTACTGTACACTTGAGGTGTGGTGAATCTCTGTAAGGTGAAAGAGTGTGGCGGCTCTTTGATGTATTCTTTTCTGTATAGTGTTAATACAAGATAGTGTATTGTCTCTCATATTCTGTGCTATTGGTGAATTCTAGTTACTTGTGTTTCTAGTTATTTCCACATATTCAATTGCTTATATTTGGTAATCATACTGTGCTCTTTCTGAGGAGCAAGATCCTAACGGGTGGAATTAGAACAGGTGTGTTTGTTCTTGGATTTACCTCCACCCCCCTCCCAACAAAAATGGTGTCATTGTGAAGAATAGGGGTTAATTTCACCAATAAGGTCTAGAACCCATTGTGAGAAGGGCAAACAATTAGTGGATGTGCAAAGACTATGGCTAGGTACATGATGTAAATTGGCATGTTATTGACACTTAACACACTTTTTCACATAGTCACAGTAGTCTTGGTTAAGGGTAGGCCAATAATAGCCAAGGTGAAGGATGTGTTTACCTATGGCAAGGCCACTAAAGTGTCCCCCACATATCCCATCATGCATTTCCCTGATAACATGAGAGACTTCATAACTATATAGGCAACAGAAGAGGAGACCATCAAACCCACATTTATAAATAATTCCCCTCATAATGTTATAATGTGAGGTACTCTAAATAGATTCTCTTTGAGCATTCATAGAAAGACCAAAAGGAATGATGGCAAGGTTAAGATAGTTGAAGGTCACTGATAATAAAGATTAGGTTGGGTCTCCTCCACATTAAAGATGGTGAGAGAGTCTATTTTGACATAAGATGGTTGGGTAAGTCTATGGATAATGATAGATAGCTTAGAGCTAGAGGGTGCAGATAGGATTTGAGAGGTGAGGGAAGCTATGGTGTCACCAAACTTTTTCATAGATTATGGGGTGGATTGGATATGGTAGTATTCAAATGATGTTAAGATTTTATCAACTAGTTGTTTATACTATTTCAAAACATCATTCTTACATTTGTAAGAGCCATTGATTTGATTTACCACTAGTTCAGAGTCACCAAAGATGTTGATCATTTTTTCTCCCAAGGCTAACGCAACTTAAAGGCCTATGACTATGGCTTCATATTAAACCATATTATTGGTACATTCAAAATCTAGGTTTAAGGATAAAGGAAGAGGTTCATCATGAAGGGGAATAAGGATAATGTTAGTTCCCCCACCATGTTGATACTTTGATCTGTTAAAGAACATGGTCACTTGATAGGTGAAGTCTACCTAATAGAGGGTCGGGATGGACTCATCAAGAAACTGAAGAGGAGGAGTTTGATTGTTTGTTAATGGTGCTTCATCTAATTAGTTGGAAATGACTTGCCCTTTAATTGACTTCTAATAAATAAACTCAAGGTCAAAATAAGCTAAAATCATGAGCCACTTAGCCATACATTGGTTTTGGTATGGCTTAGAGTGCATATATTTGAGTGGGTCAGTATTAGTTATGTCATAGGTCTTGTGATTAAGAAGGTAGTGATGAAGTTTGGTGGCCAAAAAGACTAAAGCTAAGTAAATTTTCTTGGTATGGGTGTACTGAGTCTCATATTCTACAAGCATGTGAGTGTTGTAGTAGATATATTAGTCTTTATGTTGTTCTTCCTAATGAGCAAGTATTGCCCCTCAGGAGTGGCTAGTGGAAAAGATATAAAATTAAAAAGGTTGATCATCCTTGGGAGGGGTAAGGATAGGTAGAGATAAGTGGTACCTTTTGAGTGAATCAAAGGCCTTTTAACAATCATCATTCCACTTGAAAGACACATCTTTCTTAAGGAAGTGATGGAAGGATTGACATCAGTCTGAGACTTGAGAGATAAAGTGATGAATGGATTGGAGCTTCCCTTACAAATTGTGGAGTTGTTTGAGGTTAATTATAGGAAGCATGTTGAGGATTTATTTGATTTTGGCAAGATCAAATTTGATCCCCTAAAGGGAATGATAAAGCCAAAGAGTTTTCTTGACAAGACCCTAAAAATACATTTTTTGGGGTTAAGGCAAACTTGATAATGGATGAGTCACTCAAAGATAATATTAAGAATGGAAAAATGATCATTAAAATATTTGGGTTTCCCAATAAGGTCATCCACATAGTCTTATATAATCTTGTGGATAAGGTCATGGAAGATATAGGTCATATCATGTTGGTAGGTTGTACTAGTGTTCTTTAGTCTAAAAGGCATGATCATATAGCAGAAGGTCCCCCATGGGGTGGTAAAGGTGGTTTTGTGTTGATCTTTAGGGGCAATTAGGATCTGATTATAACCCAATAATCCTTTCATGAGATATAACATCTCATGGCCAGATGTAAGATCAACTAGCTAGTCAATGCTTGGTAGAGGAAAGTCATCTTTTGGGAAAGCAAGGTTGATTTCATGAAATTCCACATAGATGTGTATTCCCCCTATGGCTTTAGTGATAGACACAAAATTCAAGACCCATTAGGGATAGTTAATAGGTTAGATGAAGTTGATGGAAAGGAGACACTGAAGTTCTTCTTTGACAAAAAGGGCTATGCAAGGGTGCATTCATCAAAGTTTCTACCTAACAGGTTTGGCATCATGGTTGGTGACTATGTTATGGTTAGTAATAGAGGGGTAAATTCCTAGCATGTCATTGTAATACCAAGCAAATGCTATGTTTTAGTCTTGCAAGAAGGAGGGTAAATCTTAAAGTTCCTCAAAATTTAGTGATTGGCCAATTTTGACAATGTCAGGGTTGTCTGGAGTGCCCAAGTTGATATCCTTGGTGGATTCATTCAACATGGTTAAATTCTCAAGAGGAAGGGATTTATGGATGGAATAATCTTGTGTACAAAGCTAGGTGAGAATAGAATCATCATCCTAACACTAAATAGTATTAATGGTAGGAGAGTCATCTCCTATCAGCTCAAGATGGGTCATGGGGATGGTTATGATCACCCCATCCTTTTCATAAGTTAGGGGTCTGAGGCTGATCATGTTGATGAAAAAAAGTTAGGGGGGATGATATCAAAATCTTTAATTATTGATGGTGGAGTAGATGACGAGAATGGGATGTCTTCATCGACCACAAGAATGAGAGGTAGGTTAGTTTTTTATTGAGGTGGTGTGAAACCAAGGTCATGCTTTTCATGAGGCTTTTAAATTTTTATTGTAATCAACTCATACAGCTCATGTTTATACTGACCTAGGCCAAATCCCTTCCAAGCACACCAATAGAGGTATGTCTTGCCAAATTCTAGTTTGTCCAGATAGGAGAAGTTAGAGGTGAATGGTCAAGGTGAAAAAGGGGTGGAAGAAGTGCCAAGGGTTTTGTTAAGTCCCCCTTTAGATGAAATGGGTTTCATAGTTTTAAGGTCCAAGGGGAATGATGGCTTTGATATTGGGGTCATACCCAGGTTAGTTGTTAAGTTGCCCATACTCATGGGGAGTAGGGAAGGCATCAAGGGTCAAGAGGTGATATTCCCCAAGTTAAATATGTATTATTGACCCCAAGTGGTCTATGGTGGGGATTGTATTTGAGGGTATTGATGAGCAAGTAGATGCCTCATTGGTATAAGAAGATATGGCTTCATCATTTGTGGTTGAGGGCTTGTCTGTGGTTGATGAGGGTGTGTTATATGGAGGTAAGAGGATGTCATTGGGTCGATAAGTCATGTTGCAAGATGAAAAGGGACTTGGGTCAGCTTGTATAATGACATCCTAAGCTTTGTGCTCAAATTTGATGTAACAATGAAAGGTAGAGGCTACACAACCCATAGAGTGGATCCAAGGTCACTCTAGTAGAAAAATATACTAGCATTTTCCCTCCACTACATAGAAGAGTTATGGGAGTGTGTGAGGTGCCAAACAGATATGAAGGATAATAGTGCCCAAAGTAGTAGCCATGGTGTCATTGAAGGATCAAAGGATGATCAAGGTTTTGAACATGAAATTTTTTGGTATTTTAAGTTGATCACAGGCATTGGAGGAAATGATGTTAATACTAGCTCTTCCATCAATCATGGCCTATTTTATGTGGGTTTGGTTGATGTAGGTAGTGATGAAAGAGGGGGATCTGGGTCATCAGGGTGGATAGAAGGTATTTCTAAATCCTTGAAGGTGATGAGGTTAGAAATTTGGAGAGTGCCAACAAAGGCTACCAAAGGTTGAGGGTCTTCAGGCTGGACCTATATTGATTACAATGCCTCTATCATTGTTTGGTGATGATGAGATGAGGTAGAAATCAACTTGTATAGGCTCATAATTGTTAGGGTTCAGTGAAATTTTTTTAGAACCACTCTCATGATTGATTCAGAGGGGTTGGATTGAGAGATACCCAAGATAGACACCTTGGGTTTGGTTGAAGGTGAAGGTGATTGAATTTGACTTAGTTAGGAGGTGGAAGATGGGTATGTCCATGGGATGGATACTTTAGCCTTCTCCTTATCTTTTTGTTGAGCATGTGATCATGTGACCACATGGATAGTATGGATAGAGGGAAGAGTTGGGGTAGGAGATTAGTTTGATTCCTCATCACTCTAAGGTGAGAGTGGGGGAGTGGGTAGGCATTGGGTATCAGTTTTTGTTTGTTGGATTGATAGTAGGCTTATGGGAGGTTCATCTAATAATAAATCATCCTCATCATAGAGCTAATTGGTTATGGTTTGAAGATATTTTTAGTTCTTCATGTCATGCTCGGCTATCCTATGATAGGATCATACTTGGTGGTCATTATACTAGATTGGTTTTGGACCAATAGGGTCAAATGGTCTGATAAGAGGTAAGGTTAAGAAAGAGGCTTGCAGTAACCTTTGGAAAATAGTTGAGTAAGACTCAGCTAAAGATGGTGAGGGTTTGGAGGTTTTGGCCTCAGTTGGTAAGATGGAAGCCCTTTTAGAAATAGGATTGGTGGTGGAGGTCTTGGGTAAGGTGGTGTTCTTAATTGATGATTTTGGTTTAGGTAAAGAAGTTGATAATTTGGAGGTAGAATATGTCCAGGTAGCTAGTTTGGTTAGTGATGGATCAGTAAAATGGGTGTGTCAAAAATCAAGAGTGATGGCATAACTAGGAGTGGTGGTTGGGTTTTAGTTAAGATAGTTGGCTCCCTAATCAAAGTAGAGGGATGAGGCCCCAAGATAGAGGGCAAGTTTGAGGGAGGTAGAACTCTATCTTTCTAGCCTTTTGGTGGCTTTACCTCTTTGGTTGATTTGGTTTGGTGCTTGGTTGGTGGGTCTGGTGAGGTTAGCTCAAGTTTTAAGGATGGGTGATTAAGGATCTATGTGGGAAAAATGCTAAGGTTTTTGGTTGGTTTGGTTAAAGTGATAGAGGATGATTTGGTTATTTTGGATTTTGTTGCTTTGGATAGTTGAGAAATGTTTGGGTTGGTAGAGGTTTTGATTATTTCAGTTGATATGATGGTAGGTTGGATAATAGGAGTGGTGGGCTAGTCCATTAAAGATGTGGTTGGAGGTTCTTTTTTGGTGATGTAAGGGATCCCAAATTATTTCCAAAAGATGGATCAATCTACATCAGATTTAGAGACAAATTCTAATCTCTGAACTAATCTAGATAATGGTTTATAGACTGGTCTTGTTCCCTAGATAATGGGCTGAAAAGATAAACCCATAGGTTGAGAATGGGGAGTGTTGACCTCATCCTTTTCCTCAATCAAAGGATATAAGGTTTGGATGGGTGGTTCCTATTGATAATTTTGACCCTTTAGGTCAAATTCTCACCTCTACCATTCAAAACTTTACATATCATGCTAGTTCATCTTGTGAGTCAATTATTGGTCCTAAAAAGTCCTTGAAATAATGCATGATTAACAGGCCTTTTTGAGGCATTCACTTTGGATTTTAGACGAATTTTTTTATTTTGTGAGAAAATCATCATGGAGGCTTCTTTGGGTCCTTAAATAGTCCATTTCATAAAATTTTGAAGGAATTGTTCAATTCCAAATGGTCACTTTCTTTTGAGAGAATTGTCCAAGTAGAAAGCCCGAAGGGCATTTTCATAAAGCCCGAAGGGCATCTTCAAAAGCAAGTGCACTTTTCATTTTTTTGGAGGGTCCTTTTCAAATTTCCAAGGATCATTTCAATTATTTTATAAGGTCCATTCCAAAAAAATTTTGAAAGGGCAATTACAGAAATCCAAAGGGTCTTTTCTCAGATGAAAGACCATTTCAAAATTGTCAAAGAGACACTTACAACTTTGTTGAAGGGTTGATTTCAATTTTTCCAAAAAGGCTATTTTATAAAAAATAAATATCATTTCAAAATTATTAAATGGATACTTACAACTTTCCTGAAGGAATTAGTCTTTCCAAAAATCCTAAAGGTATTCTTCTCGGCAAAAAATGGTGCTTTTCAACTTTTCCAAAGGGTATTGGCAAAAAGTTTGAAGGTTCTTTCTTTTTGGGAGGGTGCACTTGTAAAAAAGCTGAAGGGTCACTTAAATTTTCCAAAGGGTCATTTATTTTGAGAAAGTGATAATCAAAAAGTCTGAGAGCTCTTTTCCTTCAAGAAATTCCATTACAATTTTTCTGAAGACTATTTCACAAAGTGCCGAAGGGGCTCTTTTCCTTTTAAAAAAGTCAATTTCAAAAGTTATGAAGGTCTCTTACCTTTTGGGAAGGTTCTTCTCATAAAATTTCTGAAGGATCTTACCTTTTGGAAAGGTGCTTAACAATTTTTCCAAATCCCTTTGTAAGTTTTTCGAAGCCCTTTTCAATAATTTTGAAGGGTCATTTATTTCAACCAAAAGACCATTTACAAAAAATTGAAGGGACTTCTCCAAAAGTCTGAAGGTTCATTACAACTTTTCCAAAAGGCAAAAGGGCTTGTCAATTTTTTTGAAGAATTTTCAAAAAAATTTAAGGGCACATTCCAATAATTCGAGGGACCATTTTCAAAATCCCAAAGGTATGAATTCTCACGAACAATTTGTCCACGAGAAAGTGATTAACAAAAGTCTAGATGAAAAATCTTCAGACAAATTGTCCATGAGAAATGGACTAAGAAAATTGTATAAATAAATAATTTTGGGAAAGTGAATGAAGACAAGGGTTTGGGAGGAAAGCCCAAAGGAAATAAATGAAGAAATGTTGTCCATGGGAATAAATAGAAATAACTTCGAAAGGAATATTAAAAAAATAAAGAGCTCAAAAAAATGTTGAAGGAATACATGCAGAGTGACCCAAGCTCGATTAGATGCATCTATCATAGCATAAACATGCAAAAAAATAATAAATATATTATCTTTTCCATCTATAATAAGATCTATAGTCCAAGACTGTAGTAAAGAGCATGCAAACAATAAATGCAATAATCAAATTATTTAGACTTGGCAAAGACATGCAGATATCTTCAAGCACAAATCTCTTAGTTCTAAAAGGGTGACTCAAATGCATGAAGGGCTCAAGTAGTTTAACATTGGATGTTTGTTCAAGGAGTTAACGTGGAGTTATTTGGAGTTAAGTAGACAAGGCTTGTCACTCATTTTCCTTATTTTCCATGCAAAGAAGGACTTTCTTTTATTTCAACTTAGTTTCCAAATGTATCAAGTGGAGTTTCTCTTTGAATATTTGGTGCATCTTTCATGCATGGAGCAAATTAGTCCAAGATGGACCCACCATCCAAACTTCTATGCCAATCTTGGAGATCCATGTAGGTTTGATGAATTTTGAATATTTTAATAATGAATATTGTATGGGCTCTCCATTTTTTCCAATGACAAAGAGCTTTTCATGAAAGACAAAAGACAAAAATATATTATTTAAAGGCTTAGTTATCTTTTGATAGCTGAAGTTAGACCTGTGAGATGTGGGAGTTGATCTCCTCTCTACTTCCAGCACCAATCTCTTGGATTTTGTATGATTTTTCTATATAAGTTGGCTTTTTCAACCATTTTAAGGATCCCTCTTTTGGCAAGATCAGACTCTCCCAAAATTTGAGTTTTGTAACCTTTTCAGATAAATAGAGGGATTATTTTCAAATTCTAAGATGTCAGTATAGTGTATTTATGTCAGTGATTGGCATATGTGATAGTATTTTCTTCCTTGTCAAGTCCTTATTCTTACCTATTTACTAAGTGATTAGATTATGCAAGTCATGTTCTATGTTTGATGTCTTTTGGCTGAAGTTACAGCAAATAGTTAGTGCCTTGAATTAGGCCTATTCCATCATTTCCCTCAAGATTTGATCATCAAATAGAACCTTTTCATTAAATATTGATGCATAGAAGTCGATTGGAATTAAAAGTTTAGTCTTTTTCTTGTCTAATTAGTGTTTTTAGGAGCTCCAATTGAGTGGATGAACCAAAATACAGCTGTATCACCATCATTAGATAGGATTTTCCTTTAATTTTCCCTTTTTCCCCCTTTTCCCAACAATTTATAACATAGATTAGATATCTTAATTGATACACCAAAGGGAGCTAGCCCTTAAAATCTAGAGACTCAATTTGTTGATTAGGCCACCCACAACCTAAGATTGTTTCCATGTTTTAGTAGATTGTGAAGGCCTAAAACTACCTTCACAAGGGTGTGATTCTGATTATAAATAGTTCCTTTATGGGAGGTATAGATATGGTGGTTTCCTCCTTAGGAATGATCTCCAAAGAGGAAGTGAATCACTTCATAGATGAGGGAGAAGGTAAAGTGGTGATGGTTGCTTGCTCTAGTATGTCAGTGATAAATTTACTTTCATGGTTTGGGTCTCTAAAGGAAGAGAAGGTAGTTACACTATCTCAATAAGTAGATAGGGTGAATAACATGTAGATTTTGAGGTAGGTTGTTTAGTAATGAGTGTGTCAAGAACCATATTAATGGTATGGGCATCATGAGAACACTCAACTTTATTTCTCTCATTTTTAGTAGGTGCATGATTGGGAAAAGGTTGTCTAAAAATGTCAAGGGCTTGGTTCAGAGGTGCATTGGGGTTGTCCAACACAAGTTCCCCCTTGTTAATGAGGCTCTAGATAATATTTTTTAAGGTATTACACCTATTAACCTCATGCCCAACTACTCGATGGAAAGCACATACATCGTTCTCATTATAATAACTAGATGCAAGATGATAAGAATCAAATTGTTAAGGGGGTTTGATAGGAGAAAGTTATATGATATTGGCTTTCAATAATTTTTCTAGGATTGAGGCATAAGATTCCCTAAGGGTAAATTTCTTCTCATTATTTCAGTTTTGGTTCCTTGTGTTTTGATTTAAGGAGTTAGAAGAGTTTGGCTGAATGACAGATGGTGGGGGATCAATCTTAAGGACAACCACATTAATATCTCCCTTGATTTTGGCATTGGTGTTGGTTTGGATTTTTGGTTTAGAGGAAGTGGTCTCGTTGAATTTGAAGGTAGAATTTATGTTTTTCAACTTTAACTTTCCTTCATCAATGGCTCTATTTTCTAGCTTACGCACCATGGAAAAAGCTTTTTCAAAGGCTCTGAGCTTTGAACATGCTATGTAGTAGAGATGTGTTCAGCACATGCCCAAGAAAAATGTTCTATCAGTTTAGGTTGGGGTAAAGAGAAGGAAAATTAATTGAATAGGATCATCCAATGAGCTATAAAATCAACAAAAGATTCATCATCAAATTGTCAGATAGAGTAAAGGTCAATGATGGAAACTTTCTTGGAGATGTTTATTGAAAAATGATCCAAAAAAAATTGGGCTAGCTAGGTGAAGGAGAAGAGAGAGTGTTTGGTTATGACACTATAACAATCTAATGTTGGACCAGATAGGGACATAGGGAAGGTATGAAGAAAGAGGGCATCATCATAAGTAATCAAATCACATGCATGCCTAAATGTCTTGAGATGTTGTTGGGGATCCTCCTTACTTTAAAATTTAGAAAACTTGGGAAGTTCCCAGTAAGGAGGATATGGTCTGATAGGGACATATGGGTGAATGGGCTTATTGTAGATCTAGTCATATGATAAGATGTTATGAGCACCAGAGATGGATGACTCTAAGGTAGTCATTTTATCCATGAGAATTTTCATTATATCTATTTGGGTTTGTGCACCTAAAAGGTTTTAAGGTGTATATTGTTGTTGTGGTTGAGTGACATATTGATCATTGGTAGGAGGTTGAGGAAATGCCACATATTGATATGTGGCCACAGGTGGTTAGGTGGATGCCATGTAGGGGTAGTGGATGTAGGTGTTTGGGTAGTAGGTAGAGGTACATGTCCTTCTAGGTTAGGGATGTAACCTAGATTAGGTGTGATGGGCACCTATTAAGATGTTAATGTGGATTGGGTAGGAGTTGTGGTTGGGTTTATAACTAAAGGAAAGGTTGTGACCCTTGTGTTGATTGGTGGTAAGGTAGAAGGTACAAACACCACAAGATTTTGAAGTGGGGTAGTGACTAATGGATTTAGGGTAGCCTAAGGAAGGTTGGAAATGTTAGTAGTAGGCACTCTCATGGTGAGTGGAGTATACGTGGTTAATGGTTGGGTTGTTCTTAGGGTAGAGGAGTTTTTGGTGGGGGTGTAAGGCGTAAGGGTAATAATAGTTGGGTGGGTTAGTTTTCCATGGTAGTATCAAAGGGATTATTGGTAGATAAAGATGCTTGGGTAGTTAATGGTTTGGTGGTGACTATGGTAATAGAAGTGTTCCCCATAATGTGGGAAGGAATACCATAAGGTGGGTCTACAAGTGCAGCCAAATTAGGGGTATGGTGAGGCATGTTGATGAGATAATGTTGAAGGGCCATGAGATTGTTATCTAAGAAGGTGGAAAAGTCTATATCTCCTTAGGGAACTACCCAAGGTAAAGAAGGACTTCCTAAAGGGTGAGGAGAGTCTTCTAGTTTAGAGATGTACTCCATGGGTGAGGAGGTAGAAGAGGTTGATTGGATTGGTGATGGGTTATATTGTGCTTGGTTATTTTAAACCATGCAAGATAAGGGAGAGAGAATATAAAAATAATCTCACCACTCGAACAAAGAGAAGATAAGAAATGAGCAAAGAAATTAAACACACACTATAAATTATTTTAAGTCCTAAAGTTATTTTTAATCTCTCTTTTGGTTTATGCCTTAAGCTTTGTAAGAAATTATGTAACCAAAATTGGCTTATAGGGTGGGTACTAGAAAAGAAGTCTATGGTGGGT
This sequence comes from Torreya grandis, assembly GCA_037957365.1. Classification (NCBI taxonomy): domain Eukaryota; kingdom Viridiplantae; phylum Streptophyta; class Pinopsida; order Cupressales; family Taxaceae; genus Torreya; species Torreya grandis. The sequence goes on along the minus strand of JARHVA010002709.1, from coordinate 592,600 downwards.
TTCAGGCTATGTTTAGGCTCTCAAAAAGGATCTGTATTGGAAATCAATACATGGTTTAGTATTGGGGCCTACCCCCTCACTTTACATAGCACATCAATAAGGGTGTCATGTGCTTAGCCAATATATAGTGATTTCTAGAGTTTATACTCAACCAGAGAGCTGAATTGGTTATCCTCTTGGTAATGACCTCTAATTAGGATTATCAGGAAAGGGTAAGGTGACTACTAGGTGATGAAATCCTAGTTGGGTTTTATGTCAAGTTATTTAGATGTTTGATTGATGTAGGTGGTTTGGTTTGTGTGTGTGATACAAGTGATGCTACAATCAAATTACTTTTCTTTAATTTAACTAAGAAAGATAAACTTACAAGCAACCAATGTATGAAGTTGATTTTAAACCCAAAATAAATTTTAATTTCATTTATGAGCATAGAATAGGGAAAAGATCACCTAAATGCAGACAAAATAAACCCAAGTAGAGACTCAAGGGTCCCACTGGGCATGCTAGAATGTTTTAGAGAATTTTAGCTTATGTTTTGAGAGAGGAAGAAGAAAGAAACTAGAGATGGGTATGGTTGAAAAATCTTTTTGGTTGTGCATGTATTGAATCAGATGATTGTAGAGAGCTCCTCTTTGGCTTAGGAGGAATGACCTATAAATAAGATAGCAAGATTATTGATGTGGTGAATGGTTAAGGTAGTTGGATCATTGTAGGAGTCTGGTGTGATTTTGGTAGAGTAATGTTACTTGGCTATTTTTTGATGGGTGATAGTGCTTCAACTCTCTATCATGATGGCTAGAAGAATACCTACAAAGAATTTTTAGATACAAAGGCTCTTAAAGTTATAAATTTATTTTCACCTCCCAATCCTCTCTTATTATATGAAGTAAGGAGAGGTGAAACAATATGTTAACAATAGGTTAAAATTGTTATCTAAATATAACTTTCACATCAATTGGCTCACACATGAATTAGATAATTTAATTATAAAAAAGTAAGGTAGAGTTGAAGGGTTAGTTAAGTTAGTTCAGATGGTCAAACCTGATCATCAATAGTCAGGATGAGCATTAATGGTTAAGGTGATCATTGGTGGTCAAGTTTCAAGGTTAATTTGGGTTAAAAATTTAGGTTTTAGAAAGTATGTCAATCTAACTTGGGTTAGGCTTGATTTACGATCGAGAGGCTAAGGTTGGGCCCAAGGGGGTCCAGGGGAGTTATAACATTTAGAACCATTGTGTGTGGATTTATAGTGTCTATAGATAGATGATGAAGCTTGAGACTCATGTTTTATGTCTGTGAAGGTTTTTAGATAGGTTTTATCCCTTAAGTGTGTTAAACTGATCATCCAAGTTAGCTAGTTGCTAACAAGCCTAATGGTAGAAATAGTGAAAAACCTAGGCATAGTGAGAAGATGATTAGGATTGTATTATAATGATTAAATGATGAAAACAAGTGAATAGATATGTTTTTTATGAATTTTAAGATATGTTCATGCTTTTAATAATCTTTAGATGTCATTTGTGTGGTGAAAAAGTTGCTCACAAGTTGACCTGTCTGATTCAGATGAGATAATAAGATATATGGTCATGAGATTGGTCTGTAAGACTAATATTTCCATTTTGCCACATTATATTTATATCTAATAATGGTATAAATATATCATAGGATCATTTACATGCATTATAATTCATTTAATATGTCTATACAGGTGTTAAAGGTTATTATCACCATGATTGTGCTTTAAGGTAAATTGGCAGTTCTGGGTAAGCAAGTTGTAGTGATGAATTTGAGGCTTTATGACTTAATTTGATGTATCTAATAAATAATATGTTGTTTTTTATGACTTTAAATAAATTTTCATGCTTTTTAAAATCCTTGACTTTAGTGTAATAGATTGAAATATCGAAACCAAAAATGGCTTGTCTGGTTCTGGTTTGATTATGTGTAGTGGGGTCAAAAGAGTGGTTTGTAAAACCAATATTTGACATTAGACCTTGTGAATTTTATATTTTAGAGTGTTATATAGATGTAAAATAATATTTTTAAAGTTTAATTTGTCATGGGAAGTGTTCTTTCATCTGTTGAAGATCAAGTTGTTCATAACTAGTTTTTGGAATGATATGGTAGTTCTGAGTGGGCTAATTATAGAGAAGTGTTTGAGTCCTTTTGCCCTGGGTTGTGAAGCCTAAAGCACATTTTTATGCTTTTTAATTAATTTATTGTATTTTCATGTTATTTATTGTCATTTTTTGTGACCAAATTATGTACATGCTTCATTTTAGTTTGACATACTTTCTATAGGTTCACAGGCCTAATTGTGAATAGTGCTACAAGGAGTGTTCATAAAGGGGTTGGATCTAAAAAGTGTTATGGACATTATAAGATGTTTTTTAGGGTATTTTTTACCAATTTATGAAAGGATATTATTCATCACTAAAGCTAAATTATTCCAAATAAGGCAAAGTGTAACGTGTTATAAGGTAGACCTAATGGAATTAGGTTCCCATGAGACCTAAAAGAGAAATGAGGTCTAATGAAGTTATTATAAACCAAAAGAGACTCAATATTCATCATTAAAAAAATCACAACCAATTTCCTTACCTTTCATTTTTCTTGTGCTCTTGAGACAAATATTCATCACAATGGCTTGCAACATCATTTTTTTCTACCTCTTTCTTGAATTTGGCTACCCATACCTTGCTTGTCTTGTATTTGGAATACTTTGGGATCCATTTATATGCTTGTTTGGTCTGAATTCTTATTGACTAATTTGTCTTATGATATTAATCTAAATTTATTCCTACCTTATTATTTTATTATCGTATCTATCCTCTACTTATCTCTTTATCGTAGATAACTTTTTGATTTGGATTTGTAGGCTTCATCTTAGCAACTAGTCTTTAGAGCCATTTGGGCATCCTATATTCATGGTCTATTTCCAATTTTGAGATCTCAAACTTGTTATTATATTCCTCCACATGTGTATCTACATTAATCCTCTTGGAAACATTAAGTATATCAATGTTTTAAATCCAAATTATCCTCTTAATAACCTACTGCTTGTATGTACTCTCCTCTATGGTTTGGTTCCTTGTAAGCTTCTTCATGTATACATGATTAGAATCAAAATTTGAACTTATATTTACCTCCTCAATAATTTGTTGGATAATTATTCTTCTTTCCAAAACTTCATTATTTTTAATCACCTCTTTTTGATATGCTTTATTTCCTTCTTCTACAACTTCCTTTAAGGCATCATGGAATTCTAGTTCATCTTCCATTTCTTCACTTCCTTGTTTAATGGTCTTGTCATTATCTTCTTCTTCATGAGCTATCATAATATTTCTCATTATTTATTTATTTTCCTTCATGGGTACTTCACTTGACTCATATATTGTTAAATTCAAAGTCTTATTATTGAGCTCTTTCATACTACTCTTCATACCTACATACATAAACTTAAACACAACATTAGAGCATTAAAAAAGAGACCAAAATGTCTCCATGAGTACCTCCTTCATGATCACTCTCTTCTTCCTTTTACTCTATTTCTCAAGTGCTTATTTTGGCACTATTTATTATATTTTCTCAAGGTAATCATCATTTACCTCTCCATGAGTATCCTTATAGGCCACTTGACCTTCATTTTCAAGGTCCAACCAAACCATTGGTTATTTTCTTTTTGCATGTGCTTCACCATGAGCACTATTCTCTTGATGTTTTTCCATAACTCTTTTATTATATCATATATCTCTTTTTATACCTTCATATATTTACTCTTTGGATATTATTTGACCTTATTTTCTTTGTAGTATTTTATCCTATCCAAGTCTTGTATCTTCTCTATCTATTCCATCTTCATCTTACCTTCTCTTTAATATTTAGGCCTCACTTAGAATTATCTCTCTCAATAAGTTTACGTAATTTCCTCTTGTTACTTCACTTGGGTCTTCTTTCTCTTTTACAAGCCTCAATGGGCTTTACCTATACTTTATATGACTTTCAAGGATCTTAACAACTTTACACATTATTGATATAACAAAATCATAAATTAGAGATAATATACCATAGAAAATATACCTTTTATTGCTTATATGTTTTTTATCTTCTTTGCAAGAAAAATATTATTGATTTGATACCACTTGATGTAGTGCATAATCCCAAAACCTTCATTTGTCATTTCTTGACTCTGATATCTATCCTTAATGCCTTATAAACTCTGACTTAGCTTCACTCTGTAGATCTATTCCTTTTTTCTTGATCTCTTTCCTTTGATCAATCCCTCTCTATTATTGTAAGACTTATTTACATGCATAAAATTCATCTTTAAGAACTATAAATCATCATATCTCTTTCCTCATCACAATCAGCATCATTTCATACACCTCTTACATTAACACACTCTCCTTTCTTTTTTTAGCTTGTTCAAACTCACTTTGATTTATATACATAAAGGTCTCATCCTTGATTCAAAGGTTTTAAACTCCAAAATTTGGTTTTCCATGGCCATTAATTTGGTTTTCAATCCCATAGTACAATCTACAAACAATAATCCTTGAACAAACTGCCCTTTGCTTCTTTATGCCTTATTTCTCTAGTAACCTTATTTGGGTACAAATTTAGATGTTTTGAAAAATACACATAGGTTATTATCAAAATAATACTATTTTAGGATACCCTTTATCCTTATTTATCTCCATAAAAATTTTCATGATATAGTTCTCAATGTAGCTTACCCAACTCAACACACCCCTCTTCTTATTAGGTTTTTAAAGGCCTTATGCAAACACATAGTCAAGGATATCATACTGTACAGTATTGTACATGTATAAAACCTCCTCCATACTATTTATGACATTAAAAAACCATGTATTACCAAGTTTTATTATTTATGTCTAGTTTAAATAGAATTTATTGAACATTCCAACTTGAAACCCTAGTATAGGCTTAAACGGGCATGTGCAAGGCTGAGAGGGAATAAAAATAGATATTTGAGTTATATAAAATTTAAATGAATTATACAAACTATACCATATCTTCCCTAAAATTATTAACCCTCTCCAATATTTTTTTTACCTTGATCAATCATAGTTTCTTCTTAGAATGCACATATATAAAGTTCTAGGTTCTTTCTAGGACTGTGTGATAGTGTTTATGGACTCTTGGATATTTAAAGGGGATTTATAAACCTCCAAATTATTTCCATAAACAAATATAACCTATAAAAAATTATTATTATTTCAAAAATTAAATAATACTTCAACAACTATCAACAATGCCACACTTACCTATTAACCATGACTGTCGTGACAGAATTACTTTTACATGGCTATGTTAACTTGTATAGGAGTCTGAGTGAAATATTTTAATATAAAATAAATTATTTTTCAAATATAAAGGATCATTAACACTAATTATAATAATTTTTTACATTCCCAATGCCTCAAATTCTTGAATGAACCTCCAAACTAATGCTTTGTTGCTTTTCTTATGCAAAATAGAGCCTTCCAACTTACATTTGTAATCTCTCACTTATAGGTGAATAAAAAATAAATTCACACTAGTTTGATTAAATAACAATGTATAAATTATCACAAATTATGTATATTTATGAGAGTCACCATATTCCTTTAAAACATTCTTTACATTTATTGATGTCATTATACACAAACCAGTCATACACAAAATTAGAAGAAGACATAGAGTTTATTTCTATCTTGTGATTTTACTGTTATTTATCACTCTTATTTGAACCTATCCTATACTTATACTACTCCCATATCACTCACTCCTACTTTTAACATGCATTACCATATCTTTTTCCATGCCAAACATGCAAATAATCAACTTTTATTGCCACTCCATGCAAGGGCAATTATAACTTTCTTGAATCTTGTTTATATTACTAATGACAATTATTTTTATGTTATAACACACTTTCACACACTTATAGTATAAACTAATATCCACTACAACTTTACCAACCTTTATATTACCTTAAAATATCCAAACAACCATTCAAATGTAGATACAAAATTCAAATTTTTAAAATAAGCATTTTGGAGGGAAACTTTAAAAAGGACCAAAATCACTCAATTTCAAGACATATAATAAATCTAACATAACTATAATTTCCCTATAATACCTTTCACATCCTAATAAAACTATAATTACAATATATAAACACTTAAATACATTTATACCTAAATTTGTTTTGTGATGCTCTGCATCAGTACCCATGGTTAAAGAGGTAAGTATGTCATGTTAAATAGCATGAAGGTTGATACCATTATCATTAAAATGTGAGATGTTATTTGAAACTTTATGACATATAATATGAGTAGAGGAAATAACTTCAGTTGTAAATTTTTGTTCTTTTTTATTATAACGTGTAAAGGAGGGAGGAAAAGAAACATTTACTAGTTCATTTACAACATTATGAGAGGGAAGAATGCAACTTTCACTTTCATTTGTATTTTTAAAAGAAGGGAAAAATATGTAATGCTAATTTTGATTTTCTTTAATTTATATAACTTTAGCTTTGAAAGATATATACTTGAGACTTTTCATGTGTCCCTAAACAATACATCTTTTATAACTACTTTCTTATGACTTTCAAATGCACTCTCATTTTTCCATTCAAGCAAGAAAGGGGAAGAAGTATCATATGAATTTATTCATTGAAAGTTAGAGAAAGAAAAGGAATTTGATTATTTTTATTTTAGTCATCCAAAGAAGGGATAGAATTTTTAACATGAATATCATTTTGAAAAAAGGCACACATTTGATTTCATCAACATTGACATCATATGAGATATTAAAGGAACATTTAATTTTTTTGACATATGAATCATTGGAGGGGAAAGAAGAACATTAAAATATTCCATTATTTACATCATGTGAAAGAGAAATAGAATCATCAATTTTTTATGAAACTAAAGAATGTATGCATGTAACATTTTGACTTATAATATTATAAATTCTATCATTTTTCATATCTATTTCATCATCCTTGTGTTATGGCTTAACAAAATGCATCATTGGTGACTCTTGAAACCCTTAATCATTAGAAAGATAATAAGGGTAACTAGGTTCCTCATACCCAAGAGGCATATCATCACACTCATAACCATATGAACAATTGCCATTATCATTTCCTTGTTCATTTATATTTGCATTTTCATCATTAGTTCTTTCATTGTCATATTTATAAGCAAAATAATGAGTTTCTTTATTTTTTTGATAGTTCATTAGATCTTAATATGCAATACATTGATCATCATGAATATTATAGAAATTATTTAAAGGGTGGGATTTGTGGGGCCCTTAATTAAGGACTTCGTAAGGATTTTAATTTTAGAGAAAATCATAAATCACAAAACCACAAGGACCAAAGAAAAGATATAACTAAACATATCTAAACTAGGCTCATGAAAGAAATAAAAAATTACATCTAAAAATAAATACAAAAATTTAAAATGAATTTGGAGAAGGAGAAAACCCTACATGAAAACTAAGGTTTTGGCTCAACAAACAGAGGATGGGTTCACCAAATATTTTATGTTTCTTTGAGTTCACAAGAAGACATGCAAGTAAATGAAAGTTATTTGCATTTAGTATTGTAATATTTATATCTAATTAATTTAATATAATACTTTGATAATATAATTCATTTAAGCATGTGTAATAAATATAGTAATGATTGTACAACTACATGACTAAAGGATGAGAGAGCATATCTTGTTTGATGTTCTATTCTAGAATATGACAATGATCATGAATCATTATAGAAATGTATTAGAAGTATGGGTTTTATTTGTTCTATGTTTTAAATTCCTTTATCCCCTTGACACCTGCATTGATGCTAGCATCCTAAACTTGATGGAAGTGTCCAAACCAAAATATAGATCCTTTTTCAAATCCATCAGTTGATTTTTTTTGGGTTTTTTGTCACCTTTCCACTAATGTGTTCAAATCATGTACACAAGTTGTTTCTATCAGTTTATTGATCAAAACCCTATTATCACTCTTATTTACCCTTGAATGATGGCCTAGAAAAAATGGGTTAGTGGTAACATGGTGTCAAGCTACACTAAAGACCACTTTGTCAATGAGCACTACCTATATATTCAATACTCTGAAGAGAGCCTCAGACTTATGTAGTTCTCCCTTATGTGTTGGCTTGTGTGTGAATCATGAAATATGTGAAAAACAAGTACAATAATTACCTAAATTGTAACTTTGTAAATTATTTTCTTGGGATACTTATTTATTACTTCAAACCTATGTATGTGTTATTTGTATGATTGATATGAGAATAGGATAAAATATGAAAGCTTTGCTTTATTGAGTGATTGATTAAATGCTTTTGATAAGTTGCCTTGGTCTATGCTAGTTGAGGAATGAATGAGGATTGATCTTATATTTATATCAATCCCTTTAGATAAATAACCTGCATTAAATCACTTAGGATGACCAGTAGGATATGTTTCATTTGTAAACTAGATGACTTTAAGACACTAGACACTTATGTCAAAGTAGGACACCTACATCGACGTTAGTGTCTATTTGGGATACAAGTATCTAAGGAGTAAGAAAGTAGGTATAGGCTCAAAAAATTTAGAGGCATAAGATAAGTAGGTTTTAAGCATTCTAGGTAAGATAAAAGGCTTGGGTCATCAATATTAGACTAGTCAGACTAAGAGATAGCTCAAGGGGCATAAAAGAGCAGATGTGAGACTTGCAAAATCGAGAAACGTATAGAACTGAGAGGAACATCTAAGGTCTAAGATTACTAAGTGTATAATATTTATGTGATATTTATTTCATAAATAATATCTACATAAATAATTTTAATCATAGATCTCAAATTACCCCCATAAACTATATTGAATAAGCTGATATAGTTATGTTCAAACCTCACTTCTAGTCAATTGTATTGATCTAATTGATATAATTTTGTATTTAAATTTTAGTTTCTGTCTTAAAAATTATTTTGTAGTAAACTATATTGATTTAATACATACAATTTTATATTACAACTATTTTCTATAAAATTAATTTAATTTATTAGATTTAGTAATGTATCTTTTTATGCAATATTTTTTACATAAAATATATTGATCTACTCATAATAATTATGTATTATGTGTACAACTACATCAACTAGTGTTGATACAATTTTTTTTATTTTACTATTGGACACCAAATTTAAGGTAAATGGCTAGAGAGGCATGATGTTTAGATCTAGAGGTAATTCTAAAGAAGGTGGAACACAAAAGTGAGTCGGCAAAATCAAAACAAGAGTTACATGTAGAGTGAAAACATGTTCAAAACCTTATAGTGAGAAATAACAAACACTAAATTAGAGAATGTCATAGATTGAAATAATGAGAAAGGATTTTTCCAATTCATTATCGAAAGGATATTTGGTAGAATCAAGGATGCAAGAACAATCCAAAGGAATTTGGTATGGAAGAGAAAGGAATGAAAGAGGATGGTGCATAAGAGAGAGGCATAGAAGATAGGTGTGGAGGACATTGGCATGGAAAAGTGAGTTGATGAAAACCAAGATATAGAGAAAAAGGATAAATAAAAGATGTATGACTTAGACAAATGCCTAAGATTAGACAAGGGTGCAGGAAGCAGAGATAGTTATGAAGCAGCTCATAAAAGCTTTGGAGGAGACTAACCAAACATGAATCTCGCACTAATTTACAAAAGGATAGGAACATGAAAATGAATATATAGCATAGAGAGAGTATATATGGGTTTTTAGGCCTGAGTTAAAAGGATTTAATTGTAATAGCTCACCATGACTTATTTTTCTAAAATAGTCATTAGCTAGTCATCTCTTTTATATTAATGGCGTAACCTAAGCGGGGTTGGTTTATGTACAAATACACCGTAACTTTGCTTATGAATGGGATAAATATATAGAAATATATGTGTATTTGGGTGTGTATATGGACAGAGAGAGAATAATAAATAAGAATGCTATTGAAATAACTTTGTAATATTTTCAAATGAAATCAATGGAATCACTACTTTATCTTTGAATTTTGATGTGTTAATTTGTTTCTCTGGTATTAAATATAAGTGCATGGAATGTGTAGAATGAATAAAATGGTTAACTCTAAAGTGATGTTTGTAGTAATAATGATAGTATAACTAACCCAAGCACCTAAGTGTAGATAGAGTTATTTATCTACCACCATATGGTAGAATCAACATGAACTAGTTTTGGTTGTGTGTTTTGGGTGAGTGCATGAGGTTACTACTAATGTAATATGCCAGAGCTCTATCTCATTAGAATACTCATTTTATTTGGGCACACGACTAGTACTTAGTCAATAAAAATTAAGGATAAAAGATCCCAACACTTTGGTTCCATTATTGGGACCCATTGTAATTATTAGTAGGATGGAAAAAAGATGTTTGAGTGGCTCTCTTTGGAAAATGTTGAACATTATATTGGCATATCAGAAGAAAAATTTTCACTTAAATATATTGGACCAAGATTTTCTATGTGAAAATGGGTGGAAAAGCATCTGTATGATTCTTTATATGAAACCTTCTTTGTAGAACTACCTAACCATTTGTATGCTTAGATTTTAGCATACATGCAAGACCATTCAATAAACTACAAATGAAAATATCCATGTTAGATGAGAATCACATAGCCTTGGTAAATTTGAAAATCACTTAGACACATGTGGTATACATCTAGTGAAAAGGAACACTAAATAGATACATATTGGAATATGTTGTGTTCACATATTTTTTTCTAGAGGAAATAGTTCAATTTCCTAAGGGAACCGTGTGGAAGGTATCTAAGATAGTTTCCCTTATAAATTAAGAAACTTATGGTTAAATCTAAACTTGAGAACTTCCTCATGCATGATTAAAAGTATCTCATGCATGACCACCATGACTAGTGGGGAAATGGAGGGGTATACATTGGTATAGGATTGATAGTTCAGCATGGAAGTTAGTCTATGAGAACTTTAGAAGCGTAAGTATGACAAGGCTAGGCATAAGGCCATGAGAGGTAGTGATCCTAAAGGAAATTGGGAGGATACTAGAAGTGTTTTGAGAATCCATAAGAAGGTATAAAGTCATAATGATTACTCCCTAATGATAATTTATGCCTTTTATTGGCATAGGTATGAATGGAATATGCAGGCTAAGAATTGATGATAGTAGAACCCAATCCAAATAACCCTAATTCCCCCATCATAGTACATGTTCATGCATCTAATTTTGATGGGATTATTATAATAAATTAGGATATTAATATATTCCCATAGAAGAAACTCTTGGAGTACAAGTCCAAAGTAGCATTTTACCATTAGTATTTACCTTTCTAGTGTAGTTAAGACATATGGCTAACCTTAGAATGCCTAGTGGACCAAATATAAGTAGTGGGAAAATATAACCTCAATAATAACTAATAAACCTCCCTTAGCACCCAATATTTCAAGTGATATTATTGCTTCAAGAGGTGTGAAAAGAAGTAATGATAGTGGTTCTACTAAAAGTTTAGGAGGATTAAGATGTGGCTCAAGATGAATTGGTGGACCTCCACCATAGGGTTTGAGAGGAACTGGAGGAGCATGACCATAGGGTCCACTATAAATACCCAGTATACCTAAAATTTACTATGAGATGACACTTCATGTCCTTGAGTATCTAGGTGTTGAGAATGTAATTGAACATGTTCACAAGTATGAACTCATTTGGCAAGTGTGGGGTGTATGCAATGGGAAATGCAGTAGATCTATAAATCAATCCTAGCTCAGAAAAGATAGATCCTACTTACACTTTCGATTGTGGATACATTAGATATTTGGGATCATGACCAAGATGAATCCACTAAACCTAGCTAAGGGATATCTTACCACAATAATATCACTAGGGAGGGTTTTAAAGCCTCCAATGAAGCAAAATTATGCAATAACCCTAAATAGGTCTTATGTTTTCATATTCACTAAACTAATAACAAGTAAATCAAATTCTAACCTAGTACTCACTAAATCTTGTGGCATAAAGTGGGGGTAATAAAAAATTAAAAGTAAACATGCATAGATGACATACTCACATCAATGTATATGAAATCATAATTCATGAGAGAGAATTACAAATCCATATCTATCTAATCTTACAAAGGAGGAACAAAGTTAGGAATACTTACCTTTGAAGATGAACCCACAAAACCTCAATATCTCCCTTGGCCAAGGTGATTCGCAAGAGGTTGTTATGGTATGTAAGGATGACAATGATAAATTAGTTATAGTCTACATAACCTATCAATGCTTCTAAAATACTTCTCCATAATACAAGATCCATATCTCCAAAGAAAGTATGAAACCCTAAGTTATGCTCCTCAAGTATAATGGTGGATAAGTAGATGCACAATATATATCTTCCTCTTTTTTATCTTATAAATTATTAAATTGATGTGTTTATATAGGAAAATCTAACCCTAATCCTTTCTAAAAGTTTAGGTTGATAAGGTTGACCCAATCGACCGAGTAGTGTTATTGATAAGAAACAAATTAGGTCATGGTCTAAGTCAACCAAGGGTTGACCTAGACCCTATAAGTTTTATCAATTAGAGTATAAGGTTGATGGGGCTAATAATGTAATGTAAACCATTAGAAAGGGTTTTAGGCTAGGGAAGGGATAATGAAGGTGGAAAATGACTAGAGGAAGGTGAAAAAGAGGAGGAAAATCTTAGGGGTTTTTAAGAGATGGGTGTGTAGATAGAAAGTGGTAATAAGGGACAACAATCCTGTGAAGCACCAATGGTCTGGACACACCTTTTCTAGTACACCCCTTAAGGTGTGTACTTAAAAAGATTGAGACACAATGTGTTCCCACAAAATAGAAAGTGTTAATAATTGATAAAGTTTGAAAATATTATCTGTATACATACATCCCACTTGAATCTCATCATGTGTCACATAGGTGTAACATGGGATGGTGCTTTGAGAAAAAACACATAGAAACACATAATGTTGAAGCTAAATAAAGTGCAGTAAGGAGAAAATAAGATAATTGAATGGATAGAATTGAAAAACACATACCTTTACTTACATTAGTGTTGTAGATAAAGGAGATACAATAAATGTGAAGGTATCCCATATAGAGAACATTAGGCAAACTTATAGAGATTAGTGAAAAGACTGAAAAATCAAAAAAATTACAACATAGACATATAATAGGTGAAAATATTCTCTACAATGTCAGGATTCCATAACATTTTATGGTTTGGAAAAAGAATTAGTAGATATAAATATATGATTAAAATAATAAATTTGATGATAAATATTTGAAGGGTAAATAATTTTGAATAATAAATATAAATAGGGTAAAAAATAATTTATTTGTCATTTTTACTATTTTGAGAAAATAAGAGCTCTGAGAGACCTAATGGGAGACCAGAGAGCCAATATGGTGAGGAGATGATAGTTGAGACGGGAGGATGTATAGCAACCACATTGAATGTAGCATAGGTAAGCAACTAAAAATTTCAATTTTTTGAATATTTTTATTTGAAATGGAGTGTATTATATAAAATTGACTAGTAGGTAAAATATAGGCACTAAAATGAACCCTAAGAATTTTTTAGGGACACTAGGGGTGAAATGGGGTATTGGGTAGGAAGGATTCAGACCAATAAATACTCAAGACATTTATGGTAATTGATTAAAAATTCATCATTATGGATTAACATATTCAACTAGGTCAACTTAGTCTATAAGGTGAAAGAGAACAAATAGGTTGACTGTGTAGGGATAGGTCGATTTAGTTAGATAAGGGAGGGGGTCAACTGCGTAGCAGTGGGCCAACTTAGCTATTTTTGAGATTTCCAATGTAGTACTACAAAGTAAAAATATGGTTGATTTCATATTGCAAAGCATGAAGGTGGTTGATTTAATACTGAAAACGCTGATTTAGTATAATTTAGATAGGGTTGATTTAGTATCCTAGATGAAACAAAGGGTCAATTTAGTACTGAATAGGTTGATTCTATAGAAAATGGAAAAACTAAATTAAACTAGCTAAGTTTTGTGAAATTTTAAGAATGTATTTTGATTATTATTAACATGGAGATCTTATACATCTTTTTTTTGATATTTTGTAGAGTGGCCAGAGATATTGGTGACTGATCAATGCATCATGGCTAGCAGATTTGTTGGAGTGGTTGATATATGTGGATGGAGCAAGACTATTTACACTAGGTCTGGGAGGTATCAGGGAAATGAGGTGCATCCCACCAAGTATTGATCTCATTTTCATGTTCCTCAAAGCATGAGAATGTTTGACCAACATTTTTTTATGGGTGGTAGATGGGAATACCATATAGGTGGGTCTCACACTAAAGGACATCCATGCATTGCTTGGATTATCGATAAGAGGAAAATCGATGATCATAAGGACATTGGATGATATGGAGGAGAGATGAGCACTAGGCAAGTGGGTGACATGATCAAATAGGGTATACCTAGGGCTGAGGTTCAATCTAATTGATGTGTATATTGCACAGATTCTAGACATTAGAAAAGATGTGATCATACTTGTGATATCCCAAGTATTATGTCATAAGTCAGATGGTAAGGTACTATTATATGTGATAGCCCATTTTATATTAGAGGCATTATATGATTTTGTGCTTGTCATCTAGGTCCACATCATTCATGATATGTATGGGATGTTTTCTAGAGGGTAGAAGACCATGGGACTAGTGGTTTTTATTAGTGTGTGGATATATGAGAGGTTCCCTATATATCAGCCAATTGGGTTACCCCATGTCATATATGATAGGTTACCTTAGGTGACTAGATGGAGACAAGACTAGGTATCACATGTCATATCCCACATGCCAACGCTACAGATGATCACATGAAGGGAGATTGTGTGGCATCCATACACACATATTATTATTGTTTGGCTTAATTAGGTGACTATGGTGATAGGGTTGGCTCAAGTATAGATCATGGGCCACTATACCTCGTGGGTAGAGTTGTAGTTGATGGCATGTTTTCTAGGGTAATTTGAACTCCCACACCTAGTGGCTCCTCTAATAGTGCCTAATTTTTGGGTAGGCATACTAGAGAGCTGAAGGGGAGAGGAAAAGGAGGATCACTAGTCAAGATACCAGTAATCAAGTTGTGGCATGTGAGACCATAGATTGTTTGAGCATGATAGTCAGCAACTGGAAGAGGAGAGGATGTAGATGCATGGGTGTAGTAGGTACCATGAAGGCACCATAGTAGGATTATTAGAGACCACTTCAATCACATCATAAAGGGAGGCACCATTAGTGAGAGTGAGCATATATGAGGGTAGTCACATAGGATGACCAAGATAGAGCTAGTTGATAGAGGCACTTTTGAGGAGAGGCTCATGGTGTGCATGAGTGGTGACTCATAGATTCACATTGATATGGAGGTGATTGATAGATGAGGTGATCAAGGGATGAGAATATGGAGAGACTATGATCAATAGATGAGTAGATGGGGAGATGGTGGTTGGTGACACTGAGATTGGTAAGAAATGTTATAATTTTGATTTTTGATATAGAATAATAGTTTCATGTGATTGTAGTAAGTAGATAGATTTTGAGATATATATGCGATCTAATATTTACCTAGTTTTAGTTTTAGAGATCCTATGATCAAGGAAGTCAGATGGGGATCCCTAGTCATGGCTATTCACCATGAAATTTTGGATAGAGTGTTGGTACCATGTGACCCCACCATGCAGGATGATCCTATGGTACCATCTACCCCAACTTAGGTAGGATAGTTTAAACTAGTGGGGGAGGCCTCAAAGTAGCTACAAATATGCAAAGATGGATTGGATCCACCGACAGGGGTGGGATCAGGAGAGGCATAGTCCTGGTAGGCCTTGGCTTAGGAGAGATTTGCACACATGGCTACCATGGTCTAGCTTGGATAAGTACAAGCCTAAGTGGCCAACCTATAGGGATAGGTAGCAAGATTGAGATCTTGATCTGCATCATTATAGTGCATCATGTAGAAGGGATAGTCCCAGGTGTCTATGGGTAGTATGGCTAGGCCATAAGATAAGCATGATGGACCCCAATTGTAGAGTTGAAGCTATCTATTTTGTATTTTGTATTATTGTATTGTATAAAACACACAATAAATATAAATATTGATTTATATAGTTTGATTTGATCTCATGAGTTATATTTGGTTATGGTTTTTGATGCATGGATATATTTCTTTCTAGCACATGTATTTTGATTTTATTGTATATCTTATGGGAAATATATGTGGAGTGTTTTCTTTTCTAGCATTATGTAATACACATGCATGGTTAAAAATAAAAGAGTAAAAAGGATTTGGAAAAGTATAATTAATCACAAACAAATGGACTACACACTATATCATGATTAGAAATGTGTAATAAGAAAATATGACTAAGTATAATAAACCAAAAATGGTAAAAAGAGATAGCAAAATGTTTTTAAACCATCAAAATATTGGCACCAAATTAAAACAAGTAAAATCACACTATATCATGTTGGGAAGTATGAAAGTAATGTAATAAAATGGAAAGCACATAAAAGACAAATGGTATAAAAATAAAACAATTAATTCAATTAATCATACTAAATCATGTTGGCAAGTATAATAGAAAAAAAAATGAAAAATGAAATGAACTTAAATTGATCATACTAATTCAAGCTAGAAGTATGAAAAATTTAAGAAGAATGGTTTTATTATTACATGCAATCAAAAAATAAGAAGATAAAAGTGAAATATCAATGAATTAATCACAAAACATACTATATCAATATGGGAATCATATCAATGATGTGTAAATCATAATCAATCATGACTTATCTCAAATTTGACATATGTAACTTCATTGTGACTTGGGTATTGGAAAAAAAATTGAAGAAGTCTAGGTCCTATCCATGGTATTAAAACACAACTCACAAAAAGAAACACTAGTGAGATGTAAAATAACAGGAAATATATGTTAAATGGGATGTTTGGAATGGTAATTTGGTAGTTTGTGAGGAAGGCCTGGTCATATCCAAGGTCTTACACTACAACTCAAAAATAGAATCCCTAGAGGGAGTGATCAGTAAATAAAATAATATTTCTCAAGGGGAAATATTAAGATGGTGGGAAATGAATTAGTGAATATAAAAATCATAACTTAGGTGTCTATGAGAAGATCTGAAGAAACATGAGGCACACTAAGGACATAGAAAGACAGTAAGTGACTAGTGGCCATCAATATACAAAGAATACTTATTTATAATAAGCACAAAGTTATGTAGGTAGATAAGTGAGATACTAATATCAAGTATTGTTGGTTTTTTGAACAAGGAAATTAAAATTGACCTACCTTCCCAAAAACATGTTTCCTATTCCTCAAGACCTGTTACAGAGTTATCGATCTACTGTGAACATTGGGTACTTGCATGAGAAAGTAGGTATCACTAAAATATTTTTTTATTCTCCTTTCCCAATATAATGGCCTACTGGACTCCAATGGACTTCAACTCTAACATGAGTCCAACTATGGATTTTGAGCTTTGATTAGAAAAAGGATATGTGCTTAGAATCATGTCTTTTTAATGTGATTTGACTTTTGAAATTTTTAATTTTGACTTTTGTTAAAATGATTTAACTTTTGAATTCGTATGGCTTTTAAGATTCCTCCAAATATAGACTTGGAATAACCAATCATGAAAGACAAAGTGATACACACAAATGAGATTTAGACTTTGGCTAAAGGAAACTAAGTATCCAAAGACATGACTGGTGAAAAAACTTAGGCTTACATATGAACCAGCATGTTATCTCAAGTTTCAACCATGTGTATGTTTAGTTTATGAATGAAAATAAGGGGAATAAAGGGAGATCCAATATGGCCTAGTAAAATGAGATGACTTGTTTGCTAACTGATAACATGGTAAAGAAGGAATGACTAAGGGGAGCAAGGTTTGCATAACCAAGTCACAATAATGATTATGTGTTATAAAGATAAGGTATCCAACAATCATGAGAAAAAAATAAGACATCCATAAAAAATAAATAAAAATATAGAGAAAAAACATGTAATCATGAAATAATCCATAGGAGAACATAAGGAAAGAAATGACATCATAGACAACATGTAGTACAAAACATAAATAACCATGTAAGATAGATAATAATTTGACACAATGTAAAATTATATAAGATAGATAAATGCAAATTTGGAGCAAATGTCTAATCCAAAATGAAGAAATAAATGAAGGAGCACCATGTTGTGTTCATAAATACTGGTATATTTATCTACACACATTGTCCATAACATATGATAAATCCTATGAAGCTAAATTCTAACTGCAGCGAGGGTCTCATCGATATTTAGATAAATCTAGGAGAAGACCTCTTAGAAAATCTCCTCGACATAAAATGTAGGCATGCTTGAATGATCATGCTCATGAGTGCCATCATTAATGGGATACTCAATAGAAGAAATAGGAATTGAATCTGTGGGACATTTAGGAGTCACCGGTAGAGAAGGGACCATAGGTGACTACAGATCCATAGGTAAAAGAACTATAGGTGGAAAAAGGGCCATAGGTGGGGGAACCATGCAGGAAGAAGGGGGATCCTTATTTTGTGGGAAACCTATGAGAGGAGGGATAGTAAGCACAAGAATGGTCATTAGGTGATCCTTGAGATGTTTCTAAAGGATTTAACAATGATCAGTGTGATGGGTATCGCATTAGTGCCACAGATAATATACCTATCCATATTTAGGAATATATTCAAGTAATATTTTTAGGGGAAATATAACCTTGTCTATAGTTTGAGGAAGAGTAGGATGTAAGGTGTCCATATATTGTCTAAGCTTATGAAAATGAGTGGAGGAATGATTATCTATGCCATGGAAGTATCAAATTCACTTTTTAGTAGACTTTTTGGGTGTACTAATAGAGGGAGTGGAAATGGAATCTAGGGAAGGTTGGTATAAAAAATAATCTCAAGTCCAATGACTAGAAACTTTATGAATATCATAGTATGGTTGATTGGCCCATTAGGTGGGAAAAGGAGAAAGTTGTAGTAAAGGGATCAAACCATCACCAAGGAAGGTGGGGTTGGTGGAGAGACTAGATGAGGTTTGACTGAAGGAAAAATAGGATCAGAAGCAGGAAGAGACATAACTAGAGAGGGAATGGGAATAGGATACAAACCAAGCTTAATTGAGGGAAGGTCAAGATTCATATAGGGTTGAAGGATAGTAGAAAATGTCTCAGGGTCAAGCTAGCTAAAGGGGTCCTAGTGTTTAGCAAAGTGATAGGGACCAATCATAGCATGATCTATAAATATGATCCTATGAGGTTCTTCAAAAATTAGAGGTGTGTGTACCATCTCCACTTTATGAACAAGAGGAAAAATTATATAATTAGGATCTATATAGGATGGAAGGTGATAAGATAAATGGAAATACTGAAGCAAAGAAGAATGATAACTAATGATTTTAGCATCTCAAGCTTGAAAAAAACTTCCTAAAAAAGGTTCATCTATGTTATAACCATCATCATAGTTAGGTAAAAGAAGATCAATTACATAGGTAAGGATTACCTTTTCATCAAGGGTGGCATGATTAATGGGGTATCGAGTCTTAGTTAAGACTATGGGTATATCATCACTAGGTGGTTAAAGGTAATGTGGCTTCAAAGAAGGTGGAAGCTGAGAAATGAGATAAGGAGAGAGATCAAAAGTTTTTATCTTGAGATTGATCTTATTAGGCTCATCATCATTTGAATCTAAGAGCTTAGGTGGTATATTCCTAATGAGTTTGGGGTGACCATGCTAACCTCATGTAGAGTTGATAGGGAAGTGAAACCATTGGGATTCATGGAATGGAACACTCGACAAGGGTTCAAGGGTTGTAATTTTTAAGACACCATAGTCTTGGAATTGTTCAAAATTTCAAGGGTTAGTATCACTATGAATACTATAGATTGTACTATTATAAGGGAACTTGACACATTAGTAGGTAGAAGAGGCAACATCCCTCATGCAATGATTTCATGGCCTTCCAATCAATTTTTTTTAGGAGAGATGAAAATTAAAGATCATTACCTTTACTTGAATAGTGATAGGTGTAATAGTGATAGGGAGCCACACACAGCTGAAGGGAGGCATTTGCCTTTGATCATATCTTTAACACATGTTGCATGGATTTAAGATTACATTCAGACTATCTAAGGGTTTTAATAAAGTCAAGAGAGGCAACACAATTTCTTGAACCCTCATCAATCAATGCATGCTTGACTTAGATGTCACTGATTTGAATGTTGATAAAGAGGGGAGGATCATCTGCACAAAGAAAAATCTCATCAAGAATCATAGAAGAAATGGGGAATTTGAGAGAGAGAAGAGTGTCCATGGATTAATCAATATATATAGGCATCTATTCTCACTATTGTAAAATGTTGTCTTCTTATCTAGATAAGGTGGATTTACATCCTACTAAGGGAGAATGAGGGATGTTCATTTTGAATAGGAGTTACATAAGATGATTATGATGATGCAGAGAAGTTATCATAAGTTTGATAAATGGGATTTGAGATGGGAGATTAATAATTTCCATGATATGATCTCATTCATCATAACCCATGAGGGGATTGTTGGATAGAGGTGCATAGTGTTGGAAGAGTTCCTCCAAAAGAGGAGCAGAAGTGAATGTAAATTTGTGTTGATAAGATGCAGGAGTTTTAATGGGAGACAAGTTGGTTGACTATTGTGAGAGGATGAGGTAGTTGATGTAGGTTTGGTTTGAGATAGATTTGAAGAAATGGTATTAGAAGGTTGAGTATCATTGGCAATGGGTAAATAGGTTGGAGAAGTTATAAAAATGGTATGAAAAGTTTTATCTAATAGAGGTGTTGGAATTGGTTTGTAAAAAGAGATAAGGTCTTCTTGCCCCAACTCTATTAGGTGAGTGGGGGAAGAATCTTATATAACTAAAAAAGTGTTAGATGATTGGTGCGTGTGGGTGGGATGAGAATCAATGAAGGCAACTACCCTTCACATATTAGTCATATTGACCACATTCTTTTTAGGATTTGGGTCTATAAGACTGTCAACATTATTGGTAGAAGGAGTAAACCATAAATTATTATCCTGGTGATTTGGAAGAGGGTATTTGTAGATGGCCAAATGAGCATTAGCCTGGTTCAAATATTAAGTTTTTCTTTTTGTTTCATGAGCTTTGAAGGCAATGTCATAGGCTTGTTAACATTCATGAATGAGATAATCTTGGTTAAAATTGGAACCAAGGAGGAAATCCATAGCTAAGTTATGTAATGGCCTACAAGTCTCATGAGAATGACCTTAACTAGAATGAAACCAACAAAATTTATTTGTAATAGGCCTTGGTAGATGCTTTTGAATCTTTGCTAAGGATAAAGGCTTATGAAAATTGATTGTACTTGTTGAATAAAAGTGACGATTAGGGACATGGTTTAGAGGGGAAGCTTGTTTCAAAGCATGGTTAGGAGCAATAGCTTGAATATTATGGATATTATCATAGGAATTAGTGACACCAGCATTAATATCATGATGATTTTTATTTCTTATGGGCGTACGAGTGCCCATAGAAGGTTACAATAACTCAAATTGATGCATGAGTAAATATTGTCACTCAGCTTGGTCAATGGCGTCTTTTAAAGTTCATAGAGAGAGAGTTTGTACCCGATATTACAACTTAGGGTAGAGAGAGTTGGTGAATAGATGAAATAGGTTATCATTTACCCTGTTGAGTTCACATTCTTTAGATAAGGTCTTCCACTATTTGATGAATGCTTGTGAAATTTCCATCTCAAGTTGCTTGAAATTAATAAAATGAGCTAAGGTATTTTCAAGGAGGTCACTAGTTTCAAACTCTTTTACTAGAACATTAACTAGATCTTCCAAACTAGTGATGGAATGATATTTTAGTTGGTTATACCAATCTAAATCATCTTGAGAGATATTTTTTTCTAAGATCTTGGTAGTGGAAAAAGTGTTTAGCTTGACCCAATCTTTTTATATATTTTCAAATGTTTTTAAGTGTAGGGTAGGATCAGTTGACCCATTATAGCTAATGGTAGGGGTGATACCTCTTATATCTATGTTATAAATTTGAGGTGTAAGAGGTTCTTTTTGAAGGTGTTTTATTTTTTTTTTAACAAGAGGAGGTTGAGGGCTAAGATTTCCATGGGAATCCCTAAGGGGGATGGGGGGCATTTCGATTGTGTGCTCTCCATGGAACCTATTGAGGGTGATTTTGGATATGAATAAGATGATTTTACATTTACATAATTTAGTTAAAATTATTATATTGGAAAGAATTTATTTGGTTAAGAGTTTGAAACAAAATTTAATGGGTTTGAGTGGTGTTATTCATAGCATGTGAAGCATTTACATTGGTATTAGTGGCTTGGGTACCACTATGAGTGGTGGCATGCATGTTATTAGTAGCTTGAGAGGAATTGTTAGTAAATGATGCACTAGTAGCATGATTTACTTGGGTTACAAAATATGCACTAGTAGAAATATTATAATAAGGAGCACTATTGGCATGATTACCCTGGGTAGAAAATGATGCACTATTGGAAGAATTGAGAAGAGCAGGTTTTGGAAAAGGCCCACTAGATGTTGAACCTTCCATGTTAGTAGAGATACTTGGCATGAAGGTGGAGGAAATCAAAAATGAAGAAGTCATAGTATGAGAAGGGGTCAAAAGATAAGGAAGAGGTTAAGAGGTAAAGAAGTTATTGCCCCCAAATCTATGTGAGAATGTGAGGGAAGGTGAATGGGGTTCCTCTATTTGACCACTTCTCATAAGGTGATAAATAGTAGAAGGGTATTTTCCTTGATGTTGAGGAAATTCATTAATGAAGAAAAGCATTTTTGGAGTATACTCTAATTGAAGTTGATGTTATAAGGAGAAAAGATGATTGTGAACTGAAGATGTATTAGGAAGGGTCCCATATTTGGTAGTGTAAGTGGCCACATGCACATTACTGATGCAAGAGCATCTACAATAGTTCGAATTCTAGTGTGAAAATTCAAATTTTAGTTTTCCCTCCAGATTGTGAGATTTCAAATTTTCACCTTGAAAGTAAAATGTAATTATCAAAAAGTGAAAGTAAAAAGGTAAAAAGTGATGGTTAGGCTGTTGAGTAAATTAGGGGGAAATGGTTGAAACTATTTTCAACCTTAGTAAATTGTTAAAACTTAAAAACAGTCTTTTGTTTGCCTTAAGCCCAATTTGGGCGTAGAAGTTAGAAGGAAAGTTCTTGAAAAGAGAAAAAAAGAGAGAATTCAGAAGATAGAGAAGAAAAGAAGATGAGAGGGGCATAGAAGAGAAGAAGGATAGAGAGGAAAAGTCCTCTCATTCAAGGGAAAGAAAAAAGAATGAAGAATAGAGAGGAGAAGTAGTGAGAGAGGACCTCACTCAAGAGATGTTGAAGAAAAGAGAAGGAGCAAATTTGATTGAAGTCAAGAGAATGTGTGAAGGAGCAAGCAAGGTTTTGAAAGCCATGGATTCTGGTATTAAATTGTAAGTCTTCCAATTGATCTATGAAAGAAAGAATGAATGTATTTGTTTCATTTATGAATTCTATAAACAGGCCTATATATATATATATATATATATATATATATATATATATATATATATATATATATATATGTATGTATGTATGTATGTATGTATGTATGTATGTATGTATGTATGTATGTATGTATGTATGTATGTATGTATGTATGTATGTATGTATGTATGGGAATGTGTGTGTGAAGGATGGTTCTTCATAGCATATTAAGAAATACTAGTTATTTGGCATGTTGAGGATAATTTTAAACTGGTATTTATGTGAACAAAGGATCTTAAGAACTTTGAATGCTATAAAAAGCCCAAACAGGCCTAAACAAGGTATTCAGGCATCTAAATTACAGCCCACTGCCCAAAGAAAACCCCACATGAAAATGGTTGCATGAAGTTCATAATGGTATGGAGATAGGTATATAAGGTAATTAGAAACCTAAATGAATAATAAACAGGCTTATAAATCCCTTTGATATCTCAAAACTTCAACTGTTGAAATTCAGGCCTGTAGGTGACAGTATATAGGCAAGGGTCAGACATTTGTATGTTTTTGCAAGGTAAATGCATTGAAAATGTCTTCTTTGTTATAAGTATGGGAATAGGGGAATAAATTAAGGTATGTACATGTTTTTATAACATCTTGAAGTCCATTGATCATTGAAATAGATAAGGAAAATATTGAACCCTGCTGACTATCATACAAATACAGTCAAAAGACACTAAATTGTTAAGCATTGGAAGGTACAGAAGGTTGATATGACTTGGCTGATTATTGGAGAAGGTGTATGGGGTTAAAAAACACCCTATAAAAGTTATTATAACCCTTTAAACTATCTAAAACACACCCAGAAAAAATAATTAGCTCTCAGCCTGTGACTGTCCAAGGGAAAATCCTGATTTAGCTTCTAGCCCTCAAAATGAGTTTTAATGATTGAAACCTCTTGAAACTTTGGAATTTGACCCTTGATGATGTTATAAAACTTTTGGAAGTGTTTTCAAGGTCCTAAAGTATGGATAAGTATGGAAAATAACAATTGCCAAGTGGATCCTAGGTGTATGTGAAGGAAAGAGCATAGGCCAATATAGGAAAAGTGGATTTCTCCAAAGAAGTGCACTAAAAAATGATTTATTCACCTGTAACAAGATAATGGGTATCTTTAATGATGCTTTGTTTTCTTATAAAATCCGTACATCACTCTGGACAAGGGGTTTTGCACTAAAGGAGGGTTAATTGGAATAGGGCTTCAAGAAGAAAGTACAATTCCATACAAAGTAACCTCAAGAGATTTTTCAGTATGTTATAGAAGATCTTAATGGGTATCCATAAATATTTTTAATTTCATGATTGAGTTAACTGACAAAGAGTTATGGCCAATTAACAGGGAAAATAGGGCTACAAGGAATACTTGAACTAATAGGCCTGTAATTTGAAGTTAGCTCAAAATATGATGGTTTTAGAGCTGTGTAAGATCAGTTTTCATCAAATAATTTCATCTAGAGTAGGAACCACAAGATGTTTATGGTAAAACCTATTGGGGTGGTTAAATTTCATCATATTTTTTGAGTTCATCTCAGTGTTATCCTCAAATAGGAAGTTCATGATGAGAGAGAAAGATTAAGGAGTACATAAGATGATGCAAAGATAAAGGTCAAAAAAAAAGATACAGATTAATATAGGTTGATTTTGTATTATAATCCCACAAGAATAGAAGAATGCAGAGTCATACAAATCAACTCTATATGGTAGACAATAATATAATATAATCTAAGAAGGATATAGATTCATGAAAATTGTCTATGTTCTATAACCTGATTGGCAAATAATAATATAGAGTCATTCAGATCGACTCAGTATTGTAGACCAGGAGATAAAGTAGGATAAGAAGGATACACAATTGTAAAGGTTGATTACGTATTTTTGGCAAGGGGAAAATATAGTCTATAAGAGACTGTGTTAACTAGAATGACATTGTTCTAAAATATGGGGAAAGAATTGCAAGATAAGAATGAAAGAAAACATACAAACAATTAGATTAATGTGAGTGATCCAACTGGGGCACACAACACAAAACCTTACACCAATGCTAGCCAATGCAACACATAATTATTAGAGAGCAAACAATCAACTAAAAAGTAAATGCTAACTAAGTGGTCATCCTAAGTATTATTAGATTTATTAGAAATGATTGATTTAAATGTGATAGAAGAGTTGGTTGAAATAGGGAACTAGAAAAGCAATCTATGGATAGTTTTAAGACGTTTGAGTTGAAAAGGGAAATGATTGATTTAAATGTGATAGAAGAGTTGGTTGAAATAGGGAACTAGAAAAGCAATCTATGGATAGTTTTAGGATGGTAGACAATAATATAATATAATCTAATAAGGATATAGATTCATGAAAATTGTTTGTGTTCTATAACCTAATTGGTAAAGAATAATATAGAGTCATTCAGATCGACTCAGTATTGTAGACCAGGAGATAAAGTAGGATAAGAAGGATACACAATTGTAAAGGTTGATTATGTATTTTTGGCAAGGGGAAAATATAGTCTATAAGAGACTGTGTTGACTAGAATGACAGTGTTCTAAAATATGGGGAAATAATTACAAGATAAGAATGAAAGCAAACATACAAACAATTAGATTAATGTGAGTGATCCAATTGGGGCACACAACACAAAACCTTACACCAATGCTAGCCAATGCAACACGTAATTATTAGAGAGCAAACAATCAACTAAAAAGTAAATGCTAACTAAGTGGTCATCCTAAGTATTATTAGATTTATTAGAAATGATTGATTTAAATGTGATAGAAGAGTTGGTTGAAATAGGGAACTAGAAAAGCAATCTATGGATAGTTTTAGGACGTTTGAGTTGAAAAGAATTTGTGTTGGTAATGGTACTAGATTTGTATTGGGGACTACCCCCTCACTTTATAATCTTTTAGTGATAAGGGTGTTAGGTGATTTACAAAATATATACCAGTAACCACATATTTATAGTTGGCCATAAAACTAAGTCAGCTTCCCCCTTGGTGATGAAATCTAAGTAGGTAGGCCTTGGGAAGACAAATATTTGAATGTTATGTGATTTAGTAGTGTGTGTAAAAGAGTAAAATAGTGTAACTAAATGGTAATTTTAAAAACCACCTATGTAGACTATGTGAGTTACTCTAAGCATGAAAACAACTAAAGGAAGTGTGAATTAATTATGAATAAATAATTATTAATTCCTCGATTGAGAATAGTACAGAGTCAGTTC
The DNA here is from genome assembly GCA_037957365.1 of Torreya grandis. Taxonomy (NCBI): domain Eukaryota; kingdom Viridiplantae; phylum Streptophyta; class Pinopsida; order Cupressales; family Taxaceae; genus Torreya; species Torreya grandis. The sequence continues at coordinate 565,691 of JARHVA010002709.1, read as the reverse complement.
GAGAGACACTGTATGCAAACAGTATATAATAGAGTTGACTAGATTGCTACTATTCTATAGAATTAAGGTCTTTAAAAATAAACTCAAATAGGTCAACTATGTCTCTCAGAAAGAAGATAGACTACAGAACTAAGTTGACCAGGTTGACCTAATTAGCTATAGAGTTACAATTTTGAAGACTGCTAACTTGTGAAAAATAGTTGTAAATAAAGTACTAAAATGATAGAGATGGGAAATGAGAACCTTGGTAGGATTGAATAGGGTTAAGATTGTAAATTTTATGCTAAAGTGCCTGAATTGATGCTCTCAAATTTTATAAACTGATTCAACTAGTTTGACTAAGTTAAGCAAAACCTTGTATGTTGAAGAAGAATAAAGAATAAGGTCAACCTGTTTGATAGTATTTGTTGACCTGTATGCTAGCATAAATAATATGATGATAAATTTAACTTATTTGACTCTATATGATAATTTGGGATTGAATATGAGTACAGTGTCAACCTATTTGATCTAGTAACATGTATCTGATGAATACCTGCATAGATAAAATAGAGTCATTTTGATGCAACTGTGTGTTAAACCTATGCAAAAAAAGTTATAACTATACCAAATAGTTTGATAAAGTACTATAAATATTTAAAAATATAATAAATTGATGAAAATTATAGCATGAAAGAAAACCTACAAGGGTTAGATTCACATCAAGTTCACTAAAATGTATGCAATGGGAAATGTAGCATATCTATAAATTAATCCTAGCTCAAAGAAGATAAATCCTACTTACACTTACAATTGTGGATAAATTTTATATTCAAGGTCATGACCAAGATGGATCCACTAGACCTAGCCAAGGGATATCTTACCATAATAATATCACTAGGGAGGGTTTTAAATCCTCTAGTCAAGCAAAACTATGTAATAACCCTAACTAGGTCCTATGTTTTTATATTCACTAAGCTAATAATAAGTAAATCAAATTATAACCTAGTGTTCACCAAATCTTGTGGCACAAAGTGGGGGTAATAAAAAATTAAAATTATACATGCATAGAAGATTTAATCACATCAATGTATATGGAATTCTAATGCATGGGAGAAAATTACAAATGTGTATCTACTCTTACAAAGGAGGAACAAAGTTAGGAATACTTACCTTTGAAGATGAACCCATCGAGCCTCAATCTCTCCCTTGGCTAAGGTGCTTCATAAGAGGTTATTGTGGTATGTAAGGATGACAAGGATAAATCATCTCTAGGCTACACAACCTATCAATGCATCCAAAAGACTTCTCCACAAGATAAGATCTATATCTCCAAAGAAAGTAAGAAACCCTAAGTTATGCTCCTTGAGTAGAATGGTCGATAATCAAATTTGTAATATATCTCTTCCTCTTCTCTTCTCTTTAAAATTATTAAATGTATGTGTTTATATAGGCATATCTAACTCCAATCCTTTCTAAAATTTTAGGTTGACAAGGTTAACCCAATTGGCCTAGTATCATTATTGATAAAAAAACAAATTAGGTTATGATCTAGGTTGGCCAAGGGCTTATCTAGACCCTAGTAAGTTTTATCAATTAGAATACAAGGTTGATGGGGTTGATATTGTAATGTAAACCATCAAAAAGGTTTTTAGGCTAGGGAAGGGCTAATGAAGGTGTCAAATGACTAGAGGAGAGTGTAAAAGAGGAGGTACAGCTTAGGAAAATGTTTCTAGGAGATGGGTGTGTAGATATCAAGTGGTGATAAGGGATGACAATACTATGAAGCATCAATGGTCTGCCCACCCCTTTCCCAATGCACCCCTTAAGGCATGTATTTAAAGAGATTGAGACTCGATGGATTCCTACAAGATAGAAAGCAATAGTAATTGATAAAGTTTGAAAATTATGTGTATACATGGGGCATAACTTCTATTGAGTGAAAGAAAACTTAGTTTTATAGTACCCTATTAGATCACATGCATAAATGGTATATAAAATTTGATCCTCGATAATATGTTGTCAATTATGAGTTGTTCAAGAATATTTTTCTTCAATAATTTGGCATTCATGAGTTTAAGCAATAAAGAATTACTATTTTAAAATATATTAAGCAAGAGCTCATTGATATTGTGTGAACATATGATTCTCACTTTGAAACCCTTATTTTAAATCTATCGTTTGAGATAAATCCAACACAACATGCTCAATGGTTTATAGGTGGGTTATTAATCCCCTTTCAATGAGCCTTATCCCACAAGACTTTTATTGATCTATGCAAGGCACTGGAAGCTTCCCTCCACACTGAATCTATGGTAAGTATAGATACCAAAATCATCCCCTTTATGGAGGCTCAATTTTTTTTTATGGCTTATCATCTAGAGAAACTTATAGCCAATAATGCTCATGACACTCATTGTGGTATGTGGTGTGTTGATTATGATGTAGAGAGGAATAATAGGAACAATTTCCCAAGAATGAAATGTTTGTGCCATGTTAAATAGTCTTATGAAATATATAAATAAGGCCATGATATATTAATTTATCCTTTGCTTCAGCGTGCTACCCAAGCCAAAGTATCACTATATTTTAAGATATGTGATGCATATATTCATGATATTAATGACTAATGGGTCATTAATGAGATTCATGAAGCATGTGCATGAGGTACATGCTAAGATTTCATATCTAATACATAAAAACTTGTAGGAGTCAATCTTTCAACTATCGATGGGATGGCAATGGATGAGGAGATGGTCTCTTTCCGCCTAGGACATGTGACAAGTGTGGATCTCCACTTTACACCTCAATGTTGTATGTGTCACTAACCCTTTCCCAAAGCCATTCACAGATGAAATTTTGGAAGGTGTTTTTGGATGTGTGAATATACACTTTCACTGATGGAGTTTTTGGCTATCAACAAGTGGAAATTACTAAGGAAGACAAGGCAAAAATAACCAAAATAATTAAATGGGGATTATTTGTGTATAATGTTATGCATTTTGGCCTAAATAATGTACCAGTATTGTTCTCATGCATTATAGTGGAAGCCTTCAAGGATTTCATCCATAATATCCTTCAGGTGTACCTGGATGACTAGATTGTGTATGGTTTAGTGCATGACCACTATGATAATTTATGTATCATGCTTGATCACTATCATCAACTTCAAATTTATTTGAATCTTTAAAATTACATATTTTCCACACCATTTGGGATCCTATTGGGACACTTTATTGGGATGGATTACTAGTGGATCCATCTAATATTGTGGTCATTATCCAACTCTCAAATCTAATCACTCAACATGAGGTATGTGCCTTCTTAGGTTACATTGTGTACTATCATAAGTTCATTTAGGGTTATATTAACATATAATATTGATGGAATAATTACTCAAATATAGTGGCCTATTTGTATGGACTGTTAAACATCAACAATCATTTGAGGCTCTGAAGGAAAACTTGGTGACTATGCTCGTTCTCCATTTCCCAAACTAGACTAGCCATTTCATGTTCATGTCAATGCTTTGGGCATGGCATTGGGCACCATCCTTGCATAACATTTGGAATGAAATCTTGATCATCCCATTTACTTTTATATTCAAAATCTCACACTAGATAAATAGAACTACTCTACTATGGACTGTGAAGCCCTATTCATGGTTTATGCACTCCATAAATTTCATTAATACTAGTTGGTCACTCCATTTATCTTATATACAAATAATAAATCACTCAAGTATTTAGTTAATGTATAGATGCATTTGTCTATAGATTGTACTCTTTCTAGAGTTTGATTTCTTCATGGTTTTGAAACCAAGAAGATTAATTTCAGCCCAGACCCCCTCCTATGCATTTAATCTGACAAACTAGTGTGTGTAATCGAAGATGATTTACCTAATGTTAAAATATTTCAAGTTACTTATATGTTTGAATAAATGGAATAAATTTTTACTTTTCTTACAACAAGATCATCATTATACCACCTTCACCCAATATAAAAATCAACTAGTTATCTATACTACCCCCATCCATCTTATTAGAGGAGGCCTATATAAACTAGGATGAGATGAGATATTACAAAGGTGTGTAATGCAACATGAGCATTCTGAAGTCCTTTAGGAAGTCCATGAGTGTGTTATAGGAGGATTTTATGTTGGTGATACAATCATAAGAAAGGTTTTACTAGTTGGGTTATGGTGGCCCACATTATTAAAAGATGCCAAAACCTATGCATACTAATGTGATATATGTCAACATATAGGTAAACCAAACTGATAGGATGTCATTCCCCTTCATCTATTATTTGATCATGATCCATTTTTAAAATGGGCTATTAATTTTATTGTCCCCATTCAACCTGTTACAAGATAAATTGGTATGCACTTCATCATTATTGACATAAATTATCTCACATGTTAGGTTGAAGTAACACCCACAAAGGATTTTACTATTACTACTATTATTATATTTCTATGTGTTGGGTGAATATTTTGTCGTCAACTAACTGATGACAAAATGGGGATATCAGCCACAGCATAGGGAGATTTACACCATGAAAAGTATGGGTTTACTAGATCTGGACAAAGTAAATCTCTCCTCTCATCAAGGGGAGGTTCCCTATAGATATTTATGCACTATATGTATATAATTAAGCAAAAAATAATACATGGGGGTGGTATGATAGCATCTACCTCTATTTTTTCAGAGGTAATGTATAAAGAACAAAAGAGGGAAAATCCTGGTCTTAAGCTAACAACACTCCTCTTCTTTCAGGAATGGTATCAAACGTGGAGCAGAAAATCACCTAAAGTGACGAAGTTCTCAAGAACACTCACGTAAGCACAAATTCTTCCGTAGTCTCCTTCACCGATTCAGAACAAGTACAACTGTAGAGTGAAGTGAAGCACAAAGTCTTCACCTAAAACTACAAAAGATAACTGAATCTCAAAGATAAAAGCAGCACAAAGTCTATCTTCTACCTTCCAAAAATGCCCTCAGATAATACTAACACACCCACTTTGCTTATTAAATTAGATAAATAAGATATTACTAGGAAAAAGGACATAAGAACTATTTCCTAAATAACACAGACAATCTCAACACAAAGTCTGAAATAACCTGCTTCTCATTCATTCAACAAAATATGATTTACAAATTTGAGCACAAAGTCTCAAAAGTTACTTCAATTTCAGCAGAGTGTTTGCTATTAATTTTTCCAAGATCCTTTACAAAGTGAGGTCTCCACTATATATAGGGAGAAAATCCTCAAAAAGAGAAAATAATAAAATATATAAAATATCTTGGTCAAAGATGACTCATCTTTGACTTTTAGATATTTTTTTGAAATATTTACATGTAATTATATTTTACAAAATTGCATGCACTTTACACAAAACAGAAGTGCATAAAGAGAGAAAAAGAAAGAAGGAGAGAGATTCAGTTCTTGCTACCAAATTTCTTCATATGTGCATTGAACATAGTGATGATGCCTAAATTCTGATGTTGTCTGGTGCAACTGTGTTCTTAGAGATGATTCTGGCTCTGATCAATGCATCCTTCAATGTTGTGACGGATTTAGCGTGGCCAGTTAACCTAGATTTTAGATTTTCCAAAGTTAACTGGGCATCTAGAATGCTGTCCACAGTAGACATTGAGAAGGATTTTTCTTCAAAATCTCTCTGAATCATCTCTTTGAAATTCTGAATCATTTCTTCTGCCAAAAGGAACGGATTGTCCTTAGAGGTCAGGTTGCATGGCAGCTCTTCTAGTTTATTCAGCAAGCTCAGGTCACTCTTCTCACTAGCCTCCTTGAAAGCTTTGAGATCATCAATTAGATCTTTGAGTACCTGAATCCTGAAGATGAGTGACTCCTTGATTTCAACATAAGAGTCTTTGTTAGAGATGACACCTATAGATATTAAGGTGCTTTTCTTTAGATCTTTCATCTCTTTTCATTTACTAAGGTCCCTTTCTGAACTATCGATCTCTTGAGAAATGAGGGAGACAAAGTCATCTAACTCTACTTTTACCTTCTTCATTTTACCTATCCTTTCTGCAACATCTGATAGCAAAGAAACTCCCTGAGTATGCATCTTTTCAATATAGTCCTCCAGGACTTTGCCCTTCAAATAAGTCTTTTCTGCTTTTTGAATGACTAAGTCATCCACAGAGAAGGCCTCTGGAGTTGTTGCTTCCGAAGGAAGAGTGAACCTTTTTATTACCGCCGTTAGTTACTCTGCTTTGGCCTTGTAATAATCCTTCATTTCCTTCTCTCGATCGAATTTCTGGACCATGATGTCCGTAGCTGACTGAAGATCGCTTTTCGCACCTTCGTGAGTAACTTTTCCAAGTTCAACATGAGAGATGGAATAGCTGCTCATCTCGAAACCCTCAAGGATTGCATCCTGTGGAGGCTTGGCAATTTCCAAAAAAAATTGTCCTTTTTCTTCGACTAATTTAGAGATAATTCTTGGCCTCTTAGGAGCCTTTGCTTTTATCGACACTATTTTGCCAAAGTCAAATTCATCTAGGGAGATGGCCATCTTCTTTCTTTTTGGCGTGAAATCAAACATCCAAGGTGGGAGGGAAGAGGTATCTGTTATGATGACAATTCTCACAGCTGGTGTTACTATAGCAATTTCCATACTGCTAGTGGTGACAGTAGTTACAGTTAGAGTAACTAGCAAAACTGCACCAACTATTGATTCTGGCTCGGGTGCAGGGCTTGCTGGCAAGTTGAAGGAAGGAGATGATAGACTTGGAATGGATCCAGAAGAGCAAGGGGAACTTCCAAAAGGACCCTAAGGATCACCAAAAATGACTCCAAAAGGAAAAATAGCTCTGAAAGAGGGAATACTAATAGGAGAGATGGGAGAAGAGGGTACCACAGGAGACTGAGGGGGAGAAGGAGATATGCTCTTGATCGGCTGCACTTGTTCCTATGAGAGCGGAGGTCGAATACTAGGTTACCCTGATGGCTGATCATCTTTCTCCATGGGCTGAGCTGCTTGTGCCTAAGGGCTCTATTCCTTAGTTCCTTTTTTTGCCATTGTAGGCTCTTCAGTGGCCTTAGGTTTCTTAAATACAAAGATGATCCTAGGCTTGTGAGGCCCAGAAGGAGAAGGGACATCACCTTTGTTTTTAGTTCTATTCTCTGCTTTCCTCTTCAGTTCTGCCTGGTATTCAGCCTCTGATCCCGTAACAAATTCCTTCAGGGTGATCCCTTTGGCTGCTAACCAATAATTGGTGTTAGCCAATATTGGTTTGAATCTTTTTCTCAGAGAATTCAACTCCTTCTAAGACCACTGAATTAAAAGAAGAGGGGAACTAGCAACCTTCTCTGCCAGATACCTGCTATTAATGAGGTTTCCATCATCAACTAGATTAGAGGGGATCTCTGCAAGCCCTAGGTATTTAATTTGCTCTAGGGTCAACCTACAATAATCCATTTTTCTAATCTCCTCAGTTGTTCTTCAACCCAGATATCCTCAATCATGGGTTCATGGAATTGGGTTTTCCTTCTGATCTTTTCCTTGACTCCCCTGTAGTCAAATTTTTCTCGTCTCTTGAATGGTTTTAAAGTAACCATCTGCATTTTGGTTTCCATGACCTTGGCCTTGTTGATGTTGCAATGGAATACCTGCCAATATCGATCAGAAACTTGAAACCTGGTCTCTTTAAATCCATCTATTTGGTATGCACGACAATCAGTTGTCGGCAAAGTTTCATTAGCACTAGCTTATCTGAAGGAAACCTGGGGAGCATGTAGGGGTAGCCCTGGTAGAAGCCAACCCAAAGATAGCAAAAGGTGGGGAACTGAAGGAACATGCAGCCAAAATCATTGACCACCGTCCAGGCCTCATCTGATATTCTCTTCTGCTCAAGCTGAGGGTCGAAGAGGCATAAAAATGTAGTGAAAAAGGCATCATTTACCCTCTTGAAGTGACGGGTTGATCCTTGCAGAGTCAGTTATGGGTAATATGAGTGTACAGGGGTTGTCTTTCTATCCCCCTCCATGGTCAAACCTGAAAAATTTTGCATCGCGGAAGCTATGTAAACTAGGTATGAAGTCATGTAGAACTTGAAGGAAGTTTGTACCTTGGTTAACTACTCATGGAGGGCATTGCTGATTTACTCTCCCTAAAAGATGGCTTGTTTTCTCTGGAGGAAGATCTTGATGAATGGATACATCTATTCATGGAACTGTGAAGAAGACGAGAGGCCCCATACTCTACTGAGAAGGGTGATCAAATCACCAACTTCTTCGATGAAATCGCTCTTCAAAAAGTTCTTTGGCCATCCGGAGAGGCTAGTTCTAGAGGTCTTTAACCATTTATAGTTCATGACCTTATTTTCCCTCTCAAGGTCTTTATCATACTCCTACGCATCTACGAAGTTGATCTTAGTTACTTCAGTGGCTGGAGGGCACATGAACACTTTATCGATGAATTCGAGGTCTAATCGAATCACTGTGTTGTCACTAGTGTCTGAGACCATCCTGGTCTCTTTGTTGTAGAAGTGAGTGCATTGGAGGACGAATTCAGTATGATGCATTGCTTCTAAAAAGGTAGCCACTAGGTGGATGTTTCTCTCGATGATCCTCTTAATCTCGGTGCTGGGGTTTGTTGCCTTTGTGCGGGTTTGTTGCCTTTGTGGCCAATCTCGGTGTCCCGAATGTCATCGACATTTGAGGAGATCGATGTAAGTGCGAAGACACCCTGATACTTGTATTTCATTATTTTTGCCTTCTTGGGAGATGCTTCTGTCATTGCGAATGATCTCGATTAGATGGGAGCAGATGTGTAGGAGTTCGTTGATTGAACTGCAATCATGATCGCCAAATTAGAAGAGAGTGGATGAGAGGGATAAAGTGCAATTTAAGTGATATTGGTTACTGGAGGTCACTTAAAAAGATCGGGTGGAAGAAGGAATGAAAAATGAGGAAGAAAGAGAAAGAAAAAGACAACTCAAAAAATTCTTGGGAGTTGGGAAAATCTGAGGGAATGATGCACGGGCGAAAAAATTTGCAGCCCCTGCATGCATGGATAAAAGAGTGCAAGGGTGGAAAAATTCACCGCCCATGCAGGGACAGACTGCATAGGTAGCAAATTTTGCCTCCCTTGCAGACTGAAGAAGGGAAAAGGGTAAGGGCAGTGAAAATCGCCGCCCTTGCAAGGAAGGCCTACAGGGGCAGCGAGTTTCACCGCCCTTGCAAGGAGGGCAGGAAAAAAGTAGGGGTGGTGAATTTTTCCACCCTTATAGGTTTGGAAGAGAAAGAAGGGTGGCAAAAATCACCGCACCTTCAGGGAACTGTTACTCAGGGGAAGACATGGGTGGCAGACCTCGCCGCCCGTAGGGCTAAACACGGGCTAGGAAGAGGGAAGAAAAAAACTATGGATTAGTAAGAGGAATGACACAAATCACCATCCTAACTGGGAAGAAAGCAAAAAAATGATAACTAAAGAAACAAAATGGAAAGATAAATGCAAAAATCAAAACCAACCTGGAAAACCGTGCATGCCATAAGCTCGAATCTATGAATACATGCTTCAAGTCGCTCACCAAATGATCCAGACGTGAAGAGCAGGAGGAGAGGAGGAAGTAATGAGAAGAAATGAGGCTCAAATCAGTTTAAATGGGGTGAAAATTAACCCCAACCACCTGCCGCACATGGCAATAAATGTCACGCACAGTTACTGAGACATGTTAGGGCAGCAAAATTTTCTGCCCTTGCATGTTCCATTTTGTTCGATTGTAGGGGCAGCAAAAATTTTTGCCCTTGCACGTCAAGGTGCATGGGTGGAAAAAAAATTTTCCCTTGCAAACAAAGGTGTAGGGGCAGCAAAATTTGCCACCCTTGCACAAAAACAAAGAAAATGCAGAGGTGGCAAAATTTACCGCCTCTATAGGGAAATGAAGAAAAGACTCTCTGTAAGGAGATAGTCTGGGGGAGGGGAACCTTGGCCGCAACGAGATCATAACTAATTTTATGTTGCGAGGCCAAGATGAGAATGAATTCAAAACTCGTCTCACGACCAAACTTAGAGAGACAAAAGATGAAACGGATAAGTTTCGTAGGGGGTTGTTCACAAAAACGGGTGAATCCGATTTTGGAAACAACACTATGGTAACATATCATCACATGATATGGGTTCCCATTAAGAATAACTAGTGATTGTGGTACTCACTTATAAGTGCAACAATGGGCATCATCTTAGTTGAATTCATGATTGTGCACCATAAGACCACACCATACCACCTTCAATCCAATAGTATATTTAAATCCTTCAACAAGGTCCTTAGTAATACACTTACCAAGACTTGTAATATTAGTCACATTGATTGGTAATATCATGTTTCAATATTCTTATGGGCTTTTTGGACCACATAAAAATTATTGAAAAAGAATACTCCTTTTAACCTTGTCTTTGGCACCAAAGTTGTTTTACTGGTGGAATTTTCTATGCCTTCCTTTCATATTACACACATTGATTAGAATAATAAGGATCCCTAAATGCCCAACTATACATTTTAATTCAATTGGATGGAGCATGCATTTTTTCACACTAGAGTCAAGGGGTTGAGAAACAAAAACAAAAATCCTATCATGACCAACATATGAAAACAAAAGTTTTTCAACCTAGTATGCATGTCTTAGTCTATGATTCAAAGTTTCTGCACCATTTAGGTGAACTATGGATCTGATGGAATGGTTCATTTATTATTCATGATATCCATCCAATATTCACTTGTAAATTAAAAATATTATATGGTCGATTCCTTCTAGGCCATTTTAATGGTAATTAGCTATGTCCCTACCTTTCTATGTAACTCTTTTAAGTTTAGTAAATAAGGCATATGCCAATAGTTTTATTTAGGACTTAGTTTTTATTTTCAAATAATCATGGAATTAGTTGCACACCTTTTTTTGGGTTCCTTTTAGCACATTTGGTGTTTTTTATTCATAACTATGTCCTTTATGTCACTACTATGTAACTACTACCTCAAAACATGACTCTCAGTAGGTTATGTCATGGAGGACCATGCACATCTTTTTGTGTGGGGTAAGTTTGAAGTTGGATAAGATAATTAAGCTAAGTCATGTAAAGAAAAGATTTGGAGGAATCACACATGATCAAATAAAATATTATAGGAAAAAGAGGTGCATAAAAGGTGGTATGAAATCATGTGTGATCAAAGACAAGCTTATAGGTCAAAGAGGCGTGCAATAGGTATAAACACCTAAAACTAGACACAACTAGATTTTGGCCAAATTTCGAACCTATTCATACCAACCATTGAAAATTAAGCCTAAGAATCATTAAACATCCCAAATTTTCTTTTACATCATTCATTAAAGCTTAGAATCACATTGAGACATCCCTACTTGGGGTATTTTATCATATACAACAATAACCTCTCAAGGATTCATCACTAATCACCTTGTGGCATCACAACAGTCAATTTGGCCTATGGACCTATTAAGTAAGGCACTTGTACACTTAAATCAAAACTTTAAAGAGTTAAAAGGCTAATATAAATCGAATAACAAGTTAAACCAAATTAAAAGCCTAGTTGAATTATCTATTTGAAATTAATAAATATCTAAAAAAGGAAATTCAAAAATTCAAAATATCCTAGCCTTTCATCATTGCCTTTAGGAGTTGTCAAACTCTTTGAAAATATCCTAAAATATCAAATTTGGAGAGTCATGTCTAGTAATTAAAAATCATAACTACTTGACAACTATTAACTCTACTAGAGTTATATTTGACTCACTTAGGTTTAGTTTGAACCTATTCCAAGCCTTAACTCAACCCTAACTCACCTTGGATGAGAGTTAAATCTAAAGGCTATAAATACAATCCCTTTCCTCTTGAATCCTAAGATATTTTGGTGTAAAGTTATTATGCACAAATATCTTCAACAAGTTATCATAAGCCAAAGTTATAATGCTAATTTGGAGAGAGACAAGCTTTTCAATAGTGTTATAATGCCAAAATCTTGAGCCAAAGAAACATCAAGCCACATCAAAGCCAATGGTACCAAGGAGAGAAGGATCCCTCAAGCTTAATTTTCCAAAGACTTCTTAATGCACAAGTTGAGCAAGCCACTCAAAAAAGCATTTGGAGATCCCAAGGAAGGTAAAGGATTTTGTGTCTTTTTTGTTTTAGTTGTGATTTCACTTAGATTTTGTTACTAAGCTCTCCCTAAGATTTAGGCTATCAGTGTAAGTGTTAGTGTGTTTATTTTTCATTTGTTTGAAATAACACTATAATAACCTCCCTACTTGGATTCTTATGATCATAAATGGCATGCCTAGTGAGAACTCAAGCATCCCATGCAATAAAGGAGACTAATATACATTTGTTTGTTTTACTAATGAATGCCTAAGAATCTTCAAAATTGAAGTTTTAACTTTATTTCTCACATATTCTATTTTTTAGTAATACAAAATTTACACAGAGATCGATGTTGATCTTTATAGAACCGACATTGATCCTACCAAAATCGATGTCGATCTATCCAATATTGACATTAACCCCTATGTGTAGAATAGAGCATGGTGTAAATGTGATTAATGATATTTTATTGAGTTTTTTGGTTTTTGTTTTGAGTCTAAGGGCTTGAATGTTGTTTGACTAACCATTTAACTATAGGATCTAGTGTTATTTATTGGTTTTAAGATCATTTGGATAACAATATTTTTTATGTAGTTTGTATTATGTTTTACAAGAAACTAGTATTGATTTATGTTGATCGACATCGATATTTTTGTATTGACCTATGTTGATACCTATAGATTGATATCGATCCCTACGTGGATTAACATTGATCTCTAAGATAGAAAAATAAAGAAACCCAAGGGAAAAATTTAAAATCTTATTTTCTCATTCCCATTTGGGATTCTAAGTAGGTAAAAACCCTCTGACAATTTTAGGTCTTAAGGTGAAAATTCCAAGTTTGAATGTGGTTAAATCTTGCTTACTTTGCCTTTGGTGTTTAAAATGAACCTAGTTCATTTTCATGCCTTAGATGTTTTAAAAGTTTTTGAAAAAAATTCAACTAATGCCAAGGGACCAAAAACTTCATAACACACTTTTTTTGGTGGTTAAAATAAACTCTCACACTAGACAAATGATCTTAAGATTTTCATTTTCATTGCTTATTTATTGAAGTTATTTATTGTTTTTCAAAATGATTGATGCGTGTATGCTCTCCCCCTATCCCCTTTAGGGAACTCAGGTGACCAAAAATGCTCATTATATGCCTTTATGCCTTATCCAAAGGCATGAAAAGAACATATTTAAGGTTATCCTCAAATCCATATGGTTTAGGTGATTTAAATGTGACCTTAAATTATTTTTACTTGTTTTTTATTTACATGTATTTTGGATTGTGAACGGGAGTTCATCGCCTCTTCATGGGTTCTCTAGGGAAGCATTGACTCAAAAAATCATCTCTTGGCATCATTTAAACCACACTCTATGATGGGGTATACAAATTGAGGGTGACCCACTAGAATGCTTATTTTGAGTGGTTAAAACAAAATCCATTAGCAAAACTCTAACTTGAATCATAGGGTCAATTCAGACATCACACTACACTAAGAAAGTGATAGATGTAGTGGTTACGAAAAAGACAAGACATTTTCACAACAAGTCAGTTGATGTAGATACAAATGATATGATCATATCTTATGTTAGCTACACTTATGACCATCTATAAATGCATGAAAAAAAAAATTAGAACAACCCCACTTATCGTAGACATACTGATGATGTAGGGCAAGTAGCCCAAAGTTCCATATTGTAGTGCAAACTCTTAGTAGAAGATGGGGCATAAAAACCCTACTTTTTATGATCTTTTATTTTTATATTAACACTTAAAATATTCTCAAGAGTGAATATAATGATAGAATTTTATAGTATTATGTAATCTTGTCAGTTTTAGGATTTAAGACATTGCACTTAGGTATTTGTGTCATTTTATCCTTTCTTGCATGGTTTTTGAGTCTAAACTATATATTTTGTTTATTTTTCCATGTCAAATGAGTCTTTTTTATACATCACTCTATTGTTTGAGGATATGTTACACTATCCATTTGGCACCATACCTTTTCCTTAGTCTTTTACCAAATCTTTGTGTGTGTTCCATTTGATAGAAAATGATAACATTACGCTACCTAAATCATTTCAATTTTTTTGCATTTGAGTCTTGAAACAACCCATTGATCACATATTTAGAGCATGATAATGTTGTTACATTGCTTGAATTGTGTCATAGACTTGTTTTGCCTTGTGTGCCAAATTCCATTTTCAAAACCAAAGTCGTGTGTGCCTTTTTGGATCTTTACCTAGTGTCGTTATGCCATTTATCTTTGTCTAGCTTGTTTTTTTTTAAATAATCCTAGTTTCCTAAGTTGAGTTTGAAATTAACCTTAACAAGTTCAAATCCAAATATTGATTGATTTTTGTTTATGCCTTGTGTAATTTTGGCCTAGACATCAATATTTCTCTTTTGGGTTGTGCAACTTAAGTTAATTATTTACCCAATTTTAAATCTATTGTTTTTTCCTAGATTTGGGAGAAACAAACTATCTTTCATATGCCTTTTGTTTCATGCCTTATACCAATTGATCAAGTTCATTTTTAAATCCGAATGCCTAGTTTATGCCAAAGTGTTTTATATTTTTTAGATTAAATCTCACACCTTATTTTTAAAGTCTAGATTTTGTGCCTTATTTTGCCAAAAGACCTAGCATATGCCTATTTTGAGCCTAAATTTTGTGTCACATTTGGCCAAAAGACATAATAACTTTTGTTTTCTTAGATTAGACTTGTTTGGAACACTTTGTACCTAGAGTTTGGCATGTCAGTTTTTATTCAGCCACTTGACCTTTTGTTTAAGATATTTGACATTAGACATTTGATTTTAGACTATTTTAGACCAAGTTTTATCACATACCATATTGGAGATACATCTCCATTTCTTATACCAAGTTTGAACCATTTGTCCTTTGGATAATGTTTTTTATGATTTTATAGAACTCTAGACCTTTTGTGGAACATTCATCATTGATGTGGATATGTCTTGTTACACTCATAATGGATACATGTACAATCAAAATTATGATAAAATGGCCACACAAATTGACTTTATTCGAGACCCCTATGGTGAAGAAGTGGTTTATGAGATGGATCCTTATCCTCCTTACAATACTCAATCTAGGGAACTAAGCCAAGAATTGTATTTAATGACACCTTCTTCGGGTTTTTTGGTGTATTATATTCTCCCCCTTATCACTCATGGTGTTCACTTTGAAACTTATACCATTAACCATCCTTTGAATTGTTTGACCCACCAAGTTCCATAATGTCTAAGGTTTACCATACTAAGACCTCATCCTTTGGTTCATAGAAGCAACCAATCTCCATAACACCCTACCATTTATATTATAGGACCTCATCCTTTGGCTTGTGCAAGAAACCAAGTTTTTTAATGCCCTACCATTATCATTTCAGGCCCTTCCATGTATGGTAGCTCATTATCCCAACAAAGTTGTGCAAACATAACTAAATAGGTCATAGTTACTATTTTAGTCCATAAACCATACTTTGTTAAGCACATCATAGATAAGAATATCATTATCCAATCACCAACCATCCATTATTCATTATCAACTATCCCCCACTTTAGAAAACCCATGACAATTGTCTAGCCACAACTGAGCCAATCAGTACCTTTCTAACTAAGCCAATCATTCAAAGACCAAGATATATTCAAAACTGGTATTTTGCATCTACTTGTAAACCAAGGTAAATTTAACCAACTAATCTATGATGTTTTTTTTGAAACACCTATTTATGATGATTCAACTTGTGATGAGTCACCCTCTGATCCTTTACCTATTGTCGAGGAGTCTCACTCTAACAAGCTAGTCTTTGTTGAGTCACTTCTTAATGATTATAACCACCTTTGGGAAAATCATTATCTTGACCATATGCCTATTTTTCAAGAACTTTCATTTGACAACATAGTATCTAAGGAGTTTTCTCTTGACCTTTTTCCCATTGTTGAGGAGTCCCACTTTGATAAACTAGTATTTATGGAGCCCATTATGCCATCACAGAGTGTTAATTTTCCAAAACCAAACATTCAACAAGATATCTTTATAGCAGCATCCACACTAGATGAAGAATCAGCATTGAATTTAGGTTATATTCTTGAACTAACATCAGATTTAAAATCATAAGTAGAATCAACATCAGTCTCAATATTGGATTTAGAGTCCCTTGAGTTAGACTCAACTTTAGAATCACAATATGTTCATGGTTATTATAACATTGGTTACACATACCTTGTAGATCAATTTGAAAAAATTTGTGATCCTTCCATAGTTTTTTAGGATGATTACTTTAGCATCAAAATAAGTTCTCCTAGTATCTTCTATGAGGATTATGTTGTCTCTTCCCATTCCATTACCATTCCACATGCCATTAACACTAACCAACCTACCCATTATATTGACATTCTGCCTCCCACAAGTGTCGATTAGAACTGAGAGAATCATACCTTATTAAATTGAATCCATGGAGACATATTAGTTACAAAATATCAGGGTTCCAAGATCACATTCATGCAGAAGAATAACAATCTCCTAGTGAAACCTTTTCGAAGGTGCTAGGGGATATTCAAAGTCCAAGCTCAGCATCTTCTAGCAAAACCTTGTTTGAGGTGCTAGAAGATAATCAAAGTCAAAAGTTAATGTTCCTTATTGAAACTTTTTCAGAGGTGCTATGGTACAATTATTGGGCCCTTAACCCATTATTAGATTAGTCATGCCAACTTGGCATCTACTTTGATATGTCTATATATTTTGGCAAAGGGTTAGCCTAATTATTTGTGTAGCCAGTTAGAGGATGTAGTGTAAATATTGTGCCAAATAAAAGATAGCTAACCATCTCCTAGATATTCAGGGAATCAATAAAAATTTGTATAAATGTACTAGGTATAGTGTGGGGATCATAGAGTCATGGAGCCAGTGGTTATGATGATAGAATTCTAGCTCAGCACTCAATATGCAACTTCCACCCTGGTAAAGATGCTCCTGAAGGTTTATATAAGAGCTTGAGCCAAAAGATGAAAAAGGAGGGAGAACTATAGAAAATCTCTAGTGGAATGACTTTGAAGCCATGCTCTGTAAACATTTCTTTAGTAATCATTAAGGCTTAAAAACAAAATGGAAGCCACTCTGGCTCCAATTGTATGTGCCCAAGCTCATCTATGAGCCTCTGGGTTATTAGTATTATGATTTGAATATAAACTCTTGCTATGGAATTTGAATAATGATAAATGGTGTTATATTAAAATGTACTACGTGTGTCTACTTTTCATGTATTGTAGTATTGCTAATGGGATGTGAATGTTTATGATGTCACACTTTTGATTAGTTATGTAAATTAGTGTTCATATGTTTCATTGGTTTTGTTACTTTAATGTAATATCTATAATTTTTGTGACATCATCATCATTTTACATGGAGGATGAATATGGATTTGCACCAATAAACGCAATCCCTACTTAATGTGTAGCTATTTAGTATGGGAAGTAAATTAAACTAAAGCAGTCTTATGACCCACTAAGTGCCTATATGACCCTAGGCTTAATCTGATAAAGTCTTATGCCTATGGATCTACCTAAGTTAAGTTTTTTATACATTACCCTTAATGAAGCCTCACACCATGGCACAACTAGCCCAACACAGACCTTAATTCATTCTTAGTTGCACTTCAAGTGAGCGCATAAGGTGTATGCCTTATGTGGATTGATGTTAGCATAGCTGAGTATTTAAATTTTGAGTAAAAAAAAAGTATCCCATGCTTATGCTTGGTTATATTAAACCACCCCTAGACTTTCATGATAACAATCAAGACAAATTCATTGGTGAAAACCTTATCAAGGCACTAATAATTAAGCATAATAGCTCTTCACTACTTGATGAATACATTATCAAAGATGACATCAATATAGCTTCCAATATACATCATAATCAAATGTTAACTATTCTCAAGCCCAAAAAACAAAAAAATATGATGGTCCTATCGAGAGCATATTCAGAAGTCTTCAGCCCTACCACATCTAAAATTATGTCAAATCCAGAATCAACAACATTGTGTGTCCCTAAAAATCCCAATCTTCATTTGTTGCCCAACCATTATAGATTGCATTATCATCCACCTTTACATTTCCAAATCAATCATATCATCCACTATTTATCCTTATTTACCATCCCTAGTTGCACTTTCTTTTGTGGAGGCTATAAAGATACCTTATCTCAATATTTGGTGGAAACAGAATTAATGACCAATGAAGATCACAACAACATTACTGGAGTCCAAATCTACAATAGGTTATTAATAGAGTATCTATTCATAAGAGGTGTGGGATAGAAATTTCCATGATTAATTATTTTATTTGAATCGTTTGTTGATCAGAACGTGCATCTCTACATCAATAAGAATAATAGAAACATCTACTTGGACAAAAACATTTACCTTACCTATACCTGGCCAAAAACATTCACCATGCCATTTCATTTTGTTGTTATTCTTACCATTTTTCATATCTTGCCATTTACCTTATCACTTGGGGGCAACCCTGTTACCATTATATCTAATTTCCATCCTATCATCTTCCATATGACATCTTACCATGCCTTTACCATTAACCAAAGCCTATTTTTAGCTACCCTACCTAACCCTTTTGATCTTGGTTCCTTTGGTTCTTCCCACACCTTCTACAAGGATATTCCAATCCAATTTCAGTAGTTTCAAATTTTTGTGTTTAAATGATAGTCTATCAAAGTAGTGTGATAGTGGATTTGGTAAGTTATTTTTCATTTACATTTGACTGGTGCCAGTGATTATAATTGCCTATGGGAAAATTATTATCACTCGCCTATGTCATTTTCTCCTAATTATAACTTCCTATGGGCAAATTAGTAACAATACCTTTACCATGCATTATCACATCACCTTGCCTTACTATTCTTATTTACCTTAATTCATGAACTTATTGTGACCTAGTTGGTTTTCGCCACCTTTTGTGTTGGTAGAATTACTATTATTTGAGGTTCTAATGGGGCTATGTAGGTCATACTCGATTCATGTGGAGGTCATATCAGTTCCCCTTTTTTCATACACTCTCACCATTTTATGAGCAACCTAATCCAACACTCTCATTATTTTGCAGGTAGTATCTTGTCAATATCTAATGAGTTAATATACCCCAAAATTTTGAAAAACATTCAAAATTTTCAAAATCCAAAAATATTTATCTTATTTGAGCCTATTTAATCATCCTCGATCCACCCTAATGGGGAAAATCCATTGTTAGGATGTTTTTTATTGCATTTACTTTCAGTTTTCTATGTGTTTGTTTACTTAGTTATTTGTTTGTTTATTTTCCTATTTGTTTGTTTTTGTTGTGCCTTGACTCAGTCTATATGCATTCATTAGGTGATTCCTTGTGCATTATTCTTGATTCTATCTATATTCATACGTCAACATTAACATCATGGTTTTTATCATTGGTGCATTATTTTCAATTGTTTATTGGATCGAAAGTTAATCCTTATGCATATTATGACTAATTTATCATGGTGTTTTATATCATGATGCATCCCATCACATGCTCTAGCAAAAATTAGCTCAAAAAATCTTATAAGCAATGGAGCTGCATAAGTTTCTCCTTGGTAACCTTAGCAAATCCTCCCCCCCTCTTTGATCGAATCAACCCATTGACCATTATATTTGTATCAATGCTAATAAAGATGAGCACATCCACATTGATAGGTATAGCTAAATCATTCACATTGATTAATCCTTTGTTCTTCCTATCATCTTTTTCATCACTTTATGCATCCTCATGTGCCTAGTTTGTGGATTATTCAATCATTAGACCATCACATCTACATTTGCATCCACTCATCTTTAATCTATGCAACAAGTTATATCCTTGAGTTAAGCTTACCAATTTTCCCTACTGGGGCATAATCAAACATCTCTATTCAATCTTGGTCATCTTAATGATTATAAAAACCTATGGAAAAATCATTAATTCAACTCATTATCCCTAATTAGGTTATATGCATGTGCCACTAATTCTAACTACCTTTGGGAAAATTAGTATCTCAACCTTTGTTACTAATTATAACTACCTTTAGACAAATCAATACTTTTTAAATCAATACATGAAAGCATTTTCTCAATTAGATTAATCTCACCCATGGGTTAATTTCATTATTTTTCTTGCTTCTATTCAAGGGACCATTTATCAATCATATGTATTGACACTCCCTCAAGGGGGCATCATTATAGGATCCCCAAATGTTGTTTAAATCTTTTTATTCAATCATTACCTTCTTTTTTAATGGGTCATTTCATTATTTGAGAAAATTTTACTATGCCTATAGCTTGCAACATCTTCCCAAATAGGGGTAAACTATAGACACCTAAAACTGGTCATAACTGGTTTTTGATCAGACTTCAGATTGATTCCTACCAACCATTGCAAATTAAGCCTAGAAATTATTGAATGTCCCAAATTTACTTGTTCATCATTCATCAAAGCTTAGAATCATGTCGAGACATCTCTAATTGGGGTATTTTATCTTATATAACAATAACCTCTCATGGATTCATCCCTAATCACCTTGTGGCATCACAATAGTAAATTTGGCCTAGGGACCTATTAAGTAAGGCACTTGCACACTTAAATCAAAACTTCAAAGAGATAAAAGGATAATCTAAATTGGTTAACAAGTTAAATCAAATTAAAAGCCTATTTGAATTATCCATTTAAAATTAATGAATATCTAAGAAATGAAATTCAAAAATTCAAAATATCCTTGCCTTTCATCATTGCCTTTATAAATTATCAAGCTCTTTGAAAATATACTAAAATATCTAATTTTTAGAGCTATGCCTAGTAATTGGAAATCATAATTACTTGATAACTATTAACTCCACTATAGCTAGATTTGACTCACCTAGGTCTAGTTTGAATCCATTCCAAGCCTTAACTCAACCCTAACTCACCTTGGGTGAGAGTTAAATCTAAAGGCTATAAATGCATTCCCTTGCCAATTGAATCCTAAGCTATTTTGGTGCAAAGTTATTATGCACAAATATCTTCAACAAGATCTCATAAGCTAAAGTTATAATGCTAATTTAGAGAGAGGCAAGCTTTATAATAGTGTTATAATGCCAAAATATTGAGCCAAAGCAACATCAAGCCACATCAAATCCAATGGTGCCAAGGAGAGAAGGAGCCCTCAAGCTTCATTTTCCAAAGACTTCTTGATGCATAAGCTGATCAAGCCACTCAATAAAGCATTTGGAGTTCCCAAGGAAGGTAAAAGATTTTGTGTCTTTTATGTTTTAGTTGTGCTTTCACTTAGCTTTTGTTACTAAGCTCTCCCTAAAATCTAGGCTAGAAGTATAAGTGTTGATGTGTTCATTTAATTTTTTATTTGCTTGAACTAACACTATACTAACCTCCCTTCTTGGATTCCTAAGATCATAATAGGTGGTATGTGACAAAGGCATGCAAGAGGTGGTGCGTGACCCAAGAATGTGGGATGAAGATGGCAAATGAAATGTTGTTATGAATATGGGTTAAAATAAAAAGGTAATTCTCATGAATAAAATTGGAAATTTGAATTTTTTATAGCTAGCATGCATTATGGGAAAGGCACAACAAATTTTAAAGGAATGATGGGACATTCATTTATTGATGACTTAGTGACAGAAAAGGAAAGTGGTCAAATGGATACCAAGGCATACCTTTTGATGTATTAATTTTTGAAGTGATGAACGATGATGTGGAAGATAGTTAATGTAAAAAAAAACCTATATAGATCTTAATTGCCTCTCATTTTCATTTTTATTGTTGAAAACTTCTAAAAATTACAAATCTCAAACAAGCGTGAACAAGTAGTAAAGGTGTATTTACATAATTTCAGTGGTGAAAGTGAAATAGAGGTTGAGGTAAAGTGCATTCAAAGATAGAGGTGTGGAAACATGACTATTAGAGCATATTAAAGTGAGTTATAAGTTACATATGTTACGACTACCATTAAAAGAGGTTAAAGTAGGAGGGTCAAAGTATTTTGGGTTTGAAAAGAGAAAACAAGATGTATTCATTTAGGATAATTGATCAGGCACACATTAACCTTTGGTAACCCCGATCAGTGATTCAGCCAAAGCAAAAAATCAAGAGAAGAGATCCATTACTAGTCATCCATGGAATAGAGGAGTGTGAGGGTGAAGAGGAAGGGAGACTTTTTTTCATCCAAGAAGAAGGTTCTAGTGTATGTGGTATGCAAGGTAAAAACTTGGTAGAACTAGTGGAAGAAACATTTGTTAATAAGGCACCAGAGATTACATGCATAGGGAAGAAGGATCCCATGACATTACCTCCACCTCCAATTTTGATAAAATAAATGCATTACCCTCATATAATCTTACACATGGAAAACTGGGAATCCAAATTTTCCACCTATCAGGTCTTTAACTAAAATCATCACCAATCTAGTAACAAGGGTGACTTACAATGAGACTACTGAGTTGAGTGCCAGAATATAAGGAACAAGGTTACTTATGATCTCAAAGTTTACAATTTATTATAAGATGTGGGTGTGTTTTAAATTTTCCAACTACCATATTTTGGAAACCCTAGGAGGCAGTTCAGTTCTTGATTTTTTACATCCATGAGGATTATATTTACTTTGCAAGGTGTAAAAATAGGATTACCCCTTAATGAATTAGCAAAGTAACAAGGTTACTATGTTTAAGGGTTGATGTTAGTGTCAATCTTAATGATCAAGATGTAATCAATAAAATAACAATGGCATTAAAGTACAAGAAAGAAGTCCATGCCATATATTACAAGTATTTTAAATCTTGCCATTTAGATAGTTATTCCCTTGGCCATGACTAACCTAAGGGACGGGGATAGATGGAAGGAGGTGGTATGGCCCACCTCTTTGTATCAATCTAAATGGCCAAGGGGAGTAAATATAATTACTCCTAGTACTTTGCTGAGAGAATCGAAGAAGATACTGAGAAGGCTCATTAACTACCCAACCATAAGTTTCCTTGGGACATAATTTTGATTTTACTTGTTTTATATGATATTAGTGTCCTGGAGTATTTTGATAAATAACTAAAGTGGGTCTACCTATTATAGCACAAGACCCCCATAGAAAGGTTTAAATAATTCACATGTTTAGGAACTATCACACCCTCCTAAAATATGAATATGAATGGTTGGTTTGAGGGTATAAAATAAGACTTTGGGAATGAATGGCACATACCAAAGATTTATCTGCATGTATGGGAAGCTACATTAAGTTTGTTGTCAATCAAAATTATTCACTCACACAGATATGGATGGAGATCATCAATAACGTGTTTGGTTGGCTCAAGTTGACTTATGACTTCACTATCAAATATTTCATGGATTATTTCAATCACATTATAGACATGTGCCTAGTGAATATTGAGGCTGACGAGATTGATGTCAAGATTCACACTCTTTCCAATTTCTATCTATCTAGGAAAGGAAGTATACATAGAGTAGCACAAATCAAGTAAAACTAACATTAATCTTTTCAAGATATTCATGTAAGGAAAAATATAGTTGGTTTACTATATGTTGAAGCCATAGAAGAAGACATTGGGAAGCTAGGATTCAAATAAATAACCTCTCCCCCATTTACTAGAAACACACATAGATGAAAAGGCACATAAGAGAGAAAATACCAAGACCTAAAACCACTAGTTCTAACATGGCATAGGAGGAAAAACTTAGGACCACCCCCAAATGACAAAATCAAGCCTCATCAGTAACAAGATCCCAAGGATTACCTATAAAATAAAAGGATGACATTATTGCCTCATAACTAGCTATCCAATTAGGGCTAGAACTTTTGGTGCCCAAAGTGGTGATCCCTAAACTAGGTGAAGTGTCTCAAGAAGTGTATCCTAAAAAAGAACCCATTCCTAAGACAAATAAATAATAACCTATTTTTAAGGAGACACAGGTGGACATTAAAATTCTAAATCTTTTTTAGGTAGAGAAAAGAAGAGGGGAAGCCCCCAATGCAGAGGACCTTGGCACTGACACAAGTGAACAATGACCAAATAGTCCTGAAATTATAGATCTAGAGCATGACCCTTAAAAGGGTAAATAACGTATGTAATAAGTAGAAAAGAAGCAATAGATAAATGTGGGTAATGATGACCTTACCACTCATGCCCTATTCTATCAAGATATTCCAATCGAACAACTATATATGTGGGATTATTTACCTAAACATGAGTTCACTAAATAAACTTAGTGCAAGTTATCTTTTGCAAATGATGTATATAATGATGAAGGTCACTTTGAGATCCCAAAGGCCAACATCAATTTAATTCTAGAGGAGGAAAATATTTTATATGTGTTTTAGGTAGATCCCCTTAAATGTTTTGTAGCTTAAGCAGGCACATCCCTAATAAAGTTTGCCCTAGATGATACTAGGAAAAACATTATTCATATCAATGATGTTAGTAAGCTTCACCATAGGCATTGGGAATTTGTCTACATGTACAAAGAAGAGCATGAGAAAAGGTGTAAGCTCAAAGAATAAATCAAAGTGCCCAAATGACAACAAGATGTGACTAGGGCATCTTGGCTAAGGACATTAGGCCTTTGTCAGATAATTTTAAAGAGCAATCCAGGACTTGTTTTGGTATTCATATAACCAATAAAGCCATCAAAAAATTGGGGATGCTCATGGATGTTTTGCTTAAGAAATGTAAAAACCAAGTGAACCCTCAAAGGGAGAATTTGTGGGCAATAAAGCAATTTACAGAGGTCATAGACATCAGTTGGACCTTATTGACTAAATTAGGTGCCACTATTCCCATCATTGATGGGGTTTTTATAAACTTGGCATGACCAAATAAAATTTTAGAAGCTCAATTATAGATTGAGAAATAACAACATCAATAATTAGCTGAGAACATGTTGAATATCAAGGATAGGGCCTAGTGTGTAAAGGTGTTCTAGGACGTGAGGAACTAGACAAATAAATAAGTGCCCATCAGCAAGAGCTTAATGCTATATTTTTAGCACTTTAAGGACAACTTTTGGCAAAATTCAAGTCACTCAAAGATGCTGACAAAGCTATAACTTCTCAGTTTGATTTTTTTAAAACTCAAGTAAATTATTTTTTAGTGAAACTCAAGGAGATGAAATGACTACAAGGTGAGGTAAAAGTCATTACTTTAAATCTTCATACTACCCTCAACCAATGGGAGAAGCTCAAACTCTAAGTACAGTAGGTAGGATATGAGTTTTTATTATCTGAGGAAACTACAACATAGTCTAGGATGGACTATAAATTTATTAGAGGGTGATGTTGGACCCAAAATTTTGTATTTATATATTCTAAGGGAAATGGATGTAGAGGCATGATGTTTAGATCTAAAGGTAATTATGAAGAATGTGGAAGATAAAAGGGAGTAGGCAGAAGTAAAATATGAGTTGCATGTAGATCAAGAATATGTTCATAATATTATAGTTGAGAATGAGAAAACATAAAAGCAAGCAATGTCACAAACTGAATCAATGAGCAAGGATTTGGCCAATGCATTATGAATAGGATTTTTGATAAAAGCAAGGGTGTAATAATAGCATGGAGGAATTTGGTGTGGAAGAGAAAGGAGTGGAAGAGACCAAGGTAGAAGAGAGAGGTGTATAAGAGAGGCATAAAATATAGGCATGGAGGAACTTGGCATGAAATAGTAAGTTGTGGTAGACAAGGATACAAAAAATAAAGAAAAAAAAAAGATGTAGGACTCAGACAAAAGCGTAAGACTTAGACAAGGGCACATGAAGTAAAGACAATTATGAAGCAGCTCATGAAAGCTTTGGAGGAGACTAATCAAGCATGAGTCTCATATTGGCTCATAAAAGGATAGGATCATGAACATAAATATCTAGCATAGAGAGATTATATAGGGGTTATTAGGCCTGAGCCAAAATGATTTAACTGTAACAGTTCATTACTTCTTTTTTTGAAATAGTCATTGGCTAGTCTTCTCTTTTGTATCAATGATGTAACTTAAGAAGGGTTGGTTTATGTATAAATACCCCTTAATTTTGATTATGAATGGGATAGAGATATAGAGAGATATGTGGGTGTGGGTGTGGGTGTGGGTGTGTAAACAAATAGAGAAAATGATAAATATGGATGTTGAAATAACTTTGTAAATTTTTTCAAATGAAATCAATATAATCACTACTTTATCTATGAATTCTGATGTTTTAATGTGTTTATGTGGTATTAAATAGAAGTACATGGAATGTGTAGATTGAATAAAATGGTTAACTCTAAAATGATGTTTGTAGTAACAATGAAAATATAACTAACCTAGGTGCCTAAGTGTAGATAGATTTATCTATCCACTACCACATGGTAGAATCAATAGGAACTGATGTTGGCTATGTTCTTTAGGTGAGCATATGAGGTCACTACTCACATGATATACCATCATGCTAGTGCATTTGCCTCTTCATTTCCTTTAGCCATGCAAGTAGTACTTAGTCGAGCAAAACTAAGGATAAAAGATCCCAACATTTAATTTCCAAGAATAAGTAAGGAAAATTAACTTTTTGTTTTAGAATCTAATCACACATTTCATTTCAAGTTGACTTCATTTTTATTTTAATTCACTAAATGCTAAAAATTGGTTTTTGGTATTGATTTTTTAAATTTTATTTTCTATTTGTTTGGATTTCCTTATAAATTGTATTCTGATAATTTTTAAACTACTTATTTAGTGTGGTGAAGGTCTATGCGATATTTTGTTTACAATCATTGTCTATTATTTATAGACATCATGGTGTGAGGGGATTACCCTAATACTCATAGCCATAGTATAAAACTAAACAAATAATTCAATTTCTATGTACCTTGTAGTACATCAGAAATGCCTAAGACTCACTTTTTATTGAACTCTAGGAAGACATCCATCCTTCTAATTTTGTAGTGTATCGATTAGCATTTAGTGCCAATAAATTAATCTTAGCTTAACCTCAAAGTTGATTTTAGTTGTCTATGGGCATGGCACTTTTTCCATAGGTGGTTCTCTAAAAAATTGGACCAACACTATTAAACAGATGAGTCAATATCTATGAGAGCCCACAAATCAATCAAATCCTTTTGTACATCTAGCTAGTATTATTTTTAGAAAAATAGTTCGTAAAAAGTAATCAAATTTTAATTTGTTGCTTGTTATTATATTTTGTATAATAGACTATCAGTCAACATCGATACAATTATGTGTTGTGTGTTGTAATTACATCAGCCAAGATTGATATAGTTACATGAGTGTATTGACTACATCAATCAACTTGATCTAGTTTTATATGTTTGTATTATTGACTACATCGAACAGCTCAAAGTAGTCTATCTTTTTATATCCCATCTCTTTACCTATGTAATTATATCAAACAAATTGATACAATTAATTTTTAATCTATTTATTTTCCATATTGTATCAAATAGATTGAATTTAATTTAACTTTTAAGGGTTTATGGAGTTTAAGCCCTAGGTTATTAAAGGCTTTGAGTACAGTAAATTAGGTTATAAATTATGTAATAAATATATCCACTAAATTATGAAAGAATTTATCTAATCTAATATTTCTAATAATAGCAATGAATGACATAAATAAGTATTTAACTAGAAACTACTTGAGATAAAGGATTTGGAAGCTGAAAAATTATACATGAGTTGGTCAGAATGTTGCAAATAGGATCCAAGTGTCAAAAACCCTCTTAGATAATAGTGCCCTACCTTAGAAAATAGAGTTTTGGTGATAGTGTCCACTTTTAGAATTAATTTCCTCTATGCAAGAACTAATTTTTACTTTTAGGATCACATGTTTCTGAGTATGCCAAGCCTATTCATGTGTGGACAAACCCTACTTCATTGTCTATGACCTATTTTGATTGATTTTGTATACAAACCCTAGACCTCCATGTGATTATGGTATTTTACTAGCACAAGTATAAAATGTTAGTTAGGTAGGATGGACATCCTCAACACCCCATTGTGATGAGAGCTGTCTATATACCAATACTCTAATGAGGGATCAAGCCCAATGTAGTTCTCCCCACCTAAGTGTTGGTGCAAGTGTAAGTGAAGCTAATATGAATGCTAGTTTGAATGCTTTGAGTGAGGATTGAGATTGAAAATCTATGTATTATGATTTTAAGAGGGTTGTAGATGATTGTATGTATAAGTAGGGTATAATAGGGATTAATAACCTTGATTGTATATAACTTGTTTTGAGCTTATTTGTTTGTATTTGCATTTGACATCCATCTAATGAATAAAGGGTCAAAATTTTTGTATATATATTGATCTTGTGTTTGTGCAGGGTTTGAAATAGGTCTAGACTGACCATAGGTGTATTTTTAATTGAAAATATATCCATTGGGGTTAAAAAAAGAGAAAAGGACAATAGCACTCAATTGGGACACTAGCACTGTGGTGCTAGTGCCCAAGTATGACACTAATTTCTAGGTGGTAGAACTTAAGGTACTAGGGGCCTAGATTCCTAAGGGATAGTCTAATATTGATTTTGAGATGTCTACTAAGATTGATTTTGAGATGTCTAAGGATGCATAAGGCCCACACAAAATCTAGATAAGTGTTTATATAGGCCTTAAGATAGGTCTAGGGCTAAGCTAGGGATGAGTAGCCTCAAATAACACTCTTGGCACTCAAGTGACATTATAGATTACTACATCCCCCACTTTATTCTATAAATGTAGCAAAGAGAAATGGTTAGGATAAAGGAAAATAAATGTACCTAGACTTACCTAAGAGGTGAATCCTATGAATCTGAATTTAAGTATGTGAAGCATGCTCCATTACGTGTCTTGCAAATGAAACATGCATAGAATTAGTCCTTAAGTAAGAGATATCAAAATTAAATACAAAACTAAGTAAAGAGATAAGAGAGGAAATTAATGAATACATCTCACTAGTACGTGAACCAATGCATAAACCTAGTGACATCTTGTGTTTGTATCTAGTGATCAATTGGTGATTAACTTGGACTGAGTTAAATGGCTTGCTCAGTTCTCATGTGTGGGTAGCTCAAGAAATAAATCTACCTTTGACTTCATCATTACCCACCCCTATTTAGTGGATTATGACCAATAAATATCTTGGATTGGACTGATGACTTGTCTAACCCTTTTATGTAGGTGGCTTAAGAACTCAAGTAGACTATGACTCCATCATTGTCTATCCATGTGTAGTAGATGCATTTATAACAAAAGTTATGTAATGTAACTAAAGCTATATGATTGTGATTGAAATAGTATATAATGGATTTGTGGCCATTTAGGAACTTTGGAATGAAAATCATCTTAGGGGTCTCTCAAGCACTTGGGTATGTAGCTAAAGGACTACTCAGTAATGCCAACCACTATAAATGGAGTAAGGCATCAAAGCTGGTATAAACTAGTGTAAATGGTGTCTAGATTAAGAATATATAGATTGACATGGAGTTTGTCATTCTATCTAATCAATTAGTGTAAAAGTGAGCATAAGAAATAATGTGCCACGTACATGCCCCCAAATTTGATATCTAAGCATATAGATTCTAGATTGAGTTGTAATAATCTATATCTGAGTATCTAAAATAGAAATGAGAATGATCATGTCATGCATGATGCCCCCAATTTGAGCAAACTGGTATGATTTTGTGTAAAATTGAGTAAAAACTAATAATATGTAACTAAATATGTGTAAACCTAAACTATACCTACTATAATTTTATATCAAATCTAGATTTTATTATTTATAAGGCTACTAGATAGTAGTATCATACCTAAGATAATAGTGTTTTGACACTAGTGTCAACTTTTGGCACTAGTGTCCAACTATTTTGTTTTCTACCAAATTGACTTTGATCTTTATATGATTGTTTTCCTTAAATTGAGCTTTGTATTCTATGCCTACATGCTAGAAACTGTACTCTAAGTGCATTTGGATGGCCTAATATCTATGACAACCCTTCATGAATTCCCCCTCTTTTGAGGGGAGTTATTGAACATGTGCAAGAACTATCCTAAAAAAAGGCTTTGCATGATATGTGTTAGCCTAAGAATATATGATATATGTGTAGTAAACACATATAATGTGTATACATGACATTGAAATGTAAGATAATCTGAGCATAAGTTGGTAATGTACGATGTATGTTAGATATAGCATTTACAAGGATATCAAGATAGATATAACAATGTAAGCATGTGTATGGATAATAAATTTGAGTAATAAACTAACAACCTAGGGGGATGGTGCATGATGTCCATTAAGGCACCAAAGGAGGAAGGGGAGATGAATGAGGTCCCTCATGACATCTAAAACTAGAGTGTGTAACAAGAAAGATATAAGTGTCATAGCCACAACACATACATGAAACTATACATATAGCACACATAAGGCACATAAAGTAGGCCAAGGGGCCATAATACAAGGGACATGGGTACATGTCACTAAATCTAAAAAATCAATACATACAAGGACATGTTCAAATGTCTACATACACAAATATCAAGAAAGTTGGCATCGAGCCACTTGGAAGGACATGTTAAAATGTCTGCATATACAATTAGTAAGGCACACACAAGGACATGGGCATATGTCTAAAGCATACATACAATGAAGGAAGTGGCTTAGATCCTATAACAATGCCATATTTAAATGCCCTCAAATAGATTTAGAATCATAGAGTCATAATCAAGTCTAAACTAGTAAAGCTATAAATGAAAGTATACATGAACATGTGGTACAAATTTGTATAAAATCAAAGATGTACATAAACTAAGTTTAGAATAGTAGTAGTCAAAAAAAAATCTATGTAGTGTAGGATGATCAATATCAAAATATAAACAATGCTAAATCTGTGATATAGAGTATATAAAGATGTAACTTGGTAATCAAAACTATGTAAAAGATGCCCCTAAATGGGTGAACATGTCAAATGAGCAATATGTGTATCTGTGTATGTGCCTCCAGTGGGTAGATAGTAACAAATGTGGATTTGTGTGGAGAACCTAAGTCCTGTAGGAATCTACAAACACTCAAAAAAAACAAGTGAAGCATGTATGTATGACAAAACCAACTACACTAACATAGATAGCATATGTAGTACCTGATAAGTATAAGAAATGTAAACATGGAAATGCATACAATCTGTAATTTATCTTTTCTAAGAAAATATTTGAATGTTTTTATGTTTTTGACATATTATATTATTTTTGTATTTTTTGGATATAAGCTATATACAAGTAATATGAAAAAGAGACTATGCACAAGTAATATAGGAAAATGAAAGCTATGTATAAGTAAGGAGAGATACTAGTAACCAATGATTTTCACAAGAGACCAAACCTCAATGGATCCTATGTCAAAAAGAGGAATGGTGACCCCTCTTAAAGTGTGATGGATGTGTTATGACTGAATTGAGATGTAGTGTGAATCTGATTATTATTCATTCTTAGTATCTTAGCAATCATAATAAATGGGATTATTCCACTCATCATTATCATCTTGATTTTAAACTAATGGAATGATAATGTTAACTTTTGTTGTATCTAGATGAGCATAGGGAATTACCTCATACCGTGGAATTAACCTTTCTGAATTGTGCTTTGTATTATTTTATGTGATTTTTCCTTTGAAACTATGCTTATTATATAAATATGGTGTTTGGAGGCTCTTTTGTTATAAATCCTCTTTTTAGAATGCTTGTTGGCTAAGCATGATTTTGACTTTCCAACTAATGTGGTTGTTCATTTTGTAATACAACATTTGTGTCTTGATCTTTTGCCTTGATAAATTGTATATGTGAATTATTTATCTTAATATGTTTCATAAATTCCAAACTTTTTTGACCAACATTATCAACTGATAGAATAAGATTAGTGATGCCTTGATCATGCTTTCCCAAACTTTGACCATGATAATCAAACTATTGTAAATATTTTTGACCAAACCCAAACTGATTTGAAAGTGGGACCTCATTGTGGAGAGGTATATTTGTATCTTTTACTTTCTTTACATGTGCTTATTGTATAGTTTCTTGTTTTCATTGTGCATTGTGAACCTTTTATTATCCTAAGTTATGCTTTGGTAACCAATTTTGTACTATTTCTAAATTTGACCTTTTTTTAATTTATACATGTTCCATTATATGTTGTTTTGATTATGTGTCATTGTTCAAGTAATCTATATCAAGTACCTATTGAATTTTCCTTTTCAATGCTAAACATGAATTAGTGTGGTGCCTATGCATTCTATGATATACAAAATAGTAGTTGGATCTCCTCACTGGATGTAGAGGAGGTAGGTTGATCAACTTAGATTTAATAATTTGCCTCAAAATCTCACTTAGACTTATAGTTTATCCTTGAGTACTTTTCAAATCACTAGTTATAGATGCATTTGTTATGATTTATTATTTTGATATATAACATTGCTTGCCACAAATTGACTAGGTGAAGATGCATATACATGATTAACACTAGTGTGCCCTAGAGGCTTTGGTCTTGTAATCTGATTTTTTAATGTTGTAATATTTTCATGTAATATTTGATTATGAGTTTTTAATTATGAAATGAACCTGCTCATACTAATAAATTTTATCCCTTATAGTCTCACAAGTGCAAACTCTAGTTGCTTTTGATTGAACATGTAGGTACACACCCTATAGAGAAGAGGTAAAAGCATGAATAATCTAAGTATGGGCATTAGTAACAGTAGTATAGGATGCTTCATCTCATGGAGGAGTGATATCATGGACCTGGTTAGAGGGAAATTAGTTATCACCCTCATGGAGATGAGGAGGAGGCGATTCTTTCATGTGCATAAGATATGACATTGAAACTTAAAACATGCATAAGATATGACATTGAAACTTGAAACATGGTTGTTGGGGTATTAAATTATGAAATAAGTCTAATAAATTATATTGTAATTGATATAGGACATCATGTACATATATGTGTATATCTTCTTTGAATTGATTCCAAATGAAAGGAAACAAGCATGCAAATGAAACTAGAAAGCTTTACATTAAAAAGCAATAAACATCTTATATCATTATTATCATGATTACATAAAAATAAAAAATAAAAAATATAAGGATTTGAAATCAAATTTTAAGTTTTAGAAGGCTGAAAACATAAACCCTAAAGGTAGTCTAGGGTTAGGGTTTTTACATTATTCAAAGTAAGTCAGTTTTACCAAATGATTTAACTTTTAAGCATTTATGGAGTTTAATCCCTAAGTTGTTAAAGGGTATGAGTACAATAAATCAAGGTATAAATTATGTAATAAATATAGCCACTTTTTTATGAAAGAAATTATTCAATCTAATATTTCTAATAATATTAATGAATGACATAATAAGTACTTAGTTAGAAACGACTTGAGATGAAGGATTTAATAGCTAAAAATTGGTATAAGAGCTAGTATGAATGTCACAAATAGGATCCAAGTGTCATAAACCCTCCTAGATAATAGCACCCTACCTTTAACAGTATTGATGAGGTACTAGTGTCCTATTTTGGTGATAATTTCCTTTCTATAGGAAATGATATGTACTTTTGGGAGCACCTATGTATGAGTCTACCAAGCTTATTCCTATGTGGATAAACCCTATTTCATTATTTGTGACATTTTTTGACTAATTTTTTTATACAAACCCTAGACCTCCATATGATTAGGGTATTTAATTGGCACAAGTAGTAAAAGTGTGTTATTAGTTGGGTAGGTTGTACATCCTCAACACCCCACTATGATGAGATTTTCCTATATACTAATACTCAAAAGAGGGATCAAGCCTGATGTAGTTCTCCCCACCTAAGTGGTGGTGCAAGTGCAAGTAAAGCTAGTATGCATGTTAGTTTGAGTGTTTTGAGTGAAGCTTGAGACTAGAAATCTATGTATTCTGAGCATAGGAGGGCTATAGATGATTATATGCAAAAGTATGGTGGAATAGGAATTAATAAACTTGATTGTGCACAACTTGTTTTGAGTTTATTTGTGTGTATTTCCATATGATTTACATCTAGTGATTAAATGGCTAAAATTCATGTATGTGTGTATGTGTGTGTGTGTGTGTAAATATAGATCAAGTATGTGTGTATGGTTTGAAATAGGTCTAGGCTAACCATAGGTGTATTTTGAATTGAAAATATATCCATTAGAGCTAAAAGGAGGGGAAACTACAGTAACACCCAACTAAGATAGTAGCATTATGGTGCTAGTGTTCAAGTATGGGGCTAATGTCCAAGTGGTAGACCTGAAGGCACTAAGGGCCTAAATGCCTAAGGGAGGGTCTAAGATTAAGTTTTATATGTCTATGGATGTGTAAGGCCCACCCAAAATTTGGATAAGTGTCTAAATAGGCGTTAAAATAGGTCTAGGGCCAAGATAGGGATGGGTGGTCTCAAGTAATATGCTTAGCACTCAAGTGACATTTTAGATGACTACAGAAGCATTTTATTTCCTATTATCCCTAATTCTCCTAGATCATATTACATCAACTACCTCGACACAATCTGTATATCATCACCTATCTATGTGACTATCAAAAAACTCAATATAGTTCACTTCCAATATACTTTTCAAATTTTCTTACCAAACTCTATCAAACATATTGATATAGTCATTTCAACTCAGTTGTCATTTATGTCACCTTTCTTATCATATTGTATCAATCTAAATAATATAGTTTTATCTTAATTAACTTCAAACCAACTATATCGACCTGGATGATATTATTCCTTTTTTATAAGCTACCCTTTTTCTATCAAAATAAGCAACATCATGAGGTCAGCTATTAGGTTTTTTCTTGATATATTTAACCCATTCAAATATTACATGGGTTATTATTTTCTACCTACCTTTTCCACCACTAAATACAGCACTCCATGGTGTAAGTATTTCTAAAATACATCCAAATCTATCAAATGTAACATGGTTGAAATCACTCAAAATGATGATCTAGATAATTTCACCATCTTTATAAATCTTAATGATAACACCATTTACAACAACAATGGTAATTTATCTAAACTTCATTATTTCATAGTTGGAGCAATCGATACCAATCTTAGAAGACCTCCTCCTATTACCAATACTATTAATCCCCCTCCTAACATCTCTAATCAAAACCCACCTATTGATACAACTCAACTCCTTACATGAATGGTTCAACAAATGAATGTCATGCAAACAATGAATAATTCCCAAATACTCCAAATGCAAAATCACATCTTGAAATTGTCTAGCCAACATCCAATCATTATGTCTCAACAAAATTAGAATTTTGTTAACCCTCCTCTTAGAGATGTCAATGGGAATATCATCCCTCAACCTCCTATGCATAATAAAATGTTGTGATGTTAATTAACCTTTAGCACCCTTCATTGTGTCCATAAGAATTGGAAATATTTCTCCAACTATCACATGTTATGGGACTAAAGATCTTGCTATTTTCCTTAAATATTTTAGTAATCTCTATAAGGAATGGGTCCAAACTAATACCATTTATAATACTAAACTTTTTGTCAAAACCTTAATGGAATATGTGTTAAAATGGTATAACCAACTCCCTAGACATTCAATTTTATAACTAGAGGATTTAATAAATGCTCTAGTCAAGGAATTTTAGCATAATGATCATCCTAAAAATAGCCTTAGCCATTTCATTAATGCTAAGCAAATTCCTAACAAATTTTCTTACACTTTTATCAAAATATGGAAGTATTTAGATCATAAATCACATCATTACATAAGTGATGATAATCTCTTCAAAATTTTCATTACTACTCTTAAAACCTTTCTACAACTTAAGGTTAGGATATTTTCTCCCCAAACCTTAAAACAAGCCTTTAATCAAGTAAAAATAAAATATTTCCTTATAGATCAATTTTGACCTTTTCATAATCTCATAAAATAATCTTTTCAAACTTCAACTATTGTAATAACCATTAACAATTCTCAATTGAAGCCTCCTCAAACCAAAACAAGAGCCACTAAATCAAATACTCAAACTCCCTCCCACCCACCCTTTAATGTGTTAGAAATGAGGAAGTTATTATCTCCATCTAAACCTTTCATCCATACACTGCTACTCCTCCATCATGGTACAATCTTTAAAAAAAAATGGGTTTCATGCTGACATTGGTCACTCTCATGAGAGTCGAGCCCTTCTAAAATTTGTGGTTTCCTTCATATTGGGAGAGTATTTTTCCCATGATGTTATCATAAAGTTTCACCATAATAAATATATTAAATCTTCTCAAAATCAAACCTTTTCCAAATCCATAAACATAAATCTCAAAAATCTTCTACGGATCCCAATACACAATATTCTAAGAAAATGTTTGTGATATTGATGCCCATTATGACCAATATTATACTAACTCCCAATATATGAATGTAAAAAATGTTCATTATCATCATAATCTTGCTCACAAAGACCTTGTTACTAAACCTATGAATCCATCTACTGAGGAACAACTTCTTAAAGATATTATATCTAATCCTACTTCCTCTTTAAAACAACCTCCTAACGATGAACTAACTCCGCAATCAGAACCTCAACCTACTTCTTCCATCCCTTATATTAACATCATATCTAATCAACCTAAGCCTCATGCTATTTCTTCCTCTAAACCACATTGGAATTTTTTAAATGAACTTAATTCTATGCCTTTAAAAAACCCACTCATGGAATTAGTAATAACTTCTCCTTATCATCACAATTCCTTATCTAATAGTTTCAAGACATCGAAGAAGCCCCATTGGGTGATTATAATATCCTTATTTTCATATTTGAAGGTCCCTCATCTACTGAGTTTCATGTTATTGGAACCATTTATCCACTTTCTTCTTTTAGGAACCTATCATAGAGTTTCCCAAAGAAGATATGATTAATGATGAAATTGTTTTTTGATTTGATAACCCACTCATCTTCATTAAGATTGGAATCAATAATACCTTAATAAGGAAAGTATTGGTGGTGAAGGTCTAGGCATTAATTTTGCCTCTCTTTAGTTACTCAAACAAATTAGATACTCAAAAGGAAGCCTTAATCAAACTCAACTCATTTTTCATGGATTTGATAAAACCAATCAAAAACCTCTTGGTTGCTTTTGGATCCCTCTCACCATTGGAACCAAACTACACCCACCAAGCTTATGGTTCTGGACCTTCCACTCTTTCACAACATGATCTTAGATCATTCATGGACTCATTTCATGAGATTTATCATATCTTTCTATAGTCAATGCATCAAATTTATCCATAATGGTAAATGTTAAAAGCATGAGTCAGATCCCAACCCTTGGAGCATCCAACTTTCAAATCCAAAATCTCAATATCACATTCCTACTACTATCCATATTGGTATTCCACATTTTCTTAGTTTCATCAACATGCATCCTTACCACTATGTCACTCTTTATTTTGATGATGAAAAACCCAATGAATTACAAAACATATGCAATACCACTTGTTTACCACTTTATATATCAGAATGGCTCCCTCATTTTCTTCTTCCATGAGATAGGGCCATTCCTGTAAGTATGACTACTAAAATTACTCCCCCATGTAATGTTCATGAAGCCTCTTACACAAAATATTATTTCACTCATAATGAAAATGGAGTAGCCAAACTTTTTCAAGATTTGTTAAACATGTCACCTGGAACTTTCAGTAACATGGGTATTTTTAATATCGACATGCCTATTGACATTGATCAGCTTGATTCTCATGCATGTAAAATTTGTCCATAGTATGATTATCCCTACATTATGGTCCAAGCCTAATCACAAGACATGGATGTAATGCATTATCAAAATACCTTACCAAAATGTATGCCTTTAACTATAATGTTAATGTCATTCATATATCATCTAACTATGATGATATTAACTTATAATCGAAAGGTTATGTACCTCCTACCAACCCACCCTTGTTAGACACTCCATGGGCCATCCAATAAATTATTAATATTCCCATTTTTGATGGCATCAACTAGCTCGATACCATTCAGCCTTATCCATTTAAAAATAAGTTTATCAGTCAACCCAATATTGTTCCTTTTGCTTATCATATTTTAGACTATCTCAAAAACCCAATACAATTTAATCCCCACTATAGACTACATCCTTAAACTTTCATCTATGACCGATAAATTTATCTCTAGTTTGACAAGTGCAAAATACTATATCAACCCATGTTATATCATCAATCGTGTCCTTGTCACTGATCATTATATTAACCAACCCGATCTAGTATTGTCCAGCCCTTCTAAACCAAACTATATTGACCATTAAAAAGGAATGAAAAATTACATTAGAGTTTTTAGACCATGCCAATACCATCTAGTCTAAATGCATACCTTCTATTCAACTTTTTTGAAATTACTTTAGATAATAAGGCCACTATGATCAAATAAATGCATTTTGAGTTTGATAATAAAGGTAATCAGATCATAAACCTTGAAGTAGATGATATTATGGACCTTTACCCATGCTTCCTAGTGATGAATCTATATTAGAACTACTCCATGCTATATATCCTTGACTTCCTCACCAACATCATAAGCTTGGCAATTTTTTGGAAAATGACCCTTGCTTTAATAATTTTATTACTAGCATTGATCCTAAAACATTTCTCACTTCCAAGCTTCCTCTAGCTTTATATCATTTCTAAGATGGAAATTCCATGCTTATTAAGGAAATTATTGAAATAAATTATGGTACCACTACCTCTCCTAGACCCATTCTTCTCTCTAAGGAACTTTTTCATACATGTCATGATAATTATAGTCTCTTCTTTGACAAATATCTCGAAGCTTTTGCTTGGTCATATGAGGACATGAATAGTATTGACCCTAGTATCATTGTCCATAATATCATCACTTATTCTAATGAAAAATTGGTGCATTAAAAGCAATAAAAATTTCCTCATAAGATTTCTATTTTATGTCATCAATAAATCATCAATCTTCTAGATGCTCAGTTTGTCAAACATGTTGATTACTTGTTACATCCTGCTTCCTCGTTAGACAAACATGTTAGATTATCCATGGATATTTTAAATTAATAAATTTAGATTTGGTTATATTTATGACTAATATTGAGATTTATGATATTTTAAGATAGTATAATGTTTTTTATCTAGATGATAATACATGGTTGCTTATTATGAACTAGTTTATGTATGCATTTATATTTTAAGCATATTAATGAATTGTTTCAATTATATATTGTTATTTAATGATTATCATTCAAAATTATTTAATTACCTATGTGTTGTGAGGTGGATGTAGGAGAATTATTCCCTTGAGTGTACCATAGGGAGAGCATCATCAGAGAGGATGATATAGATGGAGACATCATAGGTCGATATAGAACTAATGAAACCCTGCACACACCACGATAGTTAGTCATGGTAGAAAATGCATATTAAAATGATTTTTTCTATGTCTGTTGAAATTTTTATTTTATATGATTGACTAAGTAGGTAAATTATAAAAATAAATTCCTTATGTGCTTATCCTAATATGTCATTAATACACGTAAAGGCAAATTTAATAAATATAAAATTAATATAGGTTATTATTTTAACATTAAATTTTTTAAGCATAATTAAATATTAAATGGGTATAATATGAAATTTTAATTTCATATTAAAATATAAAAATGGAATTATTTAAAAAAAAGAGAGAAAGAGAGAAAAAAATTAAAATCTAGAAAAAAAATAAGAAAATAATTAAAACTAGAAAAAAAAAGATAAAAAGAAAAAGAAAAAAAAAAACCAAAAAATGAAATTAGCATCTATTTTTCTATTTAACAGAATGAATAAAAGAGAATTTACATGCTCTATGCATTATAAAAGAAAGAAGAAAAGGGCATAGCATTGAGGAGAAGAAAGCATAAAAGATCAACAGGCAAATTTTATTGGTAGATTTGACCCTGCGCTTTCTGGTAAATCCACCATATTATATAAGAAGAGAAGGTAGTATGAAGAGGTATTGCATCATGAGTATCCAATTAGTTATTTTGATCCTTAATAGGACACAATAATAAACCAAATTAAAATGAAACTATTACAAATCCTTATGCCATATAGCTTAGAATACTCAGCATTTGAATAGGTATAGCTAGGTTTTAACATTTTATGCAAAATTAAGATGATACAATTGTGTATTAATGTCGATTCCACCTTACCAAATCATAGGCCATTTTGGCATATGTTTATGTTAACACCTTATCCAATTTTGGAGTTTAGAGTATCGACCCAAAGTAGAATATTGATGTTGTTCTCAAGCTACAAGTGTGAATGAATGCTAATTGTTCAAACTCTGTGCAATTTATATTCCAACATGTGACATTAGAATACCACTCACCTTCATATACACATGATTGCAAAGACTTCATGAATTCTTGGATTGTTTGGAAGTGATCGAGCTCATCCCAAGTTTTGATATCAATTGTGCTTTGAAGCCAAATTTAAGAGCACAAATAATATTTATATTCAGCTAAATAATAAAAGATTATAAAGACATTTATACGAGAAATAAATGCTCATAATAGAAGAATGAACAAACCATAATCCTATAAATTAGGATCATAAAAACCACTAAGAAATTAAGTCAAATAATAGACCCTCATGGTTACAATTAAAATAGACTATGGTTAATAACATCCTAACAAGTTATAATAGTAGAAATCTAACAAATTTTTGTTTTGTAGTTAATTTATTGAATATGCAGTCATTTTGTAGTAAATTTAAAATGTGAATCTTGAGATATAAATCTAGATCATAGGTAAATATACATTTTACATGGAAAATTTATTAGCAAAAATCTATAACTATTTATCCTTTGTAGTAGGATTCAGATAGGATTTGTAGCTTGATTTATATAATGGATTAAATCAAGTTTTTATTATAAACTTTCTGGTCTTGTGTTAGATTTATCTTAACACTACAATAATATTGGAGTTATATTTCCTAGTAGAAATAAAACTTGAATTGATAACTTAAATGTGATTAGTAAAACAAAACTATATTCTTAGCAATTATGGTATTGATAACCATGATAATTGGTAAATAGAGCTACCTTGTATTACAAATTAAAATTGTGGAAACATTTAGACTCCTTAAAACATGGAAACCTATTATGCAGAATTAGACATTGAGTTACATATTATGACTATTAGCATAATTAGGAGAAGTGGGGTAGATTTATTAATTTAATAATCTTAGAAGAAATATTAACCAAAAAGTGAAAGAATTAAATAACGTAGTTTAGAAAATAATTACTTGTAAACCCCCTAAATATAAATTGGTTGTGAAACTGGACATCTTGTGTTTTCAGGAAAAACACAGTTTTGGATTATTATATGAAATGAGTGTGTTCTATGTATTTATAATTACTTCTTGAGTTAATTACTATATTTAGTAGTTACGATTAAAACATTAAACTATGGTTTAGAAATTGCATAGCTTTAGAATACATGTATGTGATGCACATTAGGATGTGCAACTACCAGTATATATGGATTATACCTATAGTTCATTATATCATTTGAATAAGTATTTAAGTTTTTTAGGAATCAGGAACCATGACCTTTAGAACAAGCTCTTAGAAATAATGAGTCATTAAGGTATAAAGTCATAACAAGTTTATGAAGTAGCTAACTCACAATTAATAATATGAATGATTGTAAATCATGTGTATTCAGTATGGAATACTTGTGTGCACTACATATTATAAATGTGTTATTATGTATAAATAATTAGTTACACTTAGTGCATAATGGTGCATCGTGATGCATGTTTATATGTTTTGATACTTTGGTAAGCTTGTATGTAGTATACCGAGGTGGTATAATTGTTTATTGTTTACTTGTTATTATCTACATAGATTGGTTGAGAATTGAAATTTGTAAGTTTGATTTACATCTTGTTATGTAGTTGGGAACCTATGATAGTATGAGATATTATAGGATATTACAGTATAAGAATATGTTGTACTCAAGTAGTACATACTATAAATATTATACCTGACTCATATCTACATTTGACTTTCTTATTATATACATGTTGATTGTTGTTGTGGATAGTGTGTGTTGTTATGTTAGTAAGACTTATGAATACATGCATGCAAACCTTGAGAGTTTAGCAAATGATCTGTTGGTATGTTATTGTGTTCTATGGGAATGATAACTTTCTTTGTTATATAGAATTACTTATATAACACTTGTATTTCTATGTATTTAAAACTAATTCATATGATTGATTATGGAAAACTGGTAGTTAATTCTTAGAACACTAGACTATGGTAATATGGGCTTTTATAGGGTGTAGATAATTGGACTCCAATTATATTATTTGAATTATACAATTAAATTATACACTTACCTAGGTGGTATGTTTATAATAATTATTTCTAATATAAGATAGAATATAATGAAAGATTCATGCATATGTTTGATGGACTAAATGTATGTTATTATTAATCCTATGAATAGTGTGTCATGTGATGCATTTATTAGTAGGATGTAAGTTATTAAATCTTGTGGTTGAATTTTATTTTACCAATCTACATTGTTAATGAAAAGTAAGGAGTGAGATAGATTTCCCTACCTTATTGGCATTGCAATGTTAGATGAAGGTGGTCTGATCAAGTGGTGTGCATGAAATTGATAGATCTATAGATCACTTTTATATTACTATTTATAAAACTTTGGCCAAAGTATGTTTAGAGAGACATTATCATTTCATGCATATTATTTATATGTTTGTGTGATATCTTGTAATAGAATAGATTTCTATGATACATTACATGTTTACTTAGTTAAAAATCATATAACACACGAGTACTTGCTAGTCTCTCTAGATTCCCATGTCATCACTATCTACCCATCCGTAAAGGGAGGGACATTCCCTAATGGGATTAGTGCGGGGGATAATTGGTCCATGGTCAGTGTGGAAAAGTGCTTGGATGATACTCTCCCTCCCCACAGTAGTACTACTTATCGAGATGACACTTGAGATTACCATAGATACTTGAAGTTTGAGAACTGTGCTCTGGGGTAACCAAGTATACTATTTGTATATTTTATTATATTATACTTGTTATTGTAAACTAGTCATGAAGAGTTGTAAATATACTTTAATGCACATTAAAATTGGCTATTATGTAATTGAATAAGTTAAAATTAAAATGTTATAATTACTTTCTTTATTGAGTTGTCATACTCTCATGATTTAGATATTTGTATTGTATCATGAATTTTATCATGATTGCATGATATTACTTTTATTATCTTTGTTGGACTCTCGAGATGCAGTCTACTCTTGCATATGTGTTTTTTTTTAATTGTGTATTTCTATTTAGATCCAGCAGGGATGTTACATGTGGTATTAGAGTTGTCTCAAACTCTAGGACCTAATGAGTCCATTAGCATTTTCATGTCTTGTGAACCTAGTGACATGAAGTTTTGTACCATTATTTGGACTTGTGGTGTCTCAGCATGGAACCATATTACACCATGATTGGAGTTTTGTGAAATTCATAGAATGTGTATAAAACATTGAGTATGTATCCTTAATAACACTTGTACCCCTTTGAGTTGTTTAGGATATTAGTTTATCGAGTGTCCTAATGGTCATGGTTGTATTTTAGGCTTTGGTAGATGAGTATATAGCATAGTTCATGAGTTATGAACAAAATATTTATAGCATAGTTTGATCACTTAGATCGAACACCTCGAGTATGATTACGTCCTTCTTAATTATCAAGTCATCTTTGTCATTGATTTTTATGAGTGTTAAATTAGTTTAGGATGATTCTCATTTAAATTTATGTGCTTTAATTTTGTGTCTATATTCATAAATCCTAGGAGTGTAAAATTGCATAAGACCATTTTTCTTTTAGTACCACCTAGAGCAGTGGAAATATTCTTAATAGAGTGTTGTTGAATTGCTTGATAATTCCTTTGTGTTAAGAGTTTGTTTATGGAATTTAAACTCTTGAGATATGCGGTGTCATCCCTCTTAGTTGGCTTAGAGATGAGTCATTATTATCTCATTCTCCTTTGACATCATTATGAGTTGCGTAGAGGATTCACATTTTCATGACATTGATTTAGTGTTCTCTTTTATGGGAATTGTTTATGAATGTTATTTGATTGTACTTACTTAAAATTTGTGAGAGAATGTTTTCTACTCTTTTTGAGAAAAAAGATGTAGGATTGGATGAATGGTTATATCTCTATCCCAGTTGTGAAAATAGATTTAGATACCATACTTACAAATTTGGTAAGTAGGTAGTGTTTTGGCAACATTGAGTTGTGGTATTTCCTTCTTACCTTAGGAGGGTAAGAAGGAGTTTTTGAAATGATAACTTTATACCTTTCAAATATGAATCTTGATCTAACTTTTGATTTAAGGCCACATA
This sequence comes from Torreya grandis, assembly GCA_037957365.1. Classification (NCBI taxonomy): domain Eukaryota; kingdom Viridiplantae; phylum Streptophyta; class Pinopsida; order Cupressales; family Taxaceae; genus Torreya; species Torreya grandis. Next base: position 521,079 of record JARHVA010002709.1, on the reverse strand, counting down.
AGTGGCAACCCTTGAATTATATATATTAAATTTTATATAAGATGATTATAACTACTGTGATTTTATTTACCCTTGACTAGATTGATATTAATCTCTTTTATTTTATTCATGTTATTTTAAAGAGTTATTTTTGCACCTTTCACTAGAAGCAAGTAGGGTATAGGAGGTGTAAAACATTTTGTCAATCTAGGGGTTAAAATAAACTTTTAACTTGGTGTGTGCTATTTGAGCAAGTAAGGATATATTGTTTTGTTTATTCCCATATGAGGTTAAAAGAATGGTTTGATTCTTGACTTATGTATGGTATGTAAATATAACATTATTTCCTCTTAAAAATGAACAAAATAGAATAGGTTAAGTTGTGGAACATGATACTATTATGTTTAACTAGTAGTGATTTACTACAATTACAGATTGATTTTATGATCTCTTTTGTATGTATGATGATACATCAAGAATCATTTAGCATATAGTTTTACTTTCAATGAACTGATAGTATAAAATTTTGATTCTTTTAAACATTGTGCACATTTTAAGACCATTAGATCATGGAGACCTAAGGAAAGAGTGATGAATTAAGAACTTGAGTTATAAGTAATAGGATGGTATCCTACTTAGCCTCACATTAACTTGGATTATTGGTACTGAGTTGGATCGATAGACAGACATGTTGAATCCAAGATTTGATAAGCAGAACTTATCAAATTTAGTCGTATGGCCATACACATGTATACGATGGATAGAGATTCCATATGGATGAGTATTCCATGATTTTTGTATAAATTATATTTACCATTCCTATTCATCATCATTCTTTTTAGGAGCTCTATGGAGTAGTGACAGTATTGACATGTTATACTTATTCAAATATAGTTGGAGTAGTGATAGTATTAACTATACAAATTATTCTTTCTAGATTCCCTAATTAATTTTATTCAGACTGAGAAAAGCACTCTCTAGGATAGAGAGATGTGTTGAGGGCTAGAAGATTTTGTGAAATTATCCATGGTCATTTACTTTGATTGGTATAATGATCTTATGTGTTTTGAGAAGTCAGTGAACTTTCATTAAGAAATGTGGGACCCTTCAAGGTAACAAAAGTGGCCAATCCTATATTATATAGGCTTGTCTTGATGATTCTGGACCCTGAGGTGGTCATGATAGAATTAGTCAAAGTAAGTAATAATTACAACCATGTTTTATTAACTTGGAGATGTAATTGAGTAGGGGCTTGTGGGACCACTACTTTGGGTATAGATCAACTTGAAGGAATCACACTGAGTTTTATAGGTAATTTCCCAATTATTTGCTTAATTTGATATTTTATATCATGTTGTTACTTTGCTAAGAAATATTTTTTTATTGGTAACTTATCTTTGAATAAGAGTCATCAGGAATGATGACTAGCTTTTGGGGGAAGGATGTTACATCTTACTTCCTCGCTAGACAAACTTGTTAGATTATCTGTGGATATCTATGGTAAATAGATTTAGATTTAGTTATATTTATGACTAATCTTGAAATTTATGTTGTTTTGGGATAATATAATGTTTCTTAGCTAGATGATAATACGTGGTTGCTTATTATGAACTGGGTTATGTACATATTTATATTTTTAGCATATTAATGAATTGTTTCAGTTATATATTAGTGCTTAATGATTATCATGTGAAATGATCTAATTACTTATGTGTTACATAGTATAATTCTTCCCTAGAGTATACTAGAGGAAGAGCATCATCATAGAGGATGATGTAGATGGAGACATCACAGGTCAACAAAAAGCTAGCAAAACCCTGCACATGCCACGATAGTTAGTCATGGTAAAAAATTCATTTTAAAATGATTGCTTCTAGTGTTTGTTGAATTTTTTGTTTTTTCATGATTGTTTGAGTAGGTAAATTATAAAAATAAATTCCTTATGTGCTTAGTCTAATGTGTCATTAATACACATAAAAGCAAATTTAATAAAGGAAAATTAATACAGGGTATTATTTTATGATTAAATTATTGAAGCATAATTAAATGTTAAATGGGTTTAATATGAAATTGGAATTTCATATTAAAATATAAAAAGGTAATTATTTTAAAAAAAAGAGATAAAAAGAGAGAAATAAATTAAAATCTAAAAAAAACAAGAAAATAATCAAAATTAGCAAAAAAAAAAGATAAAAATAAAAAGAAAACAAAAATCTAGAAAAAGAAATTAGCATCTATTTTTCTATTTAAGAGAATGAATGGAAGAGAATTTGCATGGTCTATGCATTGGAAAATAAATAATAAAAGGACATAGCATTGAGGAGAAGAAATCACAAAACATTAATAGGTAAATTTTATCATCAAATTTTACCCTGTGTTTTCTAGTAGATCCACCACATTGTATAAGAAAAGAAGGCAGTATGAAGAGGTAATGAATCCTGAGTATCCAGTTAGCTATTTTGAGTATCTTGAATAGGACATAGAAGTACACCAAGTTAAAATGAAAATTTTTCAAATCATTATGCCATACATCTTAGAATACTTAGCATTTGAATAAGCACGGCCATGTTCTAACACTTTATGTAGAATTAAGATGATACAACTATGTATTAATGCCACTACCACCTTATCAGATCATAGGCCACTTCAACATATGATTATGTTAATGCCTTGTCCAATTTTAGAGCTTAGAGGATCAACCCAGAGTAAAATATCATTGTTCTATAGCTACAACTGTGAATGATTACTAATTATTCAAACTCTATGTAGTTTATATTCCAACGTGTGATATTAGAATGTCACTCACCTTTAGATGCTTATGCTTGCAAAGACTTCACAAATTCTTAGATTTTTTGAGGGTGCTCAGGCTCCTCTCAAGTTTTGATAGTGATTATGCTCTGAATCCAAATTTAAGAGCATGAATAATATTTGTATTCAGCTAATGAATAAAATATTATAAAGACATTTATACGAGAACTAAATACTTGTAATAGAAGAACGAACAAACCATAATCCTTGAAAGTGGGATCATAACAAACCACTAAGAACGTGAGTCAAATAATAGACCCTCATGGTTACAATTAAAATAGACTATGGTGAATAATATCCTAATAAGTCATAATAGTAGAAATCTAGCGAATTCTTGTTTTGTAGTTAATTTATTGAATATGCAGTTATTTTGCAGTAAATTTAAAATGTGAATCTTGAGATATAAATCTAGATCATAGGTAAATATAACTCTATAATTGTCTATCCTTTGTAGTAGGATTCAGATAGGATTTGTAGCTTGATTTATATAGTGGATTAAATTGGGGTTTTATTATAAAGTTTCTAGTCTTGTGTTAGATTTCTCTTAACACTACAATAATATTTGAGTTATATTTCCCAGTAGACATAAAAACTTGAATTGGTAACTTTAATGTGAGTAGTAAAACAAAACCAAATTCTTAGCAATTATGGTATTGATAACCATGATAATTGGTAAATGGAGATACCTTATATTGCAGATTAAAACTGTGAAACATTTAGACTCCTTAAAACATGGAAACCCGTTATGCAAAATTAGACATTGAGTTACATATTATGACTATTAACATAATTATGAGAAGTGGGGTATATTTATTAAGTTAATAATCTTAGGATAAATATTAACCAAAAAGTGAAAGAATTGAATATCATAGTTTAGAAAGTGATTGTTTATAAACCCCCAAATATAAACTGGTTATGAAATTGGACATCTTATGTTTTTCAGAAAAATAAATTTATGGGTTATTTTATGAAATGAGTGTGTTCCATGTATTTATAACTACTTCTTGAGTTGATTACTATATTTAGTATTTATGATGAAAATGCTATATTATAGTTTATAAATTGCATAGCTTTACAATACTTGCATGTGGTACATATTAAGATGTGCAACTTGTTAGAGGTACAATCAATGAGAGGGGGGTGAGTCAGTGAGCCCAAATAATCCAAATTCAATTTCAATCACTATTAAATTCTTAATCATTTACCATAAGAATCCATGAAGCATACACATCATTCATAGCAATGAGTAAGAGAGACAATGCAAGATCAATCACATAACACATGATATATGTGGGAAACCCTCTTGGGTGAGAAAACCCACTAGAACCTAAAATTATACTATTTTTCTATAAAAATAAGAAAAAATTTAGACCATCTACAACTAATCAAGGAACTACCAGTCCTATTTAGTGAGACTACAATCCCATAATATTCTACCACACCTATCTAGCTGAGTTGCAACAACAACTAGACTTTTAGAAAGTATCACCTTGCAAGGAGGCTAAAATTCCTTTATATTTTGAGTTACCAAAACAACACCTATGAATTGATGTCTTCAACACCTGATGATGGACCTCTGATTATCATTCTTCACCTTTGCTCATACTCAAATAGTAAGACCACTATTATGCCAACAAAATTATGACCTTCAGGCCATACAAATAGTCCTAAATATATTATACTCTTCAAATCATTCATAGGTAACTCTACCCCTCCTTCACTCCATAATTCACACACACAAACTTCTCTCAAATCTTTCCCAAGTCTCTCACTAAAGTCTAGAAACCAACACATTTGGTTTCACTATTTATAGAGCAATCATGATCATCATAATCTTGGTCAGCAATTTAGGAATGCCTTAACCCTTAATTAATTTATCTCATTAACACACAACTCAATACAATCTTCATAGGTCGGTCATAGCATCGATGGGTCACCCTTAAGAAACTACACCTTTTAATAAGGCCCTTGTAGCTCTTATAGGTCTTGTGGAGACCTATTCACCCATTTATCATAGCAATGAGTAAAATAAGAACATAGGATCACTTATAAAATCATACATCCACATTTCATGACCCCTTAGTCATCTTTAAATGCTTACAGTTAACTCTACTTACCATTACATATGCTCAAATAACATTTTGTGTACACAATCACCATGAACAAATACATAGCTGACTTATAAACCTTTATTTGTACTATATACGATTGTTCAAACCTTCATAATACACACATATGATCCTCATGGAGTTTAAAACACTCCCCAATAGCCAATTCATCGAGATATATTGAAAAAATATCAAAATAAGCTCGAACAATCTTTTCAAGTCACTTACAAAACATACGCGAACACATAGTCAAATTTTAACCTTCATAACTATTAATGTACACACTTTTAGATCTTTAAATCTATATTTCTAGATGTCCCTTGGAATCCTCTACAATTTTTTTTTTAATACCATGAGCAAATTCTTCATAGATTGAAATATATATCCAAAATATAGAGCACTAGTTTTTCCTTTGCAAATTCAAATATTCAAAAACAAACCATCATAGTTAAACCTTAAACACCATGCTCACATCTCGAGTCCTCATTTCTCATTTTAAACACACATCATCAATCTTATCGTATGAATCTTGACCTTTAACACATAGTGTGCCAATGTTAAATATTAAACCTTGAACATATTAACCTTATCTCGATCAATCTAAAAATTTTGACCTCATGTGCTCCATCGATATCCTATACATAGATCAGTATTTAACAATGCTAAATAGCTATAATTTTGACCTCTTGACTTAAAATTTCACCATTTATCTCTATCTATATGATCACCCACTCACAATTGATCCTTGGAAGAAGCTCAATCTTTATCTCTACTCAACATTGAACACTTGGCACCATCTCATTGATAATTGACTTCTTGGAGCAATGTGCTCTATTGATGTTTATTGAACTTTAACTTATGAAAAAATGACTATGTGAACCTTTGTTTGGCTTCCTGGAAGACCAAATTTGCACCTCCATATCTTTTACTTTGCTCAAGCACATGTTCTAAAATTTGGACCATATGATATCCTCACATAGGATATTCCAACCATGTGATAATTTTATCCTAGAACCCTCACATGTGTGATATATAATGACATTAAAATGCTCATTCAAATTTTTCTACCATAGAGCCAACTATGTCAAAAACTTATTTGGGAGGCCAACTTTGATCAGGTATATCTTTTATCACACTTTAGTGCTAGACCTAAAAGTTAGCATAAATAAAATAGGTAAAATATTGAAAAAACCCATATGATCAACTTATCCTATATTTACACACATGTGAGATATTTCACCATCAAACTAATTACTTAACTCTTTCTTACCTTATGCAAATTTGGCTAAGTATGAGAAAATAATGTCAAACTGCTTGGGAGCCCAACTTTGCCCTTGCATATCTTTTGATGCACTTCAGTGCATGATCTAAAATTTAGGAAAAGTTAACTAGGGAATAATGTGATCACAACCATATAACCAAATCCCTTTGAATCATCCACACATGGTCATGGTGATGTCATCAAACTACCTACTCAAATTTTATACCATTGAACCCAAAGTGTCTAGATGAAAACTATAGACAACCAGATGAATTCCACTTATGAAAACAAGAAATAAAAGCATATAAAACATATTAGGGACCTCTTTCACATCCTTAAATCACCATAATCATCCTTGAACATCTCTAAACATGCCAAAATTGAAGATCAACCAAGCATCCTTCAAGCATACTAGGACAAACACATTGCACACTTTGTCATTGTCACTTAGATTATCAAGGAACTTCTTCCACTCACTTAGACACCTTTATGACATCATCATGACATCATTTAAAATTCTCCAACAATCTTCCCTTTTATCATTGATGTCAACATCCATCATATATAGTAATATAAAACTCACCTTCCTTCTCTCTTTTCAAGCACTCTCATAATAAGAACTCTTTCCCCCTTTGGCATAATAACAAAGTGGGCACAAACAGATCCTGAGGACCTAGAAATAATATCAACAATATAGGACCATCTTATAAATATGATACAAACTTCCCCTTACCTTGAGCTTACCTCTTCTTGCTTTGACAATTTCTTCTTGCTCTATGTCAGCACTCTCTTCAAATAAGCACTGCAACCAATGAAGAAAGAATACACAAAACCACTAAAATCTGATGGAACTCACCAATAATCATATGAGAGGGACTCCCCCTAATATTTTTGAGCCACTACATATCTTGAGCATATTCAAATCTCCACACACCATGAAGAACCAACATATAAGTTTATTAACCTTCTCTCTCAAGTTACCACAAGGACCATCAATAGAACTACATGACACTCAAAAAATAGGAAAAAAATCTCTCAACCAACCTAATAAATCTCCATGAAATAAATATGCCTCGCCTTTTGGATAAAACTAAGCAAAAAACACTCTTCTTCACACTAGGCCTATCTAGTCGCCTTGTATCCCTACCTAGCATTTGTAGAGCCCACAACTTTTATTAGACACACTATCAAGACCTAAAACATAATATCTAGAGCACTCTAATATTCCCCCTCAATCACACCAATTTGCATCACGTAGCTCACCTAGCTCATACTATCATAGGTTCCCAACTACATAACAAGATGTAAATCAAACTTACAAATTTCAATTCTCAACCAATCCATGTAGATAATAACAAGTAAACAATAAACAATTATACCACCTCGGTATACTGCATACAAGCTTACCAAAGTATCAAAACATATAAACATGCATCACGATGCACCATTATGCACTAAGTGTAACTAATTATTTATACATAATAACACATTTATAATATGTAGTGCACACAAGTATTCCATACTGAATACACATGATTTACAATCATTCATATTATTAATTGTGAGTTAGCATCAAGACCTAAAACATAATATCTAGAGTACTCTAATATTCCCCCTCAATGACACCAATTTGCATCACCTAGCTCATCCTCTACAACATACTTCCTTCACAAACCTAGTAGTTAATTAGGCCTTCATTTTGATAAAAACATGAATAATTTAAAATCCACAAACCTTTTGATCTCTATGAAGCATTATTTGACAACCCATTTGGCCCATTAAATATATTAAGAAGACTCAGACCTCAACTCATAAGGAAAACCACTTGTCTAACATATTCCAAAACCCTAGAATCTCAAAACAAACAAAGTTAATAACCCTCCTTCTGGTCAACACACACCTATAAAACTTCTTTCACACCTGGAGACACCCATCACACACTTCTAGACCAATATTTCAGCCTTCACACCTTTGGAAACATTGACTTCCTATAACCCATTTTTTAGGCTTGCTTACCCTTAAGCCAAAAACTGAGAAAACTAAGAACATACAAAAATATCTTCAATTAGCACAAAAATATCTTCAGACCATAAAAACATGTGAATAACATCACAAAAAAGTGCACAAACCTTTCTGAGCACCAAACTCTTCTTTTTATTCTATCAATCTCACGAGGCCACCTAGAAATACTCATTTTGACCCTATATTATAGCTCTTTCATAAATCTCTAAAACCAGTTCATGATCTTATTGTTCCTCCTTAACCAAAGACCTTCTTTGATTGGCATTATCATCTTGAGCACACAAACTTGCTTCTCCACAAGAAAATATGTCTCCTAAGAAGCATAGGTAGAGACACCCTACTTCAAAATATCCTAGAACAATGTGAAACTAGGAGTTGCCCACAACTCCTCATATTCTTTCTCCTCCTTGGTCATCTGACAATTGTAGTTATTCTTATTATTCTTAGTCTTAATAGAATTAACATGATCAATTACTACAATACTCTCCTTCTCTTTTATGATTGGATTGACAATACATGGAGATAACAAAGATTCATGACATACCTTTTCATTTAAAAAATCCACCTTGAAGTTTGGAACCTCATCACTAGGCATAGAAAATTGATGTTAATTGCATGATATATGCTCAACAATAGAAATATGTTCACTTGGATCCATACATATCTAAATACTATCTTCAACCATCACCTTGGTCTTCTCTTTGAGCTTGCTCTCTTCACTCTCAACATTAGAAGACAATAAGACCTCTTAGCACTCTTTAACTTCTAAATCATTCTCCATCATAACAAATAGATTACTTGGACCTATAGACTCATCATGACTCACACTTGTCACCTTTGTCTTCCATGTTTTAAATTTGCTTCTTCCTTGTATTCTAGGATCCTGATTGAACTTATTTTGACTTGATGACCTTTGCTTGTAGAATCTAGTCATGTGACCTTTATGTTCATAGTCCTAGCAAACCATACCTTTTGTAAGAAACTTATCTTGTCATACCTTATTTGGATATAAATTTACATTATGTCCTATGCCATGATAATTAAAACACTTAAATCTTTTCACACCTTTTGACTGATGACACCCATCATAGTTCCATGCAATTTCATTTCTAACAGGTCTCTTGCATTCTCTACTTTTATGCCCAAATTGATTACATGTGAAACAATAACCATTGAAACTTACATACCTTATGGCATTTGGCTATCTAATATGATTTGTCTTCATTCTACCAACACCTTCATTCCTTGTCTGATGATTTGTCTTTCAAGTATGATTGTCCTGGTTCACATTAGTCTTCATCTTATTTTGAGTTACATTCTTTTGTTCTTCTTCATATCCAAGACCAGTTCTATCACTAGCATGCTTTTGACCACTCAGAATATTATCTAGATCATCTGAATCACTCCAAGTAGACACCTTCTAATGTGATCAACTTCCTTCCTCAGCCATGAATAGGGATTCATCTTCAACAAGACCATCATCTTTATGATCATATTCTGATTCATTATCTTCACTCTCATCTGATGATCTACAATCTTCTTTGGTGTAGAGACTCTTCTTATTTTTGAAGGACTTCTTCTTATTGATATACTTTCTAAATCCTTTCTTCATGCATGTCTTCTTGTATTCATCTTGGTCATTCATGCTCTTAATAACCATTCTTCTCATGCTTATAAGGGCACTTATGAGAAAAATTTCCTATCTCTCTACAATTGAAACATTTGAAGGGTATTTTACACTTATACTTCCCTGAGCCTATGTTCAATTTCCTAGTAATCAAAGCAATTAATTCATCATCATCAATGTCAGATATGTCATTCTCTTTGGGTTTCTAACTTAAGAACTTATTTTTAGGCTCCATCTTTGTCTTGAATATTGCTTCCTTCTTTGGTGGTATATCATCATTTACTCTCATCTTATAGGCAGTAAGTGTGCCATGCAATTGATTCATCTCCAATTGAGTAAGATCATTACTTTATTATATATTAGATACCTTTGGATCAAACTTGAGGGATAGAGACCTTAATACCTTTTAAACTATAGTAGCCTCTTCAAGGTTCTCTCCAAGACCTCTGATGATGTTCACAATCTCATCAACACTCTACAAAAAAAATGCCATAGAATCTTCTTCCTTCATCTTGAGACTTTCAAATTTCCTTCTATGAGTTTGAAACTTAGCAAGATTGACCTTTGAAACTCATTTATAAATGATCTACATTTTATCCTATATCTCTTTATCAAATTTATAATGGATTACCTTAGTGTATTCAATCTCTGAAAGACCATAATTGATATCATTCATTACCTTAGAATTGTTCTTAAACAACATCTAATCTGTAGCACTAGATGGAGTAGTAAGAGAAATATAATCATCGACAATAAATTTCCATACATCAAACACTAAGGACATAATCTATGTCCTCATCCTTTTACTTTAAAAAGCATAATTGGATCCATTGAACATTGGTACTTGCTTAGTAGAGAAATCTCTTTGAGGACTACCCATATTATACCTTTGATCACCTTCAAGATGTCAAGCCTTTACTAAAGGACCTACTCTGATACCAATTGTTAGAGGTACAATCATTTAGATGGGGGTGACTCAATGATCCCAAATAATCCAACTTCAATTTCAATTACTATAAAGTTCTTAATCATTTACCATAAGTATTCATTAAGCATACACATAATTCATAACAATGAGCAAGAGAATCAATGCAAGATCAATCACATAACACATGACATTTATGGGCTACCCTCTTGGGGAAGAAAACCCATTAGAACCTACAATTGTATTACTATCCTATAAAAACAAGACCCAATTTAGACTAGCTGCAACTGATCAAGGAACTACCATTCTTATTTACTGAGATTATAATCTTACAAGGTGTTACCACACCTATTTAGCTGAGTTGAAACAATAACTAGACTTTTATCAAGTTTCACCTTGCAAGGAGGTTGAAGCCCCCTTAGATTATGAGCTACCACAACAACACCTATGAACACATCCACCTATGAGTTGATGTCTTCAACACCTGATGATGGACTTTTGATTATCACTCTTCACCTTCACTCATACTCAAATAATAAGAGCACTATTCTACCAACAAAATAATGACCTTCAGGTCATAAAAATAGTCCTTAATCTATTATTATCTTCAAATCATTCATATGGCACTCTACCCCTCTTTTTATCCATAATTCACACATACAAGCCTCTCTCAAATCTCTCCCAAGTCTCTCACTAAAGTCTAGAAACCAACACATTTAGTTTCACTATTTATAGAGAAATCATCATCATCATCATCTTGGTCAGCCATTTAGGAATGCCTCAACCCTTAATGCATCTATCTCATCAATACACATCTCAATATAATCTTCATAGGTCAGCCATAACATTTATGGATCACCCTTAAGCAACTACACCTTTTAATAATGCTCATGTAGCTCTTACAAGTCTCATGGAGACCTATTCAGCCATTTAGCACATCAATGAGTAAATAATGAACATAGGACCACTTCAAAAATCATAGTTCCACACTACATGACCCCTTAATCATCCTTAAATGCTTACATTTAGCTCTACTCACCACTGTGTATGCTCAAACAACATTTTGTGTACACATTTACCATGAACAAATACATAGTCAGCTTATAAACCTTTGTTCATATTGTATACAATTGTTTAAACCTTAATAATTTACATAAATTATCCTCATGGCATTTAGAAAACTCCCCAATATCCAATTCATAAAGAGATATTGAAACAACATCAAAACAAGCTCAAATAATCTTCTCAGATCACTTGCAGAATATACACGAACACACAGTCAAATTTGAACCTTCATAACCATAACTTTACACATTTTTAGATCTTCAAATATATATTTTCAGATCTTCAAATCTATATTTATATGTGTGCCTTAGAATCTTCTACAAGTTTTCTTTTTATATCATGAGAAAATTTTGCATAGATGGAAATATATAGCCAAAATTTAGAGTACTGGTTTTTTCCTTTGCAAATTCAAATATTCAAAAATAAATGGTCATAGTTAAACCTCAAACACCATGCTCACATCTCAAGTCCTCACTTCTCAATTTAAACATGTGTTATCAATCTTATTAAATGAAGTTCAACCTTTAACACATAGTGCACCAATGTCAAATTTTAAACCTTGAATATGTTAATCTTATCTCATGCAATCTAGAAACTTTAACCTCATGCACTCCATCAATCTCATGTATATCCTTGTCTTTAATAATGATAAATAACTATCACTTTGACCTCTTGATTTAAAATTACATCATTGATCTCTATCTATATGATCACCTGCTCACCATTGATCCTTGGAAGAAGCTTGATTTTTATATTTGCTCAGAATTAAACATTGAACACTTGGAAATGATAAATAACTATCACTTTGACCTCTTGATTTAAAATTACAATGTTGATCTCTATCTGTATGATCACCTGCTCACCATTAATCCTTGGAAGAAGCTTGATTTTTATCTCTACTTAGCATTAAACATTGAACACTTGGCACCATCTCATTGCTTCCTAACTTATTAGAGAAACATGCTCTATCCATGTTTCTCAAAATTTAACATGTGCAAAAATTACTATGGGAACCTTTTCTTATCTACCTAGAAGGCCAGCTTTACACCTCCATATCTTTTAATTCGCTTAAGCACATGTTCTAAAATTTGGACCATATGATCTCCTAATATAGGAGAATCCAACCACGTGACAATATGATCCTAGAAACCTCACATGTGTGAGATATAATTATATTAAAATTTTCACTCAAATTTTTCTACCATAGAGCCAACTATGTCAAAAACTTATCTGGGAGGCCAACTTTGAACATGCATATCTTTTGTCGTGTTTCGGTACTTGACCTAAAAGTTAGTGAAAATAATCTAGGTATAAAACTAAACAAACCCACATAATCACCTTCTCTTGAAACATCCACATGTGCAATATATTCCACCATCAAACTACTTACTCGACTCTTTCTTACTTCATGCAAATTTGGTTAAGTATGGGAAAATACTGTCAAACTGCCTAGTAGCCCAACTTTGCCCTTTCATATCTTTTTATGCACTTTGGTGCATGATATGAAATTTAGTTAAAATAAAATAGGTACTAATGTGATCATAACCATATGATCAACTCCCCTTGACTCATCCACACATGGAAATGGTGATGTCATCAAACTAACTAATCAAATTTTTTGTCACTAGACCCAAAGAGTTTAGATGAAAACTATGGATAACTAGAAGAATTCCACTTATGCACATAAGAAATAAAAGCATAAAAAACATCTTAGGTACATCTTTTAAATCCTCATATCACCATATTCATCCCTAAACATCTCTAAACATGCCAAAACTGAAGATCAACCAAACATCCTTCAAACATACTAGGACAAGCACATTGCACACTTTGTCATTGTCACTTAGATTATCAAATCACTTCATCCACTCACATAGACAACTCCATGACATCATTGACAAGGCTCCAACACAAGTTATAGTATATAAATATTATACCTATAATTCATTATATGATTTTAATAAGTCTTTAAGTTTTTTAGGAATCAGGAACTATAACCTTTGGAACAAGCTCCTAGAAGCAATGAGTTATTATGGTGTAAAGTCATAACCGGTTTATGAAGTAGTTGACTCCCAATAAATAATATGAATAATTGTAAATCATGTGTATTTAGTATGGAATACTTGTGTGCACTGCATATTATAAGTGTGTTATTATGTATACTTACTTAGTTACACTTAGTGCATAATGGTGCATCATGATGCATGTTTATATGTTGTGATACTTTGGTAAGCTTGTAGACAATATAATTGGGTGGTATAATCTTTTTTTGTTTGATTTTTATTATCTTCATGGACTAGTTGAGTCTTTAAATTTGTAAGTTTAGTTTATGTGTTGTTATGTAGTTAAGAACTTATGATAGTATAGGATATTATAGGATATTATAATATAAGAGTATGTTGTACTTGGGTAGTACATAATGTAAATATTATACCTAAATCATATCTACATTTGAATATTTTTACTGTATACATGTTGATTATTTTTTTGGATAGCATGTGTCATTATGTTGGTAAGATTTGTGAATGCATGCATGCAAACCCTGACAGTTTATTAAATGTTATGTTGGTATGTTATTGTGTTCTATGGGAAAAATGACTTGCTTTGTTATATATAGTTACTTATATAACACTTTTATTTATGTGTATTTGAAATGACTTCATATGATTGATTATGTAAAACTAGTATTTAATTCTTAGAATATTGGATTGTGGTAATATGGGTTACAATAGGGTGTAGATAACTGAAAACCAAATATATTGTTTGAATTGTACAATTAAATTGTATGTTTACCTAGGTGGTATGTTTGTAATCATTATTTTTAGTATGGGATAGAATATAATGAAATATTCATGCCTATGTTTGATAGACTAAATGTATCTTGTTATTACTCCTATGAATAGTGTGTTATGTGATGCATTTGTTAGTAAGATGTAAGTTATTGAATCTTGTGGTTGAATTGTATTTGACCAATATACATTGCTAATGCAAATTAAGGAGTGAGATAGATTTCCCTGGCTTACTCGCATTACAATTTTAGATGAAGGCAATCTGATCAAGTGGTGTGCATGAAATTGTTAGATCTATAGATCACTTTTATATTATTATTTATAAAAATTTGGGCCAAAGTATGTTTAGTGAAACATTGCCATTTCATGAGTATGATTTACATGTTTATGTGATATCTTGCAATAGAAAATATTTCTATGATACATTGCATGTTTACTTAGTTAAAAATCATACAGCACATAGGTACTTATTATTCTCTCTAGATTCTCATGCCATCACTATCTACCCATCCGTTAGGGAGGACCATTCCCTGATGGGATTAGTATAGGAGATCATTGGTTTGTGGTGGGTATGGAAAAGTGCTCAGATGATGCTCTCCCTCACCACAAAAATACTACTTATTGAGATAACACTTGAGATTGCCACAAATACTTGAAGTGTTAGGTTGTGGAGCTAAAAGCTTCACTGATGTAGACATGGAGGAGGTTGCTAAGGTTGCGGAGGATTGCTGAGTTATAGAACGAGTTGCATGGAAACTAACGTCAGTCTGATCAACTAAAATTAGTCATATTATAGTGCAAAAGCAACTGACGTCAGTTATAAGTCAGCCGACATCGGTCAGGAAGGAGCCGACGTCGGCAACCTGTGTGTGCATGCAGTTTGCATGCGGGTTCCAGATAGGTCTATTTTTGGACTGTCAGTTTGCATGTTAAAGGCTAATTATAGTCTTGGAGTTGCGTGTCTAATTATTGTAATTAATAAATTCTAATTATTGTATGCATGAGATCTATATAATAGACTCATAGGCTGTATTGTAAAAGTGTGCTAGAAAGCCATTGAGCTTGAAGAGAGAGCTAGAGTAGCTCCTCCTAGTTCCAAAGGGGTGTCGAGTGTGTATGATCAGGGAGAGTTGCAGGTTGTGCAAGTTCTACTAGGAGATCCACTGAGGTACTAGTTGAAGAATCATAAGGACTTGGTGAGGCAAGGACAAGGGTTCTTCAGGGTGTAGAGACATCTACATGGTAAGTAAGGTCTGTTGATTTGCAAGTGGCAGCAAGGAAAGGGAGATCTACTTGGAGTACGGTTGTGTACTTGGTGTACTGGCAGCGTTGTTACTAACTGGTGGAGGTGAACAACAACTCTATATTTGAGTTGATTGTTGGGACCGTGATGAGAGAGTGAAGTGTTGGAGGAGAATTATAGGTGAACCCTAGATGTGTGGGAGCTCTAGAGGAGTGGGAAGAAGAAGTGTGGCATCTTCTTTATTGTATTTTCTTCTGAGTGATTATTAATACAATTGTGTATTGTCTCTCATATCCTATGTTGTTTCATATTTCTAGTTACTTATTATTCTGGTTAAATTATGTGTCTAGTTGCTAATACAAGAGGTAATCATATATACTCTTATTAAGGAGTAGGATCCTGACAGTTGGTATCAGAGCAGGTTGACCAAGTTGACCAGGTTGGTACCAACTTGACAGTTGGTATCAGAGCTTTTGGTTGGGTTGACTAATAGGTGGTTCAAATCTGATTAGTGTTTTTTGATTACAGGTTGCTCACAGGGGTTTCTGATTGAGTGGGAGTATAACAATGGCAGAAGAAAGTAAGCTATGAATGGAGAAATTGAATAGCATGAATGGTTTGATTGATGGAAAGAAAGAGCAGGTAAAGGGAGATTGTTGGTCGATAGAAGATCAGCATGTAGAAGCAGATGTTGTAGGTGTTATTGCACAGGTTGCTCTGGATAAAGTAGAATCTTGGTGTACAGATTCTTTTGCCTCTTTCCATGCAGCCCGAAATAGAGCATCTTTTCATGGGTATGTCTTTGGAGACTTTGGAGAGATTTATTTAGGAGCTGGTGAGCCTTGTCAAATGATTGGCAAAGGGGAAGTGAAGCTGAAATTGCAGATAGATAACACACGAGTGTTGAATGAGGTCATGCAGGTACCAGTCTTGGAGATGAGTCTAATTTCTTTAGGAAAGTTGGGTGATGGGAGATGCACAGTAACTCTCACAGTAGATGCACTTGAATTAGATGGTGGTAAAAAAGTAGGTATCCTTTATCTATCTACTTATATTACTGATTCAGATTTTATTGTAGAGATGTGGCTTTTTAGGCTTGGTCACATATGTAGGAGGGGAATACATGTTCTTAAGCGGAAGATAGATATCTTTGACAAACTTAAAAACTGGAAAGCCTTGGTGTTCATGGAGGAGATGACAAACAGAGATCAGCTGAGGGGACTGAATTATTCTAAGTAGGGCTATGTTAATTTGAATAGGGTTTTGATCCAAAAGGAGCTCACGGGTAAAAATTCATCACTCATAGGTGAACACAGGTACCGACATCGGTCAGGAGGAATTGATGTCAAACAGACAGGCACCGACATCGGTCATGTGCAAATTAGTAGAGTCGGTGGTGTCAGGTAGCAAGAACTAACATCGATCATATAGGAACTGACATCGGCAAAAGGTACACCAACGTCGGTAAAGAAACCGACGTCGATAGATAGGGTTAGTTGTAGGGAATCAACGTCGGTCAGGTGCAAATTGGGAGATGATCAAGATCGGTCACTGGAACGGATGTTGGGTAGACAACAAGCTGTCAAGGAGTCTCAAGCACCTGTATGGAGGACTGAAAGGGTAAATGGACCTCATATTCATTGTTCACCTTCTTACTAGTTGCTTACTAATGGTCAAGAACCAGGAAGATGTGAAGAGGCAATGCAGGTAGAATCCAGAAATAGTGGGAGCTTGGCATGGATGAGGAGTGTGAGTCCTTGGAGAAGAACCAAACAGGAGTTTGTTGGTGGAGTTGTCAATTGGAAGAAAGCACTGAAAGATGGATGGATTCCCAAGTTAAAGAAGAGAGTGGATGGATACATGAGATGGAAGGCCAGGTATATGGTCTTGAGGAAGCTGCAGGACAATGGTATAGGTTTTGACAAGTGGATGACAAAGCAAAGCTTCAATCAATGTCAGTGTAACCATTGTGTTTTCTTTACCAGGTTGGATAATGGTCACAACATTATCCTGTTATTGTGTGTGGTGTGGTTGCTTGTTGCAGGATTACACATGCAGGGAGTTTTTGAGCTAAAGGTAAAGTTAGTTCAGAGGTATGTCATGAAGAATTTGGGAGCAGCGAAATTCTTTGGCATAAGAGACATGGAAGATCACAGGTTGATTTTGTCTCCAATGGGAACTTATGTAAATAAGGTGTTGGTGAGGTTTAAGATGCAGGATGTAGAATCGGTAAGCACACCAAGGGCTAGACAGTTCAAGCTGAGCTTAAAATAGGGTTCAAAATCACATAAGGTCTGGTGTAGACCTGAGTTTTCCCAAGCAGTGGGAGTTGTCAGAGAGTTTGGAGCCAATTCAGGGAAGGTAGATTCTTAGGTATCTAAGAGGGACTAGTAGTAAGGATTCATGTTATGCAGGGTCAAGGTCTTCACTACATGGAGTTGTAGGTTTGGATGTGGCAGGTTACTTGGATGACAGGAGGTGCACCATAGGGTGTGTGGTGGTTGGTCTTCAAGTTTGAGCTTGAAGAGGGATACAAGCTAGGAAACAAATTAGATGGTGTATAGGTATAGGTACAGTGTATCTGTTTATCTCCAAGTGAGAGATTGTTAGGTTATGGAGCTAAAAGCTTCACTGATGCAGACATGGAGGAGGTTGCTGAGGTTGCAGAGGATTGTTGAGTTGCAGAATGAGTTGTAGGGCAACCGACATTGGTCTGATCAACTGACATTGGTCATATTACAGTGCAGAAGCAACTGACATCGGTTATAAGTTGGCCAACATCAGTCAAGAAGGAGCCAATGTCGGCAACCTGTGTGTGCATGCAGTTTGCATGCAGGTTCTGAACAGGTCTATTTTTGGACTGTTAGTTTGCATGTTAAAGGCTAATTATAGTCTTAGAGTTGCATGTCTAATTATTGTAATTAAGAAAGTCTAATTATTGTATGCATGAGATCTATATAATAGATTCATAGGCTGTATTGTAAAAGTGTGCTAGAAAGCCATTGAGCTTGAAGAGAGAGCTAGAGTAGCTCCTCTTAGTTCCAAAGGGGTGTTGAGTGTGTATGATCAGGGAGAGTTGCAGGTTGTGCAAGTTCTACTAGGAGATCCACCAGGGTACTAGTTGAAGAATTATAAGGACTTGGTGAGTCAAGGACAAGGGTTCTTCAGGGTGTAGAGACATCTACATGGTAAGTAAGGTCTATTGATTTGTAGGTGGCCGCAAGGAAAGGGAGATCTACTTGGAGTACGGTTGTGTACTTGGTGTACTAGCAGCATTGTTACTGACTGGTGGAGGTGAACAACAACTCTATATTTGAGTTGATTGTTGGGATCGTGATGAGAGAGTGAAGTGTTGGAGGAGAATTACAGGTGAACCCTAGATGTGTGGGAGCTCTAGAGGAGTGGGAAGAAGAAGTGTGGCATCTTCTTTATTGTATTTTCTTCTGAGTGATTATTAATACAATTGTGTATTGTCTCTCATATCCTGTGTTGTTTCATATTTCTAGTTACTTATTATTCTAGTTAAATTATGTGTTTAGTTGCTAATACAGGACGTAATCATATATACTCTTATTGAGGAGTAGGATCCTGCCATGAAGTTTAGGAACTGTGCCTCGGGGTAGCTAAGTATATTATTTGTACATTGTATTATATTGTAATTGTTATTGTAAAGTAGTCATGAAGAGTTGTAATTATACTTTGATGCACATTGATAGTGGTTATTATGTATTTGGATAAGTTAAATTTAAAATTTTATAATTACTTTCTTTATTGAGTTATCATACTCTCATGATTTAGAGATTTGTATTGTATTATGAATTGTTGTCATGATTGCACGATATTACTTTTATTATCTATGTTAGACTCTCAAGATGCAGTCTACTCTTGCATATGTGTCTTTTTTTAAAAAAATTGTCTATATCTAGTTAGATCCCAACAAGGATATTATATTGCTAAAAATGGGTATCCAACATCATTCCCATTCATAATAAAATCACCATGGTCATTCACATTTTTATTGAATTTTGTGTTCTCAATTTAGCATGTCCTAAAGACAACTTTCATCTACCATCAGTTAACACCATTGTTGATTCTATGGTTGCCTATAAGATGGTATCTCTCATGGATAATTTTATAGGATATAATCAGATTCACATCACTCCTAAAGATAAACATAAAACTAATTTCAATACTTAATGGGGAACCTATTACTATTTTTAAATGCTTTTTTATCTTTAAAACATCAGTGCCATTTGCCAATATGGAGTGACCCAGCTATTTCATGATCTCATCCATAAAATAATTGAAACCTATGTATATTATCTTATTTTTAAATCTAAACATCATGAAAACCACTTTCATGACCTTTCTATCATCGTTGAGTGGCTCATCCAATATAAATTCTGACTCAATATTCACAAAGGTGTTTTTAGTGTCACTTTCGATAAACTTTTAGTATTTATCATTTCTTTACGTGAGATTGATGTTTATCCCACCAAAATCAAGTCTATTTTTAATATGCCTATTCCTCATTAAATTATAGATATCCATACCTCTCTATGCAAACTTGGGGCCATCTGTTGATTCATCCCGAAAATGGCTTACCACATCTATTCAGTAAATTTGCTCTTTAATAAGGGTATTGCACATGAATGGACCGATGCATGTCAAAAATATTTCAATGATATGAAGGAATCATTACTTCATCCTCCTACTCTCTGACCACTTTCTAATGATTTCCCACTCATCTTGTATACTTCATCTACCCCCATATCATTTGGTCCAATGCTCGCTCAACAAGATAAAACACATAGAGATTATGCCATATACTATATTAGTCATGCTTTGATATATTATGAGACTCGTTATACAAAATTAGAATATGACTATCTAGAAATTTATTTTACAATCAAAAACCTTATACATTATATGCTTTATCATACAACCTATGTTATTGTCCATTATAATCCCCTTCATCATTTTTTCTCCAATGCTTTCTTGCCTAGAGATAGAAATGAAAAATCAATGGTACCCTTAATGGAATTTGATTTAAGAATTATTAAACATAAATCAAATTCCAAGTTATCATTGATCAACTTATTATTTCACCTACACCAACTACTAATCACCTTCTAGACATTCTTCCCAATGAATAAGTCCTTTACATTGAAGGTCTTAATCAAGCTATTTCTCTTAAAGATTGTTTTCAAAATTTTACCACTGATTTCAAGGCACTAAACCTAAAAAATATTAAAATTTACACCTCCAAACATTTTACCACTAATTTCAAGGCACTAACCCTCAAAAATATTAAAATTTACACCACCAAACCCAAACCTAAATTTATCATATAATAACTACTTGAGGTTAAAATTGACTTGCATGATGACATTTGGACACTTCACTTTGATGGAGCCAAATTCCTTCAAGGATTTAGTGTAGGATATGTCTTAGTTGACCCTCATAGTAAAATTATTCCTCTCAATTTTTAACTAAACTTTAAAGTCACTAATAACATGGTTGAATATGAAGCTTTCATCTTAGGCATGCAAGCAATCATCAACTTAGATATCCCATACTGACATGCCTTAGGAGATTCCCAACTCATATGTCATAAATTTATTGGTGATTATTAATGAAAAAGTGAAAATCTCATTAGATATCATCAACTTGCTTCCATTCTTGCTAAATAATTTACATATCTCACCATTGAATCAATATATGATAACAAAATACTATACATGATTCTCTTGCTTCATCAGACTCTTTTCCACCCTCATCAAGCACTTCATTATCCATAATTTCTTATCCACATGATAAAATCACCTTCTTACTTACAATCCAAATATGACTCTATTATTTGTCACATTGAGGTTATCACTACTCAAAAAATCTCATGGTAAAAAAACATCATTCAACTTATTGAGCATTATATTTATCCTCCAAAGGATGATTCTTGTGAAAATACTTGACTTCACAATTAAGATTATAAATATGTTCTTATTTATGACATCTTTTATTATCGTAAAGCCAAAGGTACTTTTCTTTGTTGTGTTATTCAAGATGAAGTTCATTCTCTCCTTGAACAAGCACATGAGGGCATTTATAGTGGTCATTGTAGTGGACACACTATAACCCATAGATGCCCATTCATGGGATATTTTTGGCCTACTCTGGAAAAATATGCTATCAAATTCACTAATAAGTGTAATCCTTTCCAACTTAATGATGATCTCATTCACTCTTCTTCGATCGAGCTCAAACTTGGGAGTCTCTTTGTCCATTTTTTATGTGGGGATTAGATCTCATTGGTAAATTACATAGATCATAGGATAAACATGTCTTCATAATTATTATCATCAAATATTTTATTGAGTGGGTTGAAGATATGCCTCTTATAAATGTCACTAGCATTACTATCTTTAAATTCATTCTTAATCAAATCATATATTATTTAAAAATTCCTCACACCGTCATCTTTGACAATGTGGGAACTTCAAAAATAAAGACATGAAACAACAATGTGCAAAATTCAAAATCACATGCAAATTTTATGCACCCTACCATCCTCAGTGCAATGGTCAAGCTGGAGCCACTAACAAAATACTAAATAAGATCTTGAAAAATATTATTCAAGATTCTCATTTCAATTGACATCTCAAGCTTTATCCCACACATTGGGCTTATTGTACTGGCATTTATATTGCCATTGGGGAAATTCCTTTATGTTTAGGTTAAGGCTCTTAAGTTGTTTTACCATTATAATTTTATTTACCTTCCTTGTGCATTTCTCTTTATGTCATAATTCTTGATGAAGAGCTTCATGAAGCCCATCTTCATGCCTTATATTTTCTATATGAGCGACATATGGGTGATTTACAACATAATCACCAATATAAAGCTCACATTTCTAAATAACACAACAAAAAAGTCAAAGTTTGTACTTTTAATGTTGGAGACTTAGTGATTAAATTAGACTACACTCACGATAAAGAAGGAAAGTATGCCCAAAAGTGGTGGGGTCCTTATCTAGTCAAAGACATCCTTAAACCTACACTTATAGATTGTAAACCAATGAAGGATATATCTTAAAAGAACTGACTAAAACTCAGTCTTTAAATAAATACATTTCTTAGTTCTATGTTCTTTCTTAGTTTTACTTTTTGTATTGCTCTCTTACATTTATAGTACACTCTTACTTGCATGATTTCAGTTATTTTTATACATATATTATGGAGCTAACATTTATTTTAGATTTACTTAAGACTTTATTCTTTGCAGCATAGCCTTAGATTCACTTCTTGATACACCTATGGGTTTTCTTACATATTAGCCTTAATTCTTATTTTTGGTCTTTTGGATTTTTGTATTTTTACACCACTTAGTTTTCAATTTGTGAGTTTGCATTGTAAGACTATAGATAGGACCCAGCCATTCCTCACAAACACCCATCTTATTATTTAATTGACCTTAGAATCTTTTCAAGTCTTTGGTTCATTTTTATCATCTTTATGTGCCCTTTGATTTATTCATTTACTTAAGCCTCTTGGCTTTTCAGTTGTGAATTTCATGGTAAGACCTTGGTTAAGGCCCTCCTAATAGACATGCATCATTCTCATCTCACTACAATTTACTTTTTCTCCCAGCCTTAGCTACGTGTCTTCCTTGAAAGGTAAGGTAATGGTCAAAAGTAGTGTTTTCTTGCACTTTAAATCAATCATATTATTTTATGGTAAAAATTTAACAATTTATCTGCATAACTTTAATCACATACACCATTTCTTATGATGATGATTCATACCTACCTGTCATTGTACCATCTTCATTTATATATTTTTTGCGATTTGGGGTAACTTAATTATTCTATGCTCATTTCCATCATTCCCATTTTACCACATCATTTTGGCACACCAAGGTCTATTTTGAAATCACACTCTTTTCTACCGTGAAAATCTAGGAGTCTTAGGCAACATGGTATTTAGGTTCTCTTGTATAGCCACCATTTGTAATAACTCTTGTGATAGTAATTTTTAGCACCCATGTTTATTTTTCTAAATTAATATGGAGGAGAAATATAAAAATCCAAAAGATTTAAAATTTATATCATACAAAAAAAATCAAAAACAAACCCTTAAAATTCATACCACACTAAAAGATGTGATATTTATTTAACACATCCTATCCTAGGTGAAGCTCAATATCTACATTTGGCCTCATGATAGATCCGAGGTCCATTAGGGTGTGGTATTCTAGTAGAGTAGGGTAGGAGGTCTCATTATCATATACTCATAGTGCCACCTATTTTCTCATGCAATTACACAATCTTCATAGTAGACTGATGGCTCTGTAATAGGTCCTAAATAATGGGGAACATGTTATGGGAAGGTAATTCCATTTCAATTTTCATGCATACTAGCCTTCATGGGATGATACTTATACTTCACTAGTTATCCCAAACTTGTGTTGTTAGGTCAATCTCTATAAGATCATTAATGTTAAAAGTATCCCAATCTTGCCAACTTTATTAGAGTGACTTACTTCTAGTAAATATTATGTTTTCACCTAGGTATTTCCCTCTCTCCCACACCACCCATTTCATTCCCCCCTTGACAAATAATTTTGCTTATAATTCATTTCTCAATTTCTATACTTCCTACTCTCTGTCTTTTTTTGAAATGTGTAGAATACAATAGTTTTAATTTATCTTCATAAAAATAAAATTTGCATCTTTGAGTTGTTATAAGATACTCTCTTGGTTATTGCCTTATCTTTCTTATATCTCCCTTAGTTATGTTTGGGGCCTTGAGTTTTCTATCACCTTTTTGTGGGCTATTTTGTCATGTTTCTCTAATCATTTTTTGTTTTTTCATCTTTGATTGAATATGGATTGTTACTTCTCTTCCATTAATGTTGATTACATTATTATGTTTCAAAAATCCCTAAGTTTGATCTGGATTGTTACTTTTATTACTTTGGATACATTTTTGGGTCTCTCTATCATTAGTAACCATGTATTTTTGGTTACTCAATTTTCCTTCCCTTTTATTATTCACATTCCTTGGTATTCTAGTCTTAACCTAGCCTTTGTGAGTTTCCCATTTACTTTGACCCTCTTGTGATTGTTTACTTTACTCTCTAGCCTTGTATCCCTAGGGTTTATCCAATGTAGTTACTACACCCTCCATAATCAAGACTATAAATGAAGCATGCAACCACTCAATGATAAAGGTAAGTCAAGGTATGTATATTTTACTTTGAACTATTTATTTATCAACATTTATTTTAGTATTTCATTTTTGAGTTAGCTTAATTATTATGTTATTTCCCAAATCACCATCCCATGTTACACTTTGGTGACACGTGATGATCTTTGAGTGGGGCATATGTATACACATAATATTTTTAAAAATTATCATTTACTAACACTTTCTCTCTTGCAAAAACATATCAAGTTTTAATCTCCCTGAGTACATGCCTTAAAGGGTGCATTGGAAAAGGGGTGGATAGGTTATTGGTCTTGTTGACCACTTTCTAGTCCCAGACCTAGAAAGGGGTCAACTTAAAGTCTTAGAGTCTTGATCCACCATTAGTTCTCATGGTTGTCATTCACCCTTGTGAGATTGGGTTTTTCAAATAGGTTCACTATCTTATCATGTTAGAAGATGCTTAATGATTCCCTTCACCTCTATTTCAACTTGTATTAGATGTTTTTTATAATTTTTTAATATGTATAAAGGTCCTTGGTAAATCTTGATAAGGCCTCAACATTCAAAGGTGCCATGGTGGAGGTGAGTTGATAAGGCAGCTAATAACGAGTCATGAACAATTTTGATCTACTTAATCATGTAAGATATAATACATTTTCAAGCTTTTGAGAACATTATGAAAGTGTTTTGGGGAGAAATTGAAGTCCTTAATAGGTTCTAAAATTCTCCTCATCTATGTGGCATGATAATCATTTGTTATGTCTCCTTAAGATCATGTATGCATCATAAAAGCAAGATTTTTGACCATAATGAGACCATGTTTGACCCTCATGGGCCACTAAACCACCAACTATGCCTTCAATATCTTTCATGGACTTCATTATGCCATCACTAAAGGATTTCATGTACTATTTAACCTCATTCCCATAAATTTCAAATCTTAATTTCCTCTAATGGGGCCCTCACATGCCAAGTTATGCCTTTTCAAATCCCATAATTTGTACCATAGACTTTAATACATCACTTAAATCCTATTTTCCCTCCATAATAATCATTAATAATGGATTTTGGTCTTAAACATGAGAAAATGTAGGGAAGTTACAAATTTTTAGAGGTTTTTCAAATGGTATGGATCTATACAGTATGGATTGACTCAGGGGGATTCAAGGATCTATAGGTGGAATTCAATAATGGCATGTGTGTAAGAAACCAAAGTGTTATAGTGCTTGAGGAGCTTAAAACTAATACACCTTCCCATCGAGCACAATGGAAGGATTAGAGAGAACTTTAGGTTTGTGATCAGATCATACATAGGAGAAAGAATGAAGACCTAAGCTCTTAGCCAGAGAAAGTAGACTTGGTCACCTTTCACCCATGGGCATTGGTTTTAAAATTGGTTACCTAAGCTCCATGAAAATTCATTAATAACTTAAAGGGTCTGGACATTATTCATATCTACACAAGGCAAATAGAACAAGATAGTTTTGATGAATTTCTAGTTTGCTTGGCTAAACCAATGGTAATTCTAGTTTCCTCGGGTCTTGAAATAACTTCTCATGTCTTCTTCAATGTTTTTCCCACATGTGTGAGCTTATGGAACCAAGAAAAATCTAAATAAGCATAGTCTATAGTCTATATTTAGAGTTGGATGGTAAAGTGAAGTGTTGAGTTCCCCTACCTAAAGGTTAATAGTATTAACAGACCAATAAGATGTTTCAAAATTTCTTATGTCTCTTGGTCCAAGTTGATGTTCACATCAATCCCTTACTCTCTCAGGTTATCTTTAAAGGAAAGGGTACATATACATCTAGGTTCACTATGTGGGAGCATTGTGTGTTGTTCAATGGTGCCCTAAAATATTTCAAACACAATAAAGAATATGAAATAGAGTGTTTAAATCATGATAAGTCACCATTATATCCTTATGTGTAGGTTCTTAACCTCCATGATAGACCCATACGCCTTGAAACCACCTTCTTGCCTCCAAATCTTTCCATAGTTACTTTAGCATAAGTTAGGGTTTATTAGCCAATATTAAGGTTCTTCAAAGAGTCCTAGGTTTCACTTTTGATTATGTATGCCTTTTTCTTGTCTCCAAAGTGCTATGTTTTGACATATATGCACATTAGGGTCTACAAGGTTCCTATGGGTTGTCTTAGGTAGGACCCCATACTCTATTTCAATCCATGAATAGATCCTTGTCATTTCATGACTATTTCATTGTCATTTCACTATGGTTTAGCCTCTACACTTCACATTCAAGTCTCATACCACCCCACTATCATCCTCATCAATTCATCCACCCCTCTTTCCAAGCCTAAACCATGAGAGGCATGCCCAGATACCCTTTATAGCCATAAATAACCATAAGTTCATAGGAAGATAGATCTATATATCCATATACCCTATTAAAAAAGCCAATGGTCACCTATAAGACACTGTTTTGAGCCTACTGAGTAAGAACCTTCAAGATTACTATGTATGGGCCACCCTGAGGCATATATAATGGATACCTTAGGGAGATAGATGAGAATATTAAAAGGGGCACAAAGCTTTCAAAAATTTGTAGGTCTCTCTTCTCTCATAAAACCTTGTTGTTCATACCCCTTGTAAACAGTCAACATTTGTAAGTGAATGCCTACAACATTGTTTGCATATATGGAGATCCACATATTACCTATGGTAAGAGGTAGTATTCATGTATAAGAGTGTAATATTCATAATTAATAAAGGGATAAAACTTAGTGATCATTCCATCCAAAGAGAAACAAGACACCAAACATAGATCTAAGGGTAACACAGGCCTAATTGGGCATAAATCCTAAGCCTAAGAGGGAGAAAGGATACAAAGGAAAAGGATCTTGAAAAATTAATAACTAAGGGTGTCATTATTCTTGAGTCACTTTATTAACATCCTAATCTCATAAACATTACAATAGATAATAGATAAAGTTTACTAAGGACCCCTCATGATACCAATCACTCAGACTCGTAGGTAACCTATAGCTAGTCATTGTAAAAAATTTGTTTGAGGTCTTTATAGGTATGAAAAAAATTTCAAATTTAGTACACAATTTGAGTGGTTAAAGGTTTCCACACTCCCATTTTTGTTAGACAATCAGTGGGTCTACCCATTGTTTTGTCTCAGACCTAGTCCAATTTATTGACAGTCAATATTGGGGCTAGGTAAGTGATTTGATGATCTTGAAGAGCTCACATGTAGGATAAACTTCATGTGGTATGTTTAAATAATTTTTATATTATTTTTAATGTATTCACACACCATCTATGGTAAGTATCATTTGAGATGTCAATTAGATACCCTTGAGATCAAGCTAAAAGAGATAGAACTCAAAGTTGGTCTTACACCCTATTGCCATTTTTTAATACATCCAAGTCCTTACAATAAGATGGATGACCATGAGGGATATATAGAATGTTTCATAGCCTAAAAAAATATTTTTAAG
The DNA here is from genome assembly GCA_037957365.1 of Torreya grandis. Lineage (NCBI taxonomy): Eukaryota > Viridiplantae > Streptophyta > Pinopsida > Cupressales > Taxaceae > Torreya > Torreya grandis. Next base: position 492,579 of record JARHVA010002709.1, on the reverse strand, counting down.
TGAAATTAAACAATAAAAATTTCAAACTAGTCTTAAGACACTGCTCAAATCATAAAGTTCTAACATAACCATCTCGAGGTACTCCTTCAAGTGTTTGTACACTCCACCACAAGGGGGCTTAGGATCAAGGATCATAGAGAAATTTAAGTACCCATATGGACTCAAAATCCATAAAATATGGATAGTCATTAAGGGGCTCAGCTTTATGAATAATCCCTAAGAAGTTAACCTGTTAAAACTGGATAACAGAATGCTCGAGGGTCACCTTTAAATGCATCTCTCTCCACACACCTGCATGGGATCCCAAGATATTGAGGGAAGATAAAGGGGTCAATGTACTACCATTTCATGGAAATTATTTCTAATTTGGATGTTTTTACTCTATGAACCATCTTTAATATGGTGGACATCCTAAACCTTTCCTAAACCCCAAATAGTACCTGATGGTGATTTATTGCCTCAAAACACATCTATATGGATTTTTTTAATTCTAAAATGGTCTTTAAGGTACCCTCAAGTCTTTTGGGCATCATGATGACCCACTGGTTGGCATGTGCATGGATTAAATTATATATAATAGGCTTAAGAAGGCTAATTTGGTCCTAAAATTAAAGAAATGGAAAGTTTTTGTGTGCATCATGAGGTTAAGGAAAGATAATGGGTCATAAAACTTCTAAATATCCCTTTATTAGTAATCTACACGGACCTTCATGACCGGTTATGCTAGCAGATAAACCTAGATGTTGAGATTAGGAGTTGTATGCATTCATTAGAGGTCAAACAGATTAATCAAGCTAATATTGCTACTCCATGGAACCTTAGAGATAATATTTAGGTTTAATACAATGTAAAAGTGCCTCATAACCATAGGGTTAAGGTCAAAACTCAGAAATCATTTGTTTAGATAGACTAGTCTAACACCTCCATTAAAGAAATGCCACTAGAAGGTAGAACGGTGAGTAAATTGAGAATTAATGGTACCTCAAACCCTTATGGAAGAGGTTATCATGATTTTTAAGAACCTTTTGGTCACATTAAATTCTAGGAGAGTTCCCAAAGTTAGTACTTTTAGTCTGTAGACACCCAAAGGCTATCTAGAAAGCATGATTCTCACCAAAGGAGCATTTTCACATGATCATAACTATACAAAACATCCACATATAAGGATAACCACTTTAGGATAGGTAAATGGGTATTTTAACATGAATTTAGTGCAATTGGTTCAAAGTTTTAGGCCCTAACCTCTATGAACCATATTTAAGAGTCTTAGACACTCTTAAACCCCTTTAAAACCCTAACAAGGACCTAATTAGATATATTTGGTGAGATATGTAGCTACATAGGTAGAAACCACTTGAAAAACACCTATAACATATTTTCAATTTAGAGGATTCCATGTCTATGGTACTTGATTGTATGGATGTTGTACAAACACCTCCAAAAATTATATTTTTTCAAAGTTTTAAATGGAAAATAGGATGCATGACTTAGTTAAGAGTTATAAATCATAGGGAGTGTTGGTTTTATACTTATCCTACCTCTTTAAAGATATAATTATTCATTTGTCTACCTATAAATACCTCTATAACTCCCCATAAATAGTTCATTTGTAGACATGAGAGAGTAAGTGGCCTAGTTGTCTAGGTGAAGTAGGGTTGTAGGTATACAATGATTTTAAGATTTCAATCATGGTGATATACATTTTTATAAGAATTTGAAATTCCTATCCATAGGTTTATAAGGTATTTTGCAGGTTTCATGGCAACCAAACACGAGAAATTAAACTACTAGGCCTAATTGGCTTATTTAGCCTACTTGGTCAATAAAGAGGGTTGAAGGTCGACATAGAGAGGATATTGAGGGAGTTAATGTAGGTTTATCACCATGAAAATTATTTTAAGGGGTGATAAAATGCACTTCACATCCACTATGAATCAATAAAGGTAGTTTTAAGGCTAGTTACTATGCATGAGAAGACTAGTAGGTTTTTCAATGCCTCAAAGGCCTAATTACACCCCATTTGCATCATGTAACTACCTCAAGAGAAGTAAATGACCCATTTTGGGTGCGATCATGTTCTATAGGAATTAAAACAAGGTATTTAAATCCCCACCACTTCACCTCAATGCCAAAAGGGAGTCATTGAAGAACATCAATGTATGAAAGGTGTAATGGTGATGTTGTAACTACCATATGGACACCTTGATCTCTTCATGGCCTATATTATTCCTATATTCTTATTTTCTCTCTCATGAACATTCTATATATTGAGGCATTGATCTCTTTATTTTCATCCTTTAGCTAGGTATAGCAAAGCTCTACAAAAATTATACTTTGTGTCTTGAATCAGTAGAAAAGAACAGTTACAGACCTTTTGTTTTAGTAATAGTGTGTATTTTGATAGTTTATTTGTAGAATGCATAAGTTTCATTATAGTTTATAGGTCCTTTCATGCACCTAATGTCATATTTTCATTCTATGTAGGTTGTATGAAGTGTTGATAGGTGGTAGCATTTTTGAAGTGTTTATGGGCTATTAGTGTCTTGTGCAGACCTATATCCTTAGTCTTCAAGATAAAAACTTTTGACTTGACCTTCATAAGAAATATTCATGCCTAGGACTATGTTAACATGTTTGATCATATATTATCTTTCATCAACTTCATAAGTGTGTCTAAGCAACAATCAAGAGATGATAGTTAAATATTGTTGCATCAATACTTTTAGTGTAGGTCTCTTTCTAATTTTTCACCTTTACCCTTTTCATCCCAATATAATTAGGTCTTAGAATGATAATTCAAGTTGATAAATAGGTGAGATAGCCCCATAATCTATAGGTTTGAGCTAGACTATAGGTAGCCCACAACCTTTAGGTCAATCCCATGTTAGTCAAAGTTTGAGGTGGATTTGAAGAGTCTTCTTCAAGAGGGTGCAACTTGGGTTGATAATAGTTTTGTCACACTTGCTGGACCAACTTTCAATTTCCTTGAGACATGATTTGATAACTATGGAGGACATTTTAAAGCTATTGACATTCAGTGGTAGATCTACATATAATTACATGCAAAAAGTATCCACTAGATCTTCTTCAAAAGTTAAGAATATTGAGTTTGTTGAATTGTCATTGGATATTTCTAGAAGAAAGAGTTTCCCTAGATTCAATCCTAATCCTACAGCTCCCAATTTTCCCAATTATGTCAATTATGCCCAAATAAATTCTACTATAAGTCCTTTAATCCTAATGGCCAGCCTAAGATGCAAATTTTTGTGCCTTTTAATGGTGGCAGTCCCTTAAACCTTAACAAATTTGATGATATCCCAGTTTTTTCCCTTAAAAGTCTTCCCTACTTTATATTAGAGAACTCAATCACCCCTATAGATCACATAATAAACAACCAATCTATGCTCAGTACATAACATAACCCAAGAGAATGTGGTTATGAGACTTTTGGTAACCTCCTTGAGGGGTAAATCACTCTAGTGGTATAAGGGTCTCACACTTGCATAAATAAACACATGGGATGAGTTTAAATATCACTTATGTAAACACTTTGAGGATAGGAGTGACCATGTCTCCTTGGTAGATCAACTCATTTCAATAAAAAGAGCCCTCCATGGATTCATGGTAGATTTCAATTATATGTTTCAAAAAACTTGGGATAGCATTCCTACCATCATCAAGACCACCCCTAACTATGCCTTCTTATACTATCTAAGTGCCTTAAACTCTGATGCAGTTGTTATGATATGGTCAATGGGGGGGACTACCTCATCAAAAGCCTATGAGATAACCATAAGAGCTAAAAACTACCTAATTCAAGCAAGAAAACTTAATCTTAGGCCTCTCATGACCTTATTCCCAAAAATTCAACCCCCTATCCCCACCATTGCTCCATTACTAGCCCCAACTAATCAGGATCAATCAAATGGCATCTAAGTAGATAGGTTGGGGAAGATAGAGGGACTGCTCAAGGCCCAAAATAGCAAACTAGTAGCTTTGGAGAGGTAGCATAATCCACCTTATAAGCCTTATCAAGCCCCCTACCAAGCTCCTTATCAGTCCTACCCATAAAATAGGCCTCCTTATCAGCCTAACTAACAAGGCCAAGGGTAGATTACATAGGCAAGACCCTACAATAGTTTTAACCTTAATGCTACCAATAGTTTTAGGGTTTTGGTGCTAATTCAAAACAACTATGCATAAGAAGGTCAGTGGTCTACTCCATGGGGACAATCTAGTGAGATGACAATGGCTCCAAGTGGTGAAAGATGTCAGACATCCTATATGTAGAAGGGTCATGCCTTTCAAACATATGATAACATGCCTCCTTCACAACACAAGGAAGGTTCCCTCATGCCTCATGGAGATAATCCTTTCATGACCCCAACTAAAGTGCCAAATCAACAAGGGGGAAGTAGAAGTAAGGCACCCTCTAAAGCCACTTTTACAAATTTTCAAGAAGGTGAACATACATTTGAGCAAGTGGCAGCAAATTAGGGTCAGAATGTGCTTAAGGCAGACAACTCGATTATAGCCCACATAAGGGCTAAGAGATGGATAGTTGATGAGAGTTTGGGGTAATCTAAGGCAATTCCTACACCTTCCTAAATAAATAAAGGGGTTATCACTCAAGGTGTAGCAAACACTTCCAACTTAACAAATACCATAAGGACATAGGCAACATCAAAAATGTCCTTTTATTCCCCAAGTTACTCAAGTTCTAAATGATGCTTTTACTTTTAAGTTGTATCCCAAGATAGTCAGCTCTCCCTTTAGCATTGTGGACTACATTAAGAAGGCCCATGGCAATATTCTTATGTGGGATTCTTTACTTATTCTAGGGTAAAATGATATCCTTCAACAAGAAATCTCCAAGCTTCATGTCATGGATAAACAAGTTGATAAGGTAAGTACACTCTTTGTTAATAGTATTCAACCTCATGAATCCCAAGCACCTAAATTAGTCAAGCCACCTCCTTTATATTTATAATTCATAATAGGATATTCCCTTGTTCACAATTGCATGAAAGATAGTGGTACTAATACTTTTTCCATGCCCAAAGCCATAGATGATAAGTTAGAACTCAAATATTAACCTAATTAAAAAGAAGTTTTGTAATTGGATGGGTCTCCCATAAAGACTATAGGTGTTCTTAAGGACCTCAAAATTATATTGGTTACTTACCCTAATTGTACCATATCTCAAGATGTCATGGTAGTTAACCTTCCTCCCTATTTCGATCTATGCTTGTCTAGGGATTCCACTACTAAATTTGGGGGTATCTCTCTTATAACTGGTCATACATGATCTTTAGGACTAGGTATGGGGCAAGGGTTACCATAAGGTCTAAACATATTTCTAGGTTCTACTTAGAACCCTACATGCCACACATGTCCAATGTCAACTACACTATCTTAGGAGAAGACGAACATATCAATGATCAAGAGTCTAAAGAACCACTTGAAGGCATCTCATATCTACTCTTTGATGAGTGGGTAGCAAATAACCATGGTTATGAGCCCAAAAATAACTTTCAATAGGCAAGCCTAAGTGTGTATTATATACATGAAGAAGGAGTTATTATGTCTAGTCTCACTATCCCAAGTGAAGAGCATGAAGGCATGTGGATTTTATTCTTTGATGAATCAAGATCAAAGAATGGAAGTGGGGTAGATATTATGCTTGTCTCCCCTTCTAATCAGAGATACTATTCTACCTTAAGGTTTTAGTCTAGTTGCACATCAAACACTATAGAATATGAGTCCCTCATTCATGGGTTACAATGGGCAAGGAGAAAAGGTATTAAACTCTTACAAACAAAGGGAGACAATGACCTAGTGGTGCAGTAGGTAAGGGGTATAAGTACAATCAAAAAACCACTTTTGAAAGCCTACAAGTACTGATTTTTAGACCTCTTAGAAAACTTCCAAGCCTTTAACATATGTTTCATACCTAAAGAGTCAAATCATCATACAAATTGATTAGCTACCATTAGTGCATAGTATGACATACTTGATGGAGATAAAGATACCAAAAGGTAGTCACAAATCAAGGTGGTGTGCAAGACCTTAGTCCCTAATAATGAGGTAAGTTAGTAGGTTTTTTAGATTAATAGTCATATTATTTTATTTCTCCAACATAAAACAAAATTATACATAAAGAACTAAAGAAAGCTATAACATTAGTTTGGTGATCAGATTATCTAATTGAGGGAAAATAAATTACCTAAGGGTTTGGTGACATTGAATAGTATCTTCAATGAAGATGACTAGTTAAGGAAGGACAAGGTGAGTATCTCTACCAAAGAGGAGCATTATGAGAAAGTTGTTATAATCAAAGATAAATTGATTAATTTGGGGAAATTGAATACCAAATATATGAGAGCTGCCTTTATAGTATTATGTTAGGATTTTACAGATGTATTTGTATGGGAGTACCATGATTTGAAAGGGATTGACCCTAGGTTGGTAGAACATACTATAGATTTGGAGGAGAATGTAAAATTAGTAAGGTAGAAATAAAGACCAGTAAACCCCAAAGTTAAGCTCCTCATGAGAAAGGAGTTGACAAAATTCATTGAATCTAAGATCATATTCCCTATTAAACATTCTTCAAGGGTGGCAAATCATGTGCCTATAAGAGAGAAGAATGGGGAGATAGGTTTGTGTGTTAACTTTGGAGACCTCAACAAGGTGTCTTTGAGAGATAATTACCCCCTATATTTCATGGATTATATTATTTATAAGTTTTTAGGCTCTCAAAGGTTCTCTTTATTTGATGGGTATAATCAGATATTAGTGAGAGAAGAAGATAGACACAAGACTACCTTCATAATAAAGTGGGGTACTATGTATACATGAAGATGCCCTTTAGACTATCCAATATAGGGGCAGCCTTCTAAAGGGCAATGAATGTAGCCTTCCAAGGGATCATCAATGATATGGTGCTCATCTACCTTGATGAAATCCATGTATTCTCAAAGGAACCTAAAGATCACATGACACACTTGAGATTAGTGTTTGATAGATGCAGGTATTTTGGGGTCTCCTTGAACCCCAAAAAATGCATATTTATAGTCCATATAGGCAGAATTCTATGACATATTATGTCAAAGGATGGCCTCTACATTGACCATGAGAGGATAGAGGCAATCTTAGCCTTACCCCTACCCAAGAACAAGAAAGGATTACAAAGCTTATTAGGAAATATTAACTTCATAAGGAGAGTCATTCCAGGATTTGTAGAGTTGGTGAAGCCACTCCCTCATATGCTCAAGAAGCACAAGGAGTTCTCATGGAGCTAGGAAGGAAAAAGAAGTTTTGAGGACATCAAGCAGTTCATCTCCCAAGCTCCTACCCTTCTTATCCATAACTTTAAAAAAGATTTTTTCATGTATGCCTTCTCCACAGTTAATTCCATTTTGTTATGCTTATGCAACAAAATGATGAATGACTAGAACAACCTATTGCTTTCTTCACTCAAGCATTATAAGGACATGAATAAAGATACACCTTTTTTGAAAAAAATGACCTTGCTATCATGAGAGGGCTAAAAAAACTCAAACACACGGTGTCTAGTAACAAGGTCTTTATAATGGTTGTTCACCCAAGTATAAAGGATTTCATACATAATAAGGACTTAATTGAGATGAGGGTTGGTTGGGTGACTAAGTATATGGAATATGCTATTGAATTGAGGGTTACCAAACTGATCAGAGGTAGGTGACTCTATGAATATCTTATAGTAGAGTTTAAAGAAGAGAAATAGATGGTGTTGGTAGTCCATGATAGTCAGTAAGTAGCTATAAACATGACCCCTCTTAGTTAGACCAATGATGTTGTGAAGTTTATTAAAATAGGTAAATGTCCCATGGGCTTAGATAGGAAAAAAATAAGACACTTTAGACTGCAATCCATCCCTTACATCTTGGTGTATGGAGTGTTATTCAAGAATAACATAGGAGGTATGCTTTTAAGGTGTGTTGAATTAATTCAAATTGATAGGTTATTAGAATAGTTTCATGATGGGCCTCTAGGTGGGAAATTTTTAGCCAATACGATAGCTTCCAATATCATTAGAGTAGACTACTTTTGTCCCACCTTATTCAAGGACTCACATGTTTAGGTCAAAAAATGTTCTAAGTGTGTTATGTTCACTGGTAAACAAAGATTAGTTGCCTTACCCCTACAACCCATCCAAGTTGAACAACCCTTCATGCAATGGGGATTATATTTTATAGGCATGGTCCATCCCTTCTCTAGTTTTTAGCATTAGTTGGTTCTAATAACCATTAATTACTTTTCTAGGTGGGTGGATGTAGTTGCACTCAAAGAAGTTAATGAGAACTCAATTATGGAGTTTTATGATAGTCTTGTGACTAGGTTTGGAGTCCCATTTACTATTATATAAAATAATGACTTAGAATTTAGTAGTAATAAAGTGTGTGATTGGGACCTTAACCATGGCATTTATCTCAAATATTCCTCCAACTAATACCCACAAGGTAATGGACTAGCAGAGTCCACCAACAAAAACTTGATAAAGATCATCAAGAGGACAATGGAAGATAGTTAAAGAGAATGGCACATAAAGTTGAAAATTTTTGTATGGGTAGATAGATTCATTCCTAAGATGTCTACCAGTCACTCTCATTACCTCTTTGTTTATGGTAGAGAGGAAAAACTACCCATCTCACTTGAGATGCCAACCTTAGAGCTTGCACACCAACTTGAGCTCATGGAAGATGATTCAATGGAAGTAAGAATGAATGAGTTGAGAAAGTTAGAAGAGTCAAGGGAAAGTGTTATGAATGTTATGTGGTTCAGTAAGCATGAATTCAAGAGATAAATTGATAAAATAGATTCATCAAAGACCTTTCAATAAGCAGACATAGTGCTTAAGTGGGATGAATACCGTGCCAAGCCAGGTAAACACTCAATTTTTGGCAGTCCTTAGAGTGGACCATATGTCATTACAAGTTAAAATGAGAGTAATTTTTTCCAAATATATTTATTAAATGGTGAGGAAATCCCCATCCCTATTGATGGGATGTTCCTCAAGTACTTTTATTAGTTAACATCATGTCCTCTTATACATAGTAGTTAATATTTATCTCCTTCCTCTAAGTGCTTCTACACATGCTTGGTAGTTGTTACTTTATCTTAAGTTGTTTTCTATTGTGTGTATTGTATTTTCTTGTCTCTTTTTTGGTGTCATGTTGTGTCTCTTTGAGTCTTAAGGTCTATAAGGTATTAGGCAGAGTCTATGTGCGATCAAAGATCCATTTGCTAATCATGAAGATTAAATTAAGAAGTTTTGAGTTCCCTTAACCAAAAGGTTCATCAAGACGGCTAACTCACCAAAAATTTTGACCACTTTCTAGTCCTAAACCTAGAAATGGGTCAAATTAAAGTCTTAGAGTGTTGATCTACCATTAGTTCTCATGGTTTCCATTCACCCTTGTGAGATTGGGTTGTTCAAATAAGTTTGATATCTTTTCATTTTATAAGATGCTTGATGATTCCCCTCACCTCTATTTCAAATTATATTAGATGTTTTTTATAATGTTTGAAAATGTATAAAGGTCCTTGGTCAGTCTTGATAAGGCCTCAACATTCAAAGGTGCCATCGTGGAGGTGAGTTGATAAGGCAGCAAGTAAAGAGTCATGAACGTCTCTAATTTGCTCAATCATGTAAGGTATGATCCATTTTAAATATTTTTAAAACATTATGAAAGTGTTTTGGGGCCCAATTAAAGTCCTTAATAAGTTCTAAAAGTTTCCTCATATGTGTGGCATGATATTCATTTGTTATGTCTCCTTAAGGTCATGTATGTGTCCTAAAAGCAAGATTTTTGACCATAATGAGACCTTGTTTGAGCATGATGGGCCACTAAACCACCATCCATGCCTTCAAGATTTTTCATGGATTTCATTAGGCCATCACTAAGGAATTTCATGCATTATTAAACCCCATTCCCACAAATTTCAATGTTTAATTACCTATAATAGGGCCCACACATGCCAAATTATGCCTTTTCAAGTTCCCCAATTCATACCATAGACTTTAATATATCACCAAACTCCTATTTCCTGCCATCCTACCTAGTAACAATGGATTTTGGTATGAAACATGAGAAAATGTAGGGAAGTTACAAGTTTGAGAGGTTTTTAGAAAGGTGTGAATCTATATAATATGAACTGACTTAGGTGGAGTCAAGATCTATAGGGTGAAGTCAATAATGGCATGTGTGGAAGAAAGTAGAGTGTTTCAGTGCTTGACGAGCTCAAAACTGATCTAATGTTGCATCAATTTCATTAGTAGTCTTAGAGATCACTTTAGGTTTGTGCTCAAATCATATGAAGGAGAGAGAATGAAAACCCAAGCTCTTGGTCAGAGAAAGTAGAATTGGTCACCTTTCACCCATGGGCATTGGTTTTAGGATTGGTTCCTTGAGTTCTATGAACATTCATTAAGAACTTAAGGGGTCTAAATATTTTTCATATCTATACAAGGAAAATGGAAGAAGATGATTTTGATGGATTTTTGGATTATTTGGCTAAACCAATGGTTATTCTTGTTTCATCAGATGTTAAAATAATTTCTCATGGCATCTTCAATGTTCATCCCACATGTGTGAGCTTATGGAACCAAGAAACATCTAAACTAACACATTCTATAGTCTATAGGTAGAGTTGGATGGTAAAGTGAAGTGTTGAGTGCCCCCACCTAAAGGTTAATAATATTGAAGGACCAATAAGATGTTTCAAAATTTCATGTCTCTTTATCCAAGTTGATATTTACATCAATCTGTTACTCTCTCAAGGTGTCTTCAAAGGAAAGGGTACATACACATTTGGATTCACTATATGGGAGCACTATGTGTTATTTAATGGTACCTTCAAAGCTTTCAAACACAATCAAGAATATGAAATGGAGTGTTAAAATCATGATAATTTTCCATTATATCCTTATGTGCATGTTCTTAACCTCCATGATAGCCCCAATGGCCTTGAAACCACCTTCTTTCCTCCAAAGCTTTCCAGAGTTACTTTAGCATAAGTTAAGGTTTCTTACGCAATATTAAGGTTCTTCGAAGAGGCTTAGGTTTCACTTTTGACTATGTATGCCTTTTTCCTATCTCTAAAGTGTAATGTTTTGATAGGTATGCATAGTAGGATCTCTAAGGTTCCTTTGGGTTGTCTTAAGTAGGCCCTCATATTCCATTTCAAGCCATGAATAGACCCCTAGCATTTCATGACTCTTTCACTGTCATTTCACTATGGTTTAGGCCCTACGCTCCATATTCAAGTCTCATACCACCCCACTATCATCCTCATCAAGTCATACACCCATCTTTCTAAGCCTAAACCATGAGAGGTAATCCTAGATACCCCTTGTAACCATCAAGAACCACAAGGTCATAGGAGGATAGATCTATATAGCCATATACCCTACTAAAGAAGCAAATGGTCACCTACAGGAAACCATTTCAAGCCAACTGAGCAAGAACCTTCAAGATTAATGTGTATGGGCCACCCTTGGGAATAGAGAATGGATACCTTAGGGAAATGGATGAGGATATTAAAAAGGGTCACAAATCTTTAAATAATTTTTAGGTCTCTCTTCTCTCATAGAAGCATGTTGTTCAGACCCCTCGTAGATAGTCAAAATTTATAAGTGAATGCCTACAACACTGTTGGCATGTATGGAGATGCACATCTTGCTTATGGTAAGAGTAAGTATTCATGTATAAAAGGTTAAGATTCATAATGAGTAAATGAAAAAAACTTGGTGATCATTCCATCCAAAGGGAAATAAGACACCAAACATAGGCCTAAGGGTAACATAGGCCTAATTGGGCATAAATCCTAAGCCTAAGAGGGAGAAAGCATACAAAGGAAGAGGATGTTGAGAAATTACACCTAAGGGTTTCATTATGCCTGAGTAAAATGATTAATATCCTAATCCCATTAGCATTTCAATAGACAAGAGGCAAATTTTTCTAAAGACCCCTCATGCTACCAATCACTCAGACTTGCAGGCAACCTACATCTAGTCATGGTAAAATTATTATTTGAGGTCTTTGTAAGTATGACCAATCTTTAAAATTTAGTAAAATAGTCAATGTGAGTGGTTAAAGGTGTCCATAGTCCCATTTTGTTCAAAAAATTAGTGGGTATACCCACTATTTTATCATAGACCTAGTTTAGTATGTTGACAGTCGATACTAGGGCTAGGTAACTGATTTGATAGTCTTAAATTGCTCATAGGCAGGCTAAAATTCATGTGGGGTTTCTAAATAATTATTAGATGATGTTGAATTCCTTCACACACCCTCTAGGTTAATCAGCATTTGATATGTCAATCAGATGCCCTTGAGATCAAGCCAAAGGAGATAGAACTCAAATCTGGCCTTACACCCTATTCTCATTTTGGAATACATCCAAGTACGTACAATAAGATGGATGACCATGAGGGATATAGATAATGTTTTAGAGCCTAAAAGAATAATTTAAAGTGAAAGGAAATAATAAAAAGGTTAGAATAGTCTCAAGACACTTCTTGAATAACAAAGTTCCAACACAGCCAGCTTGAGGTGCACCTTTAAGTATACATACACTCCACCACAAAGGGGCATAGACTCAGGGCTCTTGGAGAAATTCAAGTATTCTTATGGACTAAAAATCCATAAAATATTGACAGTCATTAAGGGGCTCAACTTTATGAATGATCCATAATAATTTAACCTGCTAAAATTGGACAACAGAAAGCTCGAGGGTCACCTTTCAACACTTGTCTCTCCACACACCTTTTGCATGAGATCCCAAGCTATTAAGGGAAGATGAAGGGGTAAATGTACTACCATTTCATGGTAATTAGTTTTAGTTTGGATTTTTTTACTTTATGAACCATCCTTAATATGGTGGATGTCCTAAACCCTAGATAATACCTGATGGTGAATTATTACCTCAAAACACATCCAAACGGAGTTGTACGATTTTGAAATGGTATTTAAGGTCCCCTCAAGTCTTTTGAGCATCATGAAGACCCATTGATTAACACGTGTATGAATAAAATTATATGAAATAGGCCTGAGAAGGCTAATTTGGGCCTAAAATCAAATAAATGGAAAGTGTTTGTGTGCATCATGATGTTTAGGAGAGATAATGGGTCCTAAATATTATAAATATCCCTTTAGCAATCATTTGTAGGGACCTCCATGATTGATTCTACTAGAAAATTGACCCAGATGTTGAGATTAAGAGTTATATGCATTCATCAGATGTCAAATGGATTAATCAAGCCAATATTTCTACTCTATGTAACCTTAGATATAATCTTCAAGTTGAAGATAATGTAGATGTGCCTCATAACCCTAGGGTTATGGACAAAACTTAGGAATCATGTGTTCAGACAGAATAGTCTAACACTTCCATTAGAGCAATACCACTAGAAGGTGGAGCAATGAGAAAATTGAGAAGCAATGGTACGTTAGACCTTCATGGAGGATGTCATCGTGATGTTTAGGAAACTTTTAGTCACTTTGAATTTTAGGAGAGTTCTCATAATTAGTCCTTTCAGTCTACAGACACCCAAAGGATATTCAGAAGGCATGCTTCTAACCCAAGGAACATTTTCACATGCTCATAATTGTAGGCAACCTCTACATGGAAGATTATTCACTTTAAGAGAGTTAAATGGCTTTATCAACATGAATTTAGTGTAATTGGTTTAGAGGTTTAGGCCCTAACCTCTATGAACCATCGTTAAGAGTCCTAGGTACTCTTAAACCCCTCTAAAACCCCAATTAGAGATATTTGGTGAGAGATACATCTACATAGGCAAAAACCACTTGAAAAACACCTGGAACATGTTGTCAACTCAGAGGAAGCCATGTCCATGATACTTGATTATATAGATGTTGTATAAATACCTCCAAAAAAATTAAGTTTTTAGGGTTTTAAGTGGAAAATGGGATGAAGGACTTAGTCAAGAGTTATAAATCATAGGGACTGTTTGTTTGAGAATTATCCTACCTTTCTAAATTTGGATATGTTAATTTATCTACTTGTAAATGCCTCTATAACTCCCCCCAAATAGCTAGTCTACAAATGTGAGAGAAAAATTGGCCTAGTTGTCTAGGTGAAGCAGGGTTGCAAGTATACAATGATTTTAAGAGTTGAATCATGCTGTGAAACACTTGTCTAATCATGTGCCATGCCTATCCACAAGTTCTTAAGGTCTCTTTCAATTTTTATGGTAAAAAAACACTAGCAGTCGAGATACTAAGCCTATTTGGCCTACTTGGTCAAAAAAGAGGGTTAAAGGTTGGCATAGAGAGGATATTGAGGGAGTTAATGCAAGGTTATCACCATGAAACTAATGTTAAGGGGTGAAAAAATATAATTCACATCCACTATGAAGGAATGGATGCAGTTTCAAGGCTAATCAATATGCATGAGAAGATTAGTGGGTTGTTCAATGCCTCAAAGGCCTAATTGCACCCCATTTGCATCATGTAACTACTTAAAGAGAAGTAAATGACCCCTTTTGGGCATGGTCATGCTTTTTATGAATTAAAACAAGGTGTTATAGCCTTCACCACCTCACCTCAATGCCAAAATGGAATCATTGAATAACATCAATGCATAGGAGTAATGGTGACTATTATAACTACCTTATGGCCACCTTGGTCTCTTCATGGTCTCTCCTATGCCTAGATTCTTCCTTTATCTCTCATGAACATTTTATATATTTATTAATTGAGCTCTTTTTTCTCATCCCTCAGCTGGGTATAGCAAAGCTCTATCAAAATTATACCTTGTGCCTTGAATCAATAGAGAAGAATAGTTACGGACCTTTTTTTTTACTGTTAGTCTTTATTATGATAGTTGATTAGTAGAATGTATGAGTTTCACTATATTTTATAAGTCATTTTATGCGCCTAATTTCATATTGTCATTCTATTAAGGTTGTATGAAGTTTTAATAGGTGGTATCATTCTTGAAGTGTTGATGGGCTAGTAGTGTCTTGTGCATACCTATATCCGTAGTCTTCAAGTTATAGACTTTCCACTTAACCTTCATATGAAATATTCATGCCTAGGATTGTGTTAAGAGGTTTTATCATATATTATATTTTATCATATCCATAAGTGTGTCTAAGGAACAATCAAGAGAGGATAGTCAAGTATCAGTGCATCACCACTTTTAGTGTAGGTTTCTTTCTAAGTTTTCACCTGTACCCTTTTCATCCAAATAGAATTAGGTCTTATAAAGATAATTCAATTTGATAAATCAGAGGACATATCCCCATAAGCTATAGGTTTGACCTGGACCATAATTATCCCACAACCTTTAGTTCAATCTCATGTTAGTCCATGTTTGAGGTGCATTTGAATAGTCTTTTTCAAGAGGGTACAACTTGGGTTACTAACAGGTCCTTTACAAGAGATATTATATCCTATAGCTCTATGAGGACTTATAATTTACTACTAAATTGGCCCATTTGATTTATTTTTAACTATAATTCATTCCTTCCCAACTACATTGATTAGATCGATGCAATTTTAAACATTATGATGCAGTCTTCACAACAAAGTCACCCTTGTCCACCTAATTCAAGATTAGTCAACATGTTTAGAACTAAATTGAGTTGTTCAATGGTGTTGACTTAATATTTAGGATGGATTAGGATAATTCACCACTATAAATAAAATTTATCATTTAAATCCATTAGATAAGAACATTAATTTTCAATTACTATTGCTCGCACTTCTGCCCCAAGTCTACATTTTGAAAAAATTATTACATAGATCTTGTCTTGAAGGAAATATTGTATTATGGAGTCTTTGATTAATGGGAGGAATAATTTTATTAAATATCTTGATTTATCCTTTTATATCCTTACAACCACATTAATCTTTTACAAAACACCATTGGCATAGGGAAGATTGAGGTTCGACAGGTCTTATTCAAGGTAAATATATTCTAACCCTGGATCTTTTAGTTGATTGATATAAATTACGTAATTGCTTACTTAATGAATTTATATCTCCTTATTTAAAATTATCTACACTTATACTCATTTTGGCTATAGGATTGTTTTAAATTTCCACTTATCCACCTTAGGTAACCTAGGCCCCATTTACCTATCAAGGTTCATTGCCCATTTTGATATGTTTCTAACCCTTCCCCCTTAATAATATTGTTTGATTGTTACTTAAAAAACAAGATACCTAGCTAGGTATATTTCATTGTGTTTATTTCCTAGATGCTTTGGAACCCTTTCTATTGACATTGTGTTGTAGGTGTTCCTCTTGCTAGGTTTGCATATCCATTTGGTCATATCTTGATTTATTAAGTAGCAATGGGATCTTTTTATTTTCCTTCTCCAAGTTTAGATATTTAAATAGGATGGTTTCAGTTGAATCCTATCTCATTGCATACAAATACAATCATTGGATAGTTCTTGGTGACCTTGTAGAAAACTTTATCCCTTATGTACACAATTCCCAATGTTCAAGTTATAAATTCTTAGGTTAGCCAATCTTCTCATTGGACCTAACCTCATCAACAATAAGATGATATTACTTTAAGCATATATAAGTCTAATTATGTCCCAAATTTAATTACAAAATAAGGATATACATATACCATGCATGAAGTGTATCATTAGACCAAGGCGTAACCCAAGAATATAATCCAAAGACTAGAACCATGTTTTACCACAAGGTGTCTAATTCCCAAATGTTTTTCAATGTCCAACATTTTTGAACTAGTAAAAAAGTGTTTAACATCTATAAAAACTCATTCTTCAAGAGTTTTCACCTATTTCATATATGTTTAACATTTATTATTCAAAGTTTCCTCTCCCAATCTCGGATCCAAAGCTAGACTAAATCCAAATAAATATATCTTCTAATGTTTGTTCATAATGTGATAAATCGTTAATTTATACAAAATTATTTTATAGTTGGTATTAAAGATCCAAGAACATAGTTCTAATATTTTTTATTTAAAGTAAGATCTCCATTCCCCAAAATATAATGAAAATCAACAAAGCAAGGGTAAATTCAACCAGAATACAAACCTTAATTTCCAACTTAGGGATCTTGAAATTTAAGGTACTCTAGATTTTTTGTTGTCCTAACGAGTATTAAATTCCATCATAAGGTTTTGTTTTACCTAAAATTATATTAATGTAGCACTAACATTTAATTAGATATACTAATAAAATATAATTTGGCTATGAATTAGCATAATATGGTGAAAAATATGTTTTGATAACTATGATTTTGACAAACATGTTTGACATGTGTAATAACAAATGTAAGAGTGTAAAGAAAGAATTAACTTATATAAATCTACAAAGATAGCTTAACAATGGGGTTATGTAGATCTAAATAGATAGCTTACCTACGTATGTGTGTGAAATAGTGATATATAGATCTAAATACTCTTTCTCATAGCTTAACCTTGGCACAATCATGCAAATGTAATAATACTTCAGATTCTTGAGGAATAAAAATATCAATTATATTCCAACTACAAAAATATTATAGAGATTCATATTTATACATGAAAACATACTCATAATAGACCCTACATAATAGGGAGGATAATATCAATCAAAACAAATAATCTCCCAAATATTACACAGGAGTTACAATATCCAAGATTAAAAGATTTTTAGATTTACTAACCCAAATTAACCTACCTAAGATTACCTATGGTGAGTAATCATAGTTTACTCATGTATAAACTAATTAAAATCTACTATGAGTAATAAAAGATTACTCATTTGTCTAACTATGGTGAATTAATCACCCTAATATCCCCCCCCTTAATTTAGTATTCTCTCAAGTGAACAGGAGATAAATTCTCTGAATGCCTCAAATTTTTCTTGTGCAAGAGCTTTAGTAAAAACATATGCATCTTGTTTATCTGTCAATTAATACTGGAGATAGATGTTTTAGTTATAAACATGTTCACAAATGAAATGAACTTACACCTCCATGTGTTTAGTGCATGCATGAAATACTAGATTTCGAATAAGATTCACTACTCCTTCATTGTCTACATGAATAATTATTGGTTGATTATGTGGTAATCCAAATCCTTCAGGTATAGATCTAAGACAAATCACTTCACAGATAGTTCCTCCTACTACACAATATTCTGATTCTATAGAGGACCTTGAAACACAATTTTACTTCTTACTCCCCCATGATATCGGTCTAGATCCTAAAAAGAATACAAAACTGAAGTAGATTTCCTATAATCAGTGTTCCCTATGTTGGTTGAATATTTTGTCGATCAGCGTACTGATAAAAAAAATAGGTCTGATCAGCCAAAGTAGGAAGATTAGTCATCCAAATGTGTAGGTTTACCACATCAGAAGGGGACTTATCTCTCCTCTCATCAAGGGGAGGTTCCCTATAGGTATGCTATATATATATATATATATAAACAAAAAATAATACTCAGGGGTAGGACAAACCATCCATCTCTCTTTTTTTAGAGATGATGCATGCGGATCAAAGGAAAAACTCAAGGGAAATGACAGACAGGACTCCTCTTCTTTCAGAAGTACTATTTAGCAAACCACAAGAATACTCTTGGTAGTAATAGTAAAATGTAACAAAGGATGTACTAACCAGCAAATCGAGATGTAGCACAATGTCTTCACCTAGATTGCTCAAGAGTAAGATACGAAGGACAATGAGGGCACAAAGTCACCCTAAGGTCCTTTACACAGAAATGAAAAGAAAACACACTAAAGGCAATCATGGGGGCACAAAGTCTCTCCACAGTTGACTCTTTAAGACATCTTCTTGACTGTTGTCACTAATTATGCTTATTGAATTAAAGGAATAGAAGATATATTGAAGAAAAAGATATAAGAACAGTTTCCTCAACAACAAAGATATAACAGCACAAAGTCTGAAAAACCACTTGCTTTCTTATTCCAGTAACAAAATATGATTAGCAATCTGAGCTCAAAGTCTCAGTAATGCCTTACAATTTGGGCAGAGTTTCATTCTAATTATCAAAAAAGAGATCCTTATTACAATAGAAGAGAGTCCCTTATATAGCCTCTTCAAGAAGGACTCAGGAACAGTCATATATCATTTTGCATTGGAATCTATTAAGAAGACACGCTGGAACTTAGGGGCATTTTACCCATTTGATTTTATCAATGCAGGGAAACAAGTAACGCTTATTGAAAGTTTGCAACTTTCAATGTCCACCTGGTGATCTGATCTTATCTTCATCATGCCTCCTTTTCTAGTTAATTGAATCGGGTCCTGGATTTAGTTTGTTGTTCTGTTCTTTCCCACTTTTTGCTGGTCTTGGCCTTGAAATCTATGAATGTATTTTGGTCTGTATGTTCAAAGGATCAATGGCTAGTTCACTATGTTGAATTTGACATTTTCAAGTGCATCATTCCTTTGTCCTCTTTTGGATTTTTTGTTTGGCACCTTTCCAGATTGAACTTGCCCTTTCGGGCCTTAAGAAATGACTCATTTTAAGTCGAGAAGAGCCTCCCACAAGGGTATCTACCCTTCGAGCAGTCTTTGAATAGCCTTTGGGATTCTTCGGGAAACTCGTTGAACTTTGGTGATGAACCAACTATTGAACCCTTCCATTGAACCACGGCTTTGAACCATTCCGTTGAACCAAGGCTTTGAACCATGTGTTTAAACTAAGACATTGAACCAACCTTTGAACCAAGTTTTGGTTCAACGGTTCAAACAAAACCTTGAACTGACTGACGAACCATTTGATTAAACCAAAGAATGAATCAAAGCGTTGAAACAAAGCAGATGAACCAAATGTTGAAACAAAGCAGATGAACCAAATGTTGAAACAAAGCATTGAACCGCTTGATTGAACCCGCCTTTAAACCATTTGATGTTGAACCAAAGGATGAACCAAACATTGAAACTGTTGTTGATGCTTGCTAATGGAAATTTTTATTTGAACCAAGGTGATGAACCAATTCCAAAAATGACCAATTGTTAGAAATTGATTCTTTTGATTGAACCCACCTGCAGAAGTCGTGAAGCCCGTTGAACTTGTAGAAATGAGCCTATTTGTAGAGTTCATAGATTTAAGCCTGCAAAGTCCATAGATTTTTGAAAATCTTGAAAAATGAGGAATTTGAATGCCCAAGACCAATTTTGGAAAGGGGAGAGATAATTTTAGTCTGTAGGACCAAAATAATTCAAATGTTGTCCCAAAAATAGCTGATATTTTTGGGGGACAACAGTTGTCTCCAGTTGGGGAACTTCTATCAATTACAAAAAGAATTAAGAGGAGTAGAATCCAGAATCTCTAGTGTCTTCATGTGTACCATTGGGTTATGGATTCATGCTACCCAAAAATGAAAGGCTTCAAAAATGGAAACAAACAAAACAAAATAGAATTAAAAATTGTACAAATATACATATATACATATGCAATGATCTGATACTTCAAGAGTTGAAGTGTTTTAGATGCTACCCATTGCGGGGCAGAGAAAAGAGTGTGCCATCTTGATATTTTAGTAGAAATATATTTTCACCAATGTGTTGATGAATTATAAATGGGCCTCTCCAAAGGGAGTCAAACTTTCCATGCATCCCCTTTGGTTCTCTCTTTTTGCTCCACAATAGGACTTGATCTCTAATCTAGAAATCATGATTTCTAGCCTTCTGGTCAAAGAGTTTCTTTACCAACCTTTGATGAGTAGCAATTCTATCTACCACCATGGTTCTCTGTTCCTCCAGCTCAGTCAGGTACATGATTCTTTTATCAAGAGAGCTTTTATATGTCTGATCTTCAATTGCCTCCACCAATTTCAAGGCTGGCAATTCTAAGGTGATTGGTATCTCAGCATTGATATCATAAATAAGTTGAAAAGGAGACATACCAATTGCCCTCTTTGGTGTGATTTTTTCTACATAAAAAGCATCAACCAATGCTTTATACCATGTTCTTTGATTGTCATCTGTCAGCTTCTTGATAATAGTTACTAGATTCTTATTGCTGGATTCAGCTTGTCCATTCCCTTATGGAAAATAATCTGAAGAGTGTGAGAGTGTAATTCCATAATGGAAACAAAATTGTGTAATTTCCTGAGAGGTGAAACAAGCTGCATTATCAGTAACAATTTTGATTAGAACTCTAAACCTAGAAATGATATTCTCTTTGAGAAAGTTGCATACAACTTTTGAAGTAGCATGCTTAGTTGGGATTGCTTCTACCCACTTGGTGAAATAGTCAGTTGTTGTAAGGACATAATCATGTCCAGCACTTGAAGATGGGTTTATGGTCCCAACAAAATCAAGTCCCCATTGTTGGAAAGGTTCTTCTATGATCATTGGCTTGAGAGGCATAGTAGCTAACTTGAGTCTTCCAATAAATTCCTGACAGAGTTCACATTTTCTCACCCACTTATGTGCATCTTGGAAAAGAGTTGGCCAGTAATACCTGGCTTATTGAATCTTGTGAGCAGTCACAGAAGTAAAAAAATGTCCTCCACAAGCCAGATTATGGAAAGATTTCAAAAGCTGGGTTTGCTGCTCCTTATCTACACAGCAAAGGAATACTCCATTTATGGTTCTCTTATACACGTCGTTATCCCAAAGGACAAAATTGGCAGCTTTCAACTTGATAGTCCTATTTTCTTTGTAAGACAAATGAGTAGGACATTCACCATAAGTTAGGAAATGAGTGATACTTGAATACCACTCATTAGTAGTAGAGACAAAAAGGACTGTTCGAGTCTCTTCTACTTCAATTTCTTCATGCTGTGTGTCTTCTAGCTTATTTTCAGCAATTAATTGGCATAGGCCTTTACCCCTGACCAGCTTTGTCAGCTTGATGTCTAGATCAAACTTTTGGATCTTTGCAATCTAATTACCTCTTTTCGTGCCAAAATCCTGTTGAGTTAATATAGACTTAACTGTAGTATCAGGCACTAGGGCAGTAGTATGTGAATTCAAAATATAGAAGCGAAAATGTTTGACTGCTTTCACCAAGGCATAAGCATGCTTCTCTATATTTGAATATTTCATCTCATGATTTTTGAGAGGGAAACTCATGAAAGAGATAGGAGATTCCATACCTTCCTTATCCTGTTGAACAAGAATCGTTGAAAGAGTGTGTTCAGACGCATAGCTATATATGATGAAATCTTTGTTGTAATCTGGGCAAACCAAAGTAGGGGTGTGAGTGATGGCAGTTTTGATATCTTGAAATGCTAATTTACCTTCTTTAGTCCAGTTGAAGACAGTCTTCCCTTTCATCATGTTCATAATATGTCTAGTCTTCTCGGCAAATTCAGGGATGAATCTCTATAAGAAATTCACCTTTTTGAAGAAAGAATGAATAGCATTCTTATTTGTAGGCAGATTAAGCTCTTGAATAGACTTGACTCTGTCTGAGTCAATCTTTATGCCTTCTTTGGACACAATGTGTCCGAGTTTCCCCTCTATTACTCCAAAAATAGACTTTTTAGGATTTAAGGAAATACCATTCTGGCGGCAGCGCTCCAGCACTTGTTGTAGGTGGCGTACATGATCAGATCGATGCTTTGAAAAGATAGTCAAATTATTAAGGTATACCACTATGAATTTACCAATCTCATCTTTGAAAGCCAGATCCATAGCTCTCTAAAAAGTAGCACCAACATTTATTAGACCAAAAGGCATTCTCCTATATGCAAATGTATCCCAAGGCGTGGTGAATGCAGTCTTGTGTTGGTCTACTTCACTAACTTCAAATTGATTATAACCTGAGAAGCCATCTAGAATTGATAACATCTCTGCACTTGTCACTATTTTAAGCACTTGATCCATAATTGGCAAAGGATAATTATCCTTCAAAGATGCTTGATTCAGATTTCTAAAATCTACACAAATGCAAATTTCACCATTCTTCTTCCTTACAAGCACTATGTTTGCAATTCATGTAGAATGATGGATTGGAAAGATGATTCTAGCATTTAACATCTTTTGTATTTTAGATAGAATAGTACCTGATATTTTTAGATTATACTGTCTAGATTTTTGCTTGTATGGCATTGAATCGGCCTTGAGAGGAATGTTATAGCAGATTTCATCTGGTCTGAGAGACTTCAAGTCTTCATAAGAATATGCTAAGACATCCATGTATTGATAGAGTAAAGAAGTGAACTTGAATCTTTCTTTAGGGGTGTAGCATTTACCAATATTAATCATCTTGGGATTTTCTTTAGTAGACAAATTCACTTGATCGAATCCTTGAGAGAAACTCGAGTCTGTTTGTTGTTGTTTAATGAATCTATCATGTTTGTCAAATAGATTTTCAAGAGAAACCAAGCCTTTGGGAGTTTTGTTTTCTTTCAGCTACAAGAATTCTTCATTTATATCTGAGCTAAATTCAGACACAGATTCAATCTTCTAAGATTCACTGCCTTCAAAACATAGTTATTAAAAATTATCTTTTCATTCCAAGAAGGCAATGATTTGATGATCATCATTGAACACTTGCCAATGATCAACATTGTCAAGAACACTTGGTATATAAACTAGCTCAATGGTATACCTGTCTTCTTTGAACTCTAAATGAAGAACTAAGAGAGTTCCTAAAACATCAAGTGCATCAGCTCTGTCATTAGACTCTCTAGGTATGGCAGAAATATTGAAAGCATCAAAACTTTCGATTTGGTCCCAAACCAAGTTATGGTAGTGGCGTAATCTTTCATTCTTAGTTTGGTATAAATTTCTCACTTGACAAACTACTAATTCAGCATCCCCTTTGGCATGAATAAATTTGATGTTTTTTTTTTGAGCAGCCTTCATGCCCAGCAACAAAGATTTGTATTCAGCTATATTGTTAAAATTGATGAACTGTAATTTTTAAGATGAAGGGAACATATCTCCTTGAGGAGATATCAAAACAATCCCAACCCCTGAACCAGTAGAAGAACAGTTGCCATCAAATTCCAAAGTCCATATTTCATCTGATACTGACTTTTCTTTAGACTTTCCTTCATCAGAAATGGAGAATCCTTCTTGGTCTGTACTGCAACCTACCAATTTTTTTGTTCTTGTTGAACTAATTTCTAAGTTGATAATTTTAGGTGTTTCATGCACTTCATCTGTAGACAAAAAATAATTACCCATACCTACAGATTTAAAAAGAATTTGAGCTTCGGGGGCTGATGTCTGAGTGACCACATATTTTGCTTTCTTTTCAGGGAGCAATCTCTTCATCACGCCTTCGACAAGGATCCTTGCCTTAGATAGATCCATGCTTAATTCTCCTCCCACATCTTTGCAGAAATTTCAACCAAGCAAAATGCCATAAGATGCTGGGATGTCAGCCACCAAGACAGTCATCTTGATTCTCTTGTCTGGAAAGGCTGCAAATGCAAATTGGGCATCTTTGATTTATCCCAGCAATGGTACTTGCTTATTCTCCATGGAGAAACATCTCCCAAATGTCTTGGTCAGTGTGAGACCAAGGGATTTGGCCACTTTAGTAGGCATGACATTGTCTGAAGCTCTAGAATCAATGATGCAATTATTTAGCTTATGTCCATTTATCAGCAATGTGACATAAAAAGGTGCAGTCCTGACAGGAGCAGCAAGGGGAGCAGTGACAAGGTTGTTCCTAGTGGGTGCATTTTTGGCAGCATCATGTGTCACTTTAGGAATCATTCATTCAATAGGGATGTTTTAGTTTTTAACACATTGAACCAGTCTATCTAACTGCTCGGGATGGGACTACAAAAATTCAAATTCAAACATTTGAATTTTGGTTCTCTTTATATGGTCAATGATATCAAATGTCTGGAATGAGCTAGGAGTAGAGGATGGGAGTTCATCCTTTTGATTTTTTAAAAGGGGAGGATTAGACTATGAAATTGAAGTAGAAGGCATAGGGGCATTTAGAGTATTTACCTTTTTTGAAACCATCAGGTCCTTTGGCTGGAAAGGAAGAGTGGATCCTCGCTTAGCAATTAAAACTACTGATTGAGGTCACTCCTCTACTTTCTCTTTATCAACTTGTTGAGCTAATTGATTCTTAGATCGGGTGAATATAGCATACGACCCCTTAGCTGCATGGCCTTCACTTTTGGGTTCATCTTGATAGTTCAAGAAACCAATATGGGAGTCGCCAGCTAATTCTTCTTCTTCCTTAATGAAGAGATTAGCATCATCTTCAGGATTTAACTCGAACTGGAATGAAAAATTTGTTTCGGCTTCAAGATATCCAACTATCGAGTTGTTTGAAGGCACTTCAAGGGCGAGATTCCTCTGTGGGGGAGGAAGGTGATTCTATTGTCCCTGATTCCTAGTAGCATTGCCTTGGTACGCTTGATTCTAGAATGTCCTCCTGGACATATCTCTGTATGCAGGAGCAGATGACATATCTTACGCCATTTGCTTTTTGAGAGCTAGCATTTCATTTGCTAGCTTTTATACCATTGGGTTAGTAGTGACTGTAGGGGAGTACTCAGAAGATGAAGAGGATTTACCTTTATTAGGGTCTCTCCTTATCTTTCCTACAAAGATAAGGTCATCTTCTACCTCAATAGCCAAGTCTTGAGTAGTAACAAGGTCTATGTGTCTGGCCCGTCTCAGCAAAAAACTCACTTCAGGCAGTTGTGAGTTAATGAAGAAGCATTTGAGGTTTTGAGGTGTCAGCTAGGTGACCATGGGAATCTTGTGCCTCAGCTTGTCGAACCTAGCAATAAAATCCCTCATAGGCTCATGAGGCTCTTTCTTCATCTGAGTGAGATGGGCTAGCAAGGCATGTGCATCTTCTGCAGGCTTGAACCTAGCTTCAAATTTGTCTTTCAGAGTGTCCCAATCAGTCACTGACCCAACCTATAGGTGGTAGAACCAGTCTACAACAGTGCCTTGTAGTGTCTCCATGAATAACCTGACTATTATATCTTCAAATTCTACCCCTATTACACCACATGCTATGCTGAAAGCTGCAATGTGTTCATCAGGATGAACCTTCCCATCACTGAAGAATTTAGGGAAATTCTTCCTTGAACTACATGGAAGCTCATGCAGAGGTGGAGTCAAATTCAGGGGACTGAAAGAATTACCCCATTGTCTTTGAGCCATGATTTGATTATGCAAAAGTGGGATCACTAATCCAGGTGGAGTGTGGGTAGGCAAGGCTCGACTAGCAGTTCATCCAAGTTGAGATTGTGGAGGAAATAACTCAAAATTACTCTGTCACACCAACTCAAAATTAGGGTCGACAACACCTTGGGATTTCTAGCCTCTAGTATAACGTGGAGTTGCCATATTGTGGAACAAAAATTGGAAAAGAGCAGGATCTGCTTCAACTTGAAGTTTGAGACTTCAAACTATGCACTCTTTCCCTAGTGGAGTCACCAAAAATTGTTGGTTGAATATTTTGTCGATCAGCGTACTGATAAACAAAATAGGTCTGATCAGCCAAAGTAGGAAGATTAGTCATCCAAATGTGTAGGTTTACCACATAAGAAGGGGACTGATCTCTCCTCTCATCAAGGGGAGGTTCCCTGTAGGTATGTTATATATATATATATATATATATATATATAAAATAATACTCAGGGGTAAGACAAACCATCCATCTCTCTTTTTTTAGAGATGATGCATGCGAATCAAAGGAAAAACTCAAGGGAAATGACAGACAGGACTCCTCTTCTTTCAGAACTACTATTTAGCAAACCACAAGAATACTCCTGGTAGTAATAGCAAAATGTAACAAAGGATGTAATAACCAGCAAATTGAGATGCAGCACAAAGTCTTCACCTGGATTGCTCAAGAGTAAGATACGAAGGACAATGAGGGCACAAAGTCACCCCAAGGTCCTTTACATAGAATGAAAAGAAAACACACTAAAGGCAATTATGGGGGCACAAAGTCTCTCCACAATTGACTCTTTAGGACATCTTCTTGACTGTTGTCACTAATTCTGCTTATTAAATTAAAGGAACAAAAGATATATTGAAGAAAAAGACATAAGAACAGTTTCCTCAATAACAAAGATATTACAGCACAAAGTCTGAAAAACCACTTGCTTTCTTATTCTAGTAACAAAATATGATCGGTAATCTGAGCTCAAAGTCTCAGTAATGCCTTACAATTTGGGCAGAGTTTTGTTCTAATTGTCAAAAGAGAGATCCTTATTATACTAGAAGAGAGTCCCTTATATAGCCTCTTTAAGAAGGACTCGAGAACAGTCATACATCATTTTGCTTTGGAATCTGTTAAGAAGACACGCTGGAACTTAGGGGCATTTTACCCATTTGATTTTATTAATGTAGGGAAACAAGTCACGCTTATTGAAAGTTTGCAACTTTCAATGTCCACCTGGTGATCTGATCTTACCTTCATCGCTCCTCCTTTTCCATTTAATTAAATCAGGGTTTGGATTTAGTTTGTTATTCTGTTCCTTCCCCGCTTTTTGTTAGTCTTGGCCTTGAAATTTGTGAATGTATTATGGTCTATATGTTCAAAGGATCAATGGCTAGTTCACTGTGTTGAATTTGACATTTTTGGGCACGTCATTCCTTTGTCCTCTTTTGGATTTTCTGTTTGGCACTTTTTTGGATTGAACTTGCCCTTTCGAGCCTTAAGAAATGACTCATTTTAAGTTAGAAAGAGCCTCCTGCAAGGGTATCTACCCTTCAGATAGTCTTTGAATGGCCTTCAGGGTTTTTCGAGAAACTCTTTAAACTTTGGTAATGAACCAACTGTTGAACTGTTCCATTGAACCATGGCTTTGAACCATTCCGTTGAACCAAGGCTTTAAACCATGTGTTTAAACTAAGACGTTGAACCAACCTTTGAACCAAGTTTTGGTTCAACATTTCAAACAAAGCCTTGAACTAACTGACAAACTATTTGATTAAACCAAAGAATGAATCAAAGTTTTGAAACAAAGTGGATGTACCAAATGTTGAAACAAAGCATTGAACCGCTTGATTGAACCTGCCTTTGAACCATTTAACGTTGAACCAAAGGATGAACCAAACGTTGAACCTGCTACTGATGTTTGCTGATGGAAATTTTTGTTTGAACCAAGGTGATGAACCAATTCTGAAAATGATCAATTGTTAGAAACTGATTCTTTTGATTGAATCCACCTGCAAAAGTCGTGAAGCCTGTTGAACTTGTAGAAATGAGCCTGTTTGTAGATTCCATAGATTTAAGCTTGCAACAAGACAAATTTTAGAAAGGGGAGAGATAATTTTAGTCTGTAGGACCAAAATAATTTAAATGTTGTCCCAAAAATAGCTGATATTTTTGGGGGACAACACCCTACATGATCTAAATCTAAGTATTCTGTCAAGAAGAAGTTATCATTCTTGTATTCTAGGACAAAATCCATACTAATGTACCTCAATACTCACTTTATTGCTTTCTAGTGACTGATCTTGGGATCTTACATGAACCTTGAGAGATAACTAAGAGCATAGCTAATGTCTAGCCTAGTGTAGATGAAGTAAATGAGACTCCCCATCAACTATCGATATAGAGTTAAATTTACATGTGGTGATGAATCTGCTCAAGACAACTGAAGTTTTGTCTACATAGGTGTGGCAATTAGTTTGTTATCCATCATGTGAAATTTTACAAGTGTTGTCCTGGCATATTTGAGTTGAGATGCAAAAATGTGATTTGCTCTCTGTCAAGCATCTTAACCAAGATAATAATGTAGAAGCTCGAGATCTGTCACGTCAAATGATCAATTTTGATATTTCTTTTTTGATCCAATCATATTTACTGAACTACCAGTGATGACTATATCATCAACATATACAATGACAATTACTATCTCTCCCCCTTGTTATTTGAGGTAGAGATTGGGATCCTATGGACTCTTTTTGAATCCATGTTTCAAGAGATGCTCATCAATTTTGATATACCATGCCTAGGAACCCTGATTAAGATCATACAGTGATTTGACAAGTCTACAAGCTTTATCTTTTTTTCCTAATTTGACAAAACATTCTAGTTGAGTCTTGTAGACTTCTTCCTATAAGTATCCATTAATGAAGGCACTTTTTACATCTATTTGATAGACTTTCTATCCAAATTGTGCAGCTAGAGAAAAAATCATCCTAATTATTTTGATCTTTTTTGTATGAGAAAATGTCTCATCATAGTCAATACCTTCTTTCTGAGCATACCCCTTTACAACCAGTCTTGCCTTGTGCTTGTCGAGACTACCATCTACTTTTTACTTTGTCTTGAAGATCCATTTACATATAATTTTCATCTTCCCTGGTGGAAGATCTATAAGATACCATGTTGTATCCTTCATCAGTGAATTATATTCTACATCTATGGCATCTTTTTAAGGTTTCAATAGTAGTGCTTCCTAAACTATAGAGGGCTTGATAGATTTAACAATTGTACTCATTAAGGCTAAATTGACCTCTGCTCAACCCATACTACTAGTCCTTGGTCCGGTGGTGGATGTGTTTGAAAAATAGTCCAATTTTGCATCTATGAGTGTATTTGTATCCCATTTAGGCATACATTGAGTAGTTCATATGGGTGGTGGAGTTGCACCATCATTTATATCATCATTATTGTATACATCTAGGAGATTACCATCTTTTGTATTTTCTATGGGACTGATATGTAGATGTAGCTTCTACTTCTTTCTTTTCAAAGAACTCAACATCCCTATTGGTGTATATTTGTTTGTTTTTAAAATCCATGAGTCTATAGGAAAGTGCTTCTTCATTTTACCCTAAGAGCACATATTTTTTGGCTTTCATATCAAGTTTAGTCCATTCTGATTTAGGAATGTGCATACTTACTTGGCATCTAAAAACTTGAAGATGTGTTATAAATGGATTTTTCCTTGACTAGGCTTCATGTGGAGTTACTACATCAAGAGCTATAGTAGGTACTCTATTGAGTATATATATATGGTAATTTTGATAGTTTCTACCCAAAATGCCTTTGTCAAGCCTGAATCATGTATCATACATCACACCATTTCTACAATAGTACGATTCCTCCATTCAACAACTACAATTTATTATGGTGTCTACAGAGGTTCCATTTGATGATGCATGTCATTTTATTACAAAAATTATTTAAACTCATTATTGGTGAATTCACCCCTATGATCTAAGTAGAGGGTCTTGATTTTTTGACTAGATTTTGTTTCATCAGCAACTTTGAATTTCTTAAAGGTTCAAAAGGCTTGACTCTTTGATTTCACACAATAGACAAACCTTTTTTTTAAATAATCATTAACAAATAGCATGAAGTACTTAAATCTAACATGGCTAGGTGTCATTGGTCCACACAAATTGGTATGAACGAGATCAAGTTTACCATTGGATCTATAGGTACTTTTTTGAAATGAAACTCTATGTTACTTGCCTTCTAAGTAATCATGACATTTGTGTTTACCCTTTTAAAAAGGTGACAATCCTCTTACCATATTATAGTGGTGGAGTGTGTCGAGATATCAAAAAATTGATGTGGAAAAATCTTTTGTGCCATAATTATGTCAAGACTGTGTCCTATGTTATGAGTGTCTGATTATTTTTCTAAATGAAATCAAGATGAAACATTCGATTCACATTGGATGCTCATGAAATAATTTTTGAGTTTCTACATTTGTCTATGATCAAACACATTTTCTTTCCACATTTACAATCAAAGTCAATCTTAAAATTGTGGTCTAAGATTTGATTGACTGATAACCTTTTTTTTGTTAAATTGGGTACATAGAGAACATCTATGATTTTATAGGTTTGTGTGCTTATGGGTAAGGCAATGTTATCAATTCCTTACACACTATATGAGGTATCATCGCCCAAAGAAACATGATGTTTGTTGGCTATGTCCTTCAAAGTGAAAAAATAATATTTTCTACATGTCATGTGTCAGGTTACACCTGAGTCAACATATTATGTCAGTTTATGATGTGGATTCATCATAAAGATTTATAGAGTACATGAAGTCTTCTTCATCATCATGTTCTTCTTTTTAAACAATATTGCCTTATTGCTTTGATTTCTTCTGATAGGTCCCCTTTTTCTATCCTTGTGGTTCATTAAATGTGTCAAGGGATGATTGTTGGTTAGTGGACTTCTTACCATTAGAAGATATTTTCTTGAAGGTATTGTACCAACAATCTTTGAGTTCATGTCCCTAACAAACATAAATGAGACATTGTTTCTATGATTTTCTTCCTTGTGAATTCTATCATGGATTATGTTTTGATGAAGATTTGACTAGTTTTTTGCCTTTCTGTTAATGAGAAGCCAACACATGTTCTTCTTGGTTGTCATGAGAATTGAAAGACTCTTTTTGTTGCAACATATTTACTAGTTTTTAAAAACTTAGTTTATGTTCTATGACAGTCAAATTAGTCACAAAAATCATATAAGAGGGTGTAAATGCTCTTAAAACAACAGGAACAAGAGAGTCATCTAAAATTATCTTACCTAAGGATTGAAGTGATGCCCTTAACATTGAAACACATCTTAAAAAGGCCTCCACTATTTCTCCTGATCTCAATTTGAGAGAGTGGATTTGACTTTGTAGATATGAAATAATACTCTCATATTTGGCCTCATATATAGTTTGGAGCTTATCCCAAGCTTCCTTAGCTATTTTGGCTTCACAAATGTGTGGTTGGACTTTATCTGATACTCCAAACATGATTATCAACTTAGCCTTCTAGTTAGCTTTGTCAAACTTACATTATTGGTCAACATCTATTGCATGTCAAGTATATGATCCATCTACTATAGACTAAATTTATTCAAATTCTAGTTGAGTTTTGAGCTTTATTTCCAAGTAGAATAGTTATCACCTTTGAGGAGTTGTGAATCTAGTAGAAATAATTTTAGAGCCTGTGCATCCATTATCAAGACTATAGGTGATGGATTGGCTCCTTATCACTCTAGGTATATATGTCTCCCTTTCTATATACCATCAAATCGATATACTAGACCTTTCTTTATACGTGCCCTTTATACATGTCAGTATGGAGATGAAGCTCACCCTTTCTATATACCTGATAGTATGGGAAATAAACATGAATGTATGGGAAAGAGTCTGATACTTGGTACTTAGATAGTATTGAAAAGGGTTAATCCAATCACTAGCACCTACTTAGATGGATTTCCTCATATGCGTGTGTAAATTTGTTATATACTTAGAAATTTCACCTATCAGAATTTATGCCTTTCAATTTCTCTTTGATATTAGATCTTGAGGAATAAAAATATTAATTATATTCAAACTAAAAAAATGTTACAAAGTTTCATATTTATACATGAAAACATGCTCATAATAGTTCCTACGTAATAGGGAGGACAATATCAATCAAAACAAACAATCTCCTAAATATTACGAGTTACAATATGCCAAGATTAAAAGATTTTTAGATTTACTAACCCAAATTAACCTACCTAAGATTATCTATGATGAATAATAATAATTTACTCACATTTAAACTAATTACAATCTACTATGAGTAATAAAAGATTACTCATTTATTTAACTATGGTGAATTAATCACCCCAATATAGATATAGCTATAGTAATTCAATGTAAGCAATGTATAAATTTGTATAACTCTTAAAATGTGTGAGTTCATGTACCAAATGGATTATAATAACTTTGCTTACTTAGGAATCTCTTAGAATTTGAATTAAAAACTTAATGGTGCACATAATGGACCCAAAAGACCTTAAAAGGGACTCCAAAGCAATGGATATAAAGAGGAAATGTGTCGAAAGAGAAATTAAAAGATCAAAGGATAAGATCATCAAGAAGGGGAGAAGATATAATTTTTTTCTTATAGCTTATCTCAGGCTCAAAATAACCTTGAAACATCAAAACAGTTTAAATATCGTGTCCCCTTTTCTTTTAAGCAAAGTGGATATGAAAAGGGGATCATAAATTCATTAAAAATAAAAAAATAAAATGGGAAAATACACAAGACATGTGTCATTAAGTGTTTCATTCTTAGCTAGGATCCATATAAATAAAGTGGCTAAAAGACATTATAAAATAAGTATTGTAACAAATTTGGGTCTTTATATTTCCCTCCCCCCTCCCCCTTTAATCTACCATTTTAGTGAAACTAAAAATATTGGATGAAAGGGAAAAAGAGAATGCAAACTTATGTAAATGATCATTGTATAGACTTGTCATGTGCTATGATGATCCAAAGTCTTCCTCCAAAATAAGATGTGTGTAATTAGATGTGATTACTATTCAAGAGAAGTAAGAGATATAATTATAAATACACTATTGTAAATATTTTTCAAGGAACAACTACACTTGTATGTGTGTCATGGAGAAATAGGAATAACATTGATTAAGAGTTGACCCAATCTTCATGGAAAAGAAGAAGGGACTTATAGCATCTATTCATTTCCTAGTCAGGGAAATGGATTAGCTTTCAAGTTGTCAATGTGATGAATATAACCATTGAGGGAAGCAAAATCCCCAATGTGCCAACTGTAATAACTATGTTGTTTGGATAAATTTTCTCTTCTATTGAAACTAGAAAATTAAGGGCGATCAAAACCCAATTCTAATTGTACATGTATAAAAGAAATAACACCCATTGAGGGATGCAAAGACATCAGTTTACATTAGTGGTCTTTGTAACCCAAAGATGTGAAATAGGTTGGAATCCATAATGGATTCACATGCTATAGTTTTGGAGGGAACATAATATCCAAGCTATGTATTATGCACTTTGAATAAATCAACCATTGTAAATGGCTTTAGGTTAAAGTGTCACTTTCTTCCTTTATTCATGTATGCATGATCAAAAGAGAATGGATAACATCCATGTCCCTACCATGTCCACATATGTAAAATAGTAAATAGTGTTTAAAGTATGGCACTAATATATATCATTCCCCTAGAATTTAAAAAATAGTATAATATGCATGAATCTATATCATGCCCCCATTGATAAATTTAGAATTTGAAACTTAATGTAGATGTAGATTTGGAAATTTTACTTAAAAATTGTGCATGAACTTATATCATGCACCTAAAATTATATAAAATTTTACTTTGTTCATGTAATGTGAGTGCATATGCTTGGCATATTCCCCCGTAATATGTACTAATGATTGAATTTTTGAATCTTTTGCATTCTTTGAAATTGTAATGTGTAGTATTTTGGAATTTGTAATATATTATTTGTAATCTGACTATATGTGCATGGAATATTCCCCCAAACATTATATCAATATATGAACCTATGAGATCACACAATAATATAATGACTAGTTGAATATCTGAATTACATTAATTTTATAAAAAAAAATAGTTTTTGTAGCATGTTTACCCTTTAAACATGAGGGATGGGAGTAGTGAATAGATCAGATCAAAAGTGTAGATGATATTTTGTGATTATATATCACCTTAGTCTTGTACACTTGGCAAACTCATACTTTGGTTGTTCCTCTCAATTCTCTACCTTTACTGCTTCCACAAGTCTCACATCTACTCTATCCTTGTGCCTCTTGGCCTATATCTCTTAGTTTGACTAATCTTATATTGATGACCTAGGTCTTCTATCTTGACCAAAATGCTTAAAATATACTTATCTTCCATCTCTACAAATTTTGAACTTGTACCTATCCTTCTGCTCCCTAGACACTCACATCTAAATCAGATAGTAGTGATGATGTTACAATTCTCTCCCAATGCAAGTGTCTAGTTCCCTAAAGTCATCTAATTTATAAATGAAATGTATCCTAATGGTCAACCTAAGTGATTTAATTTGATTTATTACTCTAAATGGATTGATATAAATACAAGATCAACCCTCATTCATTCTTCACCTAGAAAAATACCAATGAAACCAAGGCACTTATCAAGAAAACTCTATCAAACATTCAATTGAACAAAGCTTCCATATTTCCATGCTAGTCATAGGTACAAAACATCTACAGGTCTAAAGTACTAAAATAGCATTTAAAGAGCCTAATTTTCCAAGTTACAAACTAGGTCATTATTGTACTTGCTTTACACACATTACATAATTCACACACAATCTGACACATAGGGGATAACTACATCAGTCTAAGGCCCTCTTCAGAGTATTGGCTATGTAGGCAGAATATTTTGATAGTGGGTTCATTAGGATCAACTCAAAATGATGTGCCCACTAACCCATTTTTTCCCAAGGTCACATTGAAGATGGAAAGCTAGGATTTTGCCATTTCACAAGCAATGACTATCTATGACTCAAATCTAAATGTACCAAAGCGAAGGCAAAGTAAAACCCAAAATCATCTAAGTGGTAACATCCTATTTCAATAGATACTCCATAAAGTACAGTATCATTAAACCCATATAGTAACATCAACACAATTATCTTAGGCTGATGTTACTATCTAGAGAGTCAGATGCATCAGATCCAAAATCTGACAATTATTACAGAATTTATTTCCCCCTATTTTCAGTTTGTTTTAGATTTAGAACTACATTACCATTAGAATAAGCTAATTACTTCACTTCTTTGTCATTTCTATATCTAGATAGTTATACTTTCCATATTTAGACTATCTCAACATAATAAATTCAATGTATACTTATATATAAGTTTAGCATCTAATTGGCTTGCTATACCCTTACACCATTGAATTTTTATATATCCATTTAATATAATCTAGATAACACTAACCCAAATTTCACCATTTTAGGGTTAAACATTTGATGAACCTGATCTGTGTGAATACAAATCTTTCTGATTCTTAGGGTTTTAAACCAACTAAAGTTTCAAATTATTGTACTTTTCAATTTCCTACTTTTACTATTTTGTATACAACATAGGTGTAGCCATAGATTGGGAAGTGTGCCTATTGAACATAATAAAATTCCCCTCCACCCATCTAAGATGTCTCAAGCCAATGAGGGATCTCATACCTTCGATCATGATGATAGCTATGTTGACAATGGAAAAATGTTGATAGGGTTATCATAGAAGAAGATTCTAATAATGAAAACCCTGAAATAAATGAAAATGAGCAAATAGACCATGATAAAGTACATGTATTTGCATTTTTTCATGAGCGCATTCAAAAAAACCCTAAAGATCTTGATGAGATATTAAAAACTATACTTTAAGTAACAAACTCCAAAATTATAGTGGAAAATTTTCTCCCCTTGAACACATTACAATTAAATACATATAGTGGGGGCATAGATTATGTGTTTAAACCTTTATTCCCTAAAATTACAATTGATACATATATCATGGAATCACCCATTGTTTCAACATAAATATCGGTTTTAATGCCTATTACTACTTAAAACATGTTTTCATCCATGTTGGTAACTACTCAACTTGTTAATCTAAATCCCACTGGGCCTACCATTCAATCATTCCTTTAATTTATAAAGACCTTGGAAGACAAGATTACAAACATTGAACAAAATTTTTTAAAATCCCTTCATGCCATAGATTAACAAGATGTGTTGCATTACCCTCTTACACTTGAAATATTCTTGCACCCCTTGCCAACTGGATTTGTTACACCTAATTTCACATTTTATGATGGCAAGGGTGATCCTGAAAAACACCTTCAAACATTTTATGTGTCATGCCTTGACTATGCATCTAATGTTAAACTTTTGACCAAATTATTTCCAAGAATCCTTAAGGACTATGCTTTAAGGTGGTTATATGATTTACCTCTCCAATTCATTAAAGCATTTAAACCTCTTGCAAACCAATTCTTAGTACACTTTTGCATTAAAATTTTTGAAAAGGTTTTCTATGCCCAAATTACAAAAATAAAACAAACAATGAACCTATCAATGAATATGTCTTAAGATATAAGACAATGCTAGCCAAAATAACCAATCTTATGGCAAAAAAAGAGTTGAATATATATATTCAATAAAATTTTACTTGTTCCTTTAAATGAGTCCATTGGTTTTAAGAAGTTCAAATCTTTCGATGGCTTATGCCATGTTGTACAGGACCATGAAATGAAGATTATGTCATTAAATAAGATCAAGTATGTGGTAAACATACCCTCTACATCTACATCTATCACCAAATTCACAATTAAACCAAGTTATAAGGTAAATCCTCCTAAGCCTAAAAAGGAAATAACCATAATGGTTAACATAGTTTCATAACAACCTAATCGGCTTGTCCTATCTAATGCACCAAAGAGACAAGTTACACCCTTACCTGAGTCCCTAGCTTCATTACTCCCATGATTATTAGAGTTTTAGCTTATATCTCTCCCTTATCCTAATGAGGTTGATATGAGTTGATCTTTACCCAAAGGATATGATGTGAATGCTTATTATGATTATCATCAAGGACCAAGACATTCTACAAATAGATGTCTTACTTTGAAACACAAGATCCAATATCTTATCGATGACCAATAACTTAAATTTGAGGATCCTCTAAAGGAATCAAGGTCACAACTTGGTGATCACCATAAACATAAAATATTTAACAATCCTTTGCAAGACCATTCTAAGAAGTAACCAAAAGTTCAAATGGCATATAATTCACATCCTCCTCCATCACATTATGGATACCCACTAGATGAGGTTATTGGTACTTACACATGACATATACCTCATATGGTTCAAAGACCTTCTATTTCCTTTGATGATAGTGAAATTAATAATTATGACTCTGATCTTCATTCTTTATTCATTCGAACATACATTGACAAACACCCCATATGCAGTGTTATGATTGATAATTGTATAAGAGAAAATGTTTGCACCATGACATTACTTATGCATTTGGGTTATAATCATAATACTTTACACCCATCTACTAGATCAATTAGAGAATTTGATGGGACCTCCTAGAAGGTTCTTGGTGAGATTAACTTGCCTTTGCAATTCAGTCTCGCACATGTGGTTACCACCTTCTTAGTTATCCCCTCTATGGGCATCTTTGATATGTTAGTGGGAAGACCTTGGATACACACTCTTTGAGTAGTACCTTTTATAGTGCATGGGTGTGTTAAATACATTCATTCCAATCAGGTAATTACATTTTCTAAAATTCCATATGAAAATTCTCTTAAAAAAAGAAACTTGTACCCAAACAACTAGTCATCAAGCCTACTAAGATTAATTCACAACCATAGGGTAAGCAACAAGTAATCCCCTTTACTAGGTAGCCACTACTTGAGAGACTGTTACACCAAGGATATACAGTGGACTCCATGGAATCCTAATATTCTAATACACACCATGTTTGAATGTTTAGAGCACCTCAAAATTTACATACTCATGCTATACCAATGAAACAAACAAGCACTCAATAATGGGTTCTCAAAACCCCTACTCCTGTCACTCCTATTATTGCTTCATGACCAAACAGTCATATTCTACACACACAACACACCATTAATACCATAGTGATAAAAATTACACCTATACATGTTCCTCGATAGTGTAAATAGGGTATTACACTAGATTCATAGTGGGGATATAACTATGACCATCTATTGGATGGCATCATAAGATGATCTCTCTTCAAAAATTTCAAAAATACCAAAAAAATAAAAAACATTCAAAACTATAAAAACACTTTTGGCACTTACATGTTCTATTGAATCCTTGGCATCAATGTGTTATTTCCATATTAATAGATGACATACTCAGTTACTCCTACATACACATATGTGTCACACTTCTACTTGAATGTGATACAAGCATACACAGATACATGATACATTCCTATTTCAGATGTTGGACCTTCCTTCTACTCATGTCATATATACATTGGGGGAATCCACTTCTTTGATCTTGATATACATAAATTTAATGTGTAGACACTCCTTTTTGGTCACTTCTATGTCTAAATGGACACCGGATCGACTTCTTGCAAATAATTCAAGTTAAGCCTAAAAATGATTGGAATGTTTTGATTCATCAATGCACATCATGTACATATTCTAAACCATGCCAATGTATCCCAAACTGAGGTGATGCATTATACGTAATCATCATCTTCTTCTAATTCATCTCTAGTCAAGTTATGATCTAGCAAATTAACCTTTTCGACCATGTGTGAGGGACAACTTGTCAAAATTTAGAAATGGCAATCAACTTGATCAGGATTGCTTAATTGATTAAAACCAATTAAATGCATAGGTGAAAATCCCATGGATAATTAATTATTGAATTTCTATTTTTAGAAATTAAAAAATTTGGATTGATAACATCATCATGACATCACACAAATATCTGAAATCATATCACCATCATGACATCAGTGTTTATGAGTTACCAAGAACTCATAAAATATCAAAAAAATATCTGGATTTGTGAGCCATGCCTATTAATTGAAAATATTAATGGCTTGTACCCTCCTAAACCCAACCATGGTTAAACCAAACCTGACCATAATTGAGTTAGGGTTAGTTTGGAAGGCTATAAAGACAAGGCTTCACCCATTGTTCAACAAGCTTTTTTGTGTAATATTATAATGCTAAAATACTTTAACAAGATCTTTTGGTGATATGTTATGATGCAAAAATGCCTTCAAAGACCATCTATATAGTTTTATAATCCTCATTTGTTGAGAGAGAGCCAAGCCAAGCCTAACATTGCCAAGGTGACAAGGAGAGATGATGCAAGGAGCACCATTACCAAAGATTCTTTGGTCACACAACCAAACACATCCATCTATGGCCAACATACAATTATTTCTCTCAAGGAAGGTAAGCCATGATTATTTTGTCTTTTATTAATAGTTACTTGTATTGTTCTCTTGCTCCTTGAGTGTCTAGGCTAGAGGTGTTAATTTTATTAGTGTGTTTTTGTTTGATTTTGATCATACTAACATGATACTAATCTCCCTTATTGGATTCCTATTAATCACATAATGGCATGCCCGATGGGACATGCACCCCACAAAGTTCTTATATCTACTTTTTAGGACATTTTATTAACTATTTTCATGCCAATTTTTTAAATTACTTACCAAAATAGTGAAAAAGTTTGAACTCTCGATCGAGCCACATAGATCAATGATGATTATAAAGAATCAGAGTTGATCATTAAAATCAGTGTCAATTAGAAGAATTGACAATGATTTCTGCATCAAAAATATAGTCGAACCAAAAACTAGAAACATAATAAAATTCAAGTTTTTCTTAATTTTCTTCATACCTGATAGTCTATTTATTACTTGTCTAGCATTATTCTTGTAGGGTAGTGAGAAGTTTTGAGTTTAAAACATAATTTTTCAAGCATTTTTTTTCAAAACATGTTTGTTTTTGGTGTGGTTGTAGAATTGACATTAATCACAAATAGAATCGATCACAATCAATAGAATTGACCACGATCACAAAAATTGACAATGATCGTAAACAGAATTGACAATGATTGTAGGAATTAACCATGATTGGTATAATCCTTAATGATTCTCCATGTTTTTACTTTTTTATAAAACTTGAGAGTTAAAATTTTGTGTTTGTATTGAGCTAACTTGTAGGAATATAATATTGGCTCAAACACAAACTAATCCACTAACTTGTTTGTAGGGAATTAGGCCAAGGAAGAAGAAGTTTTGGTGGTTTTTAATCAAATTTTCATTTTTTCAAATCCAAAATTTTAAAAAGGTTAAAAACTCATTCACATTTGGTTAGGGTGTTTTAAAATTCACTTAACAATGTTTATTTAAGAATTTTTCAAGATTTTACAAGTGAAAACATGACCAAGGTGCCAAAAAATTTCAAGAACATTTTGATTTTGTGCTAGTAAAAAGAACCTACATCTTTAGTTGGAGATCTTAAGGAATTTTTCAATTCTTTTTTATTCTTTAGACTAATTTCAAATTACTTAAGTTATATTCTTTTGATTTTAGCAAACACAAACTCTAGCGTGTATGCTCTCCCCCCATCCCCTTTAGGGAACTCAGGTGACCAAAAGTGCTTAGTTTATTGCCCTTGTTTTTAAAATTTGTGTTGAAAAAAAAGTCATGTATGCTCTCCCCAAGCTCTAAGTGACTTGGGTGATTTAAAAGTGACCTCTAAAGTCTTTCCCTTTTAATTTATTTCTTTTTATGCAATTGGATTGTGGGCAAGATTTTATCACCTCCCCACAAGTTCTTTAGGGGTGTGTTGACTTAGGGTTTCATTTCCCAATATCGTACCAACCTTGCTCCATAGTGGGGTATACAAATTGGGCAAACCATTGGATGGGATAGTGGTGAGTAGTTAGCCTGACCATCCCAAAGAGTACTCAAGTCATGTGATAGC
This sequence comes from Torreya grandis, assembly GCA_037957365.1. Lineage (NCBI taxonomy): Eukaryota > Viridiplantae > Streptophyta > Pinopsida > Cupressales > Taxaceae > Torreya > Torreya grandis. The sequence continues at coordinate 451,321 of JARHVA010002709.1, read as the reverse complement.
TAGACATCAAAATCCACTAAGTAGTACATGGTTGGAATCAGTATGCAAAGAAATAGACCCTTACATAGTAATCTAGGTAGTTTGGATTTAATTGAAATCTTTTCACCCTTGTGTTACCCACAATTGAGACCATCTAGTACACGTAAAACTTATAGATTTTAGTTAAACCCCACTTACCAAAAAATTTCATGTCAAATGTCGAGTGTTCCTTACTTTAAGTTCATGCCACGTACCAATGCTTTAGAAACAGAGGGGGTTGTAAAAACTCTACTACACCTATACTTTATTTTTTAGATTAACACTTAATTTCTCACAAGCATTGGTATATCAGTGAAAACTTTGGCTAAAGCTATGCACACCCATGTAAGTTATAGGGAATAGGATGTTCCATTTGTGTTACTTCTATTTTTCTTTGATTTACATGTGTGTTTTTAGACAAACTATTTGTATTATCGCATCAAAATAAGTCATAAACCAATCACATGTTTTAACATAAATTTAGTCTAAGATGTGTTATTATGTCTGTTTGATACCACACCTTACCTTAGACGTTTCCAAAAAAATTATGTGTGTACATTGTTACAGTACCCATTTCATCCCAAGTATTTACCTTATAGTTTTGAAACAAAAACCATTGTCATACCTTTTGAGCAAGATAGTATCTTGCATTGCTTGTACTGTTTCAAAACCATTGACTTGTGTCAAACTAAGTTTAAAACCATGTATGACTTTGGTATACAATTGGTGTCATTATATTGTCCATTTAGGTATAGGATGTTATCCATTTGAATAATCCAAATATTTTAAACCAAATCCAAAATTTGTCTTATGAAGTTCAGATTCAAAATTAATTGGTTTGCCCCTATGTCTTGCTTAATTTTTAGCTTGGGCGTATACCTTTTACCTTTGAATTATGCAACTTAGACTAATTCCTTTCTTGCTTTAAATACCCCTTTTGTCTATATCTAAGAAGTTGTCTATTTTTTGTATGCCTAAAGTTTATTTATTGTCTTGAACTAAGGTTGAAACTCTCTTTTTAAGTACAAACTTAAGCATGGTTAGTTTACATTGGATCCTTACTTATCACTTGGGCATGAATGCTTTACTCATCATTCTTATTTTTATTACTTGAGATTGAATTTCTTAATTAGTTTAGGTGTGTGCCTAGAGTTAATGTCTTATACCAAGGTTGAGTTTATTTTTTAATACATGTGCCTATATTGAGTCAAAGTGTTTCAAATTATTTTAGAGTTAGATTAATTTCAAATTTTTACCTCAACTTAGTTTTTTTCAATTCTATATTTATGTCTTATTTCCAAAGACCTAGCATTTGCCTTTTAGTTTTTAGACCTAGTATGTTTTCAAGTCTAACTTTGTGCCTTGTTTCCAAAGACCTAGAATTTGCCTTTTAGTTTTTAGACCTAATTATTTTAAAGTATAGCTTTGTGCCTTGTTTACAAATACCTAACACCATTTTTTATTTTTAGACCTAGATTATATTTTTTCAAAACACTTTACCAAAAATGAGGATTTAAATTTGCCATTCATTTGACCATTTGTGTGTAAGACATTAGACCTTAGAGATATTTGAGACCAAGCTTATTATTGATGATTTTGGAGAACAACTCCATTCTAGGCCAAGTTTAGAACATTTTTAGCAATAGATCAAGTACATATTCCAAGTATCATTATGTTTCAAACCAACACCTATGCCTAGACCAATGTTGCTTTCAAACCTAGACCTAGACCTATACCATTTCATAGACCAAGACTACCCTATTTGGGTTAATTTCCAAACCTAACCATGCCTACAATTTCAATATCACCCTTTTTGGGCCAGTTAAAGTACCAAGTTCATCCTTTCAATGATAATGGTACCCAATCCAATACATATGCCAGTAACCATCCTTTGGCCTGTGTTAGTAACCAAGCTCTGTAACACCCAAGGATTACCATTCTATGCCCTCATCTTTTGTCCTGCATTAGCAACCAAGCTTCTTAGTGCTCAAGGATCACCATTATAGGCCCTCATCCTTTGGCTTGTGTTAGCAACCAAGCTTCACAGTGCCCATTCATTACCATTCTAGGCCCTCATCCTTTGGCCTATATTAGAAACCAAGCTTCACAATGCCCATTCAGTATCATTATAGACCCTCCTTCTTTATCCTAGATTAGCAACCAAACTTCACAACACCCATTCATTACCATTTTAGGTCCTTCCAAATATGGTAACTAGTTATCCCAATAAGGTTGCGTAATTATGACTAGACAGATCCTAGTTACCATCCCAAACCCACAACCAGTCTTTGTTAAGCCCCTTATAGATTATCCTATATGCAAAGAGATAATTATTGAACCATAGGTCATTATTCATCCATTTCCAACCTTCCCCCACTTTAGAAAATTTAATTCATTCATTGAACCACAATAGAGCCAGTCATTATCTCTCTATGAACCATTATTTAAAGACCAAAATGTGTCCAGATCTAGTATTTTGTAACCAATTATAATCCAAAACTGAGAGAAACAACAAATCTATGATGTTTTTTGTTAAAACACCTATTTATGATGAGTTAACCTATTTTGAATCACCCTTTGACCATTGCCCTATTTTTAAGGATCCTCACTTTTACAGACTAGTCTCTATGGAGTTGCCTGTTGACCCTTTCCCTTTGATTGAGGAGTCTCACTTTGACAAGCTAATATTTGTTGAGTCACCCATAATTATTATAACTACCTTTGGTAAAATTATTATCTTGACCATTGCTTTATTTTTAAATAGCCTCACTTTGACAAGCTAGTCTTTGTAGAGTTGTTCGTTGACCATTTCCCTTTTGTTGAGAAGCCTCACTTTAACAAGCTAATATTTACAGATTCTTTCTTAGCTAAGCCTATTTTTGAAGAGCTAATAGTTCAACCCTAGTCCATTACTTGTCTAATACCAAGCATTCAACATAACATCTTTCCTGCCACACCAGATGAAGGATCAACGTTAAATTTGGGTCCCATTTTTGAACCAATATTAGATTTGGCATCAAAAGCAAAATCAATGTTAGTCTCAACATCAGATTCAGAGTTCCTATAGTTAGACTCAACTTCAAAATCAAAATACATTCATAATTGTTACAATATTAGTTACACATGCCTTGTAGATCAATTTGAATATATTTGTGATCCTTCCATGGTTTTTAAGGATGATTACTTTAGCATCGACACAAGTTCTCCTAGTATCTTCCATGAGGATTGTGTTGCCTCTTACCATTCGAATTTCCATTAACACCAACCAACCTAGCCATTATATTGATATTCCACCTCCCATAGGTGTCAATTGAGACTAATAGAATCACACCTTATTGAACTACATCTATGGAAACATATCAGTTGTATAACATCAGGGGGACCAAGACCACATTCATACATAAGAAGAATAATCTCCTAATGAAACATTTTTTAAGGCACTTGGGAGAAATCAAAGTCCAAACTCAGCATCTTCTAGTGATACCTTATTTGAGGTGTTAGAAGATAATCAAAGTCAAAATTCAATGTTCCTTAGTGAAACCTTCTAAAAGGTGTTATGGGAAATCAAGATAACTTTATTGGTGAAAACCTCTTTAAGGCACCAATAGATGAGCACAATAGTTCTTCATTACTTGATGAAGACATTATTAAAGATAACATCAGTACAACTTCCAATCTTTAGCATAATTAGATGGAAGTTACTCTCAAGCTCAAACAACAAAAAAATATGGTAGTCCTATCGAGAGCATATTCAGAAGTCTTTGGCCCCATCAAAACCAAAATTATGTTAAATCTAGAATCAACAACATTGTGTGTTCCTTAGAATCCTAATCTTCATTTGTTTTCCAATAATTATACATTCCATTATGATCCATTTCTCCATTTCCAAATCAGACCTTTTATCCAATGTTTATATTTATTTCCCATCCATGGTCACACTTTACTTTACAAAGGATATGAGTATATCTTGTCTCAAATTTTGTAAGATACATAATCAATGATCAATGAAGATCACAACAATGTTATTGGAGTCCAAATTAGTAATATGTTCTTGACATAACAGCTAGTCAAAAGGGGTGTGGGCTAGTAATCTACCTAATTGACTATTTTGGTTGTATCCTATGTTGATTAAGATGAGCATATCCACATCATTAGGAACAACAAAACCATTTACCCTACCATTATTTCATTTACCTTGCCTTGTCATTTACCTTACCTTGTTATTTTCCTTGCCTTGCCTTTTGCCTCACCTTACCATCATTTCATACCTTGCCATACCTTTGAACTACAGTGACTTGAGGTCCTATAAGACTATATAATCATTGCTCGATTCATATTGAGGTTAGTTTAGTCACCCCTTTACCATGCTCTCATTATTTTACAAGCATTTTAATTTTGAATACTCTCACCATATTGTGAGCATGTTTAAGCCACACTCTCACCATTTTGTGAGTTGGACCATTTTGCATATCATAATTATCAATCAATTTAAAATGCTTAAATTTTTTCAAAAATGTTCAAAACATTTCATAATCCTAAAAAATAAAAAATTGGCTTACAATCTCCTAGAGAGATATAAAGCCCCCAAAAAAATCCAAAAATGTTTGTCCTATCTAAACCTAGCCAACCATCCTCGACCTACCCTATTGGGGCAAAATCCATTATTGGTTCCAATACATTTCATAGCCATTGGGAGTGTGACTTTCTCTTTGCATGTATCCTTACTTAGGGGTATTGTCCAATTCACACTTTTAGGCCAATCTCACAGCTTTCACCCTATTGGGGCAACATCAAAGTGTGCATCTTATATTGGGATATCTTATCGCTTCATGTTGTTCCCTTGAAAAAATCCTTGCTTAGGGGAACCATATGTTTATTATTCCATTGATCCTTCACATTTAGGTATTGACTTGGTTGATGACATGATACTTTATGTTACTTTTATTTTTAAGCTTTGTGTGTGTTTGTTTAGTTGTTTGTTTGTGTGCCTATTTATTTGCTTTCATTATTATGCCTTGGCTCAATGTATATGCATTCATTGGGTGATTCCTTGTGAATTATAATTGAGTCCATCCATATTCATATTTGAACATTGTCATCATGGTTTTTATCATTGGTGTGTTATTTTTCTATTGTTTATTGGATCGAGAGTCAGTCCTTATGCATATTATGGCTAGGTCATCATGTTGTTTTATATCATGATGCATACCATCACATGATTTAATAAAAATCAATTTGATGGATCTTACAAGCAATGGTGCCATAAAAACTTCTCATTGCTCACCTTGGTAAATCCTCACACCCTCCTTGATCAAATCAAAAAATTGACCATTCTAGTTATATCAATGTTATTCAGGAGGAGCATATACACATTGGTAGATACAACCAAATCATTCACATTGATAAATTCTTAATATTCTATTTTGTTTCCCATTCCATTTTTCTCTGACTTCTGGGTGAACTAGATTGGCCTGAGGTCCATTTGGACTATGTAGGCAATACTTAGATACATGATATATCTCAGGTCAGCTCGATCACACCATTTTTTCTTCCAATTATCTCTTTCATCATTTTACACATCCTCATGTGTCTGGTTATTTGTGGCTTATTCAGTTATTAAACCATCACATCTATGTTTACACATGCTCATCTTTAATATGTGTAACAAGTTATCTCCTTGAGTTATGCTTTCTAACTCGCCCTACTAGGGCACAACTAAATTATCATGATCAAATCTGACTCACTGGGACATAATCATTATTAAATCTAGCTCATCAAAATGATTATAATTGCCTTTGGGCAAATAATTATTATGACCCATCTACCCTGTTGAGACACATACCTATGCCATTGATTATAACTACTTTTGGGCAAATCAGTGTTTCAACCTCTACTACTGATTATAACCACCTTTGGGAAAATTAATAATTTTAATCAATACATGCAAGCATCATCTCGATTAGATTAATATCACCCATGGGTTAATTAGATTCTTATTCTTGTTTCTTTTCTATGGAGTGTCCATCAATTGTATGTGTCAGCCACTCCTTCGAGGGGGCATCATAGTCTTCCCAAACTTTGTTTGGAGCATCATTCTTCAATCATTATCTTCTTTATCTTCTTAACACCTTTTACATTCTTTGAAAATATGTTACTATGCTTGTGCCTCACAACACCTTCTCAAATAGGGGTAAATTGTAGACACTGATTTTTTACCACTTTTGTGTCTAAATGGACACTAGAGTGGCTTTTTTAAAATAATGCAAGTTAAGCTTATAAATCACTACAATGATTTGATTAATCAGCACACATCATATAGATCTTCTAAATTATGTCAATGTATCCATAACTAGGGCAATGTATTATACATAATCATCATCTTCCTCTAATTCATCTCTGATCAAGTTATGACCTAACAAATTGATCTTTTCAACCATGTGTGAAGGAAAACTTGTTAAAATTCAAAAATGGCAATTAACTAGATCATGATTACTTAATTGATTAAACCCGATTAAATGCATAGGTGAAAATCCCATGGCTAATTAATTGTTGAATTTTTATTTTTAAAAATTCCTAAAATTTATATTTATGACATCATCATGACATCACATAAATATTGGAAATGATGTCACCATAATGACATCATATTTTATGAGTTGTCAAGCACTCACAAAATATCAAACAAATATTTGAATTTATGAGCCATGCCAATTAATTAAAAATATCAATGGTTTCTCCCCTCCCAAACCTAACCATGGTTAAACTAAACCTAACCACACTTGAGTTAGGGTTAGTTTATAAGGCTATAAATGCAAGGCTTCACCCAATATTCAACAAGATTTTTTTGTGTAAGGTTATTTTACTAAAATAATTCAAGAAGCTCTTTTGGTGTAATGTTATGATGTAAAAACACCTTCAAATACCATATTTGTAGTGTTATAATGCTCATTTATGGAGAGAGAGTCAAGCCAAGCCAAACCAAAGCCAAATCCAAGCCCAACATTGCCAAGGTGACAAGGAGAGATGATGCAAGGATCACCATTACCAAAGATTCTTTGATCACACAACCGAGCACATCTATCCATGACCAACATACAACTCCTCTCAAGGAAGGTAAATAATGGTTATTATGTCTTATATTGATAGTTACTTTTATTGTTCTCTTGCTCCTTAAGTGTCTAGGATAGAGGTGTTAGTTTTATTAGTGTGTTTGTGCTTGATTTTGAAAACACTAAAATAATACTAATCTCTCCTCTTGGATTACTATTGATCACATAATATCAAAGTCCAAATTTAACACTCACAAAATATCAAACAAATATTTGGATTTGTGAGCCATGCCTATTAATTGAAAATTTTAATGGCTTATCCCCTTCCAAACCTAACCACAGTTAAACTAAACCTAACCACACTTGAGTTAGGGTTAGTTTGGAAGGCTATAAATACAAGACTTTTCCCATTGTTCAATAAGCTTTTATGTTTAATGTTATTATGCAGGAATTCCATCAAGCAAGCTTTGGTAGTGTAAAATTATTATGCTAAAATACCTTCAAGAAGCTCTTTTGGTATAATGTTATGATTCAAAAATACCTTCAAAGACCTTTTTTGTAGTGTTATAATGTTCATTTGTTGAGAAAGAGCCAATATAAGCCAAATCCAAATCCTACCATTGCCAAGATGACAAAGAGAGATGATGTAAGGAGCACCATTGCCAAAGATTCTTTGATCACACAATCGAGCACATCCATCCATAGCCAACATACAACTCTTGCTCTCAAGGAAGGTAAATAATGGTTGTTTTGTCTTTTATTGATAGTTACTTGTATCATTCTCTTCCTCTTGGAGTGTTTAGGCTATAGATGTTAGTTTTACTAGTGTGTTTTTGTTTGGTTTTGATCATACTAACACAATACTAATCTCCCCTCTTGGATTTCTCTTGATCACATAATGGCACATCGGATGGGATTCCTATTTAGAAGAGGTGTGGGCTAGCAACTTAAATAATTGACTATTTTGGTTGCATCATATGTTAATCAAGATGTGCATCTCCATATCAGCATGATCAACAAAATCACAATACTTACCTAATCATTTACCTTGCCTTACCATTTACCTTGCTTTTTTCATTTGCCATTCACCTTGACATTGTTTTATACCCTACTATTTACCTTACCTTATCACTTGGGGGCAAGCCTGTTACCATTATAGCCAATTATCATAACATATCACCTTCCTTGTATTATACCATATAAAATTTCTTCCATACCTTCCCTAATTGGCTGAAGTTTTTTTACCCTCCCTTCCCCCCTTTTGACCTTAGTTCTAATCCATTAGTTCTTCGAGCACCTTCAATGATGGGATTCAGATGAATTTTTAGAAATTGATTCAATATTTCACAAAGAGGTAGTATCCTAGGGTAGTATGATAATGGTTTGACAATTACATTCTTCATTGCTATCACATTCTATTGTATTCCTAGTACTAATAATTATAAGCACCTTTGGGTAAGTTAGTATCATTAATCCATGCCATTGTTTCCTAATTATAACCACCTATGGGAAAATTAGGAACAACACCTTTACCATGCATTATCACATCACCTTGCCATTACTATACCATTTGCCTCACCTTTCCATCCTTTCTTACCTTGCCATACATTTGAATTATAGTGAGTTGAGGTCCACTTGGACCATGTAGGTAGCACTCAATTTACATTGAGGTCAACTCAGTCACCCTTTTCTAATTGTCTCACCTTTCTATGAATGACCTAAGCCAGATCTCATTATTTTATGATCACCCCTGTTCCAATGTTCTCATCATTTTGTGAGCAATCTAAGCTAGCTTGAGTTATTTTATGAACACCCCTTTTCCAACACTCTTGTCATCTTGGGAGCAACCTAAGCCAATTCTCTCATCATTTTACGAGTGGTATCTTGTCAATCTCTAATGACTTAAGATAACCCAAAAATTCTAAATATATTTAAAACATTTCAAAATCCTAAAAATTAGAAAATCAACTTCCAATCTCCTAAAGAGATATAAATCCCTAAAAAAATCTAAAAACATTTGCCATGTCTAAAATTAGTCAACCATTCTTGATTCACCCTATTGGGTAAAATCCATTATTAGATCCAATCCATTCCACTATCATTAGGGGTGTAATCTTCCTTTTGCATGTATACTTGCTTAGGGGCACCATCCAAATCAATTTTTGGATAAGCTCGTAGCTTTTTCCATATTGGGGAAACATCAAAGTGTGCAACTTATACCAAGATATATTATCCCCATATGTTGTCCCTTAAAAATATCCTTACTTTGGGGCACCATCTATTTATCATTCCATTGAGCTTTCACATGTAGGTATTGACTTGGTTGATGACATGATTCTTTCTATTAATTTTATTTTTGAGATTTGTGTGTGTTGGTTTAGTTGTTTGTTTGCCTATTTATTTTCTTTCATTGTTATGCCTTGACTTAGTGTATATGCATCATTGGGTGATTCCTTGCACCTTTTCCTTGAGTCCATCCATATTTATACATCAACATTATCATCATAGTTTTTATCATTGGTGCATTTTTTTAATTATTTATCGGATCAAGAATCAATCCTTATGCACATTATGACTAAGTCATAATGGTGTTTTATATCATGATGCATACCATCATGTGCTACAACAAAAATTGGTTTAATTGAGATTATAAGCAATGGTGCTGCAAAAACTTCTTGTTCACTTTGGCAAATCCTCACAACCTCATTGATCAAATTAACCCATTTACCATTCTGGTTATATCAATGTTAATAAGGATGAACATCTCCAAATTGATAGGTACAATTAAATAATTCACATTGATCAATTCTTATTCTTATATTTTATTCTTCATTCCATTTTCTCCCTCTTTTGGGTGAACTACATTGGCCTGAGGTATATTTTGACTATGTAGGTAGCGCTTAAATACATGGCATATCTCAGGTCAACTCGAACACCTTTTTTCTTCTAATCATCACTTTATGCATCCTCATGTGTCTGGTTGTTTATGGATTCTTAAATTATTAGACCATTACATCTACATTTATGCACATTCATCTTTAATCTGTGTGACAATTTATATCCTTGAGTTATACTTGTTAATCCACCTTATTGGGGCAAAACTAATTTATCATGATCAAATCTATCCTATTGGGTAAAAATCATTATTCAATCTAGGTCATCAACATGATATTAACCACCTTTGGGAAAATCATTATTTTGACCTATCTGCCCTACTAGGGCATGTGCATGTGCTATTGATTATAACCACCTTTAGGCAAATCAATATCTCAACCTATGCTATTGATTATAACCACATTTAGGCAAATTAGTACTTTTAAATTAACATGTGTAAGCATTATCTCAATTGGATTAATCTTTCCCATGGGTTAATTTCATTTTTCTTCTTATTTCTTTTCGAAGAACTGTCCATCAATCATATGTGTCAACCACTCCCTCGAGGGGGCATCATAGGCTTTCCAAACTTCGTTTGAAGCATCATTATTCAATTATTATCTTTTTTTTTCTTAACAAATTTTTCATTCTTTGAAAATATTTTAATGTTCTTGTGTCTTGTAATGCCTTCTCAAATAGGGGTAAATTATAGACACTCCTTTTGGGCCACTTATGTGTCTAAACAGACATTGGAGTGACTTCTTATAAATAATGTAAGTTAAGCGTAGAAATCATTAGAATAATCTTATTCATTAATGCATATCACGTACATCTTCTAAACTACATCAATGTATCCCTAACTGGGCTAATACACTGTATGTAATCATCATCTTCCCCCACTTCATCTTCGATCAAGTTACGACCTAACAAATTAACCTTTTCAACCATGTGTGAGGGATAACTTGTCAAAATTTAGAAATGGAAATTAACTTGATCAAGATTGCTTAATTGGTTAAACCCAATTAAATGCATAGGTGAAAAGCCCATGGCTAATTAATTATTGAATTTCTATTTTTAAAAATTCATAAATTTATATTGATGACATCATCATGACATCACATAAATATTTGAAATGATGTCACCATCATGACATCATCTTTTTTGAGTTTTCAAGCACTCACAAAATATCAAACAAATATTTGGATTTATGAGCCATGCCTATTAATCAAAAATATTAATGGCTTGTCCCATCCCAAACCTAACCATGGTTAAATTAAACCTAATCACACTTGAGTTAGGGTTAGTTTGGAAGGATATAAATACAAAGCTTCACCCATTGATCAATAAGTTTTTTTATTTAATGTTATTATGCAAGTAAGGTTAGTTTGTAAGGCTATAAATACAAAGCTTCACCCATTATTCAATAAGCTTTTATATTTAATGTTATTATGCAAGAATTCCATCAAGTAAGCTTTGTTAGTGTAAATTTATTATGTTAAGATACCTTTAAGAAGATATTTTGGTGTAATGTTAAGATGCAAAAATACCTTCAAAAACCCTTTTTGTAGTGTTATAATGCTCATTTATTGAGAAAGAGCCAAGCCAAGCCAAAGTCAAAGCCCAAAATTGCCAAGGTGACAAGGAGATATGATGCAATAAACACCATTGCCAAAGATTCTTTGATCACATGACCGAGCATATCCATCCATGGCCAACATACAACTCTTGCTCTCAAGGAAAGTAAATAATGGTTATTTTGTCTTCTACTAATAGTTACTTGTATTGTTCTCTTGTTCTTTGAGTGTCTAGGCTATAGGTGTTAGTTTTATTAGTGTGTATTTGTTTGGTTTTTATTATACTAACACAATACTAATCTCCCCTCTTGGATTCCTATTTATCACAATATGATTTGATGATGAGGATCACTCTATATTATCATGTTTAAGCTTACATATGTGATTACAGATGCCTATTATCAATTATTATATCTTACACAGGGTACTTGATATTCTATACACGTGACATACTTTTCCTAATACATTGGATCTATGGGTTGCTATGACATGTTTATGTAGTTGCTTATGCTTTACTTTATGCACTTCTTTGAGTGTCTTGTATTCCTTTTTTGAGCATTTAAATATGTTATTTTGCTTGTGGACCTCATGCTTATGTATGCTTTCATTGGAATTTACATGTCATTATTTATTATATGAACATTTGAATATGTCATTCTTGCCTTTATGGACATTTGACTAAGTCATGTCCCTTCGATTATGAGCCATTTAAACATGCCCCTTATTTGCAATCTCCTTGGACCATTACCTTTTGACTTGATTTCAAGTGCTCTTGTGTGTGTGCTCATTTTATTTTTAAGTTTGTACTATTACTATTTAGACATTGCCATGATCTTTATCATGCATCTTAGGCATATGTGTGATTAGATTGGTTCTATGTGCTTCAATGATACATTTACCTAGACTTGTTCCTTTTATATGCTACATGGTTACATTCACAAAGTATATAGTTGTCTTCTCCTTTTGAGGTGAGGTAATTGTTAGTTATTATATTTCACTCACCTCAAAGTGGGGGGCATATTAGTAGGGGAATGTCATACAGACATGTTCTCCACACTTGGTACAGTTTCTAGATTTAGTGGGGGCATACTCTGGAAGCATATTCTCCACATTCATTTAATATGGTACTTATATCAATTTTTAGATTCAATGGGGGCATGCCATATGGACATGGCTTCCACACATTCATAGTTTCTAAATTTAGTGAGGTAATGATTTGGAAGCATGTTTTCCACATTCATTAAGTATGATGCATATATCAGTTCTCAGATTCAATGGGAACATGTTTTGGAAGCATGTTCTCCACATTCATTTAGTATGGTACTTATATCAGTTCTCACATTTAGTGGGGCCATAATTTGGAAGCATGTTATCTACATTCATTCAACATGATACTTATATTAGTTCTCATATTTAATAGGGGCATGCTTTGGATGCATGTTCTCCATAACTATTCAACATCTCTAGTTTATAGGGGGGCATGTTTTAGAAACATGTCCTCCACATTGGTACTTATATTAGTTTTCATATTTATCCATATATAGTGGGTTCATGATTTTGAAGAATGCTCTCCACACTTACACGGTTATATAAAATGGCTAAAGCATATAGTTATATGATTTAGACTCACAATTCTGATAAAATTTTATACATTGGTATTATTATTATACACAGTTTCAGCATGAAACATATCTAATGTGCATATGCTATGAAACATGTCCCTAATATTATGAAATCCAAATCAATTTCATATTTTAGAACTCTTTTATGGACTATTACCATATCATAGACTTTTTTTTGAATTGATACCCCACAGACTTTTACAAACTTTTATCGAGCCAATCTACTACAGTAGTTGGTTCACCTTTTGGTATAATTGAGGTGATCAAATCAATCAATTTTTTAGGTTAGACTTGATCATCTAGCCTCACTAGGTTATAAATATCATTAGCTTGTATGGTTGAGATAATCTCAACTACCAGGTGGCAACTCACTTTTGCTCTAAAGTTGGGGCATGTACCTTCCAATCTCTCTCTTCTTTTCTCTCCCTCTCGCTCTCTCTCCTTGGATATATGCACTTTAAAGATTTATCTATATTTATCATAATCTCAATTTTCATGGCCTTAAAATGATACATATTTTGTAAAACAACAATTCAATAGGTAAGTGCTTACATCAACACACAAGTGTACTCCTAAACCTTGCTCTATTAATTTCAATTTATTTCAAGTACCTTCAACCCAGATTATATGCACTAATTTTATACTATAACATGTTCTCAATTGTAGGTTCATCACCATCAAAGCACTCAATTTGGGCACACACAAAGATAAGGTATGCATACACACCCAGGTATGCATTCCTTTCTTTTAAACTAGCAATTTCATTACTAAATTAAGGAGGGGAATGTAGATAATATTTTGTGATTATAGAACACCTTAGTCTTGTATACTTGGTAAACTCATATCTTGGTTATTCCTCTCAATTTTCTACCTTTCCCACTTTCATAAGTCTCGTATCTACTCTATCATTATGCATTTTAGCCTATATCTCTTAGTCTAACCAATCTTATATTGATGACCCAAGTCTTCAATCTTAACCAAAATGCTTAAAATGTACTTATCTTCTATTTATGTAAGTTTTGAACTTTTACTCGTTCTCCTACTTCCTAAACACTAACATCTAGGTTATACAATAGCATCGATACTACTGTATTACCCTGATACAAGTGTCTAATGCCCTAAAGTCATCTAATTTTCAAATAAAACATATCCTAATGGTTAGCCTAAGTGTTTTAATAAAATTTAATACTAAAGGGATTGATATAAATATAAGATCAACCCTCATTTATTATTCACCTAGAAAAAGGCCAAAGAGACCAAGGCACTTATCAAAATCACTCTATCAAGCATTCAATTTAACAAAGCTTCCTTATTTCCATACCAATCATAGGTACAACACATGTACAAGTTTGAAGTACTAAAGGAGCAACCCAAGAGCTTGATTCACTAAGTTATAAGTTAGGTCACTATTGTACTTGTTTTGCACACATAGCATGATTCTCACATAAGCCAACATGTGGGAGATAACTACATAAGTTTGAGGCCCTCTTCAGAGTATTGGATATGTAGGAAGCATCATTTGATAGTAAGGTCATTGGGGTTAGCTCGACACCATGTGCTCACTAACGCATTTTTTTCCAAGATCACATTGAAGATGGAAAGCTAAGGTTTTGTCATGTCATAAGTAGCGATTGTCCATGGCCCAAATCTAAATACAATAGAGCAAAGGTGAATCAAAAACTAAAAGCATCTAGGTGCTCACATCTTATTTTAATAGATATTCTATATAGGACACTAGTAGTAAACCTAGACAATAACATCGATGTAACCATCCCAAGCTGACATTACTATCCAGAGAGTCAAAGGCATCAAATCTAGAATCTAACCACTATTCTAAAATCTACTTCCCACCTAATTTTAGCCTATTCTAGATCTAGAATTATATTAACATCATAATAATTTACGTATGTCACTTTTTTTCATTTCTATATCTAGCATAGTTGTACTTTCCATATTTAGAGTATCTCAGCATAATAAATTTAGTGTATGTTTATATCTGAGTTTAGCATATAATTTTCCTACTATTATCTAATTATCACCCTTATGCCATTTCATTTCTATATAGCCCTTTAATGCAATCTAGATAACACCAACATAGATTTCACCATTTTAGGGTTAAACAGAAAGATATAGTGATTTAGATGAGCTCGATCATTTAGAATGGTTAAAATATCACAAATTACATTTGAAAGTTATTGTTATGTAAATTAATGATAGAATAAGAGATAGTTGTATTCAATTACTAAGTATGATTACCAAAGGCAATGGCATTTGTATAGATAAGTGAAAATTTTACTCATTTATAAAGTTAATAATAGTAATTGAGTAGCATCATGATGGAGGATAAGGTGGCATGTGTGTCATGATGTAATTTATAGAATGTGTTTTTGATAAACATAACTCGAGATATCACTTGCAAAAATTTGATCAGTGAATTAAGTTAACTACATAATAAACATAT
Source organism: Torreya grandis (assembly GCA_037957365.1). Lineage (NCBI taxonomy): Eukaryota > Viridiplantae > Streptophyta > Pinopsida > Cupressales > Taxaceae > Torreya > Torreya grandis. The sequence goes on along the minus strand of JARHVA010002709.1, from coordinate 435,723 downwards.
TAAATGATATTTTAAAAAGTTAGCTCAAATAAAATTAGGGTCAATAAGGTTTTTGTAATTTCATTTAAATCATTAAATTATGCAAATTGAGCTCTAAATTTTCAAGATGCCTAGTTGACGACCTGCATGACTACTTCGATTCAAGCACTTACAGATTAATTTGCTAACATAAACTATAGCTAATATGATATGTATTATATTTACTCAAATTTTTCAATAGATTTTATAATTTGTGGTCATCTTTTATGAAATTTTGACTTTTGGAGTGTTTGACCATTTTGGCATCCTTGAGAGTTGGAAATTTAGAATCTAATGTTTTTGACCTATTTGGGTTGATGTTGTCTTTTCCTTGTTGACTCTATTTATTGAATATGCTTTGTTTATTTACTGCATTAACTTGTATTTGAAGTTGATATGACCTTATGTGTTTTATTTCTGTAGTGTGATTTGCATGCACATGAGTTTTGATATGGGCAATATACATTCTTAGAGTTAGAGTTAGATTATTCATATTGACAAATATAAGAGGAGGATAGTTTATCACATGTTGGTCAATTAGGCCAAGTTCTATATAATATACACTTTATGACTACATTAGTAGAGATGTAGAACCTTAATACATGTACTTTATGATTATTGGTGAGTGAAATGACCATCACACTAGAGGATGTGTGGTGTTTTTTATGGATTCCCATTGTTAGATAAATGGACATGGTGATGGATGCAAGATATACAAAAGTTTATAAACAATGGTGAACCAATGCATAATGGGTTGTATTGTTCTAATTCTAGTGGATGATCTTGATGTTGTGCCCCAAACATACGGTAGAGGGTATGGAGATGCCCAAGTTATTGTAGTTGTTATGACCGTTGTATTTGAGTGTGAGTATTTTAATGATTATGTGAATATGTATCTATTGATATTAGTTTATATTTTGTTATTAGTGTACTCTCATAATGTGGTATTATAGGTGATGTGTATTGGTCAATTATGGTTGATGAAACCATATATACTTGATGCAAAATGTGCCCTATGAGGTAATGGGTACTAGATTGGTGGAATGATTTGATCAGATTGTGGGTGAAAATGCACATTTATTTGGTCCATGTGCAATCACAACTAAGCCTTGCATTGTAATTCTTGGTGAGTATGATGACTTTCAAATGAAACTCAATAGATGGCCTACATCAATTTGTGATTCTAATCTATATAATGATTTTCTTGGTACACTTTATGATAATTGAGAGCCATGGTTCAAATTGGGATAATTAAGAACCAAGTCAGATGATATAGGTCATTATCATAATCACGTAGAGTGGCAGGACAAGATGGGGCCTTGACTTTGCACACTATGAAGCCAATCAGTAGTGATAATTCACATTATGGTGATGCCCCATAATTGATTAACATTTGTATTATACACATGATTGTGTGTGTGCGAGTGAGTAAGTGAGAGAGAGAGAGAGAGAGAGAGATCACTTCGTATATGTTAGTGTTTTACATGTGTGTGTTATATGCTTTGAATATTTTGCTTTTGTGAGTTTCATAATTTGATTATCATTAATAGAATATCATGAGAGTATAAATGTATGGTGTACATTATGTTGATAGTAATCATTGTATGTTAGTTTTCATTATTTGTTAGTATCGTGTATGTGATATTGTCATTCAAAATCAGTTTCTAAAATTATTTAGAAAAATGAAGTCACTATAATCAGGTTGGTAGATCTACTATTGAACAATTTTAAATGGTTCCACTTATGATTGTTTCACTGCCATATTGACTTATAGTTTTGGTTGTTCAATAGATACTTGATTCATGTTTTGCTTCCATATTTGTTTTAGAGAAGATATAGATGAACTTGTAATATATAATTTTAGAATGTAGGTGATTAGACCTCTTTTATTACCACCTCTATTGGGAGCTCAAATTACCAATGGTTCCTGAATAGGAATATATTAAGATAACTTGATCATGGTAGAATGTGAACTATAAGAAAGACTTATTTTAGGTGTTTGTTTCTACAAAGGTTATTGGACCATTTGTTCCTTACTGGGAATGTCATGGGTTGTTTGTATTCTTAGAATAACTACTAGAATAAGTAGGAGAAGAAAACCTTGTTTTCTTGTTCTCAAATGTAATAACTCCTCTATCAGCAAGTTATGTAAGATTTTATCATAAATCATAACAATCATTGTCATGATGCCCATTAATACCATGATAAGTGCAAAATGGTTGACCTTTTATCCTCTTGAATTCATGAGGCGGATGATAATAATTCAGAGGAAGAGTAATCAATTATGTATCCAATAATGTATGTAAGATATCATGTGGTTGATCTCTAAGGCAATCAAACTGAAGTGGTCATTTCTTAGTAGGTAGATGATTTTACTATAGAAGTTATTCTACAAGTTTATTCTTTTCCTTTGTGTAGGACATTTATTGATTGTTCTTTGTTAAGAACTGTTGGTTTATAATAAGGTATTAGAGATGGATTATGAACCTATTTTGTCAATGATTTTCCTTTGTAAGCATATTTAACAATACTTTTTCCTTTTAAAGAAGATACCTTGGATTTTACATTATTGCTTACTAACTCACATGCATATCTATGCACATCCATATAATAATTGTTGAAAGAAGTGTAAGGATTGTGTAAATATTTTTATTTTAGTGGAGAAATAAAGACACTACTAAATATGAGTTTCATTTGCAATTTTGAAGGCTGATATGTCAAAAAGTGGAAATCATTCTTGAATCAAATAGTGTGATATTTAATGGATCCATAATCACCTTGCATTAAGCCTTGTAAATGTTCCAATGTCAATTTAGGCATTTCATGCTTATGATAATTTGATAATAATATGTCTTTTAACTTCTTGAAAGTGTGTAAAGATTCATTATGAATACTATAGAACCAATTGCAAGCATTTAATGTTAGACTCATATGGAAATACATTAACAATATGAGTCCATCTTTAGCCCAATGAGTAAAAGAATGCACATATTGTGTTAAGTGGTTGGCAGGGTCTCCATGACCATCAAATAAAGGAAACATAGGTGTGAAAAAAAAATTGGATAAGGATATTCAAATACATTCATGTAAGAGGTTGATATTGAATGATATTATCTTTGATATTTGCATGACACAATAATTTCAAATTAAGACTCCAACACTTGTTTTTGAAGGTCTCTTATAACATTCATCATGTATACAATATGGCTACTAGGAATAGTTATGGTTTGGAAAGGTGTATTCACTGGTTGAAATTTACCATATACTTGTAACATATGAATTATGGAATCATCACAATTATCATTTCATTCTAAGTCCACATCATTGCATAATATAGAAACATTGCATATAGAATCATTCATTCACATGATGTTTGTAAATAAGAGATTATATAATTTTGAATATCATGAAGATTTGCATGAATAAATTGACTATTGCATGAATTTTTGTAAGGACATTAAGGAATATTATGTTTATGCACATCTATTTGTGTTTCTAGAGAGAAAGATAAGGAATAACACTTGTTGCTTCTAGAGAGATAAGGAGAATCAATTCTTATTTTGTAATATTTACATCATCTAGAGAATGAAAAGGAGAAACACTTTCACTTTTTATAACATTTACATCAACAAGCAAGAGAAAATAAGAATCACATTCAACTTTTGAAACCCTTTTTATCATCTAGAGAAAGTGAAGAATAAGAACATTTGCCTTGTGTAACATTTGCATCATCTAAAGAAATTAAAGAAGGAAAACATTCAACTCTTGAAACATTTGCATCATATATAGTAAACAAGAAGCACATTCAACTTTTTTAACATTTGCATCATCTATATCATAAGAAGCATCTATGCATGTAAGAGTAGTGTTATCATTACTTTGTTTCATGCATTGCTTTTTGTTCTTGTGCATGTTTATTTTATAAAATTGGATATGATGAAATGTAGTAGAAATTTATAAAGACAAATGAGTTTAAATAAAACATATTTAGATTGTAATTCATGCAAAATTAGAGGAGTAGGAGGATGTCGATTATCATTATGTTCATCTTGTTCTAAAACATGGTTAATAGAGGGTTATAAAGAAGGTGTAGGGGACATAGGCTCTTCTATTGTGGAAGTGTTATAGTCTTCCTCTTGCTTGTTATATGCCTCTTCATAATCAAATTTATAATCATTGCCTTCATAAAAATATTATTCATATACATCATTAGAATTATTTATTATGAAATAATCATCATTAGTCCATTCATTAGAGTAATCATAGGGTATAAAATCTCTAGAAAATACAAACTAAGGGATGAGGACTATTAGGTTTTGGAATAGAGGTAGACATTTTAGTATATTCATTAGAGTGATCATATGGCATAAAGTTGCTAGAAAATAAAATTTCCAAGGGATGAGGACTATTAGGGTTTCAAATGGAGGTAGACTATTTAGTAATTTTAAACCCTAATATGGCAAGAAAGAAAATATTAAGAACTATTTCAAAAACACACTCCCACATACAAAACCTAACACAGAAGTTTAAAGGCAAAGTTAGATAAGATTCAGGTTCATAATTATACTTTACCTAGAATTGTATTAATCTAACACTAACCCTTTAGTTAGATATAATTAATAGAATATAATTTGACCACGAATTAGTAGAATATGGAATAAAATATGATTTAAAAACTATGATTTCAACAAGCAAGTTGGACAAGTGTAATAATAAGTGTAAGAAGGTAGATAAATGCTTAGCTTATTTGACGTACTTTCTTGAGTTGTATAAGTTGATTTTTTGTCTATAAGTTATGTGGGTACTTGTAGTTTATCCATTTTTGGATTTGGTGACTATTTTTGGTCTGGGATAATATCATCAAAAAGAGGACAATATATATTATCACTACCATCTTCTATTATACCATCTTGTCCTTCCTTATATGTTGATTGTGAAATACTAAACATGGCATGGGAATGAATAAACATAACTAATTGAGCATGCACAACTAAAATAGGAGTTATTTTTGGAATGGGATAGTATCATTAAGAAGAGGACAATATATACTACCACTACTATCCTCTATTGGTCAATCTTATCCTCTACTAAAAATAGGGAAATTGAAGGCATAGTTACTTGCATTTGCTTGAAACATGCTTGTGTGCTAAAATTGGCCTTTGGATACATGTGTATGACTTAAAAATGACTTCTCCAAAGTTTAAACCCATTTTTTCAACATAAAAATTTGATATACCAAATAGGGGGGAATTAGGTAAAAGGTATTGAGTTAGACTAACCTTAATCAATCCTTGTTAAAGACCAATCAATGCACTACATTTCCAATGCTATGTAGAGGGATCAAACTCAAATATAGTTCTCCCACCTACATATGTGTGTGAAATGGTGATATACATATCTAGATGTTTTTTCTCCTAGCTTACCCTTGGCACAAGCAGGTAAATGTAACAATACTTAAAATATAGCTCTAGTAATTCAATATAATAAATTTATAACTTTGTATAGCTCTTGAAATGTGAGAGTGCCTATCCTAAATGGCTTTTAAAAACTTTATTTATTTAATAATATCTTAGAATTTGAATTAAAAACTTAGTGGCATGCATAATGAACCCAAAAGACCTTAAAGGGGACTCAAAAGCAATGGCTAGAAAGAGGAAACATGTCAACAAAGAAATTAAAAGATCAAAGGACAAGATCATCGAGAAAGTCAGAAGATATAGGATTTTTCTTATATCCTATCTTGGTCTCAAAATAGCCTCAAAATGTCAAAAGGGTTTAGAGATATCTTTTTTTTATGTGTTTTAAGCAAAGTGGATATGAAAATGGGGCCATAAAATCATACAAAATCACAAATTAAAATGGGAAAATACACAAGATATGCATTGTTAAGTATTTAACCTTTAGCTACAATCCATATAAACAAAGTGGCTAAAAGACATTATAAAATAAGTATTTTGCCAAATTTGGGTGTCTACAAGTTCAACATTCAAAATCAATAATTAAGTTTGATAAGAACACATCGACCCAAAACATGATCTGATAATTAGTCAGAGTCTCAACATTCCCCATGCAATTTTATCAATAGATAGGGGCTCATAATATGATATGGATGTAATGATATCTAAGTGATTTATCTTCCAAATTTATGATTATCCTAAAGACTAAAAATCATGATTCTAATCTACTGAAGGTCTCTAGGTTATCGAAGATCAATTTTATGGGTTTTCATAACCTAGGTTTAAAAAAATGTATTTAATCAAAGGAGGGTCCTTTTATCCCTGTATAGTATAAATTGAAAATGTAACTCATAAATGTCCCATACCACTTATAAGGATTGTTATCTTATGGTACTAGCACTAGGATTGATAATAAAACTGACAAGAAGTCTTAGCATTTTTAGGTGATGAAACTAGCTCAAACTAAAGCATGATTCCACGTCTAGAAATCATCTAGCATGAAACATTCATACACCCTTCTATAAACCAAAACACATGTGTGAAATAGGTTTCCCACTATAAGATCAATAAACACAAAACTCTAATTTTGTAGGTTATCCTAATCTTTTGTTCCACTAAATTCATGGCATCTAGGGTCAATGATTTTCAATTAATTTGTATATGAGTAAAGGTTGTACTAATATTAGTATAAAGTGTAGACAAACTATGTCGTGCACCATTTGCCTTATGCTTGGTTAACTAAGCACACATATTAAATAGTGTCAAAGGCATATCAAGGTATTCAAATACATCCATTCTAATTTGGGTTTTCATGATTTTAGGGTTTTTCACTAAATACATATGATAGTTCTTAATAACAAAAACCTTAATTAACTTAAGATTTGAAAGTATATAATATTTCTAGTTCTCCAAGAATGATCAAAAGATGATTTTTGTTAATTGTTACTTAATGGAAAAAATATTAAAAAACATTTAACCATATTTGTCATAATATTTCATATATTGAGTTATCCAATCTATGACATTAATCAACTAAATGTTAATGCAACGATAATATACTCAAGGGCAGGTGTACTTAGGTTATTCTAAAAAATAATTATTGCAAGATAATAATGATTACTTGAGCATAACATAAGAAGATGATGTCTATAAGGTCTATATCAAGTTAACAATATTGTTGTAAGTTTCAAAAGTGTCTCTTTTACATTTCAACCCAACACAATCCTCTTAGGATAATTTTGAATTATACTTAACATAGTCCCTTTAGATATGGAGTTAGAAATGGTTATTGAGCCAATATTTTTGGTTTAGAAGGATGATGTTTGAACTTGCACAACCTAGCAATGGTATTTACATTATTTTATAAAGCTAATAATGATGGGATTTATGAGATATATAAGTGGTAATCAATTTGCACAAGCTAAGAATATGAAATATGAAATGGCATAAATAATTATTGTATTAATGTTGGGCTTTGTCTTTTGATGGTACCTTACCCACTCATGCTTCTAATTCGAATGAGGAAATGGGAAATACATACATGGATAAATAGAATCACTAAACCATCTTATTACATTAATAATTTACCATTAGACAACCACATGTTAAATGTGAGGTATACTCTAAAAAGTACGCTTATTTATTTATTATTGTTCAAGTCCATCTACATGATTTACAGGGGAAATAATTGACTTTATCCATATACAAGTTGTTTCTAATTTAATATTTTTATTTATGAAATTAAATTTAAAAATAAGATGTCACTATAGGCTTAATATGCCTTACCAAATATATAATTTCTATAATGTAACCAACATTGGTTTTAGGCAAAATCACAAGATTGGGTATAAAAAATTTATTAATACAATAAGAAACTTTACTAACATACCCCCAACTTGTTCCAAAATAATAGTACTGGAAGAGAGCATGGACAATCATCAAAGCATGAAAAATAATATTTTTAATGTGTATGCACAATGTGTGAACACACATAAGGTTATATATGTATGTATATATATACACACACTATAAAATTTCATAGATAAATGTGATCTCATGGAATGCCATGGTTGCATTATATACACTAAATGGGTTTGTTAAAAATGACTTGAATGTATTAGATCAAATACAATTGGTAAGTTTAAAGATAACACTAGAACTTTTGCTAGCATCCTCCTAGCCCGTGCCACGATGGGAACACAAAACTATGTCACTATATACTATTCTACCAATGTATGTTTTATAAATTATTTTTGTGTAAAATAAGAGAAAGGTGACATAATGTTGCCATCTTCAAACAAACAGTGGTCTTCAACAACTTTTTAAATTGACATGCAAAGTTAAGTTAAATTTTTCTAAGGTTGTTGCCAATGTTTCATATAGTTTTTCTATAAGGTTTTTTGAAATCAAAATAGGCTTTAAATATAAAGTGATCAAGTCAGGAAATAATTTTAGTAGAAGAGTCTTATTTAGAACCTTAATTTGATGTTAAATCCCTCTACACAATGATTTTGTAAATTAGATTTGGATAGGTGCCATGATTTTGATTAGTGCCCCCCTTATTCAAATAAAATTTAGTTGCTTCATTCATAATTCTTTAGTAGTTTTGGCTCTTGAAAAGCTCATATTTTCAATTTCAGTATTGATATATCATCTAGGATAAAATATTTATTTGTTATAAATGGCTACAAGGTTAAGTATCTTTGATGTATGATCACTTCCCTCCTCGCTAGGAGTGTTCTCCTCTAATTTATAAGCTCCTTATTTCTTCAACATTCAATGTTGCCTTATTTTAACATCGCATGCCTCGTTGCAATTAAATTTTTACTTTTGGGAGTTGATGTTTTACAAAAAAGTCTTAGCTCCCATCACCGACATTCGATGTAACCTATGTCTAAGAACTGTTACATAATATTCCACCATTTTATCAATTATTTGTTTATTATGAATATTGAATGGTATGTTGGAAGGGTTTTAATAAACCTTAAGATATAATAGCAAGGCACACTTATGCCATTAACAGGTTGAATTAAAAAACATAATTAATAATTGAATCAAACACCAACACCACCAGAGATTACCAGTGGGAAAATATAGTTCCTTGGACAACCTCCCCATGTGGAAATAATAAAGAATTTTTACCTTAATTAGTTATGTGCATCCCCCAAAGAGGATGAAAACTCTGAATGCAAGTAGGGTTTGAAGGTTTTTTCAATATCTATAGATATCCAGTTGAGAGGGATTGCCAAATAACCTAATAGTTTGATTATCTACAAGATGAATCTATCTGGGGAGGGGTTCCCCACCCTCTCCCCCATAAACCATCCTTTAGATAAATCGTCATTGGAGCTACATCTTTGATTTTTGAGACATAGATTAATGCTTTGATGAGAGTGACTGATAAAAATAAGATCAAAATTTTGAACTTTGGAGCCATGAGAACATGCATGCAAGTTGCAGATGAAACCCTAATCACCATGTTGGATCTTGTGAAAATCAGAAATAATATATCAGGATTACATGGTAAAATCTTGATTTACAAATTTATGGGTGCTCAGCTAACCCTAGAAGAGTCACATACATGGACTATAAAAAATTGGAAGATGAATGGAGAGTACTAACAGAGGACCTATGCCAAAGGGTATTTCATAGGAGTGTTCACCAATGAATCTGATAGAGATAAAGTGTTCAGAGGAGGACCATATTTCTTTAGGAATAGCACATAGCATTCAAACCATTAGAGGATATCCCTACCATGGCACTAGTCTAGATCTGATTGTTTGCCCTTATGTATGAATTTTGGTCTAGGTATGTTTTTGAAACCATAGCCAATACTATTGGTAGACTTATAGACATATCTAAACCATATCATGGAAAAGGACTGTCTAATTATTTTATAATATGTGTTGAGTTAGACCTCACAGAACCCCTTCCCAAGAATGTCACTTTGAAAGTAGGAGATATGGAATGGGTCCAAGACCTTGATTATGAGATTATTCCATTCCACTATAGAAGTCATGAATATAGACACCTCATTAGAGAGTGTCCAGCATAACAAAAAAAAATGTCTTAGAAAAAGTTTCAGAAGCCATCAAAAAAGACTCATAAGTATTTGTCAAATTGAAAAAGAAACACACTATAAAAAATAAGAGCAACATGGTTAAAAAATATGTCCCAAAAGACACCCAAAAAGACATAAAAGATATGTTCACCTTAATGGATGGAATATAATGCATATCAGAAACCAAAACATAAGGGAAGCAAAATGAAAACATAATGAACGATATCACAATAGACTATGGTTTCAAATAAGACCTAGAAAATCTACTTAAAGACTCTAACATAGGAAAGAAAGGAAAGCAAAATAAAAACAATGAATAGGAAAAAGGGACAAAAGAGCAAAACATAGGGGATCATCAAAAGCATAAGAAAAACTAGACAAGCATGGATGAGGATAATGAGAGAGGTTCTGATATAGAGGAAAAAATTATAGGAGTGGTGGAAACCCCAAATCTCAACTTCAAAGGAAACTTTAGAAAGAGAAGGAGAGGGAGACTCAGTAAGAAGAAAAAAGGCAAAAAAGAGCTATGGAAGCCATAAGAGCTAGGACCCAAAAGCAAGTAGACACTTTCTTAACAAGCAAAAAGTAGATTAATCTCCCATAATGAAGATTATCTCTAGGAACATTTGGGATCTCAATGCCCCTTTAAAAAGGATAAAATTGAAATAACTAATTATTCAATACAATCTATAAATAGTGTTACTACAAGAAATAAAATTGGAAAACTTGTTAGATCATAGTGAGAGTCTTTCAAGGAAATTTAGAAGATAAATGTTGGGGTGTGATGTCCTGGGTACCACAAAGGGCCTAGCTTTCCTTTGAGAACCAAATATGGTTATTCTTGAAACCATTTGGGTCCATAACCAATACCTCATTTGTAAGTTGTAATCTCAAAGGTCAGGATTTAAATTCTACCTTGTTAATATTTATGGGGCCCAAAAAAAGAATAAAGAGAGCAATCTCGATAATAGATTGAAGATATAATCAAAACAAATGAAAAAAGTTTTTTAGATCATAGGGGGATTTCAACACTAGAATCAATTCCTCACAAAAGATAAGAGTTTCCAGAGATAAGGAAAACAACCTCCAAATTTTTATGGAAAGATTGGATCTATGGGATCTAAAAACCAAGCAAGGATGGTTCACTTAGAGAAACAAAATACTGGATAGAGAACTCATCATCGAGTGACTAGATAAATTCTTGGCCTCTAGAAATTGGTTGGAACATAATAAAATGTTGGAGATGGAAGTACTTAAAACCTCAAGTTCATATCACGGGGTGATTCATTCACCTCATACAAGATGAAAAACCAATCAAAACTCCCTTTAGGTTCAAAAAGATGTGGTTGGAGAACCCTGACCTGGATGACTTCATCTCTAGGTTGTGGAAAGACCCAAATAAAAGATATGAGACTAAAATGTTCATTTTATTCTATAAATTGAAAGACATTAAGATTTCCCTAAATAATTGGAATCATTTCATCTTTAGAAATATCTTTAAGACCAAAAAAGACTTACTTAAGAGAAGCAGTGAGATTCAAGGGTTAAGAATGGAAGGCCACAACCTACTTGAGTAAGAGGAGGAGGTCACTAAGAATCTAGAAGAAGTACTTAATAAGGAGTAAATCTAATGGAAGAAAAATTATAGGGTAAAATTGTTGGAGGAAGGAGATAGAAATACCATGTTCTTTCATTTGTCATGTAAGATCAAAAGACAAAATAACTTTATTTGGAAGTTTAAAACCTTAGAATGGGATAGCCTAGAGGAACTTAAGCAAATTAGAGATTACATGGTGATATACTAGCAAAACATGTTAAATCAAGATGATGTGGAGAATCGAGAAGAGAAAGAATACTTTGAATGGCAAATTCCTTGTTTGGTCTCTCAACTGGATAACAAAAGATTGATAAAAGACATATCTTTGGTATAAGTTAAGAAAGTGGTCTTTGAAATGGCTAGAAATTGATCCTCGACCCAAACAGATTTATAGACTTTTTCTATCGGCATTTTTGGGATCTCATAGGAGAAGATATTTGAGAAGTGATATAAGAATCAAAGAATTCCCAACAGATGTTGAGCATGATCAACTCCACTTTTCTCATTCTTATCCTTAATAAATCTAATAGCAGGACACCAGAGGATTTGTGACTGATATTTGCTTGTAACATGATCTATAAAATCATATCCAAGGTTATTGCTAATAGACTTCAAAGTATTCTATCTAAATTAATCTCAAAGGAACAAGGAGGCTTTATCAAAGGCAGACCAATTACAGATGGTATTATCATAGCTCATGAGATAATACACTCTCTCAATGCTAGTAAGAGATAAGATATGCTAATAAAATTTAACATTTACAAGGAATTTGATAAGGTCAATTGGACTTTATTAGACAATATCCTCTGGAAATTTGGTTTCAGTGATGAATGGAGAAGCTGGATACAGAGTTTTTACTCTTCTCCCAAATTCTCAGTAATGATAAATATATCTTTGAAAGGGTGTTTCTAGTCCTCCAAGGGTCTCAGGTAAGGTGATCCATTATCTCCCTATATGTTAATTCTCATGGTGGAAGCCCTAGTAAGAAGCATAGGAGCTCTAAAATAAAAGGGATCCAAGCCTCTATAGGTGGAACTTTCATACTCATCTACAATTTTTGGATGATACAATGATGTTTGCCCTCCTAAGAATAAAAGATATTAGAATAATAAGGGATTTGATGGGTAGCTATGAAAAGTCTTTAGGATGGTCAATTAATAGAAATAAGTCCAAAACTTTTTCATTAATGTTTCATCTAACCTTCAATCTATCTTATGTAGAGTTTTGGGTTTTGAGAAGGCCCTTCTCCCTAACAACTACTTAGGATTTACTCTTTTCAAAGGGAAGGGGTGAAAATCCTTTGGAACAAAATCATTGATAAAATGAAGAATAAGCTAAGTAATTGGAAAGGCAAATATCTAACATATGTAGAATAATTATTCTCATCAAGACAGTCCTTCAAGCTAGAGTCACACATTGGTTCTCTCTTTTAAAAGTTCCTAATGAAACTCTTTCTGAGATGAATAAAGTTCTAAATATTTTTTGATAAGGAATACAAGACAAGGCCAAACTTCCTCTCTTGTCTTGGGAAAAAATCTATAAACCACTATCCAAAGGAGGTGTAGGGATTAGAAACTTGACTAAGGCCAATTTGGCTCTCCTAATTAAGTTAGTGTGGAGGATTGGGGCCAACCCCTCTGAAGGTTGGTTTGAGTTGCTAAGAGGAAAATACTTGGATGAAATGGATCCAAATAGAATATTTATGTCTAAGGAACTCCCCATTGGATATTTCATCTGGGACAAGCCTAAGAGAAGCTAGAAAGTTCCTATTATAAGGTCTCTTCAAATAAGTCAAAAATGGAGAAACCACTAACTTTTGGGAAGATATCTGGATAACCCAAAAACCCCTAAAAATGGAACCAACCTTTGAGCGTATCAAAGAAGAAATCACTATTCAATGGGAGTTTAAAGTGAAGGACTATTGGGTTGAAAGCATGGAATCAAACTATAAGACCCTAAACTAGAAGATTGTCCAAAATCCTGATGGTACCTAAAATGAACCTCAAAAGAAACTAAATGGTATCCTACAAGATTTTAGAATTCCCTGGAGCCCAAAAAGAGATTAAATAAACTAGAATAGAAAAGGCAAAAAGACCTACTCATTGAAGGAAGGTTATGTTGCAGATATGATAGATAATCCAAGAAACATTGATAAAGCCATTTAGAATAGCATATGGAGCTCAAAAGAGTGTCTAAAGGCAAAAGCCTTCTTATGGTTGGTTACGCATAGAAAGATCCTAACAAGAGAAAATCTATAAAATAAATGTTTCCAAGGCCCATCAAGATGTGTACTATGTTATAACAATGAAAAGATTTTAGAACACCTCCTACCACACTATAGGTATACCTCAGATCTTTGGAATGTTTTCCTAAAAAATATAATTTAAGATGGACCCTAAATGACAATCTCTTTGATCACTTGAAAGCTTGGAAAAGTAGTAAAACACTAAATTTTATGAAATACATCTACGACATGGGATTAAGTATCTTAACTTAGAAGGTCTGGATTGAATGGAATATGATAATTTTTGAAAATAAGGCTAGGCATAAGTCCCAAGAGATTGGTTGGAAATTGAAGCCACCATTAATCAACTAATGACCACTAATAAACAACAAAAGAATAACGAAGCTAACCCAAAGGAAACAAGGATACTACAAAACTAGGGCTAGATCAGAATAACATATGACACCATGAAGTTGAACAAAAAATAAATAAAAGAAATTATAATAAATAATGTGAAATGGCTCCCTCTAGAATAGGGTTGGTTCAAAGTTACTTTTGACGGTGCATCAAAAAATAATCATGGTAATTCAAGAGCCAGGGTCATTATCTCAAATCATAGAGGATAAATCTTTGATTTTGAGATGATCTCTACTAGAATAAACACAAATAATGTCACTAAGGTTGAGGCCCTCATCTTCGGTATGAGGTTGGATTTTAAGGAGAACATTAGGAAAATTGAAATAGAGGGTGATTCACTTATTGTCATTAAAGCAATGGAACATAGCAAAAGTTTAAGTTGGACAATGAAAAGAATAATAAAAGAAGTGAAGCTAATTCAGAACCAATTTAAACAAGTAAAAGTGTTACATACCATGCCAAGAAGGAAACAAATCAGTAGATTGGCTAGCAAATTATGGCCTCGAATCCTAGTCTAGGAATAACAAAGGAAATATGAAAAACATCTATGAAACCTAGGAGATGGAGAGATTAATGGAAATCATATCTAAGGAATGTTTAAAATAATGGGAACTCAGAGTGATTCAACTCCAAAAAAGGAGGGAGATTCTAAGAGGGAAAGGAATATTACTAATTTAAAAAATAACAAGGAAAATAGTGGGGATTACATGCAAGTCTATATTAGAAAGCTTGCCTAAAGGATGGACTTGCATGCAAATTACTTGAACTTGCTAAAAGAATACTTGTTCTTTTTATAAAGTATTTTTATGATAGATTCTCAAGGAGGAATTAAGCAAGTTAGCTTTTCTACTGAAGCTAACTTCTTTTTATATTTGTAAGTTTTCTTCTTGGTATTTTTACTATCAATAAATATTTTTAATTATAAAAAAAAATTATGTGTATCCCCCTTTTTCAATTTATTCACCATTTTCAAATTTTAATTTATATTTAACAATTTACAGTTATAAACAAGTGTCGTGATGTAGCTTTAGTACTCGATGGGAAGTGTAATATTTATATTTTGTCAATATTGAGTGCGTGAATAATTTTTCTTGGGTGGAAGTAATGACGAGGGGTTCATGGGATTCAAATTGAAGGTGTGCATGATTAAAAAATGAAATTGCATCCAATAAACTAATTTTTCATTCAAGATGTGCCAAGTACACACATTTTTAAGCTAGTGTTTTAAACCATGATTATTCAAAGTGTTATTCTTAATACATTGCCACCTAAAATCAATGGGAGTTTTAAAGTGCATATGTGCCATCAGCTACATTTTGTTTTTGTGTCCCTATTTTATTATCCTTGTGCCTCTACATTTTATTATTTGATCTTCATAAATTTAGAGTTATTTTTCCCCCATTACAATCAAGTAGCGAGATGACACTTTACATAAATGACCCACTTTTGAAATTAAAACATTTTTGGTGAGGCCCATGGCATATCATCTAAAGTGGCACTTATACAACTTTAAAAAGTGAATGCAATTCATGGTTATACTAATGTCATTTACCTTTCATTTTAAATTACAAGATAGTGGAACATTTCCCTATAAATAAAATGGAGGGAGTGCTAAAAGCAACATATATCCAAATGTTACTTGTGTTTGAATCCTGCTTCCAACTCATTTAAAGATTCATAGGGATGTGAACCAGTTTCTAAATTGTTGATGTTTTAAAACCTCATATTTATTTTATAAACTCACATTTATTTTATTACTTTAAACCATTTATATTCTATGAAAAATAATTCCATGGTGGTTAATAATGGCTACGAAAAAATTGCACATGTAGAGCATGTTCAACTCAATTGGCACTTCTTGTGGATGATGTTAAAAGTGGTTTACAATACCATGGAGGAGACATGACAACATTAAGATGTGACATCATCAAGATGGAAAATTATATCCCTCTTTTCCTTCTAAAATGGATGTGGATGAGGACACTTGAAATCTATAATAGGGAGGAGACATGCCAACTTTCAGAGATGACTTATTGATTCGTCTTTCACAAATATATAGTTTGTCTTCATTTAAATTAATAAATATGAAAGTAAGGGAGTTATATGCAGAAGACAAATTATTAGTTTGCATTCATAACTTTATTTTTCCTTCTCTCATATTTACAATGGCTGAAGAAATGTAGCAGATGTGACAGAGGCTAATCTTCTATCAAAGGATTTTGGCTACAATTGGAGACATGTTTATTAGAATTGTCCATGTTTTCCAATCAAAATCCACCAACATTATATAAATTATGATGATTTTCTGAATAGAGGGAAGGCAAAGGATCTTGTCATGCCAAAATTAAGTTTTATAGGATATGTTGAGGTAAATTCAAGTTTGACTTATATTCAGAGATAGCATATCTTCCACTGATAATTGTATACAACACTTACACTGAAGATATCTTAAAAAAATTAGTTGCATTAAAAGAACTAACTAATATTGAGTGAGAGAGAGAATTGTAATTGAGTATGTGGAGTTAATGAGCTCCTTGATTGCTAGTGCAAAAGATGTGAAATCATTGAGAGAGTTTAGTGTCACTTATAAAATATTGAAAGAATGATGCAAACATAATTTGACACAAAAAAAATAATGAAATAATGATGCAAAAAGTTTAAATGATAGTGATATTTTTTTCTCCATTTTTTGAACTAACAAATACTTGAATTTCAATAGGAAAATTATCTTTTCATTGCCCTCTAACCAATAGGAAACTTTTTTAAAAAATCCAAATTTTTCTTTTTCTAAATTACAATGTATTTTGTAAAGTTACTATTAAAACAGTAGAAAGTTAGAAAATATTTACATTGCACATTATTTAATACAAATTAATAGGAATAGGTGATTACAATAGATACTTGTGTAGTAGGTATTAATAATTTTTACTAACATTAGGTAATTTAATGATATTGTTTGGCTAAGAAAGCTACTATGGAGCCAAAAAAGGAACAAGTGATTTGTTAAGCACACATGAGTTAAATGAAGCATCTGACATAGCTAAATCCACTATGGTAAATTGATAAATATTAACTCTCATGCTTTATGTTTTATTTTTTTCCCTAAAATGTTCATATTTGAAAAAACACTCTTCTTACAGTCTTATTAACCTGTCATGGTTACTATAATATATAATAAGGTCACTTATTTATAAATATAAGCATTGCACATTGGTACCCACTCAAGAGATGTAAAGACATAATTATAACTTGAGTAATTTGAACTTATCAACTTTGATTGACGACATGGTCGAACAATCACATGAGGCCTAAATGGTCTTTATTGCTTAACTATGATGGACCATGTAGGTTTATTGGGTCATGACCCCAATGAATAATAAAGAATGGATTCTATAATCATAAAATTTGGTGAAGCACACCGACATGGTTGATTGACCAAAAGTATATACCCACATTCGTTTAGCTTATAAATGTGAACACAAGGCATTCAAGCATACATTTATTTATTGTAATAATAGGCACACACACATTATTTTATCTGATTGTCATGATAATCATTGAATTCAATGTATCCTCTACACTGGTCTAAATAAGAATATGATAATAATACTAAGTAAGCTAGTGCATCATCCAAACCAGATGGCCACTACCAATGCTAAGACCAATGAAAGCATATGCCTATAGTGAAACTCTAATGAATTCATAAAAAACACATGATTCTATCTCCACTACCCATAATCTATATATAAATTCTTCTCTTTGATGATAATCTCCCTCACATCAAAGGGGTTGTACATGTGTCACAAACAAATGAACAAAAGGTAGTTATCCAAGTCATGTTATCAAATCCACATGATATGAAATAATAAAAGCATGATAATGTACCATAAGAATTTTTCCATATAATTGCATAACATACATTTATCTAAGTGACAATTAATTCCATTAACTATATCACACGAGCATACAAATCAAGATAGCAACAATTAACTGGTTCACAATAAAAAAATAAAATTAATAAATAATAGACATTTTATATTGCACAAAAGCAATTAATATAGATGTATTAATCATCTTAATCATAGGAAAGTGCCTTTGAAATCTAACACTAGGAAAACAAGATGTGATAGAGAAAGTGTAGTCAACAGTGCTTAATAATCATATATATGCACATTGTCCAAGTATGTCAAAGTTGATGTTGTCAAAGTGCCAAAGACTAAATTTAGGTATCTACACTAGTAAAAAACATGAGAAGATAATTAAGCATAAATTGAAATTCACAAAGGTTAGAAAAAATTTGTAAGGGGTTTATATGTGCCTATAAGGTGAATGGCATTATTTATCCCTTTGTAAACCTGTTTTGGCCTCCTGTCATCTACACACTCGAGGCAAACATTAAATACATTTGTGTAAAAATAACTAGAAGCTATAAATAAATATAACATACTAAGATCATTAAATTTAATGAAGTATTAACAAGGGCTAACAAAGTTAGTCATCCATATAAATCCACAATAATCAAATATCCATATATCCAACTAACAAAAATACAAGTTACATAACTATACAACCTCGCATATGAAATAAGCATGTGAAGTCACTGATCATTATCTAGGATCCAAAATCATATATAAAATTTACACTTTGTAACTCAAAACATACCACTTTAATGTCTCTAGTATGAAATAATAAATAAAATATGAAGTAACTAGTCAAGCATATAAAAATTTAGCATTGTATACCTCCATATACAACTATAGTGCCTCGTATACGTGAGTAAAATAAAAAGGAATAGAAATTGGGTCTCACAACCATTGTGTTACCCATGTGGAAATCACTATCAATGTAGGATATTATTTTCCTTTTATTAGTTTGTTAGGATTATTATACACACACATGGAGTTTTTCTACACTTGTGGGATTTGTTTGCTTACATGTACATGTCATGGGGAGTTACATTTGATAGCCCTATTTAGCTAGTGGAAGTTACTCCTTTGACTAGCTATTATGGGTATGGAGTTACTTTCTTATTTCAAGACTTTGAACACTATTCTAGGGGGGAGTTACACATTCACTCCTATTTGTACATCTCACTTGGTGAGCTATTATGCAGTGTGTATTGGACTTTGCTCTCATTTTGTTTTACAATATTATTATGTGATTGATTTCATTTACTTGTAGCTGTGTTGTGTTGTGCACTTGATTGGCTTGTCTTTTCACTTGAATCTATGCATCTATTTGATCTAGAGGTCCTATCATCCACCTTGATATGGTATCAAAATCTCATTCTGGTATTTGAATTTTTGACTGTTATTGTTAGTTTTCATTTAAAATCTTAAGATCATTCGAATTACACTTAGTTTTTTCCATTTCCTTTTTATTAGAATTTGCATTCTATTGTATCAACTATATAAAGAAGTTTTTGCATACATATTAGCATGAAGGGAGGCTTTTAATGTGTGGCTCAACCAGGAAGACGCTGTGTGAATGATGATCAAGCTTAGATGGTGAAAGAGGTCGAGATCAGGTGAGTGGGTGCATGTTAAGAGTATGGAGGTTATTGAACTATCAGATATGACATGGGAACAACTAATGGTTATCCCGCTTCCAATCTATTCTAGGTCTCATCTCTTACCTTCACACAAACTGTCAACTTGATTTTGAGTTTCCAAATTTTGTCTCAATAGTTCAATGGCATACAATGTTTTCCCAATCATCAATTAGGTTGAATGGCAAATTGAAGCCATCTTTCATAAGCATATATATCTAAGACCAGCATGGGAGTGAACAATAAAGCCAACAGACAATTTGGTGTGTTTGAAGCTCTTCTTTACCAAGGCTTCTCAGACCAACATGCATAGATTCCCATGATGCCAAGCATACTAGTAATGTCATCAAAACTACCTATTACCTAAAATTCATAGTTTTAATGAAAACCACCCTCCATCATCCAAAACCACCCATCAGCAAGTTTATGGTTTCTTAAAATGCCCTTCTTTCAAAAGGTAAAACCATAGTTTTTTAAAGATTTTAAAGTTTTTTTACTTTGTTATATTGAATGTCATTCTTTGGTTGACATTATTATACTTATTTAAAAAAAAAAATGACCTTCATATCATGATGGGGTTGTTTTTAAACTAGTGGAGTTTTTTGGATTGTTTTTATATAAAAATAATATATTGTAAAGTGGGGAACAATAGTTTGAATGGTGGTGGATTTTGTTACATGGTGGGGAGTAACTTTTTACGACAGGGGTTTTTTTATTGATTTTTTATATGAAAAAAATATCATTGTAAATGGATATATAAGGAGAGTTATTTATTGTTTGTTTGTTCATATACTTGGTAATTTTGTTTTTTGAAGATAGAGGGTAAGGCCCAGTTTGTCAGGAGGCCAAACCCCCTCACAGGCTAAACAAATTTTCTTCTCTCTTTCTTCTTGGCCCACTTTCCATATTTATACTCCTTATAGATGCATTATCAATAGAGCTCGATGTCCCTCTTGGATTGTTTGCATTATCACATGTGTTGTTCTATTTGACGTCACAAGCACTAGTTTATCATGACTACATTATCAATCGAATATGATATTCAACACTCAAGCATGTTGAGTACTTGCAAACTTTGGGGGGTCATTATTGATTATCTTGGGGGGTTATTATGGGATTTCTTCTCTCTTGTACACATATAATTTATATGAATTGTGTTCCACTTTACTGACATTTGCGCAAATTACTCTCACATTCTTAGACACATTATCAGTAGAGCCCGACATCTACTCATTGAGTATGCATTGTCACTTGTGCATTATTTTTCTCATTTTACTTATTTGGTGTCTTCTCTCAGTCATGTCAACTTCACTTGACAAATACCAATCAATGAGGATAGTTGATTATACACTAGTGGTTCTTCTTAGAAAGACTAATTATGCTTCTTAACATGTATATATGGAACACTTGCTCATGAAAAAGAATCGTATTCCATTCCTATATGGACATATTCGTACCCCTACTAACTTAGGTCAGTATAATAAGAGGGTTAAGACTTGTGACAAGGTTCTTGATACCTTTATGTTACATATTTCCATGGATTTTCATTACCATGTGGAACATACACGATGTCCCTACACTATTTGGAGCATTCTTTAGTCTTTTTTTAGAGATACTATTGAGATTTATATCACTCCTCCTCCTCTTCTTATTGTCTCTTTGAATACTATTATACTCTCTCCTACTTATATTTCTTGTGATAACACATTCTTAATGGATAGTGCTCTTCCTTATGTTGATCCACCACTATAGGATGAGATTCTACTAGACTTTAGCTATCACATTGTAGATTATGCATCTGTTCCTATACAATATGTTACTCTTTTAGAGCCATCATAGATTTGCACTTTGGAGGACTCTACTATTTTCAGTGAGAGCACACCTATTGAGAGCATCGATGACTCATCTCTCCCTATGGGTTTTCCTTCTTTAGTTGGTGAGCCATGTTCCACACTTCATATGGGAATTCTTTCAATGAATGTTTCACATCCTTCTTCTAATATGTCTACTTTAGTGGCATTACATTTAGTTCTTATGTATAATCTTGCCAGACCTATGCCATAAATCAAATTTAGACCATATTTAGAGATATTCATACTGATGTCATCATCTTCCATAGTCGAATGGGTAGACTATTAGTACACACATTGTGTTCTTCCTTTGACAAAAAAAAGAAACATTGCTCAATGCAAATGGGAATTCTATAGTCATAAGGCAAATGATCTCATTATCGACATTGGTTATTTATGAGTTGCACTTATAGTGCAAACTACTTCAACATCATCTTTAGGGGGGATTTTTAGATTTTTGTTATAGTTCAAGTCGGTTGTCTAAGTCATTTACTCTATCAGGTGCTTATTTGGTTGTCCAAGTCAGTTCTAGACTCGTTACAACTAGGTACAAACATAGAATAAACATGTGTCACTCAACATCTATCACTCTATTGCACTGACATCAATTCACATAAGGTGCAAGCTTTATATGCTCATCCGAAGCATAACAGAGAAAAAACCAAGGCCCGTATTGGGTTAGTCGTGCAATGGCACAACTCATTCTTCAAGGGACTTGTTCATTATAATAAAATCATTGATAAGTTCATTGGCACAAGCCATTATATGTGTATTCCAAATGTCTATAGTGCAAAGCCTATTCAAGGAACTTGTTCTAGTCATAGGAGCATAAACCTATATTAGGTTAGTTCTAGGATCTCAAGGGTACAAGCTTTTATAATGGAGAGCCTCAAGGGCATCTATGATAGTCCTAAGTTTTAATGACAGTTGTTTCTCTATGTCTGGAACCTTTTCTATAGAACTTTCCTATCCCAAAGTCACATCGTTTGCATACTAGTTTGAGCTTGGATTTATAGGACTTAGAAGCATCTTCATGCTAGGGTGGAGGGTGCACATTGGGTGTTGAGATGGAGCCTTGGTTGATCATTCCACTAGATTTATCACCTTACACCCTTTGCACTCTAGTCATCATGTGCAACCACTTATGAAGATGCCTTAAAGAACCTGGGTACCAAGAAACTGCCTGATAGCTAGTGCAAGATCTATGAAGATTCCTCTAGCTGGCATAAAATGTGCTAAAATAGCAGTCATTATAAATGATCACCTTACATCAATATCTCTATTAAGTTAGCATAGATCCATATTTAACCAAAAAGGGGCCTAGTATTTATCCCATACAAAATTACTAGTCTGCCCTCAGACTAGTCTTTCAATGCTTTTGGTCTGTAGAACTCTAATGTGTTCTCCTTTAGTTTAGCATTGAAGTCCTCAAAGCCCTTAATGGAGAGATTGAGTTATTTAATATCATTGTCTATCTCTATTGAGGTGGTGCTAAATGTGAGCACATCCATCTTTTCCAATTCCTTTAAGAAGGCCTCAAGGTTTGCTTTAGATTTTGTAGCTCCTCCATCCCAGATTTCTCCTTGTTCACAAGCCTTGGTTTGTAAGGCACGAAAGAGTGTTTCTAGGCTTTGTTCCTAGTCTATGATTTGAGTTTTCAAGGAATTTACCTTTCCCATTATTTGGTTGTGCTCTGATCTACTTGTAGTATATTACAACTCCTCCTTCTCCCCTTTTGCCTTTTTGAGGTACATGTCTATGACTGATGCCTAGTTAGAGAAGCTACAGAAGATGGCATTGATAGTATCTACACCCTCTTGAAGTTGCATGAAGATTTATTCCACCTCTTCAATCTTTGTAGCTATAACTTACTTTATTATGGCACATAGGTCCTCCTCTTCTTCTAGTACCAACTCTGTCTTCAACCTTGGGAGCGTTTGTTCTACTAGCACGCATACATTGTCAACCTCTGAAAGATTCAAAGTGTTAACATCATCCAAGAGGGATGGCTCAACTTCCTCTACACACTTAGCTTATTTTTACAATTTTAACTTTATGGCCTTTACTTCCTCTTCTACTTTTAGCACAATCTTCTTCTATATTAAAGCTCTAACATCATTAACGATATTTTTTCATGCTACTTCAAAGGCCATGAAGATAAGTTCATTGACCAACCTGACTAGGTTCATTGCATGGGGGTTTATGAGAAGGGAATCATGCCATTATTTTGGTTCCTCTGCACCCAATATGGCCTTCTCTAGCACCTCAAAATAAAGCTCATCCATATAACTATCAAAAGCAAAAGATAGTTGTTGGCACATCCTTATTATGGTAGCTTTGAGGGGCATGTACTCAAAAATATAGTAATCTTCATCAGTCCACCCTTTCTATGTCTTTTCTCTTAGGCTTGGCTCAATTCCCTTTTCCTCAGTGATGGCCAACTTTGTCTATTCTCATTCCTCTTCATCGATGCTAATACTCTCTTCAGTGCTTCCCTTTGAGGTTCTTTCCTCTTATTTCACTAGGGATTCTTCCTCAAACTTAACCACTTGGTCCATTTCTTCTTCTACCTTAGTACTAGTATTGCCCTCCTATTTCTATTAGGTTTCTTTAGTGCTCTCCATTTTCTCTTTCAAGGTGCCAATATAGCCTTCCTTGTCTTCAGGTACCCCTTTATTACATGGGTGTGCCTATGGTGCAACTTCTTCTACTATGGTGGTGGGGGCATTAGGTGCCTTTTCTAATTTCTCCTCCATTGGTTCTATGCTTGTGGAAACCTTCTTCTCTTTCATTTCCTTATTGGCCCTTTCCTCTTGGGCCTTCTGTAGTATAACACGAGCAGTGAGTGCAAGTGAACAATGCGTACTATTTTTAACTTCATGGGTAGACCTGGACTCTTCACCAATTCCAAAAATAGGTGTATATCACTATGAAGACCTTGAAAATAGTTTTAAAACCTTTATTCTAACATGATTTTCCCCTTTCAATCCCCTGTAGGTGCATGTTCATGGTAGATTATGTAGAAGCACTGCTCATGGCTGCAACAATCCCTTAATACACTATTTGAATTATCCAATTTGTTTGTTATAACTTCTAAAGACAAGTTTAGCATTTTGATACCTTCACTTCACCTACTTGAGCATGTTAGATAGCTTTATACATGTGAATGCAAGTGAAATTGGTAAAGAGTTGACTGTGTATCCAATGGGTTGCAACCTTAATGATGTTCACCTTGGAGGTTGAAAATTTTGAAAGAAGGATGTTATCATGACCATTTAAATGAGTAATACACCATGATACATTGGATTAAATCCATTTCAAAGAATGAGACTTTCTCCAAATGGTGAAGTTGGAGTGCAAGTCCACTATCAACACCTTCCTACAAAGTGAGTTGTTTGAGCTATCAAACCTACTTGAAACATGAAACCAAGAATACAGATCATTTGAGGAGAGATCTGACATCATCTGAAATCAACATCAATATTTGTATTGTACGTACTTTTCCAAACCAAATAAAAACCTATAGGGTACACAAATTAGTAAGTGAATTGGATATGTCAACTTCCTAGGAATGGTTTATAAAGCACATGCCACCATTCCTCTACAACCAAACATAAAATGGAAGCTAACTAAGTTTACAAGACACCCCCAAGATAATTTTTCTTAAAACCTCTCTTATTGGTTGTACCATCTAAAAACTCGAGGGCCATTCTTGCTTGCCAAGCCTAGTGGAAGAAGAGAGAAGTGGTTTTCTTATTTTCTTGGATATTATGATCAAACCAATCATTAGAACAATTAATTGGAAGACTAAGGGACACTTCTAAAGTGTCATCAATTTTAGGAGGTCATACAAGTTTGTACACCTCAAGAAAACTCATTTTTTTCCAAGAAAACTACTCTTTCTTCTGAATAACCTGCCACTTTTTAGTTACAAAAGGTTATTTAAGACTTCTTAGGACACATGGAGCATGACATCACCTTTCTAAACCTTCATTTTACACAAGTAGGTCGTACAAGTCATTAAATGCTCTATTTTGACCCCTAAAATGACTCAAAAAGACAAATATTCAAAATTACCAAGACCAAGGCTAATGTGACATGAAATGACATCAAATGACCCATAATACAATGTATGATAAAATATTAGACCCATATAAACATTTAAAGATCAAGTTTTTACCTATAGAGGGCTTAATTTGACCTACAGGGTCAAATTTGGTCAACAAAATGGTGATTCATAGGGGTAGTATGCCTGCTATACTAAAGATTAGTAGCCTTATCAGTCCATTGGGCTTAGGGAGTCATATAAATTCTAAAACACAACAAGAGGAATTTGATAATTGACAACAAGCTTTGATCAAGACAAAACCAATTGACTACCTCAACCACACAAAACAAAGTAAACTAACTAACAAGAGACACACACATGTTCAAAGTAATTAGGGAAATCAGAAAAACAAACCATTATGTACAACTAACAATTAAGCATACCTCCCTTTCCAGGATCAAAAAGAAATTTCCTTACATCTCCTTCTTCATGAGATGAATTATAGTGTCAAGCATGTTGCTCTTTGGATTGGCTACTTGATAGATTAGACCTATTTCTTGGCACTTCACTTGCTATGTTCTCAAGTAGACCATATTCAAATAGGTTTCCAATGTAAATGTATTCCTCTTGGCCTTGTACACATACCTCATACTGATGCCCACTCATCTCATGATCAACTTGCATCTTCTTTGTGTGCATGATTTCAAAAGGAGTAGTTTCTTGTTCCTTGGAAATTGAGGCCAATATAAGCTTCTTTTGACCTTCAAAGGTTGCGGTGAAATTTTCTCTAGCTCATTTATGACATTTTTAAAAATGTCATCTTGTTTATCATCACTTTCAATCAGCTCTAAGGAAGTTGTAGACCCCTTGAGAGACTCAAACTCACTACAAATGCTTACAAACTA
Source organism: Torreya grandis (assembly GCA_037957365.1). Classification (NCBI taxonomy): domain Eukaryota; kingdom Viridiplantae; phylum Streptophyta; class Pinopsida; order Cupressales; family Taxaceae; genus Torreya; species Torreya grandis. Next base: position 409,099 of record JARHVA010002709.1, on the reverse strand, counting down.
TTGTCACATGTCCTTATCTTCTCTTTGATCAGCATCATTAAGGGGAACGATAAGAGAAGCTCTTTCATCCTCTTCTTTAGAATCTAAAAGGGCTTTATCCAATATTTCTTCTTTGATACAAAGAAGGTATTCTTCATTGTCAACACAACAAGAAGACTCAACACAAGGACTCATTTCTTCTTCAAAATTTGGAAACTCTTAAGGAATCTCAGGTTGTATATCAATTGTTATAATCCGATTTTAGTTCTCAAGGCTGCAAGATCCTCAATTTCCTTCCCCTTATTGGTGATGCCAAGACTAGGCATCTTGTAATCATGTGACTTAGCCCAATGACGCTGCCAAGGAGCTATATTTTCTTCAAGTAAAAGTTTTGAATTCTTCTAAACCAAATGCTCCTCTTTAGGTTCCCATACCACAGGTCCATCAAGACAAAGGGTGATTGGGTGAGGACAAGATGAACTAGTTGGTGGAGGTGGAACATAGGACTCAAAATCAGATTGAGAATGAATTGTAGGAGATCCTTTTGGAAGCTCTTAAGGAATGGGAGGTAGACCTTAGGCTAAAATAGATTGGTTTTTCTCCTTCCATTTGATAATATCTTCATTGAAATCTGATTTAGCTTGAGGACTCTCTTGAGGAAAGTTAGATTGGGTGTGTTTAGGTATAGGATCTTATTTTGGCTCTAAACCTTCCATCACACCTTGACTAAACAATTTCATTATCGAATCTAACTCTTCAATTTTCTTGGCTAGGTTCTCTTGGAAAAGTCTCTCTTGAAGTTGATAGGCATCTTCATGAGGATAAGGAGTACAAGAGGGATGACATGGAAAACAAGAGGTATCTTGAGGAAGGGTGGGAAGGGTTTGCATAGGATCAAGCTCTTTCTCAACCTCACACTCTTTATCTAGGCTTATATCATCTTTTTTCCCAATGATTCCACTACCTTATTCTAACTTAGGATGTTAGGATTAGGAGTCTCTTCTTGAGGTAGTGATGCAATTTTAGGGGTGGATGAATTTCTCAAGAAACTTGGGATCTCTTTAGGCTTGGATTCTCCAACTTGTCTCTAACTTGGAATTTCATATCTAGAAGTTTTTTGTTGAGGTAGGGATGTAATGGGAGAGGGAAATGAGGGCTTAGATTCCACTTCTTTTGCTAATGAGATGGACTGATTCATTTACTTATTAGTTAACTGAATCTACCTATCAAGGTTTGCTTCAAAAATGAAGCTTGTATTTCCAACTCTCTCTTCCAATTGATTGGGAAAAAGATGACTTTGATAAGCTTGATTGGGTTTATGAGTACAGGTCAAGTAGAACTAATATCAATCTTGGGGAGGTGGATACAAGGGTTGATAGACTTGGTGAGATTATTCCTCATGAATCCTTAGCTTATCCTCTAAGTATGAAACAAGGTCACTCACATCTAACATCTCACTTATGAGCCTTTACCAATTTGCTCTCTCAATAGGTGCCCACTCTCTTTTAACTAGCTCTAATGCATCTCTCACATTATGAATGAGGTGACTAGTAATATCTAGACCACATCCTCTTTGTGTCCCAGGATTTATCATGTACCGCTCATAGCCCAAGAGAGTTTACTTTGAAGTTAAAATGGACTAATTTGAGAAGTGACTAGGTTGACTAGGAGGAACAAGATATTGAGAGGGTTGGTTATAGGATTGATACAACTCATGACAAAGTTGATAAGGGTCATATTGGAGTTGGTAAGGATTATGATAAGGCTGATAAGAATCACACAAAGGTTGATAAAGGATGACATAAGCTTGAGATACCTCATCGACTTGTGTAAAATAATATTCCACATCAAAACCAGCCATAAAACTTCATTATGAAGTAAGAACACAAATAAAAATTACCAACAATCTTTGAAAAGAAAACCTAGGCTGCTTGACTAGCTGATGTAACTTTGGAGTTGCCTTTGATGCTTGGATAGATTCCTCCAAAGGCTGATGTGTTGAAAAAAATACCAAAAGTCTTTCAAGTTCTTGGACCATGAGTCCCACCAAGCATGCCAAAAACTATTGTCACTTAGATTTGCACCCTTTGAGGAGATGTCTCAACTCTCCTCATCTAAGTGGCATAATTGAAATACCTCTAGGATATGAGTAGCCTATGAATGAGGTGCATCTCTAGATAGCTAGCTCCCTTGATGTACCACTTTTGGATCACGACTACACTTATACTTACAAGGGAAAAGGGAGAGAAAATTGAAAGTAAACTATCCTAAAGGAGGTGATACACCAAATTGATTGATGACTACCAACCAGCTCCATGTCACACATGAGACCAAAAGACTAACTAAGCATATACTTCTCTAATATGAATCTTCTCACATTAGTATTTCATTATGAGGTTGTGATAAATGTTTAGGCTAGGAGGACTAGAAAAGAGGCCTATAATGGCACTATTTAATAGGCTAACTCACTCAATCTTGACTCTTCATAAAACACTTCACATGACCTATAAGAAGAAGCTTTCAAGCTAAAAATAGGTGAGAGAATGAGACAAAAATGCTAAGGAAACAACAGACATCACTAAGCAAGATCAATAATTCAAGTGAACACAGTGTGAATAGTCATAAAAGAGGTAAAAATCAATAGTCTTTATTGATCCATGGTATTCAAATGAGTAGGGCTTTCCCATAATTAGGTGGAGCATGTTTTTAAAAGGCCAAAATGGCTAGTTCTTATAGAAATTGAGAGAGAGAAGAGAAAAAAGAAGACCAAAGGTCACAAGGACACTTGTCAAGCTGAGAAAATGATTTACATATGCATGAGGAGGGAATGTGAAACTGATCATGTAAAGTCAGGAAGCACAAGTGTCACCCCAAGTCATGAAACTCTTAAAATTTGGTTTAGTTCTCATTTTTCACAATAAAATTGCCTTCATCATCCACCCCTATTTAAACATCCCAAAACTAACTAGGGATAGGTCTAATGATTGGCCTGAGAGGGAATGGTGGTAGACATGCTTCTCCATGTATTGGTTTCATTCTTAATCATCTAAAATCTTCTAGAAGTGAGCCATCACTGCGTGTAATCAAATAAACTCCTATTTCACACACACTACACACTTGGCTCCCAAAATGGCTTTAGATTGCTTAGGTACACCTTAAATAGGCTTCCACTTGAAGTTTTCACACTTCTCACTATCTTACTCACTTTGCCAGTTTTGACTGGCTGAGATGAAGCAGCTGGTAGGAACACTTTTGAGTTTTTCTAAAGAATGAAATGGACATGAGTGGTTATCCCAAGTATTAATACTTCACCTAAAGTGTTTTTCATCTCTTGAAATCCCCTAGAACCTCCCAATGTACAAATTCATCAAAAGAACCAATTTTTTACCCTATCCATAAAGATGTCAGCACAAAAGTTGATAAGGAGAAGCCTTTAAGAGTCCTCTACAATCTCCAACCACTTTCCATGCCATTTTAGTCCATTTGGATACATCTCCTTCCTTGTTTCCCCAATTGGGTCCTTAACCAGGGTTTGTGAGGGTTTTATACCACTTCTACTCTTAAAGTTCATTCATAAATATGGGACATTGGAAATACCAACCAATTCCAAAAATTCAAATTTTAGGACCCTTTTCAACACCTCCAAATGTTTTGGATATCCATGTAAATCATCAAAGGAGATGTGAACATTCAAAGTTGCCTTATTAAGTACTTTTCTCCATTTCCTGCAGGTTTGGACTATCTTTGAGCCAAAATTGGCCCTCCTTGTGCTTTATCTAAAATTTGGAGGCTTTTAAACATTTTAAATGTGTCCATATAAATACCTTAGTCCATTATAGTGCTCATCTCATGTTATAATTGAAGATGGCCTCTTATTTAGACATTAGGCTTGAACCTTGTTTAAGAGGCTTGTTTGCATACTTGAAGGTCTAGACCTTCAATATAGGATTTTTCCTTATATGAAAAGTTATTAATAATATATTAGGTGTGTTTGAACTTCCTATACCTATCTAAAATTCTCAATCATTCCCTATCTCACCTCTTTACCTTCCTTTCCTAGTACTGCAGGGTACAAAGGGAGTGCCCTCTGTCTAAGACAAAATAGAGGGCACTCCCTTGTTTTCTCAAAAAATGGTAGTTATTAAAGGATATTATCCAAGATATGAAAATTATTTGTACCAAGATTGAGTTCTTGGTTAGGTCATTTGACCTTATAACTTTTGCAAATCCCAAAATAGACTGTTAAGAAGGCAGACTGTGCACAGTGGTTTAAGGAATGGACTATGTGATGCATCATTTTAGACCTTTATTTCCATATTTACACATAATTATAGTGTAAAATGGTGGTCACTATCATTATATAGGTTCTCATTATGCTTACAAACCTTTATCACCCATGCTTGTACCTTGAACTGTACTCTTACTCAGTTAGGCCTAAGTGATAAGCTGACCCTATGTACTCAGGAAAGTGAGATTGTAAGTAATGTTTATGTTCTTAATAACTTGGTATAAAGTGTTTTGGACATCATAAAAGATTTTAAAAACTCCTTTCATTCATGCTCTAGTCCATCTCACACCTTGAAGTTGGATTGCTATCAAGACTAGTCACAAGTCTCTTTTTCCTAACTGTGTTTCCTACCTTGGAGGGGACACCTGTAGGTGAATTTATATGGATCAAAATTTGAAAACATTGCATGAGCCTCTTTGACACTTTTCAAGATCATCTATTAGTTATTTGGACCTATGTTCTTCATGTCTATGCTAGACCACATCAAAAAACACAATCCCTTGGCTCTCTACCCCTCACGGTCAGCTACAGTTGATTATGTAGGGTCCTATAAGTGCATATGAGATTAAAAATAAAGTATTCTAACCTATACTAATGGTATTTATGCTAAATAATGTCCACATCATGATCTAAGGTGACTAAGCTCTAGGTTCACAAGAAAGAAACACCTTCTCAAACTTTCATCTTTGGTTGGTTGTAGGTGACTAATTTTAAATGAGAAAACCCCTGTAGGTGTGTATGGAACATGAAACACTACATATCAACCTTATCTTGATGATATTTATGTTAATTGGTGTGTATTTCACTCAATAAGGCCATTAAAAACATGGTATTATGCCTTATTATCACCTTGAAGTGTTAAGGTCACTTTGTATCTTCAAAACCTATAGATATTCATGCCTGAATTTAGTACATAAAAGTGTAACTTTGGGCTTCTCAACAACCATACTCCTTCAGTCATATACCCTCCATATTTTGTCTAACTCTTATACTATGTGGGGGATACAAAGTATACATATATAGATGCTTCAAATACTTTATTACCCCTATTACAGGATATCAACAAAACATCAAGGTACTTTGTTTTCATCTTTTAGGGATTTGATCCCTAAACACGGTCATTGGATCAAAGATACCACCTTCTAAACCTATTTTCCAATCTATCATCCAAAATGGATCTATCATGATCTATTCAATGCATTATAATCTCAATAAGGGTTTCACCATTTGTTTTGACACCTCTTTATAACACCTCAGATCCCTATGGTACCACATGTAGGTGGATTCTATAGTATAACACAGGCAATAAGTGCAAGTGAACAATGTGTACTATTTTTAACTACATGGGAAAACCTATACTCTTTGACAATTCCTCAAATAGGTGTCTATCACTATTAAGACCTTGAAAATAGTTTCAAAACCTTTATTCTAACGTGATTTTCCCCTTTTAAGCACCTATAGGTGCATGTTCATGGCAAACTGTGTAGAAGTATTGCTCATGGCTATAATAGTTCCTTTATACAATATTTGAATGATCCAATTTATTTTGTTCTAAATTATAAATACAAGTTTAGCATTTTTATACCTTCACTTCACCTACTTGAGCATGTTAGATAGCTTCATACACATGACTATAAGTGAAATTGGTAAAGAACTGATTGTGTATCTAATGGGTTGCAACCTCAATGATGTTCACCTTAGAGGTTGAAAATTTTGAAATAATTATGTTACCATGACCATTTAAGTGAGTAATACACCATGCTTCATAGGATTAAATCCATTGCAGAGAAAGAGACTTTTTGCAAATGGTGAAATTGGAGTGCAAGTCCACTATCAACACCTTTCTGTAAAGTGAGTTGTTTGAGTTATCAAATCAACTTAAAACATGAAACCAAGCATAGAGAGAATTTTATGAGAGATAAAACATCATCTATAACCAACATTATTAGTTGGATTTTATGAACTTGTCCAAACCAAAGCAAAACCTATAGGGTGTACAAATTAGCAAGCAAATTAGATGGGTCAACTTCCTAGGAATAATTCATAAAGCACAGACCACCATTCCTCTACAACCAAACATAAAATGGAATATTTATAAGTTTAGAAGACACCCCCAAGAGCATTTTTCCTGAAACATTTCTTGTTGGTCGTACCATTTGAAAACCTGAGGGTCATTCTTGCTTGCCAAGCCTAGTGGAAGAAGAGAGAAGTGTTTTTCTCAATTTTTTGGAGCTTCTAATAAAAATGATCATTATTAAAAGTGCATGGAAGACCAAGGGACACTTATAAAGTGTCATCAGTTGTAGGAGGTCATACAAGTCTGTACACTTCAAGAAGACTTCTCTTTGCACAGACCACCATTCCTCTACAACCAAACATAAAATGGAATATTTATAAGTTTAGAAGACACCCCCAAGAGCATTTTTCCTGAAACATTTCTTGTTGGTCGTACCATTTGAAAACCTGAGGGTCATTCTTGCTTGCCAAGCCTAGTGGAAGAAGAGAGAAGTGTTTTTCTCAATTTTTTGGAGCTTCTAATAAAAATGATCATTATTAAAAGTGCATGGAAGACCAAGGGACACTTATAAAGTGTCATCAGTTGTAGGAGGTCATACAAGTCTGTACACTTCAAGAAGACTTCTCTTTTTCTAAGAAAATTGCTCTTTCTTCTAAAGAACCTTCCACTTTTCAATTAAAAAAGGTTACTTAAGACTTATTAGGACACATGGGGTGTGACATCACATTTTCAAACCTTAGTTTTACCCAAATAGGTTCTACAAGTCATTAAATGCTTTATTTTGACCCCCAAAATGACTCAAAAAGACATAAACATTGAAAATGACCAAGACCAAGGCTAATATGGCATGAAATGACATAAAATGACCTATAATACACCCAATGAAAAAATATTAGTCCCCTATAAACATATAAAGATCAAGTTTTTACCTCTAGGGGTCCCAATTTGACCTGTATGGTCAAATTTGGTCAACATTACCTTCATGGCTGCTCTTTTTTCTCTAGCACTAGTGTCATCTCTATTTCTTCCTCGTTGAGGCCCATTTTCTTCCACATACTTCTCTTTTCCTCCTAATTTCATGGAGGTTGTGTGGAGGGCTCTTTTTATGGGGCATTGGGTGGCTTTTCTACCTCTCTAAGCATGGCGGTAGTGTCACCTTGGAGGGCCTCTTGAACTTTCATCCTTACTTCTTCCTCCTCCATCTCTTCATGCACCTCTTGCACTTCTAATTTCTTATGCACCTCTTGGGCCTCCATCTCTACCAAGGTTATTGTGGGCATTTCAATTAGCCCCTTTGACTTTTTCTTCTTCTCCATTTGCTTGGGAAAAGCAATCCCTGGTGTGAAGGTCATGCGCTTCTTATTTGGTGCAGAGGGAGTGGCTTGATTGCTAGAGGCAATCTTCAATCTGATGCACTCCTGCATCTCCACAAGTTTCTCCCCTTTTTTATCTTGGGGAGACTTTTTCTATGCTATCAACAATAGCTTCCCTTCATTATTGATCCAAAGGGGGAGGTCATTATCCTTCTCAGTGCTCGTGCCCTTCTTTCTCAGCTTCATCTCATAATATAGCATGTGGATGTGCCTGAGTATGACTTCCTTTTGGAGGGGATGGATGTCAGTGCAATCCAAGTTGTCTCCTCATCCTTGGTTTTTTTCCCTCTTAAGCACATGTATTGGAGCCACAACCTGCTTCATTCCAAATCCATGATTTTCACTAAGATGTTCAGCTACTGTGCGTTAGGAATTATTTTAAGTGCATCCTTGAAGTATTTAGCTAAAAATGCATAGGGGAGCTTCAACCAGCTAGATCAGTTTCCCTCTATGAGCACTAGATGGAAGTGCTTTATAATGATGAAGGTTACTGTTCCAAACATATTCTAAGGGAGCTCCTTTGGGACGTATCATTCCTCCTTGAATGCTTTGATATACTGGGGGCACCATCTCATCACTCAGGTCTTGTACTTTGAGGAGAAGGTAGGGGGCATGTGAATTTTTGATATTTTTGTGTTGGGGAGTCATGGACCATTGAGTAGACCTAAAGATTATCTTCATCACCATCGAGCATGTCAATTTACTCCATCACAATTAGAATTAACATAGACCCCCATCGAAAGGTCTCTCGCATTGTATGACATTTTATCACATTTTTCACCATTTTCTCTATAATAAACTTTACTATATTAAACTTTACCCACCTGCACCATGTAGTGGGCAATACACAGGTAGGCTTTGATGATGTATGTCTACCGATCATCAAGACATAGTTTTGAACTTATGAGGCACACAACTACCCTCATTCCTAGGTCTTTGACGTCTTTGATTGGGAACATGAAACCTCCTTTGTAATACCCCAGGAGTTTCTTGACCCTTTCAACTTCAACATCATCCACCATCATCTAGTGGATATCTACACTAGAGTCTGGGAGCCTGGTGATTCTGCCAATGAAGCTGGATGACAACCACATGCACCTCCCTATAAAGTAGAAGTGGTCCTTATAGATGTGTGAGAGGAGGAACTACACGAGTTTCTCTAGCTTCCCGAAACATGACAACTCATAGAGTTGAGTTGCACCGATGGTTACAAGTTTATCTCAGATGGAGACATCAAATAATGTCACACCTACTTTAGACTTGGCCCTTGTATCAACCACCCAATCTTGTGTTATATCTTATGCATTGCTTGAGGTGTGGTGGTTGTATTATTTGAGCTGGTAAGTGTGTGTGAAAGATGCCAACTCTCTCCTACCAATACCTCCTTAGGCAACTGTATCTCCTAGTAGGACATTTTTACAAGCACCTCCAAATCAAACTCAGTGATGCTAACTCCCTCTACTAGCTACACTTTCTTGTTTATTGTAGTTACTTCTTCTATCATCTGCACCCTCTTGGCATCCTTTTGTGCCTGTGATGGTCCAAAACTCATGTGTTTCTTCCCTATTCTAAACCAAATGGTGTTGAAGCATAGTCTATTTACTTTTTCAAAGCCTTTATATTTTTTGTTGGTGCTCCTCAAATTCATGAGATCTATGACTATGACTTTGACTCTCGAGCTTTGTTTACCATTAATGGTGGCCTTGATGCCACTCCAGTTTTTTGCTACTTGGTTTTTTCACAATTCATGCCCCACACTTCTCTACACCAATCTCAAAGGGAACACAATTCCTCTCTCTCTCTATTCAATCATTCACTTTTGGCATCTGTGGGTACTTAAGTTCTCACTGTAGTAGCATTTTCTTGCTACATATCTAGTTTGTTGGTTCAACTCTGGTTCATTATTCTGCATTTTTAGGTGCAAATTTATATTGAGGTTTGTAACCTAAACTAGTAATCCCTTTATTGTTTTATACCCTTAATTCAACTACATTCTTAATTGTAGGTGAGTAATGGCATGACGATGCCTCAATTTCTTAGAATTCATTAAAACCAAAAAAATCCATGAAAATCCTTAGCCATGCATGTATTCAATGTGGATCTATGAACCTTTGTCATCACCTCAATAAAATTTCTTAATGGTATTTTTGGTGAAATGATGTGTAGTTCAAATGACCACTTCTCTCCTCACTTTGGTTGGATGCTAACTTGTCTTAATGATCTTTATCCTATACTTTGTTCATTTGGCATGACCTTTCACCTTCCTTATGGCAACCTAGGTGCAACACCTCACATGCATATGATTCAGCATCCATGCTTCCATCTTCTTTTCCTGTTGTGCTTTTATTTCAAGCATGTTTTCCTATCTTGGTTAATTTTTGTGCACTTTTATCTCTTTGTCATAGCCTGTCCTACCCCATACAAATCCCTTACATTGGCCTTCCAACACTTCATTCTTTACTTTTGATCTCGCGTCTTCTTTCTACATCTTACGCATTTGCATCTTGTGTGCCTCTATTATTAATTGTTACTTATATTTTCAAAGTCTAGTAAGTTCCATGCACCCAAAAACTTAGGTGTTTAGAGCCTTAGGAACTTTAGAAAGTAACCATACTCGACTCACCCAACTAGAGTTATGTGTAGAAGTGATAGAATATTTCATTTGCAGACCTGAAAGCATTGTTTATTCACTCTAAAAAACAACAATCATAAAATACAAGGAAATGTTTGGCTTGCACCAAATGTCATTCAGGTCAACACAATGCAATTGACTTATGATCAGGAAGTTAGTGTCTGATGGCACAAACACCATCTTATTACCTATATAACTTTAATTTGTTGCCATTGAAATGCCCAAGGAGTATTTCACCTAACAATGTGTACAACTTACATGCACTAGTTTCCAACATGTTATGGATAACATATGAACCCATACACCTAATTTGTAGCTTTCCCAAGTGCTTGAGGTACTTGGAGTCATATATCAAGACCAATGCTCCTTCAATTAGTACCTTACATTTAATATGCTTGTCATGCCATAACTTATGGAGTTCCTCTATCTGTTAGTTCCACCTTGCTTGGGTACGCACTTCATCCAAGTGCTCCAAGTCCTTTGGCCTCACACTCAATGAATCTTGGTCATCCAAATGACCAATTTATGTAATGTGCAATGATGGCACCAAGAACTCCATCGGTAGAACTGCTTCTACGCCAAATACCATTTGGAATGGTGTAGCCTCGTTTAAGCACATATATGTTGTACGGTATGCCTATAGAACTATCGACACTTGATCATCCCAATCTTTGTGACCAATATCGCATATTTTTATAAGGCATGTTCCTAATATCTTGTTGAATGCTTCAACTATGCCATTTTTATGGGGATGATATGGGGTGGTCTTGTGGTGCACCACCATGTACTCAACTAACAGGATTTTCATAGTTTAACTAGCAATAATGAAACTAAAATGTTATGGTTCAATTGAGTTGTCTAAGTCATTTACTCTATCATGCACTTATATGTCTATCCAAGTTGATTCTAGATGAGTTATAACTAGGCGTAAACATAGAATAAACATGTGATACTCAACAATTGTCACTCTATTGCACTGACATCAATTCACATAAGATGCAAGCCTTATGTGCTCACCTGAAGCGTAGAAGAAAAAGAATCAGGGCCTACATTAGGTTATTCATGTCATGGCATAACTCATTCTTCAAGGGACTTGGTCATTGTAACAATGATGTTGGCAAGTTCATTGGCACAAGCCATTCTGGGTGGAGTTTGACTGTTTGTAGGCACAAAGCCTATTCAGGGAACTTATTCTGGTGATAGGAGTGTAAACCTATATTAGGTTGGTTCTAAGATCTCAAGGGCACAAGCTTTTGTCTTATTGGTCTTAGCTCCATTTGACACTAAGATGGGTCAAGGTATTAGTTTATGTCAAGGTTTCATGTTTAGACTTAGCCCTTTAGGTATGGATATCATCGCTTGGCTCGGGGTCCTTCCTACACTTAGAATATTTCTATACAATATGATGATGTCATCACTTACATAGAGATGCCATTAACAAGCTCAATTGAAATCTTGATACCACTATTACAAACATTAAGCAATTAATGAACACTCTCATAACCATATACACTAGATTAATACTCATTTAAGTGCAATGCCATTATTCATTAAACATTATTCAGAGAAATAGAGTACATGATAAGTAAAATAGAGAAACTACTCATCTAAAGCTACTAAAGGCTCAAAAGCTCACATACGAGCTTGGGCACTACAATGGCAAGCCTCAAGGGCATCCATGCTAGTCCTAAGTTTCAATGATGATTGTTTCATTATGTCTAAAACCAATTATGCAGAGTTTCACTATCCCAAAGTTATGTCATTTGCATACTAGTTTGAGTTTGGATTTATAAGACTTAGAAGCATCTTCATGCTAGGGTGGAGGGTGCACATCAGGTGGTGAGATGGAGCCTTGGTTGATCATTTTGTTGGTTCCATCACCTTACACCCTTTGTGTTCCAGTCACCATGTGCAATCACTTATGAAGATGCTTTAAAAAAATTGGGTGCCAAGTAACTGCCTACCAATTGGTGCAAGATCTGTGAAGATTCCTCTAGTTGGTGCAAAAGGTGTTAAAACAACAATCATTCCAAATGATCATCTTACAACAAGATATTTGTTGAGTTGGCATAGATCCATGCTTAGCCAAAAAGGGGCCCAACACTTTCTCTTCTTATTTTATCTCTTTATTTTTATTTTTTTGTCAGGGGGGGTGTGGTGTTCATATAAGTTTTCTCCTTTTCTCCACTTTATAAGAGTTGGTTTGTACATGGGTACCTCATCAAGCCTTGTTGCTAGGACCCATTTATTTTACACACCTAAGTTATGCTTGTGGGGGGTGTTAGTGTAGGATATTATTTTCCTTTTATTAGTTTATTAGGATTATTCTACACACACATGAATTTTTCCTGCACTTGTGGGATTTGTTTACTTAGGAGTACATGTCATGGGGAGTTACATTTAGTAGCCCTATTTAGCTAGTGGGAGTTAATCCTTTGATCGATTATTTTGGGTGTGGATTTACTTTCTTATTCTAGGACTTTGACCACTATTCTAGGGGGAGTTAAACATTCACTTCTATTTGTACATCTCACTTGGTGAGCTATTATGTAGTGTGTATTGGACTTTGCTCTCATCTTGTTTTGAAATATTCTCATGTGTTTGATTTCATTTGATTGCAGATGTGTTGGGTTGTGTACTTTCTTGGCTTGTGTTTTCACTTGAACCTATGCATCTGCTTGATCCATAATTCCTAGTGTCCACTTCGATAATCATTGTGCATTACTACCTAGTCTGTAACCATTATGATGTGGTCTATTGGGAAATTCTAGTTTAAACTTATATTAGTGTGAACATAAATATGTGATTATTATTAATATAAGTGATTTGTTAAAACAAATCATGTATTGATATTGTGAGGAGTGATTTTAAGAGTGTATTAGTTGTTAGAACAACTAACCTATTTGTAGAGTGATGGTTATATGACCATTCTTATATATTTGTAATATCCCTAAATAATAATATGTTATGGAGATTGACCAAATTGTGTGTTGTGCACATTTGAGCCTTCAGCTTTTTCATGCATAATGGATTAATCCTAATAGTGGTATCAAAGCAGGCATCCGTGGACCTCTTTTTGAAATAATCACGTATTTTATACATCAAATTAGATTAATGGATATGTAGTATAGACCACGTGTAAAAGCCATTATAGTCCATTCACCCCTGTTTGCACCTATCAATGAATTGCAGTGCTGACCATGTGCATATTTGTTAGTTCCACCATCTGCTTGCATTTTTCCTCTCTCCTTTCCACTCTATTCATCTTATTTTCAATCTAAACACTCCATCTTGTTCTCTATCTACATTATAAAAATCAAAAGAAAATAAATATGTGTGTGTGTGTCATAGTCTCTAATTTTATTTTATGTGTGTTTGTTTGGAGTTGTTTTCTCTTAATTTTCAAATATTGGAGAAAACAACTCCAAACAAATGCACATAAAATAAAATTAGAGACTAATACACACACAAGCACACACACACACACACACAAGCACGCACGCACGCACACACACACACACACACACAACACTATAGAGTATTTTACATAGGGCCGTACAATATCTAGAGAAATTTGAAGCAGATATTTGCATAAAAAGAAGAAGCACTTGCTAAGTTGCAGTGGCTTTTATATTACCACTCCTTCTTGGAGTTTTTTTCGATTTGGGGATCGTACTGAATGACACTAGGCACTTTGTACAAGGATATTTGCATTGACCTAACATCTCAATGGTATTGATAGTCGATTGATCGCAACCCACTCAGCTTCCACATTCCCAAATGGCATAACCTTGATCTCCATAAGCTCTCCATGGATCAACACTATTTTAGCTCGACATCCCATTCAAATGCATCGAGACACATCTATCCAATCTCTATTTTTGTTTTGGTTGGATCAACATTAAAATCTATCATGGAATATATTTTGGATGAGTTGTTGTACAAAAAATTTGCTTTCAAAAGGCACGAGACCAACCTATAAATTGAGACCACCCAAGGCAACGTCTCAACCTAGAACTAACACACCATACAAAATGGTTATCTCTATGAGCTCCCTGCAAATTTCACATCCGAATTTCAAGCTCCATCTTCGTCTACAACTTGATCTCACAAAGCCATCGCCATCACCTTTATCCCTGTGGAAGACAAAGTTAAAAGTCTCTTTTAAGTTTTAGAGTTTATCATTTATTTTAGGTTTCCTTAAATTTAAAGTTTTAGTTTAGTTTTAATACAAGTCATTATTTTTTAGGGTTTTGATTATATATTTTTTTGGTTAGTGTTTATATTTATCTTATTTTATATTAAGTTTTATCTTAGTTTTTTTTTTGAGTGTATGAGTTTTATAGGATTTGTTAATGGTTTGTAGTATTTTTTATTTGTTATGGTTTTAAATATGTTGTTTTAGTTCCATGGCTTTCATGTTAGATTTTATTTTATAGTGTTAATTTTTAAAATTATGTGATTTAGTTAATATTGTCTTTAGTGCCTAATATTATAGGTCATTGTGAGTCAATTTGTCAAAGTCATTTATGTTTTAAACAATCTAAGTGTCAAATAAAGTTTTATTTTTTATTGTCTCGTACATTATTTGTGACTAGTTATTTGTCATCATTTATCATTGTCAATAGTTAGTTGTGTATATATGTTAAAAATAAGTGGTCAGTTATTTTAAAGTTTTTTTTGTTGACAATAGTCCATTGTCATTTTTTATTTTTTATTTTTTATTTTGTGTCATTTTATTTAGTCATAAGTCATCAAATAAGCCTTGAAAGGCAGCTTTCAATACATGGAATTTTCACTATAATTAATCTCATGTTTGTATTGAACACATTACCGATTGAAACCGACGTCCGTAAGTTCAAACTACAGGAGGGAATGTTGGGAAAATCTAGTTTAAACTTATATAAGTGTGAACATAAATATGTGAGTATTATTAATTTAAGTGATTTGTTAAAACAAATCACATATTGATATTGTAAGGAGTGATTTTAGGAGTCTATTGGTTGTTAGTGGTTAGTTGTTACAATAACTAAACTATTTGTAGAGTGAATGGTTATACGACCATTCTTATATATTTGTAATGTTCCTAAATAATAATATGTTGTTGAGATTAACCAAATTATGTGTTGTGCACATTTGAGCCTTTGGCTCTTTCATGCATAATGGATTAAATCCTAACAATGCGGTCACCCATAGTCACTGTGATAGTTACTCTTATGCATTACTACAAACTATCCATCAATGAAATTATGAATTTGTTATGATGTTGCTAACGAGAATTTTTGAGTTAATTGTTGTGGATAAAGAAGGAAGTTGATTGATTATTGGAAGTTGGAAGTTAGTTGTATGCCATTTCTTGTTTCTCCCTCATAGGCATTGGACTGAATAATGTAACAAGCTCTCTAAAATTTAGAGATGGTGTTTGTTTCTTCATCCATTCATAGTATTTTATGATTTATGCTTTGTTATTTCCAACTTATATTATATTATAATTTGTAACCACATATTGTTATTAAATCACAAGTTTTTTCCTAACATCTGTTTAAGATGTATATGTAGGCTTTAGGGGGGTTATAAAGTTGGTTAAGAACTAAGAAATCAATAACAAATAAATAATTCGGAGTTTTAGAGCATTTGTAATCATTATGTAGTAATTCCTTTATTGAGTGCACTATGTAATTGTTTTTATTATAATATCAATTTTACTCTATGGAACTCATTTTAACTAAGGATGGAATTAATACATCAATCGAACCTGTTAGTGTAAGATATTACTTTCCTACTCTTTAGCCTACTCAGGTGTTATTTCCTATTGGGGAAGTTAGTCCCACATGCATGGTATGGTTGGGATTCTACTAGTTTCCACCTATATATGTACCTATTCACCTAGTCATTCACATGGAAATGCAAGGTGAACTATTCATTATATAATCTATTTGAGTTATAGATAGTTCATTCTCTTTGTGTGTATGGTGAAACTTCCATAGATGTAGTAATGGCTTATTGGAGAGATATTGGCTGAAGAGTTTTGATAACCTTTTCATGGTATCAGAGCCTCCTTCAAGTTATCTTTACTCAACAATTTTTCGGAGACAAGTTTTTAAAAAAACCTACAAGAAATATTAGATCATTCTCTACTGCCATTTCAAACCAATCTTCCCTCATAGCCCTCGTCGTCCTCCATATTTAGTTTCTTAGATCCTAGAATCATAGTAAGCAAAGTTCATGCTTTTGAGCTTTATATTTTTTAACCATATATTTGTAGTCTAAGTCAAATTTAGATGCATTCATTGATAGCCATGTGGGTATATGGTGGGATGCTATTTTAAAAGGGAGTGTTTTTAATTATTTTTTAATAAAAACAATAAGAGGACTTTATTAAAATGGGGGCATTTGTAATTAGTGGATGACATATCCTTTAAGTAGGGAAAAATTAATGTGAGGGAAAAAAATTATTGTTTTTTAAAATAATACTTTATTGTGATTCTCACTTTTATGTGGGGTTATAATTTTTTAATTATTTTTTATAAAACAATATCTTGAGAGCTATTTAAGAGATACAAGGAGATTTTAAGATATTGTTATTTGCTTGGTCCCATTTCTCATAATCTCATTTGTTGAAGACTGGTGGGTGAAGTCCGATTTGATAGGTGGCTAAACCCCCTCACAAGCAAACAAATTCTTTTTTTCCTTCTTTACTTTTGCTTTCTCATTATAATTTTGGATGTATTTTTGGTTGTGATCGATGTCTTATTTACATGAGATTTGGCCCACATCATTCTTTCCTTGCCCACATTATACCACTTATACCACTATCACACTTTGCATTATCTCAGATGCATTTTTTGTTGAGTCTAATGTCCCTTTACATATGCTTTTATAGTTTGTTGTTTTTGGTAGTTGATCATTTTAGGTGTGTTTTTGCATACTTGATGGTTTTTTTTACATTTGCCACATTCTTCCATCAACCCAAAACATGCACTATTCTAGTTTGCATATTGGCACTTTGACACACTTGTCATTTGTGTCACTTTGACACACTTGTCATTTGTGTCATCTCTCCATCAAGGTCCCTTTCTTAGCGCCTTGCCTTCTTTTATGGAGACACTTTTTTGCTCCCTTATTTTTTGGAGCATCTCTCATGATACTTGCTAGATTTTTTGATAGGTTGACAGTCTCCTTGTTTGGAGTTATTCTGGTGAAGCCCTATGTCTTCCTTTTTTTCATTTGGTGTTTTGTGTATGGGATATATTGTACTCACACTGATTCATAAAGTGCCATGGGGGGGTTTGTTGATCACTCTTGTCTACCTTTATGTGTTTGTGTGCTCTATTTTGGGCACCTTTTCACTTCTTTAGTTGCTTGTCTATCTCATCACCACTAGGACCATCCTCTCAAAAGATCTCATTTATATTTTTGACATCACTTTTTTTATAGTTGGTAGTCTCCCACGGCTTGAAGTGTAGCTATTTTGGTGAATCCCAGTGTCATCTTGTCTTTTTTGACCATTTAACAGTCTCTTTTAGTGTGATATGGAGCTATTTGGGTGCATATAGTGACAACTTATTTCATGTTTGAGTAGTGGATTCAAACCACTCGTGAAAACCTTTTTCATCCATTCTACCCATTATGGGGGGGCGGGGGGTATTCATATAATTTTTTTGTTGTCACTCCACCTAGTCAGTAGTATGGGGGGTGTGGTGTACATTTTATTTCTTAGGTGTTGAGCATTCCTTACACATGCAGTATTCTTTTGCACTTTCATCACCACTGACAGTATTCTTGATTGAAGTTATTTTGGTGAAGCCTCGTGTTAGTTATTTTTATGATTGAGTGGTGGATTTGGACCACTTATGCAGATTGAGTTCCTTTATGAATTTTGAGTATTTAGAGTGTGGACTATTTTTAGCACCATCTTTTGTGGGGTTTCCTATGTGTTTTCTCTTTTTTTTTCCACTTTATGAGAGTTATATGTATATTTTCCACTTTTTTGAGTGTTTTATGGATTATTCCTTTGTACATGGGTATATTATTCGGGCACTTTGTTTGTCAAAACCCAAATGAGAATTTTTTACTTGACTCCATGACCTTCTTGGTGATGCTTATAGTGACACTAGTGTGGTATCCCCATCAATGACATTAGTGTGGTAACACCGCCAATCTTTGTGCTCACTTTTCGCCATCTTGTTGGATGGTGTTCAAACAATGCTTCCTTAGATTTATCACTCTACCCAGTATTATGGAGTGTAGTGTTCATATTCAGTGATCTTTGTATTTAACACCATTCCTAATTTCACTTGGCGGTTACAGTGACTTAACATCTATGTACTCTGATAAGATGGATTGGCATCCATAGGGACACATGGCTTCACACTGCATCCTTTATTGTACCCACCTAAACTACACTTATGGGGGGGTGTTAGTGTAGGATATTACTTTACTACTCTTTAGCTTACTTAGGTGTTATTTCCTATTGGTTAAGTTAGTCCCACATGTATGGTATGGTTAGGATTCTCCTAGCTTCCACCTATATATGTACCTATTCACCTAGTCATTCACATGGATATGCAAGGTGAACTATTCATTGTATAATCTATTTGAGTTATAGATAGTTCATTATCTTTGTGTATCGTGAAACTTCCATGGATGTAGTAATAGCTTATTGGAGAGATATTGGCTGAAGAGTTTTAATAACTCTTTTAGAACCAATAATGGGTCCACTCATGAAAAGTGGTTATTTAGGATTCTCATCTATTATTTTAGATTAGTTTGGTTGTGTGATTTGTTTCCATTCATGCATTTTAATTCTAATTATCTTATGGTCTAATTGCTTATTTAATTTCAAGCAAAGAGTGTTTTATTTCCTCTCTTATTTTAAAATGTCTTAGAGTGAATTGTGCAAGAAAAAATGAAATTAATTTCAGTACATGATCTTGGGTGATGCAAATAGGAATGAGGGGACTAAGTGAATGGCTTCCTTTGTCCTTGGTGGGTGTTACACTACTCACTCTCAAGGAAACACATGTAAACTTAAGACTCATAAATAAAAACCAAAATTCTTTGTTTATTGATGTTTACCTATGGTACAAAGATTCACAAACATACACACATTCTTCCTTCCCTCTGTGACTATGAATAAGACTCACCTTAGTGCAATTATTTAGTTAATGTTAGTCAAATTTATTACCCTTTTTTTTAACTTTCATTTGGCTAGGTTCAACATCTCTTGTCTATTTTCAATTCAATTGTGAAGGACTCGTGAAAGAAACCAATTATTTTCTCTTCTTTGAAAGCTTTGTTTCAGCCTTGTTCAAGTGTTTTTCACCCCTTTTGCCTAAGTCTTATCTCTTTTTGAAAGGTTCCTTTGTTTCAGGTTTTTTGTCCAAGCCTAGGAATTCTTTCAAACATTTTGTCTTAGATAAAAAGTCTGAAATAATTCTCTCTTTGCCTTTTCTCGAAGGAATCCTTTGTTTTGGCCTTTTTGTCTCGGACTTTTTGTCTCGAACAAAAAGTCTAAAAGAGTTCTCTTCCTTTGTCTTTTCCCTTCAAAGTTTTCCCTTCAAAACTTTTTTGAAGGGTCTCTCTCTCTTTAGATTGGCCTTTGAAACTTTTCAAATGGTCTTTTTTCCCTCCAAAGTGCCCTTCTAAAATTTTCCGAAGGGTCACTTTCCTTCCAAAGTGCCCTTCAAAACTTTTTCAAAGGGACACTTTCTCTTCTAAGTGCCCTTTAGAACTTTTTCGAAGGGACACTTTCTCTTCCAAGTGCCCTTTGAAAAGTTTTAAAGGGTCACTTTTCTACCAAGTGCCCTTTGAAAAGTTTTGAAGGGTCACTTTTCTTCCAAGTGCCCTTCAAAACTTTTTTGAAGGGACACTTTCTCTTCCAAGTGCCCTCTAGAAAGTTTTAAAGGGACACTTTCTCTTCCAAGTGCCCTTTGGAAAGTTTTGAAGGTTCACTTTCCTTCCAAAGTGCCCTTTGAAACTTTTCCAAAGGGACACTTTCTCTTCCAAGTGCCCTTCGAAAAGTTTGGAAGGGTCACTTTCCTTCCAAAGTGCCCTTCAAAACTTTTTCGAAGGGACACCTTCTCTTCCAAGTGCCCTTTATAAAGTTCTGAAGGGTCACTTTCCTTCCAAAATGCCCTTCACAACTTTTCTGAAGGGACACTTTCTCTTTCAAGTGCCCTTTAGAAAATTTTGAAGGGTCACTTTCCTTCCAAAGTGCCCTTCAGAACTTTTTCAAAGGGACACTTTCTCTTTCAAGTGCCCTTCAGAAAGTTCTAAAGGGTCACTTTCCTTCCAAAGTGCCCTTCAAAACTTTTTTGAAGTTCAAGCCCGAAGGGATATTTATAAAAGGAAATGACCTTTGAAAGAGGTTTGAAGGAATTGTTGTAGACTTTTTATCCACAATAATCCTTCTGATAAGCCATAAACAAAAAGCTCAAAACAGGATGCCTGAATGAAATACCTAGGTAAAATGATGGTTGAACATACATCAAATTTTAGGGTAGTGAGCTAACCATTGGTGTTCAAACATAAGAGGATTCAAGCAAATTTAAGGGCTCACATCCTTTATCCGTCGAAATAACAAGAGAGCTGGTATCATCATTGATCTACCAAGATCAAAGTCATTCCTTGAGGACCAATCAAAGAAGGACAAAGCCAAACAAAATAGAAGAGATAAATCAGAAATAGGTGGACTCCCTTGTAACAATTTTTTTGATGCCATGACTCAACCAATAATATCCTTATTCTATTGACATAAACATTGGAAAAGCATCTTTGAGAGAGCAGGACCAAATGTGTAACAACTTGTGATGTCATGGATTAACCAAATGACCTAAGAAAGCATCCTTTGTAAAGACAATTACAACTGAAGATGGTGACTTAAAATAAATTGATTCCTCTCCTTGGTGCCAAAATGCTTTCCTCTCTCTCTTCCTTCTCGCTATAATATATATATAACCCCTTGGCTAGTGAAAAATCATACAAATAGAGTATGATGAAGCCCTGCTAGAATGATATCCTGCCATCAAACATTACTATCATTCAGATTTTCTTTGAAGTTTTGAACATTGTCTAAGTGTGTAAGTGACAAATAGTGACAACAAGTGATCGTATTCATCCTTCTGTCCTTTGTCCTTCATGTCTAAGCAAGGGTTCTAGTTCTAATAGGTCACATAGGGTGTGTTTAAGTGTATTGAATTTTTGCATGTGTATTATTGTTTTAGAATGTGCAAAGTTTGCCTTTCAGACTCATTTACCTTGTGACATTTTACACATCTCACCTCTATGTTAAAACACTTGTGTTAGATTCTTTAGATCTTGGAAATAACATGTGTCTTTTGCTACATCGTGCACTAGGATATAACATTTGTGTGGAAGATAATTTTGGTGTATCACTACCCTTAAAATAAGTTTTCATTTTCTGTAACTTCTAACTCTTTTCCCTTAACTCAATTGGTTTAAACAGAGATTGTCTTATAGAGACACATTCAGGGAGCTAGCCCTTTAAACCCTAGAGGTTCATTTCCCCTATAGACACACCCACATGCTTGAAAATGATCCAACATTGCCCAAATTTGGAAGAGGACTGAACACCCCCTTATAGGGTGTGAGATTTGGAGACAATGGTTACATGAAAATACATCTACTCAATAAGATCTTGACTTTGATTTAACACTCTTTGAGCTTCAATCAACTCTCTCTCTTTGTTTTTCTCTACTATCGAGTTGGGACTTCCTCCTCTCCTACTTATCTTGATTGAGTGATCTCAAGTGACTCTCTCAATCTCTTCCAAAATTCCATTCAAATATTGGTGGCCTGATATTAACATCCTACCAATCCCTTCGAGCTCCATTAGTCTTAAAAAATGGTCCACACATCATGTTTTATTAATTTATGTAGTTAATTTATTTGCTTGTTCAATACAAGGGAAATTGATGGTTATTGTAGAGTGGTGACTTCAAAATCATTGGCTACATCAAATGATGATTTTGAAATTTCCACCTACATCAAACAATAATTTATTTTTGCTACAAAAAAATGTCATTCTAAATAATGAAATATGACTAAAACCATCATTCCTTCACTTCCTTGAACTGTGGGACTCTTGATGATGTTATTGTTATTTGAAATTTATCTTCCTACATGCACACAACATTTGTCAAAAAATATGACAAGTCATACAACACAAAATAAATGTGCACAAGTACACACAAAAACCCTAAACCACATTTCTAGATGACACAAGCTAGTTTGTGAAGCGATATGCTCTTGAATTAAACACCAAAGGTAAATTAAATTTTCTATGAGATCTTGCTCGTGAACCTCCAGTGAGTTCCTTAATAATTTATTCTTATTTTACAAATGTAGATGCCCTCATCCTAGTCTTATCTTTAGTTGCTTTGATTTTTTAATTCACTAAGTATTGTTTGTACTCTTTACCTCTTATCATCATATTGATCTATGTATCCAATACAAATTTAACTTGTTCTTTTACTTTCTCAAGCAATTTTTGTTTCTAATCTACACTTGAGGAATCTAAAATTGATTCTTTTCCATTACCTTGTCCCTCAAAGTAAGGGTACAAGTCCACTACATTGAAGATAGGTGAAACATCCATGCTACTCACTTACTCTATCTCACATGCATTCAGTAAGAATCTTATAAAAATTCTGCAAAGCCCAACCTCTTCCATTTAAGTTTGTTATATGTTCCTTTTAGAAACCTCTACTTACGTAAATGTGCCAAAACCATGCCACCAATTTAGAAATTTTGTTCTCTCCTTGTCTAATCAACATGCTTATTGTACTTCATGTTATTCTCTTCCAATCTTTTCTTAACCTCTTTATAGACATCATGCACACTCCTTGAGAAATATTCCACTTCAACACTTCTTCTCATTCATATTGTGCTTCTCAACTCATGTATTCTTCTGAGGCTGTAAATATACACAATATGGAATGAATTCATCATTGTACTTTTGTTTACTGAGTTGTTGCATGTGAACTCAGCTTGTGTGAATGTCATATCCCATTTTTTGAGCTCATCTCCAACCAAAACTTAATAAATTACCAATACTCTAATTCACTACATCCTTTTCCCATTTTTGAGGATGATAGGCTAAATTAAAATATAGTCTTATGCCGAGTTTCCTCCAAAATGCCCTCCAAAAATGCCTAACAAATCTATTATCCCTATCTAATATAATTTTCTTAACTACCGATGTAGTTTTACTACTACTTTGATTTTTTTGTGACATTCATGACATCACTTATCTTGTTACATGCTATGAAGTGTGACATCATGGAAAATATGTCCACTGCAGTAAACATATAAATTACCTTTTTGACTTCTTAAAAACTTGAGAATAAAATCCATGCTCAACTCTTCCCATGGCCTCTCTAAAATTGGTAAACATTGATACAAACTTGAATTTTGGCTTTTGGTCCTTTTCATGTTGTCAAAATCTACATCCTTGCACAAATTTATTGACATCCATGCTCATCCTCCATAAATAGTAACTCTTATTTAATTGTACTAATGTTTTATCAACACTAAAATGACCAGCTAAGCCTCCATTATGCTTCTCCTTTGACAAATTCTCTCTCATTGATATTTGAGGTATGCATAACATCTTTACCTTGAACAAAGATCCACGTTATCTCAAATACTCCAGCCATGGATTTTTTACCATGCTTGTTCGATTCATGCATATTGCCCATGCATCTTAGAAATCCAAATCCTCCTCATACAACTCCTCCATCGAGTCAAACCCAATGAATTTTACTCTCATCTCATTCATAATAAGAATTTTTCTACTCAAAGCATCCAAAACCTTATTAGATTGACCAACCAAGTCATCCATCTTTTGAAATATAAATTAAATATGGACAATGATCTTGTTAATTTTTATAAAATTTGTATAGATTTTCTAATCTATATCCTTCTTATGTACTAATATTGTTGGAACTGTGCATGAACTTAAACTTTCTCTTATTAAACCCTTCTCTAACTACACACATACTTGTATCCATAATAACATAAATAAAACATCTTATAATATAAATGAAACATTAAATGCATCCTTATTGGCATGACTATAACCAAAAATGACCATATGTTAATTGTGCTAAAGGTGTTTCATTGAGAGGGTCATTGCAAAGAATCATCGTGGTATATTTTGATGCCTTCTATCACCTTTCATCACATAAGAAACAAATATTGTGGCATGCACAATCAACATAATGTACATTTTATCTGTGATCCCATCATAATGATCTACTTTTAATCCCTTAATGATCACATTTATCTAGAGTGAATCCCATTGATTAGAGTTGGGTTGCCATATTTATGACTCGTAATCTACAACATCTTCTAAAAACACTCACAATTGTCGAACACTCATGTGAGAGTTTGTTTCTTATATTGAATGAATGCAATTATATAAATAGGAAATAGTATGTGTGAGTAGTTTTATATATAAGTGTACAACTATATATTCAATTTGAGATATTTTAGACTTTAATGTAACTTCATTATTAGAGACGTGGATTAATCAAGATCGTCACTTTTTGTCTCTGACTCAATCTAACCACTGTCGATTCAGAAAATATATGTGCTCAAATTTATGGTTTATATTTGATGTTAAGTTTATGTCATCACCTTGCACCACTGACTTAGCTCCACTATCCTCTATATTAGCATGCATCTATGTTGATACTAATGAAGAATGGTAAGAGAGAGGCAATGTATAGGTGATCATTGATAATTGTGCTTTTCTAGTGGGTGGTCATATGAACTTGTGTTTGTTAGATCTATCATGACTCGTAAGAAATGATTTCTTATGTTGTTTCATTCAAATATTTCCCTAGTGAATTATTATTTGAGGATTTGATGTACTTACTTTAGGTTGAAGGATCTTGTTGAAACATCCATTATAGTATGTTTAGGAGATTTCTTCTCGTGAAAGTTTACTGTAGGTGATTATGATGTCGATAGAGATGATAAGAGAAACATCTCCCCTTATAAAAAATCCCAAAGAGTAATGCCAATACCATCTAGAGCTTGTAAGAGCTCATGGTTGACACACTCCACCAGACCTTGATGTGCATGCTTCTCTTCTAAAGCCCTGAGACTCAACACAGATAAATGTATTTCTTGATTGATCAAAAAATGGCTTGTGCACTTTTATAATTTAGTTTAGTTACATTGTATGAACCAAAAAATAGAAAATTAATTACAAATAAAGGTGTGTTTAACAACCAATCATGCAACAAAAACATAAGTTGAAGGACCATACATTGCGGTAAAGGGCATAATAGGGAAATTATGGTTCATTTCATTAAAAACGAGTCTTAAAGATTTCATATTTAAATGATAAATTTTATCAAAAACCCTCTTATATATATTTGTTTCCTTTTCATCAAGCAACTTCATCTGAACATGCATTTCAAAGAACTTAGAATATTAAAAAACAAGGGGCGAATTCAAGATAATGCAATTTTTAACATGCTATTATGTAAGTTGTTGATGAGAACATTATTGCCTTTAATTTTTTTTCAGCTTAAGTGTGGCACAATTTAAGAATATGATTAGATGAGTAGGTCTTCTTTTATCCCATCACAAGATTGATAATGATTTATGATTTTTAAAATTACAAAAAAAATAGAAAAACACAAATAATCTTCCAATTTTGTACAAAACATGTCACCACATATTTTAGAGGGTTTTTAATATACTTCTAATAAGTTCTCACAACACTAAATTTTTTCTTATCAAAATAATTCAATCGTAAAGTAATATTCACTAAGTGTGTAGCTTTGAAATTACCTAAGAATAAGAAGGGGTGACTAAAAAAGCGTGCATATTGTGGATTGTCTTTTCAGAAGATAACTTTGCCATTACCTCATTCAAACAAATATATAAGATACATTACCTACCAAACACTTTAAGATGCAATAAATATTAGTTCTGGTAAGATCTATCATTATTGACTATAGTCCCTCACCTTGCCATCCCCTGTGGTTGTTACTATAACAAAAGCATAGAGTTCATTTTCCTCAAACTTGACATCATCAACTTGAGTTTTTAGGTTGCTTACACTCAATACAACTTTGTTACCATCAATAACAAATTGCTTCATGTGATGACTAAATACTTCCTAAGCAATTTTACAGTCATATGCATCTTCAACTCTTTGTATAACTTCCATGACATCTTTATCCTACATCATTACAAGCAAAGTTAATGTAATTTTGTAAATAAATCATTTCGAATAAAATAATAACTACCTTAAAATATTAAAAATAGATGAAATTCAAAATGTGAAATTTATCGATAGAACCATAAAAGACTACCCCTAAGTCTATGTACATTGTTTATGGTCAACAAGACAAGTGAAGTAGACACATCCTCTATTCATATAATATATAGGTTTAATGCCTACTTAATTTTGATGCTAATACATGTCCTCTCCATACACATCAACACAACCTCCTCATTGTCTACATTATTTAATTATATTGAAACTAAGTCATGGGCAACACCATGGCTATTGATTTGGGTCGCAAAATGGGCCCCATGTCCCCTCAATGCCTCTTACAAGAAGATCTACACAATAGGGCCACATTGCAAACAAAAGATTGAACGAAAGGGTGAAACAAAAGATTTACAAAACAAACAAAGTACAATAGTCCACGAGCTTAGTCTAGGTGTAGACTATGTGGTTGCTAAAAAAGTGATGATTATAAAAATGAAATGGCCAAGATCTGGCAGAAATACAAAATTGGATTGAAAATTATAACCTTGCCATAAAGATTGAAGAAATGAAATATAAATAATCTTTTCAAAATAAGAAAGACATTTGAATTCACTTCCCTTCCCTGCCCTTCCCTTCACTACAATATGTATCAATCCAAGCAGTCAAATAGGGGTTGTTATTTGTTGAGCAAGTGGCTTAAGTTATCGACATGTGTTAATGGTGTGGTAATCAACATTACACTTTATATTAATATGTCTTTCTGAATTAGTGATTGACTAATCATATAATTTTTGTGAGGGTAAAATAGAGTTGATTGCCATCAATTTTTTATAATTTTTAAATAAATGATAATAAAAAATATTAAAATTTTGAGTGAAAATTTTAATAAAAGATTGATAATATATTATAAAAATAAAACACACACACACACACACACACACACACACACTGTGTGTGTGTGTGTATGTTTTATAAAGTGAACAACTGTAAGGTGGTAGTCATACCTCACTCAAAACCAATGACCACCAAACCCATCTCGCCTTTCGTGCATGAAGCCTTAAGAAGAAAAAACTTATATTTTATGGTGGAGGTGATAGTAAAAAATGAGGTTGTGTGTTTCTTCATATGGTGTGCTAATGCACTGTGTGAGGAGGAGTCATTTTGTTTCATGGTGAACTTGAGTAATGGTGAAGTGGCAAGAAAGGGCAAGTCGATACATAATATGTAAGTGGTAAAAGATTTCAAGACGAGTCGAGTGGTGATGGTGAGGGGAAATGACATGGTAGTTTAAATGATATCCTACACCAGACCCAAATTCAAAAGAGCTATTGGATTTACATCACTTGCACTCATTGTAAAGGGGTACGTAGTTTGCAAGGTGGTGGGATCTTTCATTGGATGTTTTCTATCACTAAGGTTGGACGGAGACATCATGAGGCTAATTTGATTGCGTTAAGGCTCCATGTCTGATGTACAACTCACATTAGCGCTACAATATTACTGATGTGGGGACAAGACATTGAGGTCCCAAAGTTTATTTTATAACCTTTATTCGTTTATGCTACCAATACATTGACACCTAGAGAAATTACATTAGGGTTAAGGACATTCAAAAACACCATACTCATACCCATGGAAGAAAGGGCAAGGTTGTATAGAACATGCAAATGATTAAAGATTTTAAAATGAGCTAGGTGGTGATGGTGAGGGGCAATAACAAAGTATTTCAGGTCATATCGTACACTAGAGGTGCCCATATCATACACACGACCTGGCTTCAGGGTAGTTGTTGGATTTACATGACCTGCACCCATTAAATAGGGGTTTGTAGCTTACATGGTGGTGGCATCTTTTATTGACTACTTTCTATCAATGTCAAGGATGGATGAGGACACAATGAGAGCTGATTTGACTACATAAGGGCTCCACATTTGTTGTGTAGATTGAATCAATGATGCAATGCCACTGAGGTTCTAAAGTCTATCTCATAGCTTTGTTCAACCATGCTTCCAATAAATGAAACCCCAGAGAAATTACATCAGGGTTAAGAACATATGGAAACCCCATACTCAAACCCTTGGAAGAAAATACAACCACAATTGGAGCCTATCTCTGTAAGCATAAAAAAACATAAAATCTAAGGGAGCACTGGTCATAAAAAAAATATTTTGGAAGGATTATTAAAATGAATATCAAAGTATTGTTTCTTAATACTTCTTGCACAAAAAGTGACACGGGGTTAGTAGTAATGAGGTTCAAGTGAGGTACGATTATTGATTTACACTCTTTCACTGTACAAAACCCCGCTTTATCAAAACATAAAATTACATCCCTTACAACAAAATTTACACTCTCTAATAGGGTAGTTGCAACGTCCACATAAAAAGCTATAACAACGGGAATGGTGCTTAATTTAAGATACATTAGACCACCATACCACTTGGAGAGAGTATGTAAATATTGATGGGGATTTGAACCTACGTCCTATAGACTACCCAAAATTGGTAGTGTTTGCAGTCTTGACAATAATTTTACCTTTCCTCCAATCAATGAATAAAGAGAAACGAGCACTACTACTATGAATATAATGGTTTCCATTAGTGTGATTGAAAATGAGAATGGAAAAACCTTGAAAATATTTATATTTGTATCTATTTACATATGACAACCTGCATTCGTTAATTATCTATATAAGATGCATCTTTCATTTAAGAAGTATTTTCTATTTTTCATGCAATTGGTTTTAGAGTCGTTTAATTAGGTTTTATATAATAAAAACAATCAAAATGTTTGTCTAATTATTTTTAGACTTGTCGAAATTGACAAGTGGTGCATTATCTAAATTTTAGAATGAGACGTTAGATACTTGACATCTATTTTTTATTGAGATGACTCTTGTTTCAATCATGTATTGGGCAACTAAAACAATTCGATAGAAGCTAAAAATTGCATTGGCATATTGCACATGTATCTACTCGAGTTTCTTCGAGTCCATCCCTTAAAATACCTTGTCATTGCCCATCACCATCACCACAAGCTTTGAAATATTTCATTCCTTTCATGTGTTGTATGGCCTTGCCCTTCCTACCACTTTGCCATTATTCAAGCTCACGTGATATGAAAAGTCTCCTCCCCACCCTACTCATTGTTGCTCCACACTTCGTGAACAAAAAACTGAAACGAAATCAACAATCATCTATTTCGAATGATTTACACTTTTTATCTTTACAAAACCCCGCTTCACCAAAATAGCAAATTAGATCCTTTCGACATAACTTGCACCTTTAGGGCCACTCCTATTTCACATGAAAAGAGACTTAAAAAATTAAAAAACCAAAAGCCAATGCTCAAAATCAAACCTTCTCACAAATATATATTTTTAAAAGCACGGGCTAGCTACGCACAGATGAGACCTAGAACCAGCACATATAAGATCGAGAACCATATGCTTAAAGAAAACTAACCATTTTTTATTTTGGCACTGCTTTGCCATTATTGGCGCTTTCTTCCTCATGTTTTGATCACATTCTACGGAAAGAAATCAGCACGCAGAGCCGAAGCTCACGCATTTAGGGTTTAAGGATACGAAATCTGCATTTAGGTTTTAAAGGAAAATACTCCTAGGGTTCAGTAAAGATGGTGTATCAAATGCAGGGAATGCAGTCGATGTTGAAGGAGGGGCACAAGCTCCTCTCTGGCCTTGACGAAGCCGTGCTTAAAAACATCGACGCCTGCAAACAGCTCTCTGTCATTACGCGAACTTCGCTCGGTCCAAATGGTACGCCTTTTTCATTCATCCGCTCAACTTGAAATGTTTTGGGGAAATTTGTGTTTTTTTTCTGTTTTTGAAACTCTTGGGCTTAGATGCCACTACCGAGGGGTATATCCTCCTTCAAATTCACGCTGTACTTTGGTACATCCTGTCTGATGGCCTACAGCACAACGAACCAGTTGGATGTGGTAGTATGACAATTTCAACACTCTATCGGGTCTCGTGATATTTAAACTCAGGGCGGTGTTATGAATAGCCTGTTACATTTTACTGTTTTAGCTCATCTCGTTAGACGAAAATTTTAGGGTACACATTATGGCAGAGCTCGTAGAGAACTTAAACGCCTGCAGACAGCTCTCTATTATTGTGGCTGGGCACTTCTCTCTCGCCCACATGTTATGCCATTTTGGCCATCTGCCAAATTTGAAATGTCTTTTTTTTTCTCTTGAATCCGCAAGTGTCCATATTTTATTTTATTTTGGTAGCCTTTAGATTAGTTGCCACGACGGAGGGTTTATTTTCCATCAAATTCACCCTGATCTTGTGCTTTGCCTTGTTTTTTGGGAATGCTGCATCAGGGTGTTGGGTGCGGTTCTTTACTGAGTTTCATTACGGCTTCGGGGATTTGTACATAGGGCTTCTTCATTAAAGATCCTCTGCATTTACCACTTGAACTTATCCATTTTGACAAATATTATAATTAGATTATTAACTTTTGTGGGATTTTACTCCCCTGTAGCAAAAAACTTGATGGCTAACAGCCGTCTCATGTTGAACACCCTGAAATGGGGATGTGCTCATTTCTTGAGGTTTTTACATTTTAATTTTTTTGAAGTTCTGAGTTCAGATTTTAATATTAAAAATATTAAAATATTTAAAAAAAACTAAAATAGAAATTTATCTCTAGAAAAAACTGTGTATACTTTTTAAAAGTTATTTCCAGAAATAATTTATATTTCTTATGGACTGTGGAAACACTGTATCTTTCAGCATTAAAACTAACCTATTAACAATAAAAAGTAAAAATAAAAAAAAAATGGCTAAATCTATGGTTTAAAAAATATATATATATATTTATATGCATATACGGAAATTCCATTTCTTATGTGTAACCTCTGTCAGTTGTGTTTCTCGTCACATTTCCTTTGAGCCACATTTTCCGTTTCTTGTTTCTTGCAACATAGATTTAACCCATGCATGTTTAATTTATCTCAAGGTGGCCTCCATTACCATTTGTATATTACTTATGCTTTATTTTAGTATTATGTCATTTATTTTTAGCACAAGAGTTTAATAATATTTTTTTTAATAGTAATCTCATATATGTATAGTGCAGAAGTACTTGTTCTAGAAATGTACATTTCATCATCTGTGGTTTCTATGCTGACATAAATTTTCCATTTTAAGATATGGTTCAAGTTATGTATGTACATTATTTATTTTTTGATTTGGTAATTTCCCTTAATCTAGGGTAACCTTTGGCTAAGCTGCAAGTACTGAGGTGTATTCTAAACAACTCAATAGATATTTAGAGTGCCAATTAAACTATATACTGTGGGGGGGTATGCCAAATCTGTATGGCCCCGACTCACTTCTATCTTCCGAGAGCCTATGTATCTATCTGGGCATCCCTGACTTCTTTTTCAGGAGATAAATGTTGAGCTAAGAGAATCTTCAAATAGAAATTGGCGGATGTCATAATCCACAGAACCGACCCACTATATATATACATTAGCTACTTTAGATAGGCATGTGCTCGGCCGCATAGATGAGATGTTGGGGCCATGCCATCACTAGTTAGGGTTGGGGGGCTCTCGCTCAACGGATCAAAGGTACACCGGGTATAACAGGCTGATGACTCCCGAGAGCTCTTATCGACGTTTTATCAAATTCACCCGATACTTGTGCCTGGCCTAGTCCTTGTTGAATGCCACACCAAGTGGGTTGTATAAAATGTTTTACCCAATTTCAATGCTTTACGAAGTCTCCCAGGAGTTGAACCTGGAGCTTCTCATGAAAACCCTGATACTTCACCACTTGAGCTCATCTTTTTCGACTAAACTGGATAGTGTGAACATTAGGGCGGAGTGAGTAGCGAACACGTGGATAGGCTTGGGTGCTTGATACGACACACTCGACCACACCATCAGGTGTCTCATATGATAGCAATTTTTTATTTCTGAATCCTACATCAAGGTATTTCCATGGTCACTACAAGGTGCCCTGCCCATCCTTGGGAATGGAACCCAGGTCTGTCGTGTGAAACTCATTAACCCTCCTCCCCCTTAACCCTTACCACTTACTGCGAACCCTTTGGGCGACTTAAAATTCTGTTTCATTTCTTTCCATTTTAGAGGATTGTAGTTGCTCTGTTCAAATTAACTTGTATTTTGTTTTAGTACAATTTTATTAACAGTCTCTTTTACAATGTATAAGCACCCAGGCTAGGGTTGCGCTTATGTGAATACTTGTTTTTTATCGTGGTTATTATGACTCATCCTTTTTTAAATGTTCTTTGTATATTTTTATTTGATGAATACCCCTTGTGGGGTAACCTTTGTCTTAGTTTCCTGGACAGAGAGATATCCCTTCACTCAAATTAATTTTTGACTTGCATGCAGCCTTATCCACAACAAGAGAGTTAGATGGTGTATTTTACACAATTTCAACACCTTATCATACCAATTGAGTTTTGAACCTGGTGCTTCTTCATGAAAGTCCTGATGCTTTTACCACTTGAGCTCATCCCTTTTGATTGTGGTTTCTAGCCCTCTATATTTGTCAGAGGTCAGATGCCAAAAATATGATTGCCAGAGCTCAGACCTAGGGATTTTGTAAAACCAATATTTGGGTTATGAAGTGTTTATGAATAGTGATTTCTGTTTGAATTTTTTTTTGAGTTGAGTTCCCTCTCCCTCCAATGACTCACGGTCAAGATGTTATACTTTTTCAACCATTAATTTGTTAGGCAATTAAAGGAAACACTATCTAGGTAGCAAAGCAGCAAATAAAAGAAACCTTTTGCCTTGGAAGCAATGTTATAGGGTATTTCTTCCACCAGAAGTCACTTGGGACTTGCAGCCAGTCTCTGTTTGGTGGTGTCCTGTTTAGTCATACAGCCACGCAACCGGTGGAGGTGCAATCCCAATGGGGGTTGATCTTGGGTCATCTCCACAGCAATTGTTGCTACCTTACCATTAGACATTGGCTTGCAAAACTTTAATTAAGTGGCAATTGCTTCAACCTTAACACTAGATGATGGTCTAGAGGATCCTTTTTTGGGTTTTAATCGGGATTCCCTTATCTTTGAGTTCTTAGGGTCTCTTTGAAATTCATTCTTCATGGTTAATCGCCATTTATCAATAGTTAAATTCCAGTGTTTAGAACCAAGAAATTCTAACTGGGTCAATTTAAGGTTTTCTTAATCTAACATAGTCTTATACTGCTTCCTAATCTTTACAGTGTTCCTGCAGTGTAACAATCTCATACATACCAATGCAATGTACAAAATTTAAGAGCATATTGAGAAGAAATAAGTCCAATGCCCATTGCAAATGTAGAAACTAAAATCCATAGTAAGTTTGTCAAGGTGTTGCAACATGCGTTTGCCCTTTTTTTTGATTTGCAATGGCCTAAATCAAGGAACTCCTTTGACCCATCTCTGATTTGTCTTTTGTTGCAATGATGGTTATCATTGGACCTGATTGTGCCTAGGCATTACGTTGCAGAATGCTGATATTTGTGGTGTCCAACAACTTGAGTTTTATCTCAGGAATATCATACCAACATGAGTCTTGGCTCTGACTGAATGTACAGAAGCTATTATTGAGTGCTATTTAAAAAGAAAAAAAGATCGCACATCCCCTGGAAGGTCATTGCCATATCACCTCCTTCTTTGGTTGGTGAATCCAACAGTTCTCTTAGATTTTTGCAGCTAAAATGGGTGTCTTTCCTTGTTCAGGTTATGCCAGTTACATCTTCCTTAGCACTTTTTTTGGTTTCTGTCTTGGATAGAACTTCCAAAAGTAAGGTACAGATTTCAGTATTTGGAGATGGAGTTTGTAATATATATCCAGAGTGTAGTGAAAATCATTAGATAATAGTCTTATTAATACTGATGAAATTTCTTCACAGATACAGATCTAGTTTTCAAAAAACTTGCAAGAAAATCATTTTTCTTTGAAATTCAAGGTTCTTGAGAAGAAAAACCAGCATATAAAAATATCAATCTGAAACAATTAATCAGGTCACAGGCTATTAGCCGTGAAAAACGACTCGAGGAATTTTTTTTTAAACAAACATTTTTTCCTGAAAAATTGAAGTGTTAGAGATATAACCCTGAAAATGAAAATTTCAATTTAAAACAAATAGTCCAGTGATTTGTTGTGTAAATGATTTTGAGTCAGAGATATATTGATAAAAGCATCTAATTATTAGGTCAAGCAGTAACATGTTAAAAAATGGATAAGCTGATGTAAATGACCATTTAAAGTTAAAATTTGCTAGGTATCACGAGAAGTGATATTTGCGAACTAATCAAACCTAAAGCCTGGAGCTAATGTTTCTTTGTCCTCAGATGCTAACACCGTTAAACGTGAAAAAGTGACAAATACTACTTGTAAAATTAAAATTTTAAGGTGCTGAAGATTTCTGTTTAAATAGTTTCTCAGACGTATCGGGGAATTTCAAATTTGCCTTGCATCAACAAATACAAGTGGCTAAATGTAGTCATTAACACACTAGTCCAAGTCAACTGTATAGTTGTTTTTGCTTTTAACACATGAAGTTTTTCTTTTCAGGTATGAATAAAATGGTCATTAATCACTTGGACAAGCTTTTTGTAACAAATGATGCGGCTACCATAGTAAATGAACTTGAGGTGCAGCATCCTGCAGCAAAGATCCTGGTGCTGGCAGCTAAAGCTCAACAGGAAGAGATTGGAGATGGCGCCAATTTGACAATATCATTTGCAGGAGAGCTTCTTCAAGGAGCTGAAGAGCTTATTAGGATGGGATTGCATCCTAGTGAGATAATCAGTGGTTACACAAAATCCATAAACAAGGTGGATAAATTTTTCTTGCATGCACAATTCAATAACTTTTAAAATTCCAAGGCCCTTTCTTTCTATTGATTTGCTTTTTGCCAAAAATTTATGATATCTTATCTTCTTTGTTATGGGTATTTATTTATTAGTAGTCCTTGTTTTTTCTTATTCAGGCAATTGAGCTATTAGAGGAATTGGTAGAACAAGGTTCAGACAAGATGGACGTTAAGAACAAAGAGCAAGTGACCCTCAGAATGAAAGCTCCTGTTGCCAGTAAACAATTTGGACAAGAAAACATCCTGTGCCCCCTTGTTGCAGATGTAAGAACGCTACTTTTGCACGTGGAATGGTTGACAGTGAGAATAACATCATTATAATGAGATTCGTTTTGCAGGCCTGTATTCAAGTTTGCCCCAAGAATCCTGTGAATTTCAATGTGGATAATGTGCGAGTTGTAAAACTGCTGGGGGGAGGATTGCAT
The DNA here is from genome assembly GCA_037957365.1 of Torreya grandis. Classification (NCBI taxonomy): domain Eukaryota; kingdom Viridiplantae; phylum Streptophyta; class Pinopsida; order Cupressales; family Taxaceae; genus Torreya; species Torreya grandis. Next base: position 373,255 of record JARHVA010002709.1, on the reverse strand, counting down.
GAATGCAGTGTGGTTCGTGGTATGGTATTGAAAAGTGATGCTGTTGGAACTATCAAGCACGTGGAGAAAGTCAAGGTCTGGTTTTGAATCCAACATTTTGAACTGGATTTTTATTTGATCTTCCTCATCAAATTAGGAATTTTTATTAGTTCTCTGTATGTCTAAGAATTCTGCTTTAGAGAACAAATTACAGGTATATAACCACTGTTCCTGCATTCCTTGCACCTGAAGATAAGATTTCTGTAGTTTAAAATCTGGTGGCAAGTAAGACCATTGTAGCCGAGAATCATCTTTTCTGGTACACCTTTGCTCATGTATCTGTTGTTAGTTTCCTGTTTCCATGGACAATCAAGACAAATTCTCCCAGTTTTTTTTTTTCCAATGAATTTTCTCTCCACCATTTGAGGGCATTGAAATTTAGCCATCTTTACACATTGCTGACATGTTCAGACATATTTATTTTCCTGGTTTTTTCAGCAACCAAGATGGTTTTTTGTAGGGCACTTTCAGTGAGTTATGAAATTTCTCACCATATTTCTAGTGTTATGCTAGGAGGTACTTTCAGTTTGCTGGTGCACAATGCCTTTTAAAAAAAGGACTTTACAAAAAAGACCTTAGAAGAGAGATAAAGATATATTCCCCGAAACCTGAGAGATACGCCAGAGCCTCGAGAAACAGACACAGGCACATTCTTTATTTTGATAGACGATTGAGGGTTGGTAGGCCCCTCACCTGTTTTATTTATGCAAGAAAAACCAAGGTTACAAAGAAGCCGAGAATTCCTCCAACAAAGGTAGGCCTGAAAAGGTCAAAAAACTTGTCGAAGAGATCAAAAAGACCAAAAAGAAAATCTAAGCCTAAGTCCACAACAAAAAAAGCACAGCGCAACAAGGCTTAAATCCACAGAAGAAGGCGTAGGTTTTGTTGCCCACTTCCCCCTGGGGACTGCCTTTACCTTTTAGTCTTCCCGACTGAAGACACGAGGGGAAGGAATAGGGGGTATACGGCCTTTCTTTTTTTTCTTAACTGTTGTCCATTCCTCTGAAAGAATTGCTGACGCGTTACTCGTAGGCCCCTCTTTTCTTGGGACAAGATTTCTGGCTTCAACGCCCTTTTCTTTATCAGCATATGAATCGGGATCCATCCGAGAGGGAGTAACGCCGATAATTTCATCCTGTTTGCCACACCGTTTCTGGTCTGAAATAATTGTAAGATGCGATGAAAGTGCATCCTTCCACCAAGAAGCAACATACTTGAGTTTGGAGCTAGGGCAATCTACCGCCAAGAGTCCAATTTCAAAGTATTTCCGACATCTAAAAGGGATGCCTTCATAATCCAACGACTGTGTCCAACTATCTCTTATTTTTAAATTTATATTTGCTGGGAGTTTCTGGGAGATATCCGTCATTACCAAGAGTTGGGCATAGGTGGTGTGAAGAAAACCAGTGGTTGAAGCATCAATTGTCAGTAGCTCACCCAAGGTATTCCTGATGCTTGTGAGGCAAGAGGTTGACCAAAATTGCAGAGGCAAATGAGGTAGATGGATCCACACAGGCCTGGTGATTATGGTTTCCACCAGGGGGTTGAAATCTGCAAACCAGGGCTTAAGAAAGAGAAGGTGGTTGTCCCAGCACCAAGACTTGTCCTGTAAGATTTTGGCACAGTCATTCAAACCATCAAAGACAACAATGAAGAAACCTTTTGCACATGGATAAATCTCCAAGTTATCTTCCATGAGCGGTTGCCAATTTACTGAAACCCAGTCGTGTAAGGTCGAAAGGCTGGGCTAATGTCTGTCAAATCTGCAGACAAGCCCTCTTGAGGAGAACCAGTCCTCATTCCTGAGGACTTCCTCAGTGTTTTCCAAGCCAAACTTGATAGAAGGATTGATGTTTGCCGCTTGGAGGGGAGGCTCTGATTTGTCCTTAGTTGAATTTCGAGCAACTACTTCCACAAAAGATTTTCCCGAGCCTTTGCCATTGCATTCCTCACTGTTCATAGCCGCCACAGCCTTGTCCAGAACTGCTTCGACCAGCGCTTGCCTATCCTCCTGAATCTCAGCCCTATCCTCTTGGGAGCCACAAATGGCCAAAACCCTTTTTGCAAGCTGTAGGGCCTCCTCTTCCGAAAGCTTTCGCTTGAAAGCACTTGGTGGCCGATGGTGATCCACAGGCAGATGCTTCGGAGGGCTTGAGACAGAGGGAGAGCTGACCCTAGCTCTGGACAGGTTCCTCAGAAGCACAGAGCTCCAGCCTGACAATTTGTTGCAGAGAATGCCTCCTTCCGTACCTACAGATCTGCCAGAAGATAGCCCTATCTCCTTCTTGGTAAGTGCCAAAGTTTGCACAAAACCTTTATCCTCTGGCGCCAAAATCTTCTTCGCCTGTGTCACCCGCTTTCCTGTCGTTGCTGCACATGCCCCCTGCACCAGCTTTGTCTACTCAACACCTTTCTTAGACCTTTTAGTGTGAACATCTGGGTTCAAAACTTTAACATTAGAAGCAACGGAAGCGACAGGAGACATTTTTTTAAGGACTACACAATATTACTAGCATCCACTGACACAGGCACATTCTTAATACCTTTGAATGACAAAAATTGCCAAGCGATTCAAGGTATAACAGTTAATAATAACAGTAAAAGAAGTGCCCAAGGCATTGCCCACTTAAGGAAGCAACAATATAAAGAGGAAAGGGGAGACAGGGATGCTGTCCTTGCCACCTAAAATTCAATTCCAGAACAAGATTAACCTTGTGGTTCATGAGAGAAGCAATGTGCGGAGCTGTCAGGGAGGGGATGACTGAAAGCGATTGGTAGTGAATCCTGAAGTGGATCCAGAGGTTACCAATGTCTTTAGCCTGGGCCATCCTTGAACAAACACACCACAGGGTTGAGATTTTGTCAGCCCCCTAATTAAGAAGGGGTTCTGTGACTGCTATGTGAATTCCAACCATATGAGGAACTTAGTCTGCAAGAACAGCATGGGAATAATGAGAAGTTAGTTTCTCACCACCTGCTGTATTGCATGAAAAATCAACTGGGGTTGATTTGTGTTGGCTAAACAGCCCCTGCAACTTGATTCAAGCAAATATTTATAAGCATGCCTTCCAACACTACCATTTCAGAAAATGTGGATCTTCTTGTCCTCTATTAACTGTCTATGGTTAATCTGCCCTCTTTTACATGCATTGCTTGCATATTGTTGCTTCAATGACAATGATGTTATTATTTAGAACAGCCCTCCATATGATGTAACCATTATTAATACACATGGTCTTTTTCTTTTGTTTGTCAGATTGCAGTCTTTGGTGGAGGTGTCGATACATCAGCTACAGAAACTAAGGGTACTGTCCTCATTCAGAGTGCTGAACAGGTAATCTTTTTGCTGAAGTTAAGTTTTAACTAGTCTTCTGCTTGATTACTGAGAAACCTATCAAATCAAGATTGTTTACTTACATGCACATGTGAGATCATCTTTGAAATAGAAAAACAATGGGAAGTTAAGCTTTGTTGGTGGTTGATGCTGTTGGTTTTCAATTCCTCGGTAGGGTTCAATATGGCCTATGTGCATTATGGCTGGAGGGGGTTTGAGTTGGCAACTAAAATTGTTAGAACCATGGGGAATAACACTTGGATGATAGCAGTGATAAAGTAATGTAGAGAAGGGAAACTGGATGTTTAAAAACAAGCAAGATAATCCTTACTGTAATCTATCTTAAGAAATATTCTTCTTTGTCAACCGTATGTTTGCATTCCAGAGTTCTGGGAGAAACCTGAGGAGAAAATGCAATTTGTTAAATGTATTGAACTCTTTTAATTGAAAGACGTGTGGATTGTGTTTGGAATCTATATGATAGAGGCTTAAATTGAATTTTGGATTCCTCAGTAGTTAAATTGTTTGTGAGGTATGCTATATTTCATATATGCAAGTTGTCTTTTGTCACAATTCAAGGGGATTCACTCAGCTCATTTATTATAATTAATTGTGAGCACACCACATGATCCACTTCTGCCTGGAGCATGTAGTATCTAAGTATGGCATTACTTTTAGAAAATGGGAAGACAACATTTTTTACTCCTGTACATATTGTTGTTCTGGTAACTTTATATTTCACTTCAGTCCAATAGCAAGATTAAGTTTGGGTTCAGCCTCAGGAGTTGATAAAAGCGCCCAAATTTCCGTTGCCATGTACTTTAGCACAGCATAGGATCCCTTCAAGAATGGTAAGGAGGATAGTTTGAACCATAGACAATAAGCGAGACTTCTTGCTGTGTTATGAAAAGAAAGGTCTGCATATGCCGAACTTCTGTATAAACTAATGGGGTGTGCAAGTGTTTGTGATTGTTCATGTAGTACATTTTTAGTTATTTCATTGTACGATTATTTGCTTTCACGATGATGTTGAAATGTAATTTATTGTATCACTACAGCTAGAGAATTATGCAAAAACAGAGGAGGCAAAAGTAGAAGAGTTAATCAAAAGTGTTGCTGATTCTGGTGCCAAAGTCATTGTGAGTGGAGGATCAGTTGGTGAGATGGCATTGCATTTTTGTGAACGCTACAAGTAAAGTGAAATCCTGCTTCCAGATCTTGTGTGATTCACTTATTGTCATGCATTTATGTTTTAGTAATTAATATGATTACGTTGATGGTTTCCTACCCATCTCATCCTTTCCACGTAAGATGTAAAGAATAGATGCAGAATCGGAAATAAGAATGCACATTGTTAATAATATTGAAACATCATTCCATTTTCCTTATTTTAAGCCAGATTTGGGGCCCATTGTATGCTTGATTGAGTTTTATTTATTTTTGGCACATTTTTGCTGCAATTTACTAGAAATCCTTTTCAAATAATATTTTACTGATTACAAAGGATGTGACGTATTCATGAGCGGTTTGCCCAGAAACGCCTATCCTTTGAGGAACAAAGTCATGGGAGTTTTCAGAAGAAATTAATTAATTAAGAAAGACCAAAGTCATGGGAGTTTTCAGAAGAAATTAATTAATTAAGAAAGACCAACTGGATCCCAACTATTTTGTTATGATATGAAAAATTAATGTACTTTAGTGCTGGGGTTCTGGCTTTTTCCATTTATTTTAGTTAGAAAAACAAAAGTAACTTTAAGTTGCTCTTTCCACATGCATAAAGTGAAAAGGTTCACAAAAGGAAGGTAACTTTAAAATGATGTTGTGCATCACTCTTTTCAGGCTTATGGTTTTTAAGATCAGTTCAAAATTTGAACTGCGCCGATTCTGTCGTACAACTGGTGCTGTGTCATTAGTGAGTGTTGCTATACCAGTATTACTATACCATATTGTGTGAGTTGATTTTGAGCTCAAGTTTCACATATTTCTATAAAGTAAGGGGTTTATCATCTTGCAGGTGAAGCTTGGCCAGCCATCCCCAGATGAGCTGGGATTTGCCGACTCTATTTCAGTAGAAGAAATTGGTGGTGCCAGAGTAAGTGCAACTACCATGTCACAGAGTGACAAAATCTAATATGAATTTTCATAGAAAAATGCTTCTTATTTTACAATATGCATTTCTTTAGATCTTGCATTAGCTAAATTGTCAGCTTAATACACATTCTGAGATGTGCAATCTTACTATGATTCAGGTAACTGTTGTGAAAAATGAACAAGGTGGAAACTCTGTGTCAACAGTTGTATTACGTGGAAGTACGGATAGCATATTGGATGATCTTGAGAGAGCAATTGATGATGGGGTGAATAGCTACAAGGTATTCTTCTTGGATTGGGATTTTAAGGTTGAAGCATCAATTTCATATACATTTTCCGTTCTCTAGTTAATTTTGTTAGGTAGTACAAATCCCATTCTCTTTTCTGTTAAACATTGTCTTGCATTTCAATCTTCTCATTCCTTCGTATGTAAAACAATTTTAATTTCTATTTGTGTCTAGGCTATGTGCAGGGATAGTCGTATTCTTCCTGGGGCTGGTGCAACTGAAATTGAATTAGCAAGAAGATTGAAGGAGTTTGCCTACAAAGAGACAGGGTATCTGTTATAACCATAAAACTATTTGCTCGAGTACCAAGGACTGGTGTACACCAGTATTTTGAACCGTTATATGTACAGTCATAAAATAGGCCTTTCAAAACTGAGCTGCTATATTTTCTTTTGTCCTGTTTATTTTCTTATGTCCAAATGCATGAGTTATGAAGTAAATTGCATGGTGACAGTAAACTCTATTAACAACTTAAACCAGGGTCAAATTGTGCTACAGTATCTGATACCTCATGAGGAGTGTACAAGAATAATGTCCTCTCCACTTTGACTGGAGCTTATACACTTCTATCAGAATTTTAGTTAGAAGGCATGTATGACTGCATTTAATGGTTTCATGTTTTTTTTCCCTGTTACATTTCTTATTTCGCCTGCTGTTGGCCTCTAAGCCGGAAGCCTTTTGGTTGGTCAGAATGCTTTTGTTTGATTATTTCATTTTACAAGTGCCTAAAAAATTTGCTAAAGAAAAGCACACACTCTGATCACTTTATCGACCATAAATTAGAGTAAATTAAACTCACAAAATTCTTTTTTAGCACCCACAAAGGCCACCTTGAATTTTATAGAGCAGATGAAATGTGAGTTTTTGAATTTTTCTGGCTATTGCCTGATTTTATATCCATCTTTTTTGGTCTTTTGAACAGTTGCTAGGAAACTCAGGTTCCAAAGACAAGACCCTGTTCTAGCATCTTCTTGTGATTGTATTTAAATGTGGTATAGGCGTACCCTTATTCAAATAATCTTGCACCCTAGTTTAAAATGATTTCCCCTTCTCCATACCCATAGCCCACGTTTCCCAGTGACTATACTTTTAAATTTTAGGATTTATTGGCATGTTTGTAATGGATAAATTTTAAAATTTTCAATTGTAATGGACCAAGAGATGTGGTAATGCATCCGGTCCTGTACGAGGACTTATTAAACATGCTATGATTTTTGAAGTCATTTTTTGGCACATATGTTATGTGGTGCTTGACTGGTCCACCACTTTGCATACAGTATTCCAAAGTTTTACTCTATATATGTGTTTGCATGCGCACAACATGTAATGTTGGATTGATTCAAGTTGTGCATTCAGTCAGTATTAATTTCCCCTTTTACTCAACATTTACTACTAATTTTTTATATGGAAAGCATTTGAAGCAGGAAATCAATATTTCATAGATTTAGTTAGGGTAGACTGTGGTCTTACCTAGTTTGCATTATGATTGGTTGCAGATTGGATCAGTATGCAATTGGAAAGTTTGCTGAGAGCCTTGAGATGGTTCCGAGGACTCTAGCTGAGAATGCTGGATTAAATGCAACCGAGGTCATTTCCTCACTGTATGCAGAGCATGCTGCTGGCAATACCAAAGTTGGAATTGATTTAGACCAGGGAGTTTGTAAGGATATGACAAGTGAGGGTGTTTGGGATCTTTATCTTACGAAGTAAGTGAATAGTAAGCTTTGGCTGGTATATGGCTTGGAGAATCTGATTTCTGTTTGAATTTAAGCATTTTGTTGTGTTTCTGGTCAACATTTAGGGCAAATATGACAAGCTTACAGTCTGACCACCATGTTCAATAACTCATTTTAAGCAGATGGTTCTACCAGAGCGTTTTTTTTATAAATTACATTCAACTTAAATACACAATCCTCCCCTTGTAGGTTTTTCGCTTTGAAGTACTCAGCTGATGCAGCCTGCACAGTTCTCCGTGTAGACCAGGTATAAAATTATCTACGTTATCATTTTTTATTGCTTGATAAGATGAATAATTGATAGGAATTAGAAAAAGATGCAATTAGGGGTTTCTTCTATTTTGTAACCCTTATTTGTTGTTTTGATTATTTGTTGTTTTGCAGATAATCATGGCCAAACAGGCAGGTGGTCCTAAGATGGATAAAGCGGCACCTGCAGATGAGGATTGATTTTTTATACATAGTTTCTACAAGTGATTGTCTGTTATTGCGTGGGTTTGCCATGGTTGCTTTCAAATTTAAATTCGGCCCAATCCTATTCACCAGTGGTTTTTCTGTGAGTTAGTATGCTAAGTAAATTTTTGCTATTGGGAAATCCACCAGTAATGTATCATTCTATGATGAGGCTGTAAGCTCATATACTTGACTAATCGTGATAATGGAATATTGTTTTGTTTATCAGATCCTTCATAATTTTTTTGGAACCTCTTGTTTGTATTATAAAATATTTTTTGCACGTGAAGGCGATTTTCAACATATTTGGATCTCTGATATTTTGAAAATGTTACGCTGACAAAAGATATTGTTGCAATGGAAGTCTCTTTTAGCTTTTCTTTGCCAAGTCTAATCATAACGTGTAGTTATACATATTTTATTGTGCCTTTAAATTTAAGAACTGCAAGTTCTTATGTGCTATTTGCTTTATGCAGTTTAGGGTTGACTTCTACGGACAATAATATTTGCACTCTAAAAAATATATTTTCATTTACTTTGTTAGAAAAAGACGGGCATTTTTTTTCATGAATGATGTTGATTCCTCGCAAATTGTTACAACATGTTGAAGCCTGTTCTGTTTACTTTCTTTGGCAAGGACGATGCCTATTATTACACCGATAGGCGTTCTACAATGGCATTGGCATCCGGAGGTGGTGGTGAGTTGTAATGGATTGAGCATGTTAACTTTTAATTCAAACCTTAAATTTGACGTTTATTTGACCATAATTCTAAAAAAAATTTATTTCAAAGAACTAAGCTGCCATTATGTAAAACTTTAAAAAAATTATGCCATTTATCATGTGGGCAGGCAGCTGGAATAGTATTAAAAAAAAAAAACTCAAAACCCTATTTAAAAAAATGCATCAGTGTTGTGGATCCTCTGCCCTGTGACGACTAAAATTGAAACCTTAATCATCTGTTAATGGTGAAAATGATACTGATTCAGACAGCCATGCATCATCTAATACAATTTCCACGACAAAGAGGCTGTCAAGTCTGCTTGCAGTGATTATGTGCTTGCTGCCATTGTGCATCTTTATTCTGTCAGGCGGCCGCAGAACAATGCCTTCTATATACTTGATGCCATATTGAAAAAGCTTTTGCCTGATGCTGCTTGGCTCGGCTTGCGAACTGCCATCAGATTGAACCATGACAACATCAATGATTCTCTATTGCCAATCAGTATCCCCCGTCCATTACTGGGGGATGTGTCGCAAATTGGTGACTCAAAGGGATGCAATAAGTTTGGAAAGGTCTGTGGGGTAACTTATTTTGATAGGGTGTCTTATTACGTTTTTTTAACATCTTTTTAATGATTTGATTCGATAGGAATTCAAAAACCCCTGGCTATGGAGGAGGCTTTGAACAACTAGCCACAGACCAACAGTTGCATGCCCTGAAATCTAATTGTAAATGCTTCTCATTGTTTATTGTGTAATGGTCTTTTATCTCCTTTTTAATGTCAGCCTACTTTGGAAAATTAGCTTATAAAGAGTAATGGTGATACTGTTCGCAAGCTTAAATGTTATCTTCATGCAAAATGCTATTTCTACATGGATTTAGTTATTGCTTTCGATGCAATAACTAACTAAATCCATGTAGAAATACCACACCACGAAAAACCACAACACCACGAAAAACCACAACACCACGAAAAACCACATTTCTAAGCTCTGCTCCCAATCGTTTATGATTGTTTTTGTATTTGTGTTTTTGCAACAAAGTAAATCGAACAATCAAATTTTAAACAACTACCCTTTGATTCGATGAGTAAATATTCTTTGATGGGCTCTTTCGAATGTTGATGTTAATGTTTTGTTTCTTTTATTTGGGGGGGTTGTTTTTTAATTAATGATAGAGATTATACACTTTATTCGTATAAAAAAATAGATTAATATTGTAATTGGTAAAGTATTTAGATGTGAATAAATAGCTTTTGGGAGAAAACTGCGTCTTTTTGGGACATTTTGGATAACTATCCACAATCCTTGATGACTGAACGATAGAATCTGTGTTATTTAAATAATATAGAGAGCAACGGCCCCTTGAGGTATTAATTATGAGGGTAGCCATTGTACCTCCCCTCTTTCCATTTGTAGGAACATACTCCAAAGTGAAAGAGTAAAAAGAAAGACTTAATTTTTTTTAATTTTAATTAAAAATTAATTAACAAGACCTATAATTATAATTTTAAAGAATTAAGATTAAAATATTAATACGAAAGGTTGAAGAACTATATTAATACCAAAGAGATTTTTAATAACAAACACCGACATATTATTAAGAAAGGGTAAAAATAATTCACGTAATAAAATTACTATCAAGGTTAAATGATAGTTCAAATCGTTTAGGAGAATAACTAATTTTAAATACAGTTAGTGTCTTATTAAGACGAGTAAAGATAATTAAATCACCTATTATTACGGGGGGAGGGGGGATTAAAAGATTGCTGAAAATTATTAAGATATTTAATAAATTTTAAAATAGTTAGAAAATTGTTAAGAACAAAGCAAATAGAATTAAATGACTTAAAACAAAAACTATCATTGACTAAAAAAGGGAACATGGGAAAAAAATTGTTGACAATGGGTCTTCAGGGATGGCTGAGGGGTGTTCGCTAATCTCGATGGCTTCCTCCAGTTTTCGTTTTTGGAAATGGTTTTCTATGGAGACAACTCCGGGGTCTTCAATGCATATATCATGCTTGGTTTTACATGAGTGTTATGCAAGGGCCAACTACTTCTTTCTTTCAAGTCTAATATCTGTTACATGTTCCTTGATTCTCATGTAAAATGGATCTACCTGTTTCCCTTATATAAGGGATTCCATATGAGCAATCAACTCTGTATATCCTACTGCGTAAGCTAGGGCCCATAGGGTCTTTTGCTAACACTAAAACCATACGTAACTTATTGACAGGGATAAAAGTGGAATGAATATTTTGATGTTTGAGAATTTTTGCCATCTTGTTGGAAATGCCTTCGACAAACGGCAAAAAAGCCACCACACTGCCATCTCCAAACACCTTTTCACTTTTCCTTTCAAAGTCATCCTTGGCTTGATTTAAGGCCCTAGCTATTTGTTTGCTTGTGTAGCCATTTATTTTGAAAACCTTTTTCAAGTGTTCAATTTCATGATCTAGGTTGTCTTTATCACATATTTTGAAAGCTCTAGTGGCAAAAAAATTGGGTCTCTCCTAGCCCTATTTTTGATGATAATAATAATAATATACCGGATAATAATTGTCATGTTAACAATAACAATATTGTTTCTTACCCATTAAATGATAGTAACATTTAGTAAACCTATGCATAATGCCTTCCAACGATTCTCCTCGCCACTCCGTGATCCCGCCCAAAGCAATTTCAATTCTCCTTTCGTCGAATACAAATTCATGCTCAGATCTGTTCAAACTGCTACTTGCAACAGTGAGAGTGGCTCCTCTGTGGTAGCTCTGAATGGATGAAAGGACACCAGGACGCTGTTCGTCAAGCCAAAGAGCTCACGTCTGGTCTCCCGCCCAGAATGTTGCTCCAACCAAGCCCTAGTGGTCACTGCTCCCAACTGCCCCCAACGGCAAGCAACTTCGATCTACTTCGTTTGCCGGGAAAAGTGCAGATTCAAACCCTAGTTGGGATGTCATGACAATGGAGGCAGAGGTCCGATTGGAGGTTGGTCGCAGGCCCACCTCCTTCATTGAAGCTGTCTCACGCAGGTTAACGCCGAGAATGGATCCCAAACCTCTCACCCCTGCGTCTATTGACTTAGTGGTGCTTTTTGACGAAGAAGAAACCAGGGTTGTTCTAAAATTTGAGGATATTTTTCTACCGGGGACATCATCTACAGATTTGTGGATCTCTGACCAAAGCTCCAAGATCTTAACAACTGGATCTCGAAGCAATGGAAACCCCTTCTCTCGGGCAAACTTGATATTTACCCTTGTGCTACAGGTTTCTTTATTATTGTTTTTCATAATATTGAGGATAAGGACAAGATTCAAGACCTACTCTGCAGCTTGAATCACCAACCCTTGCTCATGAAACCATGCTCCCCTACCTTCAATCCCCTCATTGAACCTTTGCATATAAAACCCATCTGGGTTTGTTTGCCCAACCTTCCGCTTTAGTTTTGGACAAAATCTAACATGGAGGCTATTGGTAGATCTCTGGGTGGGTATCTGCAAATGCATTAAGATATCAATATTTTTTCCCTCACTACATTTGCTAGGATTTTGGTGAACATTGATATCTTCAAGAACCTTCCAGAAAAAATCACCCTGCGAGTTGGAAATCGCTCCTGGTCTCAAGCTATTGACTACGAAGGTTTATTGTTTCACTACCGTAGTTGTTTTGGAACTGGGCATTTGACCAAAAACCGTAGTCTACTCAGAAAAAATAAAATAAAAATTCTCACTTGTGGAAATATTTTATCCCCCAAAACTTCACGGTGCCAGCTGCAGATGAAGAGTGGGCACCTCTTCTTCTGAAGCCCCTGCCTCCCCTGCATCAAACAAGGATCCCAAAAGCTCGTCACACTTTGAAGATGAACTGTTGGTCGATTTAATCTCTCCAAGGAAGGTTGTGCCAATTCCAGCGTCCTCCTCGAAGATCCCAGATTTGGATTCTTCCAAGATAAATACTAATCCAGGGACAACGGAAGTCAAATCTTAGCCCTGTGTCTCAGTTGATGAAGCCTCATCAGCTCTCTACGCTGAGAACAAGGAAGAATGGTCAATGGTTCAAAAAACGAAAGAAGGAAGAAAAGCAATGACCCAACTTTCTTGTATGTCTCTTCGTTCAGGGGGAGCTCGTGAATTTTTTTTGAATATTAGTGAAAAAGGACTCAGGGTCCTAGGATAAGTTTGGCGAAAACTTCACGGAAGTTTCTTGGTAGTTTTTGTCTCTGTTTGTTTTTGGTGGAAGTTCTTTTAGTGAGCGGATTTTACCGCTCAATTTGTTGCCGCTCGCAGAGGCGTTCCATCAGAGCTTCAATGTTTTATTTTTAGTTCTCTCCTTTGTATAAGGCTACAGGGCCTTTCAAAACATGTTTATTAATCTATCTAATAAAAAATAGCAACAATAAAAATATATTGAACAATTTCTATAACAATAACAATAATAGCTCTAACTCATTGGGTAATGATTTTAATGTTAGCAATAATAATATTGGGTTTTACCCATTAAATCATAGTAACAATAAAAATAAAAATAAATTAAACAAAATTCAATTTGGCAATATTGAAAATTACAACAATATTAATAGTCATAACATTAATAAAATAGATAAAGTTTTATTTGATTGGGAGGATAAGTTGGTGGTTAACTTGTCCTCTTTGCACATTGATAAACCCACCTTCAACATTTTAAAAAGAGGCTTAGGTTTTGCCATTTCTCCTCTTCAGATCCTTCAAGAAGATTTCATTGTCAGTATTGACAGTGTATTAAAAAACCTTCCTTCTAATATTGCAGAAGAGGTTAGGCAAGATGTGCAGTAGCTTTGCGTCGGGCAAAACCTCCTCCTAAGAATGGAGAGCCCTTAAAGATTTAAATAAAAACAATGACATTGTTATCTTCAATGCTGACAAAGGTAATGCCATTGTTATCATGAACCATGTGGAATATGTTGCAAAGATGGAAGACCATCTTGGTAACAACGATAGCTATAAAAGGTTTAACCATAACCTGGTGTCTGAAATTTAAAAGAATGTAACGAAGGTTATAAAATCCTCCTCTCTAAATGCCTTGACCAAGAAAAAGTTGATTCCGAGTAAAGAGGTTACCCTTAAGTCTACGATGCCCCAAAAATCCATAAGGTAGGTAACCCTTTGAGACCTATCATTGATACCTTTGACTCGCCTACCTACTGTCTTGCAACTTTCTTAGCCAACAGGGTGAAGCCGCTTGTGGGAAAAACTTCCTCCTTTATCCATGACTCAGGGGATTTTGTGGATTTCATCAAAGAAAAGAGGGTTGACAGTGAGGAATTATTAGTGAGCTTTGATGTGGTGTCCCTCTTCACTAAAGTTCCTATTGATGAAGGACTAGAAGTAGTTTTTAATATCACAGATAAGGAAACAACCTCATTAGTAGCTTTGTGTCTAAACTCTACTTCCTTCTCCTTTAAGGGTGTGATCTTTGAACAATGTGAATGTATGGCAATGGGTTCCCCTCTTTCCTCGGTGGTAGCTAACCTCTTCATGGAAAAATTTGAAGAGAGAGCCCTACATACCTTTCCTCTAAGACCCAAATGGTGGAAGGGGTACGCCGATGACACCAACTTATGCTGGCAACATGGAAAAGATAGTTTAGAATATTTGCACTCCCACCTTAACAGTGTCATACCCATCATTAAATTCACAGATGAAATTGAGGAAGGGGGAAACCTACCCTTCTTAGATGTTCTCATTTCCAAAAAAGAAGACGACTCCCTAGCTAGGAAGGTGTACAAAAAGGAGACCCACATTGACCTTTATTTACATGCTTTTTGTCATCGTCACCCAACCCAGAAGGTAGGAGTGTTAAAAACCTTGGCCACCAAGGCATTCAAAATCTGTGATAAAGATAACCTAGATCATGAAATTGAACACTTAAAAGTTTTCAGAATGAATGGCTACACAAGTAAACAAATTGCTAGGGCCTTAAAACAAGCCAAGAATAACTTTGAAAGGAAAAGTGAAAAGGTGTCTAGAGATGGCAACATAGTGTCTTTCTTGCGGTATGTTGGAGGCATTTCCAACAAGATATCATAAATTCTTAAACGTCAAAATATTCAATCCACCTTTATCCTAGTCAGTAAGTTACTTATGGTTGCAGGGTTAGCAAAATACCTTATGGACCCTAGCTTACGTAGCGGGGTATATAGCGCTGATTGATCATCTGGAATCCCTTATATAAGGGAAACAAGAAGATCCATTCGCACAAGAATCAAAGAACACACAACATATATTAGACTTGAAAGAAAGGAGAAGTTGGCCCAGGTAGAACACTCATGCAAAACCAAGCACACTGTATGCATTGAAGATGCCACAATTGTCTCCATAGAAAACCATTTCCAAAAACAGAAACTGAGGGAAGCCATCGAGATTAGCAAACACCCTTCTAATCTTAATAGGGATGAAAGCCTAGAGATAGGTCATGCTTGGAGACCCATTGTCAATAATCTTTCTGCAAGGTTCCCTTTTTTTACTTAGTGATAGTTTTTGCTTTAGGTCATTTAATTCTATTTGCTTTGCTCTTAACAATTGTCGAACTATTTTAAAAATTATTAAATATTTTAAAAATTTTCAACAACCCCTTTTTAGTAATAATAAGCGATTTAATTATTTTTACTCTTGTCTTAATAATAAACTAACTGTATTTACTGTTAATTAATCTCTAAACAATTCCAACTTTAACCTTGGTGATAATTTTATTAAGGTGAATTATTTTTACCCTTTCTTAATAATTTGTCATGTTTATTATTAAAATCTCTTTTGTATTAATATAGTCCTTCAACCGTTAACTATTTTAATCTTAATACTTTAAAATTAAAATTATAGGGCTCATTAATTATTTTTTAATTAAAATTATTATTATTTAGGTCTTTCTTTTTACTTTTCTACTTTGGGGTACGTGTCTATAAATAAAAAGAGGGGAGGTACAACAACTACCTTCATATTCAATATTTTAGGTGACCGTTGCTCTCTACATTATTTAACATAGGTTTTGTTGTTTAATCATCAATCATTTGTTCTCATGATGAAGCATCATGGGTGGTGATCCAAAACTTCAAGTTAAATAAAAAGACACAATTTTCTCTCAAAAATTATTTAGACGCTTTAAGTTATTTTAGATATCAAAATAAGATCATTTTAAAATATGTGTGTTATAATTGATATATGACTAGTAACATATTTTAGATACATTTATTTATAAGACGTCAAGAGATCTCCTTCTCGAGGTGTTCTATTTTATTTAGTTCATAGATCATAATCATTGTTTAGGTGCCTAATACAATTTTATATTTGTGAAATAAATAGTAAATTAAAAGAATCTGTTGATCATAACTATGTATAATTTGGCAAGGCGTAGTTCTATATACTATAATATAAATAGGAAAGCTTTTTAACCAATAATATGTACAATGAGTATAATGCAAAGGGAATTGTTTATTTTTAAAAAATCATAAAATATTTAATTGATCTTGAATCTTGTGATTATAGATTTATTCATTAAAAAAAATATACTTATGTCGAGAGACATTTTATAATCATAGTTTGGGTGATGATATGTTGAGGGTGGAAGGTGTGTGTGTGTGTTTACTTTTAATTTCAAATTAAAATTTGACGTTTAATTGACTGTCACTTAAAAAACTATTCATTTAAAAAAACCTCTCATAAAAACTATAAACATTTTTTTAACTCAAATAATTTTTGTTATAACTAAACTATATAAGAACACAATGATCATAATAAATTTAAATATTATATTATATTTTTTCATATATTTATATTTATTTTCTATGTAAAATATGTTGAGATATATCATTATCGAGATATTCATTCCATTTATTTTTTGTAAAATAAATGAAATGAATACCTTGAAAATAATATATTTCAACATATTTTACATATATTTATCTAAAATATATATACTAATTTAATTATATAAATAATTTTATAGTTCTCAACAAATTCATTCAAAAAATTGAGATATAATTTTCTATAACATTATATAAAATAGACAAAATTATCTATATAATATTTTCATTGTAAATTTTGAATCTTCAAAGTTTTCATTGTCACAAAATCTTCAACGAATTATTACTCTTATTTACGCTTTACAAAACTGAAGCAAATATATTTTAAGAAAAATAATATAAATAAGAAATAAGAAGATTATTTTTCAGAGATTTACATACATATATACATATATATATATATATATATATATATATATATATAAATATATATATATATATATATATATATATATATATATATATATATATATATATATATATATATATATATATTTGAAATTAAAATAAATAAATACATTTATCTATTGTTTTTATAGATTTTAATATATTTTTTAAGAAAAAAAAGATAAAAAAATAATTATACTTATTATAAGTAAATTAATTTGATATTTTAAATTTGAAAAAAAAATTAAAAAAAAAAAAAAGTTTAATTTATTAATATTAATTAAAAAATAAATATAATATAAAATTAATTGATTGATTTAAATTCTAAAAATATTCAACTTTTAAAAAATAAAATTGTTTTTTAATTTCATCTAAAAATAAATTTTTACTTCTTTCTTCTTATTTTATTTATTTTCTCTTTCTTCATTCTTCTTCTTGGGTGAAAATGACACACCAAAAAAGAGGTTACATAAGAATGGCTTTGGGTTACAAGCATAAATTAACAATACAAAATCGATATCATTTTATAACCATTAACATCCTCTTTGTCCGAAATTATGTTACCTTTAATTACCATTTATATATATATATAAACCCATACCTAATTGTAAAGTCAATTGTAGTAAATGTACAATAATGTTATCATCATCAATTGTAAATAAATTAGCATTAATTAATAAGAATAGTATTTTTTTTTTTTTGGATTGAAAGCTTGTTTTTACATGGATTAGATTTATAGAATGTTTCTTTGGTTTAGGTGCCAAGGATTGAGGGGTATCTATTCCGCCAAATTCTTCTGAGACACGATCCTAAATACATCCCTTTTTATATCTCCTTAAATTTGTACTTTGATGAATGACTCGATAATACTTTTTATACCATCATCCTCATCATTAAACTACAACCCACTTAATATTATTTCATATTTAAAAAATTAAAACAAATTGAAATGAATGTGAAAACCCAAAAAAACAAATTCATTTTCCACCAATTTATGTTAATAAAAAAATATTGTTTATTTGAAAGCCACAATGTTTAGTTCAACTATCCGTCTAAAGGGTTCCCACTTCCAAGCATTTTGTCGCTTACTAACTTATCTGCCAAGTGTACGTATTGAAATCGTGTGGTCCCGTAGCTCAGTTGGTTAGAGCGTTGGTCTTATGGTTAGATGAGGCAGCCGAAGGTCGCGGGTTCGAGCCCCGCCGGGACCATCACGAATTTTGTTGTTAAAAAAACACACCTAATTTAAAAGATAGGTACCTCATTTGCTATTACAAACTTTAAAAATTTGCAACCACGAATTTCAAAACGAACAAATTGCCTACAATGAAAACAATGTTAGTCTCCCTACCGAAGATAATAAAGTAGTTATTTTAATTAAAAAAATTAAATATTAATCAATTAAAAATAAGTTTTATATAAAATTGAGTGATTAATCGATAAAATAATTATAATTTATATAAAAAGTGTTAGTGAAAGATTTTTATGTTATCACATCGTCATCATTTTATTGAACTTTATAGAATATTTTTTGACCATTGAATAATATTTATTATTTTTAATTGTTAAATGTATTTCGTTTGGGAGGTGTAAGCAATGATGTTGAATAAAGCTCGCAAGCTTGTACTTAAATTATTTCATGAGGTAATGCACCCCCTCTTCAAGATGATTCATGATGATTTATTAGATGTTCCCAAGTTTGAAAAAGTAGGTTAATGGCTTAAAATGGATAGACTCATTGGTTATTTTGTCGAACGTATACCCTCTGAATCCATATTCAAATGTTAGATTCAATCACAATGGCAACCTCATGGTATTAAACTCACACGAGTGCAAAACCTAAGGGTTTTTTTTTCTGTTTAGTTTTTAAAAATCCTGGACATTGCATTGTCATTCATAAACAGGGTCCATGCTATGTTAAGAGCTCTTTGCATGTATTTTTCCCTTGGACCCAAGACTTTGTTGTCTTTGATAAAGCCAAGCTCAAGGTCCCAATATGGGTGGAATTACTTGGTCTGTCTATGCCATTGTGGCCATTCATGGAGCGATTGGTTAAACCCTTAAGTCATTTCAATCACAATGGCAACCTCATGGTATTAAACTCACACGAGTGCAAAACCTAAGGGTTTTTTTTTTTTCTTTTTAGTTTTAAAAATCCTAGACATTGCATTGTCATTCATAAACAGGGTCCATGCTATGTTAAGAGCTCTTTGCATGTATTTTTCCCTTGGACCCAAGACTTTGTTGTCTTTGATAAAGCCAAGCTCAAGGTCCTAATATGGGTGGAATTACTCGGTCTGTCTATGTCATTGTGGCCATTCATGGAGCGATTGGTTAAACCCTTAGGTCATTTCATTTGTTTTGAAACTATTGGTTTTATTCTACTAGACCACAAAGACAATTATGTGGGGAACTAGACCTTGCACAAGACCTTCAGGGAATTGTTGATATTCAATTTGGGGGGCAATGTTTCACCCAAAAAGGTGATGTACATCAAGTTTCCCATTACTTGTTTATGTTATGAATATTTGAAACACAAGATAAAGCATTTCCCTCTCATGGGCATTACCAATCTATCAGCTAATGCCACAAATGAACAAAGAAAACATCAAATTGGGGCTAAAATGGGTTGGCAAGTCATGGGTCGATGGAATAACCAAAATAATAGTAACAATAGAGACCTCGTTGTAAACCTTAGGCCAACCAAGACTACCATAGTTGTAAGCCCACCCCTAGTTTCTCAAACCTCAATTACACATTCCCCTAAAGTTCCTCAAGCAAACCCTAGGTCAGTTATGTCAAGTACTATGCTAACAACTAGTATGGATTTTAAATCATAATAGTCTTTGATTCATAGTTTCTCTTTTTTCAAGTCATAGGAATATGACTATGATGGTCCCTATCATGGTAAACATTCTCATGACATTGGCTCTAAGGTATATGGAAACCCCTCTTTTTCTTTGCGGATATGCAACACAATGTTCACAGAGCCCCTCCCCAACAAAAAATAGGATGAGCTTATGCATATTGAATGACCACCAATGCAACTTGCATAGTTTCTTGCCAAAATTCGATAACAAAATTTTATGAGTAACAATTTTATAGCACTTGAAGGCCAAGATGGTGAAACAATGCACCTTGATAGTTACTAATGAATGATTTTTCATGTATTATACATGGCTTAACTGACCCAACCCATAAGTCCCTAGTTAGGGCAAGTTGTGATAACTTTCCAAATTTGCATATTTTATGTTTGCAAATGAAAATTACAAGTTTTTCCTTGCAGATGGTAGTCAAAACAATATGGCCTTATGCTACTTGTCACATCTCTAGCCATGACATGAGACACGACATAGTCATCACTTTTTGCCTCATTTGTAATGGACTGGTGGGTGGATCTATCTAACCATGCACTTTATATAGTTTTTTATTTTGTGTTAAGATCCTTCCTAAACCAGATTCAAACTATATTGCAAATATGCATAAATAAAATGACAAATGATTATTTATATTAAAAGAGTGTAGAATTGCATTACAAATATTGTTGGTCTCTTTAAGGGAGAAAACCTCCTTTGAGCAAGCTCAATTTAATAAATTTTTGGTTGTGTTTTCACCAGTCTAAACTCCTATTTATACTAATTCTTCACTAACTAACTACTACTTCCTATGAATGTGGGATTATTACAATGGGTTCAAGGGATGTCTTATAAAACATATGTGTCTATAACCACTTATTAAAGATATAAATTATAATAAAATGGATATGACTTGTAGACACTGAAATTTAATCAGTCAATGCTTGACAATGCTTATTCTTAACATCTTTACCTTGCTTGGTTAATTATCCATTCTGATAACCCTCAATCTCAAAGAAAGACTTCAAAGTATTGCAATTATTACGCATATATCCTAGACTTACCTATTTTATTTTTATTCAACATATACTTCACTATCATTTTGGTTTCAAAAGCCTCTTTTCCTATTGGACAAGAGTGCACTAGACATATAAGGGCACATTGCGGCCTTATCTACAGAGCTCTAATAGTTGTATTTTCAAAACAACATGCTTCACAATGACTTTTCCCCACAAACCGATAGGTCAGTTATCAAAAAATATTTAAAATATTCTCCTATAAAATCACATCAAATCTCACACTTGAAACTTAATTAACTCTCATTGACAAAAACATTTATTTTATGATTTTAAAAACATTTGTCTTCTAATTAAAGAATGTTATTATAATTTTTCTATAATACCATAGTCCTTAGCCAAGTTTAACGCTGTTTCATTATAGGTTAAGGGATTATTTTTTCAAATATTTTAATCAAATATTGATATTTTCAGTCACATGTTCTTCCCTAATGGGAAAACTACATCGACCTGAGGCCTTGGGGCTATGTAGGCAACACTCAGTCAACAAGGTATTTTTTGAGGATAGCTCCACCATTCCCACATCGCCCATTTTTTCTCTCTTATTATTAGATCTCTTTTATGTGTTTATGTAGGATCAAGGTATTGATTTTACAGGTCTTCCATGTGCCAAATCGAGCTCCATACATATACATGTCATCTACAGATAGAGGTGAATATGCCCATATTTTTAGATCCAATGCATAGTCTATCTACACAATGACATACTACAAACTTGTCCACCTTCTGTAGTAGCTTGTCCTAGTACATAGCGGATCTCTAATTTTTGATGTATCTATGTTTGCAATATTAAGACTTATTCCAAAGTCTTAACTTTAGTTTAGGTTGTTAGGTAGTAATAAATTGTAAAAGGGCATGCATCTTTATTTATAAAGACACCCCCTTAAATAAACATTGTCATATTTACTTAGTTTGGTTTTATAGTTTGAGTTAATAATAAAACTATCATTCGAGTTGAATTCCCGTAGAGAGCTGGTTATGTATTTAGTTGGTTTTTACTAGTCATAAGTGAAAATCTATATATATTCATGTTTGTGTGTGTAAAAAGGTTAACAACATATTGACACCCTTTCTATACACCTATTTTTTGAATATCAATAAAATGCTTGTAGACCCACCTCAGTGGGCACAAAATTCAACCTAATTGATTTATGTTCTATCAGTGGTATCATAGTATGGTAAAATAAAGCGTGGTGATCTCAAGTAAAAGAAAAAGGTAAAAGAATTCATGTGATTGGAAATGGAAGGCTCACGTGAAATTAATTTTGCAAAGTTAAGGTATGCCCTTTTATTAAACTCTGGTGTCAACATTTGAAAAATTATTCAAATATTAAAATCTTCAAATACATTTTTCAAACCCTATGATTGGAAGAATTAAATACACTGAAAATTTTATTTTGTATGGTTGTATGCCTGAGAAACACCAAAATAATATTCCTCCATTTTGAAGCCATCAACATCATGAAGGAGTTGCTTGTTTGAATCCAAATCTAATTTTTTTGCCCAAACAAATAAAACCAACCATTTGTATAACCAAATAGCTGAAATATTCTCCTATAAATCACATCAAGTGTCACACTTGAAACCTAATTAACTCTCACTGAAAAAATATTTATTTTATGATTTTAAAAAAAATTTGTCATCTGAGTAAAGAATGTTATTACAATTTTACTATAATACCATAGTCCTTAGCCAAGTCTAACATTGTTTCATTACAGGTTAAGGGATTGTTTTTTCAAACATTTTAATCAAATATTGATATTTTCATTCACATGTTCTTCCTTAAAGGGAAAACTACATCAACTTGAGGCCTTCGAGCTATGTAGGCAACACTCAGTCAAAAAGAGATTTTTAAGGATAGCTCCACCATTCCCACATCCCCCATTTTTTCTCATTTTTTATTACATCTCTTTTGTGTGCTTATGTAGGATTAGGGTATTGATTTTATAGGTCTTTCATGTGCCAAATCAAGCTCCATGTAGATACATGTCATCTACAAACATAGGTAAACATGCCTAGATTTTTAGATCCAATGCACAGTCTATCTACATAATGATGCACTGTGAACTTATCAACCTTTTGGAATGTTATCCCAGTACATAGTGGATCTCCATTTTTTGATGTTTCTATGTTTGAAATGTTAGGACTTGTTCCAAAGTCTTAAATTTATTTTAGGTTGTTAGGTAATAATAAATTATGAAGGGGCATGCATCTTTATTTATAAAGACACCCCCTTAGATAAACATTGTCATATTTACTTAGTTTGGTTTTATAGTTTGAGTGAATAATACAACTATCTTTTAAGTTGAATTCCTATAGAGAGTTGGCTATGTATTTATTAGAGGCATAATCACTGAGAGGGGTAGGGTAAATCAGTGATGCAATATATTTCAACTTCAATTCCAATCCTTTCGAAACCCTTATTCAATTATCACAAGCATTCATAGAATATACAAGTCATTCATAAAAATGAACAATAGATAATGCAAGATCATACACACAACACAATATCTATGTGGGAAACCCTCTTGGAGAATTAAACCCACTCTTAAGCCTGCAAACACACAGACTACTTATCCTATAAGATGATCACAAACATGAGACTGATCAAGTCCTAACTAGAATTAAGTGAAAAACCTATTTCATAAGGAGTAACTACCCCTAAGATGATCAAGTCCTTTTGACCACCTGATGGTCAAGTCCTTCTGACAAGATTTAGTGAAACACCTGCTTCATAAGGAGCACTTACCCTTAAGATGATCAAGTCCTTTTGACCATCTATTTGGTCAAGTCCTTCTAACCTAGATGTTGAGCACCCTCCCAACACCTATGAAAAGAACATCTCCTGAACACTAATTTCCTACCAATCTAATGGAGATACAATGTATATAAACCCCCTTCACTTCTTCACACAACCACAAACATCCAAAACCATATTTTGGACCACACTACACTTCTTAGCAACAACTCTATCACAAACTCAAAAACATGACCAAATGGTCATACACATAGAACACATGCTGATCTACCTCTCAAATCAAACACTAAGATTACACATACAACATCTATCCTTTGCTCACACTCAAGGCATCCAAAACATCTTTTAGATCACTCTAGACCTCTTCACTCATCCTCAATCTTTAAACTTGCAAGAGAACTATCGTTGACATTAGAAATATGACCTATAGGTCATACACATAGTCATTAACCTGCTGATCTAAAATCCATCCACTAGGCATACATCCTTTTCTTTGCTCCATAATTCTCACATTCACCTCTTCTCTCAGGTCTCTCACACCTAGAAATCATCATCTTTGATTTCACCATTTATAGAGCCTTCATGATTATTATATTATTGTTCAACCTTTAGACTTATCTTAACTCTTAAGAGATCTTACATATCTAAATACTATCTTCACAAGTCATCCATAACAACTATGGGTCACACTTAAGCAACTACACTTTTTAATTAGGCCTTAGTAGCCCTTATAAGTCTTGTTGACGCAGTGGATTGCACCCTGGGCAGGAGGTCGAGCTCCTTCCTTCCACACGTCAAAATGGAATCTCCCCTCTCGCCTATGGGACCAGCGAAGCTGGAGGGGAGAGTCTCTAGATAAGGGTTAGCTCCCTTTGATGCATCTGAGTTATTCCAATAAGTGCTAAAACATATATATGTATATATAATGGGGGGATGAAAAGGGAGAAGGATTACAGGAAAACAAAACCTACTCTAAGAGGGTATGCACCAAATAACTTCAACCTACTCACACTCACACTTTGAACCATAAGACACATACATACACTTTATCTGGTAAAAGGACCAGACTATAGGAAGCTTAACAGGGAGGCTTTAATGGAACGCACAGAAGCAGGGACTCACCATAGGTGCTGTAGAAAAAGCACACTGTATAGTAACTTCCTTATATCTCTGCGCTCCAGGTGTAGCTCTTCTTGTCACCTTCAGGAATGGCACCTTATAGATACTAGATGCATTGGTGTCAACCCTGTGAAAGCATTAGGAAGCAATGAATAAACACAAGACTAACACTCAGACACACACAAAGATATCTAACTAGAATAGAGGTAAAAATGCATTTTATTGATTTCAGGTGAAAAATTGCCAGGGCTTTGCCTTACAATGTGAAAGATATTTTCTGCAAAATGAGAAGTTACAATATATATATAGAGAAGAGGGAACAACAACGCCTTCTTTGAAAAAGACTTTTGGTGCCCTTTGACAAGTGGCCCATGTGCGTCCCAAGGGCGTTGGGAAGAGGAAAGCTGCTAAAATATAAATGCTATGTCGGTTTTGATTTTGACTTCAAGTGTTTTAAAACATAGGCCACACCATTTCTCCATAACCAAGACTACACCTTGAAGGCACACACGTAGTTTGTCTGCTCATAAATACAAAATGGATAAAAAATGGGTCGCGTCGTTCACTATTTGTGACCCATTTATGACCACTTGGCGAGCATTGTTCCAACTGCTGGAATAACTCCTTGAGTCGACGCCTTCCTTCGCCACTTTGACTATTTTGTCTGTTTCTACACTTGGCTCTTTTGTCTTTTCCTTGCCTTGTCTCTTCTGGCTCTTTTGGCCCTCAGGGGCTATCTTCTCATCCTTGTTGGCTCCTTGGGCTCTTTTATTAGTAGGTCGCGGAGTTCATTTCTCAACTTTTGTCCTTTTCCAACGTTGTCTTCCTGGTTTTGCCATTTGTTGGCTTCTGTCTCTTTGTCTGTTTGTTCCATGGGCTCTTTTCTAGTTGGCGCTCAAGAATTCAAAGACCAAACAACTATTTTGCTGCTGTAAAAATGACGTTTGCAGGCCCGTCACCATTTGAAAAAAACAAAAAAAATGGCTAGTCTATTTCCTTGAAGTTGACGGCTTCGGAGACGTCACTGTCCTTGGCAATTCCTATGGTCTTTTCTCTTCGGCCTTTCGTATCACTCCCTTTCCTTCAAACTTCTTGTTTTGAACCTTCTCGAAGGGAAAGGTGACAGGAGAAGTGCCCTTCGTTCGGTAGCTGAGAGCCCCCCGTAAGGGCACCTGCCCTTCGAGGTCCTTCAACGGCCTTTGTCTTTTTGGATTTTCTTTGCGAACATTTTCTACAGACATTTTCCTGCGGACAAAAAGTCTGCAAGAATTGTCTTGCTCATTCCTTCGGAGACTTTCCCGCAGCCAATTTTCTCGCGGACTTTTTCCCACGGACAAAAAGTCTGCAAGCATTATTTCGAGCACTTTGTCCTTCGAAATTTCCATTGGCTTCTCCTCCCTCGGCCTTCCTCCAAATTTCTTCAGACTTTTTGTCTAGCCTTTGCCTTAGTTTTTTTTGTGATATTTTTTGCTTTATGGCCCTTTCGAATTCCTTCAAAATTTTTGTCTGAAGGAATTCCTTCAGATAAAAGTTCTGAAGGATTTCTTCCTTGTCTTTTCTCTCGACTGCCTTCAAAAGTGCCCTTCGAAAAAGTTGAAAATGACCCTTCCAAAGGGTGTTGTTGCCGATCAAGTGCCCTCCACAAGGGCACTTGTCCTTTAGGAGGCTCTCTTGAACTTTTTATTGAACCGCTCCTTTGAACCAACCATTGAACCGAACACTGAACCAACACTTTGAACCAAGCCAACTGAACCATTTGATTGAACCTCGCCATTGAACTTTGCCGATGAACTTTGCTGTTGAACCAAAGCATTGAACCAAGGTATTGAACCGAAGTATTGAACCGGTTTAATGGTTCAATGGTTCAAAAATGCTAACTCATGGAAAGATCATGTCGTTGAACCACTTTTCCAACCTTAAGAAAAAGTGTCTTTGAACCATTTCAGCTCTCTTTCCTTATGAATTTCTTCAGACAAGAGTTAGAAGATGCTTTGTAAAACCTTGCACTCTTTGAACTGGTTCTTCATCTGCTAAAGGAACAACCTGCAGAGTCTGTAGAAATGGACTTACAAAGTCCATAGAAAAACCTGCAGAGTTTGTAGAAAAACCTATAGAGTCCATAGAAATTTTCAAGACTCATGAAAAATCGAAATGAATTGGCTCAGAACAACAGGGAAAGAAGGGGACCGATTTTTGGCCTGTTGGGCAAAAAAATGGTCAACAAATTGGCGACTCCTAGGGGAAGCATGCCTGCTATGCTTAGAGACCAGTTGCCTTTTTAGTCCATTGGGCATGGAGTCAGATGCAACTTTGAAAGAATTAGAAACTGCCTTGATAGATCCAAGAATCAATCATGAAGCTTTTACCCCAGACACAAGGGAAAACACACACAAGGCTAAAACACTACTTGTGAAAACAACACTTATGGAAAGCAAGAAAGGAAATTGAAAACAAACTATTATGTACAACTAACCAGGTATATTTGCTTCCCTCCTGGATCAAAGGGAAAATTTCTTAGGTCTCCTTCATGGCAAGGAAACTTATGGTGCCATAAAAGTGGCTGAATGGAATGGATATTTGGTGACCTGCTCTTCTTGCCTGCCACCTTGATCAGATCATATCCAAATGGATTAGGGGCAAAGATGCTTCCAACATATATGTATTCTTCTTGTTCTTAGAAGCTTGCCTCTTGTTGGTTCTTCATGCTAGTGTATCTTATCAAGAAATCAATCAATGTTGGCTCATCACCATAAGCCCCTTGATATGCATCATTGATTGGCTTGTCCCCTTCTGCCTCATGCTCGGGTTCCATGGCATGATCATCCTCCTTGATGGATTCAAAAAAAAAATCTTCAGATTCAACCTCTTGAAAGGATAAATTTGAAAGCTTGCAACCCCTTTGCATACTTATTTGAGTCCCAATGCTGCCTTCTCCACTCTTAGCCAGCTCATAGCCTCCTTGAAGAATAGTGTAACGTGCCCCAATGACTTGAAACAAATCGTTCAAAACATGATCAAGAAAGTATCCATGCCCCTCCATGACGTCTTGCAAAGTGAGAAAAGGGTTAGAGATCACTTCTTCCTCATCAGAGATAGAGGCAAAAGCTTGTGACTTGTCTTCTTGTTCATCGAAGGGGGTATCTATGGTGATCTCCTCCTCATCTGCACTCATGAAGTGTCCCTGATCAGTCATAAAATGAGCATACTCTTCTTCACTTGCTTCCTTCAAGATGGATTCCTCAACATGAGAGAAACATTCTTCATTCATCAGGCAAGGAGGTGGAACACAAGGATTGTCAAAATCAGGATGGGAATGGGAAGCAAAGGATCCTTTTAAAAACTTATGAGAAAATGGGGGTAGACCTTGGACTAAAATCACTTGATTTTCGTCTCTCCACTTTACTAACACTTCATCAATATTGAAATTAGCTTGAGGATTGGTAGAAGGGGTATCTTTTGGTGTAGGCTCCTCTACAAGGTCTGAAAGTTCCATCTCTCTTTTACTAAGTAGTCTCACCTTAGCCTCTAATTCCTCAATTTGCTTAGCTAGATTATCAAGAAAGAGTCTTTCTTGGAGCTCATAGGAATCATCATAGAGATGGGGAGTGCATGAAGGTTTCCATGAAATACAAGAAGCTTCCTGAGGAAGGGTGGGAGGGACTTGAAAAGGACTAACCTCATTTTGTACCTCACACTCTTGGACAATGTCTTTCTCCTCCTTGCTATTCCATGACTCAATCACTTTATTCCAGCTCATGATATTAGGACTGGGCATCTCCTTTTGGGGTGATGGGGCCACAATGTGAGAGGGTAGTGAGGGTTTGGATTCCACTTCCCTTGCTACCAAAATAGACTGTTGCATTTAAAGATTTGCCAATTCAATCTATTTATCAAGATTAGCCTTAAACACAAGATTTACTATTTCGAAACTCTCCTCAACATGATTGGGGAAAGGACTTTGATAGGCTTGACTTGGCTCATATGCAGGGGTTGTGTATGACTGATATGATACTTAGGGTAGTGGGTATGTAGGTTGATAGACTTGGTAAGGTTGCCTCTCATGAATGCTTAGCCTCCCTTCCAAAGATGCAATCAAACCACTCACATCCAGCATCTCACTTGTAAGCCTTTGCCAATTGGCTCTTTCAATGGGAGTCCATTCAGTCTTCACCAGATCCAGTGCATTTCTCACTTGATGGCCGACATGATCAGGGATTTCTTGGCCACATCCCCTTCTGGTGTCAAGATCTACTACATAATTTTCATATCCCAGCAGTGCTCGTTTGAAGGTGGAAATGAGTTGATTGGCAAAGAGATTAGGTTGAGTAGGAAAAGTGACACATTGAGAAAATTGGGCATAAGGCTGATATAGCTCATGATAGGGTGAAGACTGGTCATATTGGACCTAATAAGGATCAACACAAGGTTGGTAAGGATCATAGCCAGGCTGGCCAAGGAAAATAAGGTCCATGGTTCTGAACGATGGAATTATACATACCAAAATACTATTTTTTGATGGCACCATAACTGCTTAACCAGTTGATTTAACTTAGAGTCGCCATTGGTGTTGATGAAAAAAGCCTCCAAAGGCTGGTTGGTTAAAGAACACACTAAAATTCTTCAACTCTTTGGACAAAACTTGTCCTAGTTGGTCCCACTGGGCATGCCAAAAACTGTTGATGCAGTGGATTGCACCCTAGGTAGGAGGTCGAGCTCCTGCCTTCCACACATCAAAATGGAAACTCCCCTCTCGCCTGTGGGATCAGTGAAGCTGGAGAGGATAATATCTAGATAAGGGCTAGCTCCCTTTGATGCATATGAGTTAATCCAATAAGTGCTAAAACATATATATGTATATATAATAGGGGGGATGAAAAGGGAGAAGGATTACAGGAAAACAAAACCTACTCTAAGAGGGTGATGCACCAAATAACTTCGACCTACTCACACTCACACTCTGAACCATAAGACACATACATACACTTTATCTAGTAAAAGGACCAGACTACAGGAAGCTTAACAGGGAGGCTTTAATGGAATGCACAGAAGTCGGGACTCACCATAGGTGCTGTAGAAAAAGCACACTGTATTAGTAACTTCTTTCTATCTCTGCACTCCAGGTGCAACTCTTATTGTCACCTGTAGGAATGACACCTTATAGATACTAGATGCATTGGTGTCAACCCTATGAAAGAATTAGGAAGCAATGACTAAACACAAGACTAACACTCAGACACACATAGAGATATCTAACCAAAATAGAGGTAAAAATGCATTTTATTGATTCTAGGTGAAAAATTTCCAAGGCTTCACCTTACAATGTGAAAGATATTTTCTCCAAAATGAGAAGTTACAATATATATAGAGAAGAGGGAACAATAACACCTTCTTTGAAAAAGACATTTGGTTCCCTTTGACAAGTGGCCCATGCGCATCCCAAGGACGTTGGGAAGAGGAAAGCTGCTAAAATATAAATGTTGTGTCGGTTCTAATTCTAAGTTCAGACATTTTAAAATATAGGCCGCACCATTTCTCCATAACCAAGACTGCTCCTTGAAGGCACCCACATGGTTTGTCTGCTCATAAATACAAAATGGAGAAAAAATGGGTTGCATCATTCACTATTTGTGCCCCATTTATGACCACTTGGCGAGCACTGTTCCAACCGCTGGAATAACTCCTTGAGTTGATGCCTTCGTTCACCACTTTGACTATTTTGTCTGTTTCTACACTTGGCTCTTTTGTCTTTTCCTTGCCTTGTCTCTTCTGGCTCCTTAGGCCCTCGAGGGCTATCTTCTCATCCTTGTTGGCTCCTTGGGCTCTTTTATTAGCAAGTCACTGAGTTCATTTCTCAACTTTTGTCCTTTTCCAACGTTGTCTTCCTAGTTTTGCCATTTGCTGGCTTCTATCTCTTTGTCTCTTTGTTCCCTGGGCTCTTTTCTAGTTGGTGCTCAAGAATTCAAAGACCAAATAGCTATTTCACTGCTGTAAAAATGATGTTCGTGGGCCCGTCACCATTTGAAAAAAATAAAAAAATGGCTAGTCTATTTCCCTGAAGTTAATGGCTTCGGAGACGTCACAGTCCTTGGCAATTCCTGCGGTCTTTTCTCTTTGGCCTTTTGTATCGCTCCCTTTCCTTTGGAATTCTTGATTTGAACCTTCCCAAAGGGAAAGGTGACTCTTCAGCTTAGGAAAAGTGCCCTTCGTTCAGCAGTCGAGAGTCCCCCCCAAGGGCACTTGCCCTTCGGGGTCCTTCGGTTGCCTTTGTCTTTTCGGATTTTCTCTGCGGACATTTCTCCCAGACATTTTCCCGTGGACAAAAAGTTTGCAAGAATTGTCTTACTCGTTCCTTCGAAGACTTTCCCACGGGAAATTTTCTCATGGACTTTTTTCCCGCGAACTTTTTCCCATGGACAAAAATTCTGCAATAATTGTTTCGAGCACTTTGTCCTTCAGAATTTCCGTCGGCTTCTCCTCTCGTGGCATTCCTCCAAATTTCTTGAAACTTTTTGTCTAAAGGAATTCCTTCGGATAAAAAGTATAAAGAAATTATTTTAGCCTTTGCCTTAGTCTTTTTTGCAAGATTTTTTTCTTTGTGGCCCTTCCGAATTCCTTCAGACTTTTTTTTCGAAGGAATTCCTTCGAACAAAAAGTTTGAAGGATTTCTTCCTTTTCTCTTGACTGCCTTCAAAAGTGCCCTTCAAAATTTTTGAAAATGACCATTCTGAAGGGTGTTGTCACCGACCAAGTGCCCTCTACAAGGGCACCATTTGATTGATCCTCACCATTGAAATTTGCCGATGAACTTTGCCATTGAACCAAAACATTGAACCAAAGCGTTGAACCAAGGCATTGAACCAAAGCATTGAACTGGTTCAATGGTTCAACAGTTCAAAGATGCTAACTCGTGGAAAGATCATGTCATTGAACCACTTTTCCAACCTTAAGAAAAAGTGTCTTTGAACCAATTTAGCTCTCTTTTCTTGTGAATTTCTTCAGACAAGAGTTTGAAGAATCTTTGTAAAACCTTGCACTCTTTGAATTGGTTCTTCATCTGCCGAAGGAACAACCTGCAGAGTCCGTAGAAATGGACCTACAAAGTCCATAGAATGGACCTGCAGAGTCCGTAGAAAAACCTGCAGAGTCCATAGAAAAACCTGTAGAGTCTATATAAATTTTCAAGACTCATGCAAAATCAAAATGAATTGGCTCAGAACAACAGGGAAAGAAGGGGACCGATTTTTGGCCTGTTGGGCAAAAAAATGGTCAACAGGTCTCATGGATACCTATTCACCCATTTAGCACTCTATTGAGAAAATTAGAAACACAGGACCACTTATAAATGCATAGGTCCAATCCAAATGACCCCATTGACATCTTAAAATTATTACAGTCATCATTACACACTTCTATGTATGCTCAATCTACTCAAACATTAGCTTTGTACACAAGAACACCATGAACAAATAAATAATCAACTTATAAGCATTTGATCATAATGAATATGGATTGGTCAAACCTTAATAATCTACAAAGATCATCCTTAGGGAGTAAAAAATGGTCTCAAATAGCTAAGTCCCCTTAAAACATCCAAATTCCATCAAGACCAATCCAATTATTCTTCTCGAGTCACTTACAAAACATGGTCAAACACATAATCAACTTTGGAGCTCAATAATTTTGACTATACAAACATTCAAATATTATAACTATATTCAATAGATTTTATTTTAAGTCCTATACAACTTTTATTTTTACTGCATCAAGAAATTTGTCTTGGATCAAAAGTTATAGCTCAAAAACTATTCACTGGTTTTTCCTTTATTAAATTTGAATATTTGAATTCAAACGATCATAGTTCAAACTCGATCACTTAGAACACATCTCGTGCTCTTCACTCAACTTAATAAAATCACACCATCAATCTTATTTTGAATTATCTTGAACTTTAACTCATGGGGTTCCACTGTCCAAATGTTAAACCTCTAACAATTTGACCTCATCTCATGCACCCTTGTAGATTTAAATAAATATGCACCGTCGATCTATATAGATAAACCATATATTTATCTTGCAGAACTCACCATTGGTTTAAGCTTCCATCTCTAATTATTTTTACATTTATTATCCCCACGTGCCTTCTACACATTTGACTCATTGAATTAATACACATCATCGATTTGTATGTATGAACACCTGCTCACCTTTGATCTTTATCTGACGTATTTCACGCTCATCGTTAGATCTCTGACAAGAATGATGATATCTATTAGATCCTTATCTAGTCAAATTAATTTCATGCTATATATTTTTTATGCAATTAAATGTGCACCATTAGATCTCCCTTTTCAAAATTGGCTAAGTATGGGAACTTAGAGAACTTTTGTCTGAGAAGCCAACTTTGCACCTTAATTACTTTTGCTCCGCTCAACCTTGTGACCTAAAATTTGAACCACATGATCAAATTTAATAGGGGAATACATCCATATATCAATATTATCCTATAATATTCACATGTGTGAAATATAATATCATCAACCTACTTACTTGACTCTACTTGGCTAAATATGGGAAAACATTGCAGGAAAGCCAACTTTGCACAGTTCTATCTTTTTTTCCGCTCAACCGCATGACATAAAACTTGGATCACAGAAACTTGGGACTAACATTATCAAAACCATATGAAAAAATCCCCCTGAATCATCTATACATGGAAATGGTGATGTCATCAAATTGCCTACTTAGATTTTTTTGCCACTAAACCCAAAATGTTTGAAAACTATGAACTGCTAGATGAAATCCAATCATGCACACAAGAATTCAAAGAATATAATATCTCTTATGGGGCCTATTACATAGCCTTAAATCACCATATTCATCCATAAACACATACTAAATATCCATGCTTACATACTAGGCTACCAAACCTATGCTTACACACTATTCACATGTTTGTCTTCTCTCCTAGATCTGAAACCACATCAACATGCTAGATACAATATGATAAGCCTAAATAAATACTTACCTCAAATCATATGTATCCAAATCCTACCTTGCACAACTTTAGGATCAAACTCATCATCATCATGAAATCATCACTTTGTCATTACCTTTGACATTAATTCACACATGACATCAATCATTTGACATCAATGACAACACTTGCCAATAATATCCCCCTTTGTCATTGATGACAACCTATTATTTTACTTCTCCACCTTTTTCATTAATGAAAAAGTGGAATAAACAACCACCATGCTCCTCTTAACATTATGAATGCATTCAAATAAATTTCTAGGTGCTTAGGGAACTAACATATCTCATATGAAATAATTGTTCCCCCTTTGACATGCATCAATATGAAATTGGACATCTCTGATCCTTATACCTGACAAACTGCTCATAGAGCTTAGAAATTTCCCCCTAACATCATGCTCGATCTCATGTCATCTTTTCTTTGACAGACACCAATCTAAACCTGGGCTATTCTGATCCTTGGACCTGTTTACCTATAGAACTCATAAGCTCCCTTTGCTTATGCATGAAGATTCAACATATTTTCATAATTATGACTAGAATATCTCACAAATGCTTTTCCTTACATCATGCATATATCCACAAGTCACTTAAACTATCGGAGTTATCTCCCCCTAACTCTGTGCATACCACCTTGTACTTCTCAACCATGCACCATGACAACATTCTTCTTTGATCATGCACTATTACCAATGAGAACTAAACACACATGAACACCAAAAATTGATTGAAGTCACCTTGAGGACATTGAGAGGGACTCCCCCTAAGATCTATATGCAATTTCACGTCTTGAATATCTTAAAATACTTAATCTTTTCTCTTTTGGAAAAACTAAGTAGAAACATCAAATCTTCATAATAGGCTTGTCTATACTCCTTGTAGCCCTTCCTGGAACTTGTAGAGCCCATAAATTTTAGTAAATTTTTTTTCAAGACCTAAAAATTCATATCTATAGTACTCTCATATTCCCCCTAAATCACACCAATTTGCATCACCTAGATCATCCTCTGCAACATACTTCCTTCACAAACCTTTTAGCTAATTCAACCTCCATCCTGACAAAAACTTAAATAATTTGAAAACCACAAACCATCAAATCTCTGTGAAGCTTTATTTGACAACCCATTTGACCCATTCAACCTATTAAGAATCCTCATAACTCAACTCATAATTCAAACCACTTTTATTGCATAGCCCAAAGCTCTAGAATCTCAAAACAATCAAGGTTAACAAACCTCCTTCTGGTCAACACTTACCTCTAAAAATTCTTGCACACCTCGAGACAACCATCACACATTTATGGACCAAGATTTGAGCCTCCATAATTTTGAGAACCCATACATCCTATAACCCATTTTAGGCATGCTATCTCTTAAGCCAAAAATTGAGAAAATCGAGAGCACTAAAAAATTTCCAATTTGAATTCAACATACCTTCAGACCACAAATCCAATTAGAGCATGCTAGAGTAAGGTCAATAGGAATTTATATTCAAAAATATCATCTTGAAAACTCACAAATCTTCCTTTTCCATTTGGAAACCTTTAATCCAACTCTCCATACTAAAAACACCCTTGCTAGATTGCATGCTTCTATAAATCAAGAAATGTCTTCATGAAACACAACAAAGACATCTCTACTTCAAAATGACCTAGAATGGAGGAGCATACCAATCCTCATCAGAAGACTGAAGAACCTTCTTCTTCTTCTTCATTTTCTTGACTGAAACAACTTGCTTGGCATCCATCTTTTCTTTGGCTTCCTTAATAATACATGATGAAAACATAGGTTCTTGGCATATCTCTTCAATTAATACCTTATCCACTTTGAAATCAGATAAGAATAACTCTTGGTAATCATGAAATTCCTTCTTACCTAATAATTCTTCAACTACAAAAAATAAACCATCATATTGAGATCTTTCTTTTAGATTCTCCTTAGCATTGAATGGTATAACTGACTTGATTCTTAGATCATCCACCTTCT
The DNA here is from genome assembly GCA_037957365.1 of Torreya grandis. Classification (NCBI taxonomy): domain Eukaryota; kingdom Viridiplantae; phylum Streptophyta; class Pinopsida; order Cupressales; family Taxaceae; genus Torreya; species Torreya grandis. The sequence continues at coordinate 337,540 of JARHVA010002709.1, read as the reverse complement.
TCTCCATTTGAAATGATATCAATATTCCTTGGCACTCTTAAGACACCTCCAAAAATGATTCCTTTTCTATAGTATCAAAATTTAGATCCTTAAACTCAACATGACTAACCTTCACTACCTTAGGTCTCCAGAATATGTTTTGACTTTTGATATGATTTTTAGGAGTCTCTCCCTTCTTTAGATAACTTAAGGGATTATCAAATTGACTAGGACAAAGTCTAGCAATATGAAATTTCTTATCACAAATGAAACAAATAACATCATTTGTACCATTTGATAGATTTGAACTGTGATCATTCTTTGGTAAAAAAATCCTTCTATCATAACTCCATGAATGTCCATACTTGAATGATTTCCTTCTATAGTCCTTAGCTATATGACCATACTTATTACATGTATTATTATGACCATGAAATAAACTATCATACCTTGAAGCATTTGGTTGTCTAACAAATCTTCATACATTGCTTTCAAATCTTGCATTCTTCATAGCTTGCTCAGGGTTTAAATGTTCTTTTTCTATCATGTCCAACTTGTCTATGAGTTATTCATGTTCTACTCTCAAGTAATCAAGATTAGTCTTCAACTCATCATACTCACCTTGGTATTGGATTCTTCTAATTGAGTCTTGGGATATTTTCACTCTTCTTCTCTTAACTTTAGGGTACCATTTGAAACCTCTAATTAATTTTTGAGATCTTTGATGACCTCTTTATTCCCCTTGGCTTCTTTAGCCATGTCATCCTTCAATCTACACGTTTTGTCTTCAAAATATTTGATCATCTCTTAATACTTCTTCATATCTCTCTTGGTCTTTCCTAACAAAATTCCCTTAAGATAACTGACTTGTGCTTCAAAACCCTTGATCACATACCTCATCTTGTGATTCTTCTTTATGAGCTTAGCTCCTAGATTTACTTCTTCTTCCTTACTATCATAGAACACTTCTTCTCCATTGTCATGGAAAAATTATTCATCATACATGATGTCCTTTTATTTTGAACAACTTTCTTCTTTTGAAACCAAACTTGCCTTGGCATCTTCTAGTTGAACCTTAAGATAATTGATAAATTTATCATCCTCTTTGGCATCTTTCTTCAAAGTACATATCTTCTCTTCAAGTATATTGATCATAACCTTTCACTGTTGATTATTTTTCTTCAATTGCTTAGCCATCTTGTGCTACTTAGGATCTCCTTCAAGTTGTTAAGCTTCCTCAAAAGGACTTGCTCTGATACTAATTGTTAGAGGTACAATCATTGAGAGGGGGGTGAATCAGTGATGCAAGATATTTCAACTTCAATTATAATCTATTGAAAATGCTTATTCAATTATCAAAAACATTCATATAATATACAAGTCATTCATAACAATTAACAATAGATAATGCAAGATCATATATACAACACAAGATCTATGTAGGAAACCCTCTTGGGGAATAAAACCCACTATCAAGCCTGCAAACACATGGATTACTTGTCCTATAATATGATAAAAAATGTGAGATTGATCAAGTCCTTATGATTAGAATTTAGTGAAACACCTATTTCACAAGGAGAACCTACCCCTAAGATGATCAATTCCTTTTGACCACCTAATAGTTAAGTCCTTTTGATCATATTTAGTGAAACACCTAATTCATAAGGAGTACCTACCCCTAAGATGATCAAGTCCTTCTGACCACCTGTTTGGTCAAGTCCTTCTAAATTAAATGTTGAGCACCCTCCCAACACTTATGAAAATAACATCTCTTGAACACTGATTGCCTACCAATCTAATGGAGATACAATGTATATCATTCCCCATCACTTCTTCACATAGCCACAAACATCCAAAACCACCTTTTGGATCACACTACACTTCTCAGTAACAACTCTATCACAACCTCAACAACATGACCAAGTGGTTATACACATAAACCACACTCTGATCTACCTCTCAAATCAACCACCAATCTTACACATACATCATCTATCCTTTTCTCACACTCAAGGCATACAAAACATCCTTTTGGATCACTCTAGACCTCTTCGCTCATCCTCAATATTCAAACCTACAAGAGCACTATCCTTGACAATATAAATATGACCTACATTTCATACACATATTAATCAATCTTATCTACTCTAAAGCCATCCACTAGCCACACATCCTTTCCTTCACTCCATAATTCTCACATTCACCTCTTCTATTGGGTCTCTCACACTTAGAAATTATCATCTTTAATTTCACCATTTACAGATCCTTCATGATTATTATATTATTGGTCAGCCTTTAGAATTATCTTAACCCTTATGACATATTAAATATATCAATACTATCTTCATAGGTTAGCCATAACAACTATGGATCACACTTAAGTAGCTACGCCTTTCAATTAAGCCTTAGTAGCCCTTATAGGTCTCATGGAGACCTATTAATCCATTTATCACTCCATTGAGAAAATTAGAAACATAGGACCACTTAAAAATACATATATCCACTCCACATGACCTTTTTAACATCCTCAAATGATTATAATCATCATTACACACTTATGCATATGCTTAGTCTACTCAAACATTAGCTTTGTACACAAGAACCATGAATAAACAAAAAAATAACTTATAAACATTTTATATTACTAAATATGGATTGGTAAAACCTTCATAATCCATAAAGATCATCTTCAAGTAGTTTACAACACTCTCTAATATCTAGTTCCCCTTGAAACATCCAAATTCCATCAAGAACAACTCAATTATCCTTCTCAGGTCACTTATAGAACATGGTCAAATTCAAAGTCAAATTTGGAGCTCAATAATTTTGACCATACAAAATTTCAGACCTTATAAATAGATTCACTAGATGCACCTTGAATTTATCTAAAATTTTTATTTTTACTACATCAATAAATTCATCCTGGATCAAACGTTATAGTTCAAAAACTAAGCACTGGTTTTTCCTTTGTTAAATTTGAATATTTGAATTCAAACGGTCACGTATAAACCTCGGTCACTTAGAACACATAGAACACCTATTTTGCTCTTTTATCAGATTACTCAACTCACACCATTTATATTCTTCTTAAGTATCTCAAAATTTAACTCATGGGCTCTACTGTCCAAGTGTTAAACCTCTGACAGTTTGACCTCATATCGTGCACCCTTGTAGATTTAACTAAATATGCACTATCGATCTCTAAAAATTAACCAAGTATTTATATTATAGTGATAACCATTTATCTAATATATGAACTCCTATGATTTTTCCACTTGGAATCCACATGTTCCTTCTACACATTTGACTCATTGACTTAATATGCATCGTTGATTTGCATGTACAAATACCTGCTCACTGTTGATCTTTATCTGATAGATTTCATGCTCATCATTAGATATTTGACAAGAATGATGATCACCATTATATAATTATATATTTAGATTAATTTCATGCTATATATTTTTTATGTGATTAAATGTGCACCGTTAGATCTCCCTTTGCAAAATTGGCTAAGTATGGGAACTTAGAGAACTTCTATCTGAGAAGCCAAGTTTGCACCTTAATAACTTTTGCTCCGCTCAACCTCATGACCTAAAATTTGAACCAAATGATAAAATTTCATAGGGGAATATATATATATATATTTATATTCTCATATAACATTCACATGTGTGAAGTATATCATCATCAAACTACTTACTCGGCTCTACTTGGCAAAGTATGGGAAAACATTACAGGGAAGCCAACTTTACACAGTTATATCTTTTGCTCTGGTCAATCAAATGACCTAAAAATTGGACCATAAAAACTTGGGAATAATTTTATCACATATATATGACCAAATAACCATGAATCATCCATACATGGTAATGATGCCATCATCAAATTACCTACTTAGATTTTTCTGCCACTAGACCCAAAATGTCTAGATAAAAACTATGAACTACCAAATGAAATCCACTTATGCACATAAGAATTCAAAGCATAAAAGATTTATTATGAGACATTTTGCATATCCTCAAATCAACATATTCATCCCTAAACACATATTGAAGATCCATGCTTACATACTAGGCTACCAAGCCTATGCTAACACACTATTCACATGCTTGTCTTCTCTCCTTGATTTGAAACCAAATCAACATGCTAGATAAAATATGATAAGCCTCAAAAAATATTTACCTTAGTTCATATGTGTCCAAATCTTACCTTGTACAAAATTAATATCAAACTCATCATCATTATGACATCACCACTTGGTCATTACCTTTGACATCAATGCACACATGACATCAATATTTTGACATCAATGACAACACTTGCCAACAATATTTAGCTGGTTTTTATCGGTCATAGGTGAAAACCTATATAATTTCATGTTTGTGTGTGTAAAAGGGTTAACTACATATTGGCACCCTTTCTATGTACCAATTTTTTAAATATCAATAAAATACTTGTAGACCCATCTCAGTAGACCCAAAATTTAACCTAATTGATTTATGTTCTATCAATGGTATCAGATTATGGTAAAAGAAAGTGTGGTGATCTTGGATAAAAGAAAAGGTTAAAGAATTCATGTGATTAGAAAAGGAAAGCTCACGTGAAATTGATTTTTCAAAGTTAAGGTATGCCCTTTTATTAAAATCTGGTGTCAATATTTGAAAAATTATTCAAATATTAAATTTTTCAAAACTTGTGATTAGAGGAATTAAATAATTTGAAAATTTTATTTTGTATGGCTGTATATCTGAGAAACACCAAAATAATCATCATCCTCCATTTTGAAGCCATCAACATCATGTAGAAGTTGGTTGTTTGAATCCAAATCTAAAAATTTTATCTAAAGAGATAAAACCAACCATTTGTATGAGCTTTTCCAAGCTTAAAAACCCTTGGAAAATATGGTACAACCTCCATATGTTCATGAAAAAAATCTGATTTGAATTTACTAAGTATTGATATCAATTTGAGACTTTATATGCCAGAAATTTGATATTAAATAATCCTGAAAGCTTTTAAAGCCATTTTTTGAGTTGTATGGCTTGTATGTGTAGTGGTACAACCTCAATGGCATCCTAAATACTTTAGCCTTCATCTGTATGCAAATAGATTCCCATCTGACATCTTCAATCAGCTTAAAACTTATATAGTATAGTCTTGTATGACTTAATATGACCCAATACGATGTGGAAGAGTTTCAAGATTTTTTTTTAGTAGCCAAGGCATCCTTGGCTAAAGCTTGGTGTTTGAATACTAGGGAATAATAAAGTTTTCATTTTTAAAATTTTTTGGTATAATTTAATCAAATTTTAGGGTTTTGGGGGTTCATAAAAGACAAGAGCTTTTTATCTTTTTCCAAAATTTTCACGGATAAATTAATTTTTATTTGGGAAAGTAATTTTTAAAAAAACTACCATAGAGACAAAAATCAAGTTTCAATATAAATTTCTCTCTATATTTCTTGTAAAGGCTCATAGATCAATTGGAAATGATAACTTTGTATAAACCCTTGGAAGTTGGAGGTCCAAGGTTCAAATCTCAGTTTTGGTCAACTTTTCTATTTTCTCATTTTGCTTTTTAGAGGAATATTCTATTTTTTAAAATCTTTTGCATGTTTTGAATATTGTAAAAGGCATAAATCTTGTAAAAAATGAAATTTAGTGAGTGAAAAGTAACAGTTGTGTGTTTTTTTGGTAAAATAAGAGTATAATTGGTGAAATAAGGGTGTAATTGGTGAAATAAAGGTGTAAATATTTTATTTTTTGGTGAGGTTAAGTGTCAAACCTATAAAAAATCGCTCTTTTACTCTATGTGGAGGTTAAGTGAAAATTCATGTAGAAGCATTGTTTTGTGCCAAATATTATTGTGAGTGTGTTGTTCTTTCATTTTTCATAATTAATTTCATTTTAAATCTTAAAAATTAAAAATTTGCTTTCAAATAGTGATTTTTTAATGATTTTTAATTACACTGATTAGAAATGTTTGATGGAAGCTTCCTTAGTTTTCAATGAATTCTGGGATGTTGTAAAGAGTGAAAATCTTGTGTTGCCTATAGAACAATCTAAACTTGATATTTTCAATATGCATGATTCTAAATCCCTAGCTTTAATAAAGTGTTGTTTCACTAGAGATACTTACATTCAAATTGAAAACTCTCCCCATAATTACATTGCATGGAAGACTATATCTAACTTATATGATAAAAAGCTCAAGCATAAGAAGATAGATATACATATGTAGTTGTTTACTTTGTCATTAGTGGAAGATGGAGATATAAGGGAGTACATGTCTAAGTTAAATAATATTGATAATGAATATACTAAGGTTGGGTTTGGTAAACTTGATGATGATCTCATTATAACTATTGCATTGAAAAGACTGCCTATGTCTTATAGAAATTTTGCAAAAATGCTTCATGTCTTTGACAAGATCACATGCATAAATTTTGATAAAATTGTTGATTTTCTTATTCAATATGACCTCTCTCTACCTAATAAATCTAATAAAATTAAAGAAACCCATGTTATAGAGTCTAAGACTAGTTCTTCTTCTTCTGGTCAATAAAACTACAAATCATTAAAGTTATAAAGGGGGTAGAGGTTATAGAGGAGGCATATTTCAAAATAGAGGTAGATGATATAATCAAAACAATTATTCTAATGAAAAATATAACCATTCTCATTTAAATGAGATGAGTGATAGAGGGCATAGTCATAACTCATATAGACATAGAGGATGAGGTAGATCTGACATTCAATGTCATAGATGTGGAAAATTGTCACATTGCTTCTAAGTGTAGGATTCCTTTTAACTAAATTTAGAGGCTAAAAAAATGATTAAATCTAACTCTGCTCAATATGTTGACCATGTATATGATGAATCAAGAAATGTTGCTCATGAATTTGCATTCATTTCTGTAGGCAACATTACTTATATGGAATATGAGGATAGAGATGAGTTCATAGATGTGTGGGTTTTAGATATAGGTACAACTAAGCACATGACATTCAATCGAGACTTATTTTGGACTTTAAAAGAAGAATATCTCACTCTAGTATCCTTGGTAGATAATTATATGCATAATCCATAGTGACTTGGGTCTATTCGAATTTTGCTTCTTAATGGTTCTATCAAATACTTGGAGAATGTTTGGTATGTTCTCACATTGAAAAACATCTTCTTTCCTTGGTAATTATTCGTAATAAGGGTTATCCAATTGTGCTTAAAAATGGGCTCATTTCTAGTAACTCAGTTAAAGATGGATACAAAACCATGTATACAAGTTATGTAGATGGAAATTTGGTTCGTTTGCATTATAAAGTGTTTCTTTCCATAGTGAAACTACCAGTAGTTATTGATATAGGTTTAGGTATAATGTATACACAACATTTGTGGCATCTTAGCTATAGACATTTGAATGTTCACTCTTTGGTGGACTTAAAAATATATGGTATGGTGAAAAGTTTGCCCACTTCTGTCAGAGATAGTATTCTTTGTGAATCATGTGTTTTAGGCAAACCGAATAGGGAAAATTTTCCTAAAAGTTCTTCATGGTGAGCTAATAGATGTTTGCATTTAATTCATAGTGATGTTTGTGACATGAAGAAGTCATCCATTAGAGGGTGTATGTATTTTGTGTTATTTATTGATGATTTTTCTAGGATGATTTGGGTGTTTTTTATGAAAAAAATCATAGGTTTTCACTAAGTTTTTTGAATGGTTACACTTAGTTGAAAAAGAAACAGGTTCACACTTAGCTACTCTTCATTCAGATAATGATGGTGAGTATACTTCAAATGAATTTTTGGATTATTATTAGAAACATGGAATTCATCAATAATAAAGTAATGCTTATACTCTAAAATAGAATGGAGTTTCTGAATGAATGAACAAAAATTTAGAGGGCACAACTCAAACTATGTTGCACTATAAACAACTTGATGATAACTTCTGGTCTAAAGCCATTAATACTATAGTGTATTTGAGAAAAATGTCCCATATAGTTTCACTTTGGGGTAAAAATCCAAAGGAGGCTTGGCATAGGTTTAAACCAAAAGTTAAACACTTGAAATTTTTTGGATGTCTTTGTTTTGCTTTAGTTCCTACTGAACACTTGAAATGAGTATGATGCCATTCTTAACAATAATAATTGGGTTTTGGTTGATCTTCCTCCACGTGTTAAACTCATTATATTTAAATGGGTTTATAAGGTTAATTATAAATTAGATGGATCCATTGATAAACATAAGGCAAGTCTTCTTACGAAAGGTTATGTGCAATAAGAAGGCATTGATTATGAGGAAACATTTACACCAACTGCCAAATGACACACTATTCATATAGTTCTTGCCTTGAAAAAACAAAATGGTTAGAAATTACATCAGATGGATGTTATAAGTGATTTTTTTCATGGTGAATTAAAGGAAGAAGTGTATATGAAACAACCCCAAGGTTTTGAGAAAGTGGGTGTAGAACACAAAGTGTGTAAATTATTAAAAGCTCTATATGTGCTCAAATAGGTACCCAGGGCTTGGTATGAAAAAATGGATTCCTACTTGCATAAAATTGACTTTACATGTAGTGAATCTGATGATACTCTATATATTTGAGTGCATGGAAAGAAATTGGTAATTATTGTTCTCTATGTCTATGGCTTGTTTATCATAAGAAATGATGAAAACCATAACAAGTCTGTGAAGAAAGAACTCAAAGACGGGTTTGAGATGATAGATATTGGACTTCTTCACTATTACCTTGGCATAGAAAATACTCAAAAAAATCAAATCATTTTCATTTCACAAACGAAGTATATTTATGAGTTATTAAATAGGTTTGGCATGAATGATTGCAAACCTACCCTCATTCCAATGGAAAGTAACCTAAAATTTTCTAAGGATGGTGGTAGTGCCTTTTTTTATGGCACCAAATACTGATAGTTAATGGGAGGTTTGATATACTTGATGACTATCAAGCCTGATATATCCTTTGTAGTTGGAATTTTGTCTAGGTTTATGCATGAGCCTAGATAAATTCATTGGAATGTAGTAAAAAGAGTACTTCGTTACCTTTAAGGAACAAAAACATATGGCCTTGAGTATTTCCACAACAAGAAATTCAAAACTGTTGGGTATTATGAAGCATATTTTAGAGGATGTGTGATGATAATGTCCACAACAAGGTACACTATGCATATGGGTTCAATTGGCATTACAGGGTGTTGTAAGAAGTAGGATAAAGTGGTAGATTCATTAACAGAAATAAAATACATCGTAACATGGGATGCTTTCAGAGAAATTGTTTATTTACGATGCATTCTTGAAGATCTTTAGATTTCTCAAATTGCTCTACATAAATATACATTGATAATCAAAATATGATCAAGATGTCTAAAAATACATTATTTCATGCTGAAACAAAACATATGGATGTTAAATATCATTATCTATGAATGCTAGTGTCGAAGAAAGTACTTGATCCAATATATTTCAGCTACTCATTAGACAATTGATATCTTCACAAAACCCCTTGACATAAGTTAATTTAAAAAATTCAAAAAAATACCTGGCATGTGTCCAAAGAATTGACTTTGGATCATGGGGGGGGTTTGTTAGGACTTGCTCCAAAGTCTTAACTTTAGTTTACGTTGGTAGGTAATAATAAATTGTAAAGGGACACACATCTTTATTTATAAAGATACCCCCTTAAATAAACATTATAATATTTACTTAGCTTGGTTTTATATTTTCAGTTAATAAAACTAAATTTTAGGTTGAATTCTCGTAGAGATTTGGTTATGTATTTAGTTGGATTTTATCGTTCATATGTGAAAACCTATATATTCATGTTTGTGTGTGTAAAAAGGTTAATGACATATTGACATCCTTTCTATCTACTTATTTTTTGAATATCGATAAAATTCTTGTGGACCCACCTCAATGGGCACAAGATTCAACCTAATTGGTTTATGTTCTATCATGCAAGTTATTTAAAATATATACAACTTACATAAAGTTAACATACTCTAAATTAATCTTATTTGTAAGGACAATTCTCTAACCCTAACCCTAGTTTATATTTTTAATAATTTATAACTTCTATAAATTATGTAGATTTTTGTATTTATTGTATTATGTCATATTAAACTTCCTATATCAGATTTTAATAGTTTATAAGTCCAATTAGAGTTAATTGTTTATTTTAATTAATTATAGTGTAAACATTTTGGTGAACTCACATTTTAATATGAACACTGCTTGTTATTTGTTGATTTTTAGCTTAGGATTTTAGTTTAATTTTGTAAATTATGGACACCAAAAGAATACAGTCCTCAATTTTAGATACTATCTATAACATAACAATTAAACTTTTTTGACCTTGGAGTAAGCTAACATTGAATTTTTTTGTCTTGTCACCTCAGATAGATACTGACACAAAGGCTCCTTCTTTCTACTTCATGTTGAATTTTTTTATTTTCCTATTCGAAAATATTTCATTTTTATTTTTAACTTTATTTTACATATGTTTTTATTTGTTTTATAAACTATGTTCTAACAGTTTTAAAACTACTTAGTTAATATCATGAAGGGTTATTTGGTTTTATGTTTATAGACATCATGGCATGCGGGGTTTTACTCCAATATTCATAGCCATAATACAAAGCTAAACACACAATTTAATTTCTACTTACCTCACAATATATTAGAAATGCCTAGGGTCCCATTGTTTACACCAATAGGAAGCCTCTTTTATCCATATGATTTGTGGTGCACCTAAGAGGAACATACCATCTAGGGAAGTTACACTCAACTTACCATTGAAATTGAGGATAGTGGGCTATATGAATGGTTCTACCTTTGCATTTAGTGATTTAAAATATTTGGCTGACACTAATCGATGAATGAGTAAGTATATCTGAGAACCTACAAATCATTCAAACCCTTGCCTAGATCACCCTTTATCATTGATTTTTACTTGGATTGTCTTCTTCTATAGTATATTTTCTTGATTCATCTTGTATACATAGTCATAATTTTATTGATTCATTGCATGACACTATAATAAATAATATTACTTTTACTTTACTACTAATGGGTTAGTTGATAATTTATTCTTTTATATTATAAATAGTCATGTTGAAGTTTTTGAAAATTGCTCTTTTCTTTTTCATGATGATATCAAATATGTGCATTATTTATTTACATAAAATTGTGTTTCCAAGGTTACCTTAGAGTACTTTCCATCATAAGCTAGTCCATTTTATCATGATGTTGAATCTAATGTTCATGTTATTAATCCTAGATGAGGTAGAAATTCATATGTACCTCTTCCCTCACTTGGGCAAGTTAATCAACCAAAAGGGTTTTATATTTTGGATCAACTAAAAAATACTAATCCAAAAATTTCACTCTTTGAGTTGTTAAACAAGACACCAATGTACACGGATATATTATATGAATCTTTATGCACTATTCTTTTGTCAAATAATGTTGAGCCTCCATACATCACTTCTATCATTAATACCATTTGATTGATTAAGGAAATTATTTCCTTTGAAAATGAATATATTCCCCCACATCATATTATCAACCACTATTTAGCCTTGTATATTATAGTTTTTTCACAAAATAAAGTGGTCAAATGTGTGCTTGTTAATAATGGATATGGCTTGAACATTTGAAATATATCCTTCTTAAATTTGTTAGGCATAACAACAAATGACCTTACCGATTTAGATATTAATATTTGGGGATTTGAAAATATCCCATGTCAAGTACTTGGGAAAATTACATTTATATCATCTTAGGCCCATATACCCTTTCTATAATTTGTCAAGTTATGTCCAATGATCATAATTATGACTTGATTTTAGAATGACCTTGGATACATGATACGAATGTTGTTGCTTCCACTTTGTATGCATGTCTTAAATTTAGTTATCAATAGTATAAATACATGCCCTATAGATAAAGATCCTTTCAAGTATTGTGCCCTAGTCCATCCTACTGATACTTATATTTCATATATGCAACCTTCCTCTTTAGACATACAATCATTTAATCCAAGCATTAAGGCTCATGTATTGACACCACATTCAGTGAATTATCCCTCTCCTTATAATCAATATGGTTTTGGAATTAAATATTTAAAAAATATAGATATATTATAGGGCAAGGACTAAGCAAGAATGCTCAAGGTATAATTGATCCTATTTTACTTATCCTTAAAGAAGGTAAAGTAGGCCTTTGGTATAGTAATGAGTCTACTTCTCATATACATCATTCAAGTAAGCCATCACCCGTGTTTATATTTTTTACTAAGGAATGTTTTAAACTTCATACTCAACTTAATCATGTCTCGCAACTATCATTAGTATAACTTGAGCTCATTGATGATACCATTTGGACTAAAATTTTAACATTGTATGAATTTTAAAATGATGAGTAGCTTTTGGAATACCTTGGTGCATATGCATATCTCACTTCTTTCCATCATAAGAAGATATTTCCTAGTGCAACCAATACAAGCTTATTTGTCAGAAAGTGATGATTCTATACCAAAAACATAATTAGATGGTCCTAATACTATTATTAATACTCAAGTTTTAGAATATATATCACCATTAATTAATGAATAAATAATTTAATTCCACTTTGGCACTGAAAAATACCAGCTGCCAGTAATATTGGTTGCCATGTTAAAGGATGATGAAGGTAATCTATTTGGAAAAATTTACATGATTAACCCAAACTATTTTCATGGGCATATAAAGATATGTGTCATATCAATCCAAGGTGGCTATGTATAACATTGTATTATATCTTGATGTCAAACTAGTCAAGCAAAAGATAAGGAAAATGCATCCCAAAGTCGCTTTATTAGTCAAAAGCGAAGTTGAAATACTTTTAGATGTTGGATTCATTTGTGTAGTTGATTATCCTGAATGTGTTTCAAATATTATCCCAGTGACAAATATTAATGGGTACATTTGATGTTGTGTGGATTATCGAGACCTCAACAAAGCTTGTCCCAAAGATGACTTTCCATTTTCAAACATCAATATGATTATAGATTCCATAACAAGATATGAGATGTTATTATTTATGGATAGTTTTAATGGATATAACCAAGTCAAGATAAATCTCATTGATTAAGAAAAGACATCATTTATCACACCATGGGGAACATTGTGTTATATTGTCATGTTGTTTGGATTGAAAAATCATGAACAACCTATCAATGTGTCATGACTCATATATTTCATGATTACACTCATAAAATAGTTGAAGATTATGTGGATGAGTTATTATAAAAATTCAAACATAGACAAGATCATGCTATTTATTTGTGACAATTCTTTGAAAAAATACAAAAAATATAATATGCATTTAAATCCCAAAAAGTGCATTTTGGGAGTTACAATAGGAAAATTATTGGGTTTTATTATTTCTCAAAGAGGTATAGAAGTTGAACCTTAGAAGGTAAAATCTATAATTGATATGCCACCGCCAACTAACCTTAAGCAACTTCGATGTTTATAAGGATGTATTCAAGTTATACAACATTTTGTGGCTCAATTGACAAATAAAACAATATATTTTACACGTTTACTTAAGAAATATACCAAATTTGAGTGGGATGAAAATTTCCAACAAAGTTTTGATGCACTTAAGGAATATCTTATAAATCCACCAATCCTTATGCCTCCCATTCTAGATAAACTTATTTTATTATATATTTTAGATACTAATCATGCCTTAGTTGATTTGATTGCATAACATGATGCTACTCATCATGAACGTGCTATAAATTATATCACTCACACACTCCTTTATTATGATCAAAACTATACTACCATTGAAAATATATATTTATCACTCATTTTTTCTACCCAAAAATTGCAACACTATTTACTTAACAATGAGACTCATGTTATCACTAAAGTGGACCCATTTCGATATCTTATGAAAAAACCCCATCTATCATGATGCATAGAGAAATGGGTAATGCTTCTTACCGAGTTAAATTTAAATTTTATCTCAAAAAAAATTATTAAAGGATAAACTATTGTTGATTAGTTACTTGTTTATCCATTACAAGATTTAATGCCAATCAATGCTGAATTTTAGGATCAATTCACCTCTTATAACATTAAAAATGATATGTTAATCATGTATTTTGATGGGTCTAAATGTTCCGTCAGGGATAAAGTGAGAATTATATTCATTGCTCCTTATGGTTTACCTATGCCCTTTAACTTTTACTTAGGATTTGCATGCACCAAAAATACCACCAAATATGAAGCTCTCATTCTTGGTTTACTAACAACACAAAATATAAGTATTAAATCCTTACGTGTATATGGAGATTTGTAGCTTGTCACTAATCAAGTCCTAAATGTTTATAAAAATAAGACAAGATTATTCCTTGTAAATATATTATCCAATGACTAATAGAATCATTCTCTTCTTTTTCAATTGAAAATATTCTTAGGAAAGATGATCGTCATGTTGATGCAATGGCTATTGCAATTTATTTAATTTCAATTGATATTAATGATGATCATGGAATTTTTACCATAAAACTACGTAATCATTTTTTACACATTCATATAATCAATGCATTTGAAGTATTTGCAGTTATACATATATACACCTACATAGAGAATGTTATGTGTGAAGATAAGAACACTTACAACATCAAGCAATGTGTTATGTACTCATCAATGTGTCTCTTTTTAAACAATCTTTCGATGGACAACTCTTACAATGTCTAAATAAAATTTAAGCTTAAACAAACATATTTGAAGTATATGATAATGAATGTGGTGGTAATTTTAGTGAAAAAGCCATGTATATAAACTCCTTTGCCAAGGATATTATTGGCTGACAATGGAGAATGAGTGCCTAAAAATGATAAATTATGCTCTTAATTTCAAAAACATAGGAATATTAATCATGCACCATCCAAGGCATTACAAACTATCATATCTCCATGGCCTTTTCTTCTTCTTTAGGGATTTGATTTAATTGGTAAACAAAATCCTGAATCCTCTAAAGGACATAGTTGTATCATTACTAATACTCAATATTTTGTAAAATGGGTTGAAGTTATCCCATTACAATTCATTAAAGGTGAAGTTTTTTGAAACTTTATCCTTACACATATCATTGCAAAATTTGGGTTACCTTCTACAATCATCACAAATAATGGCTCCTCTTTTAAGAATAAAATAGTAAAAATATTTTATGTTGAGTTTAAAATTCAAAATATTTTCTCTACTAATTATTAGCCACAAGGAAATGGGCAAGCTGAGGCAACTAATAAAATAATTGTTAATATCTTAGTCAAAACTATTACAAAGCATGGGGATGATTGACATAATCAAATTATCTATGCTCTTTGGGCCTAACACACAAGTATTTGTACACCATCAAAAGCCATGCCTTACTCTCTTGTTTATGGTATAAAATATTCCTCTTAAAATAAAAATACCTTCCTTACATGTATCATTGAAAGACATTATCAAAGATAATTAATATCACAAAAAGTGCCTACTTGAATTATAAATGATTGATAACAAAGATATACAAGCTCTCAAACATTTAAAAGTTTATCAAACACACATTACAAGAGCATATGGAAAGAAAATTCATGATATATAATTTTAAATCGGTGACCATGTACTTAAATAAAATCAAAAGAATAAAAATTTTGATACAAAAAATAAAGGAAAATTTAAGCCAAATTGGTTGGGACTATTTATAATCACTGAAAAGATTGATCTTAAATTTTATCATCTAACTACATTTGAAGGAAATCCTGTAAAAAATCAAATGAATGTTATGTATCTACATAATTATTTCATGTATCTAAATTTATCACATTTCACTTATGCTTGATTTACTTTCTCAATATGGAAAAAATACAAAAACATTCGTATATGTTAAAAAAAATACAAAAAATCAAAATATTTGAAAAAACGTCAAAACCAAGACTTGTAGGCATACTTTAATGTTGTTGAATTACATATTTTTCATATGCCATATATTTTTATGTTCATTATATAACATATTTCATTTCATTTTCAAAACAAAATGCTTCTCACAAGGTATTTGAGTGTGCAACATGACACATTTCAACAAAAACATAAATTATTCATATATCAAAAAATATTGTATACAATCAATCAAGACAAAGCCACACAAGTCAAAAAATAATGAATTATGGCCCTATCCTCTATTATGATATTGTTTGTGTGTATTTTTAATCTATGATTTCAATTACAACATAGTCACAAGGGCTACTAAATGATTTTTCATCATAGAATAAATAATATACTCATATATCAGTCACATTTCAAGTTTAAGGCATACTTTTCCATGGTGTTGATGTTGTAATTACCTTATATCCAGACAAAATTTCTCAATTAGGGACATCTCATTATTCTATACGAACACTCTTACATGTTTTATTCATCCAAAACATCTTTTCTGTGTTGAGCTATAATGAAAACATGTCTCTTTTTCACTCATACTTTACATGTATCATGATGAATATGCTATTTAATAAATATTATACATTGGCACATATGATCAAATTATGCTAATTTCAGTTTCTCTATGTTTCTTTCATATGCTTGTATCATTACTTAACACACCTCAATTTATCTGCCTTTTGTATGTGACCTTTGGCCTTGTATATGTTCACCATACACTTTCTTGCTTGTATGGCATCACCATGCCTTGTGTGTGTGGCCCTTGGCATTATATGTTTTTGTGACATTCACATGTCCTTTAAATTCAACCTTTAGGCCTTATGTGTGACATTTATGCAAAATTTTTAACTCTATGTGACATCTTACATGTCCATTGTATGATGTATTTGTGACTTCTTGTGTGACATTGTGTGACTTTGCTTACATTTTTTCTACTTGGTACTATGGTTTAATGATACCTATCATGCACTACTAAGTATATATTACATATTTATATCGTGCCATGATACAAATTATACACATACTAGTTATGTGCTTCAATATTTTATCTATGCAAATACAATGCTTATAATACATATGAAAGACTTACAAGTTATTTACATGCTTCATACACTAATTCAATGCTACATTCAAATAAAATGATGTAATGCAATGATATAAAAACTTTTCATATGATTTGATGTTACATCTTTTAGATTCTAATACAATTCAAATATTCACAAGCTATTATTTGATTACATCTTTCACAAATACTCTCACTTTTTATTTTGAGACAAGTGCATTGTAGGCAATTTACCTCATCTCAAAAATGGGGCATCATAATGGAATTATCTCCAAGATTTTACAAGCAATACATTTAAGATTTGATAGTTTACAATATGCAAAATCACAATTTTTTAAATTTTTGGGGCATTCAACTTGCTTATGCAATCAAATCTTATAGTTATTCAAGCATAGATACACTTGTATGAATACAATTAAAAATTTCAAATAATTTTCAAAATATCAAATTAGCACTCTATACAGTACATGGGGTATGATATACATTTCACATCTAAGCTACTACTTTACAAAATTCAAGTTCATATTTTTTGAAGTATCAAAGTTTATAAAATGTACAATTCAAATCTAGATATGTCTGTAATAGTGTGACTCATATTTTATAAGTGGACCACGTTTGAGCTTAGTGACACTCCACATATCAATTTTAATTTAAAAAGACATGTATTGGTTCCCAGCTTTTCTTTTTAGTTCAGAAAGTAAGCCACATTTGAGCTTAATGACACTCCACATCTTGGTTTCACTTTATTGAACCACTTTATTGGTTCTCACCTCTTCAAAATCATTACAAAGTAATCTATGAGGGTTGGATCATATAATATTTCCAACTCAAACATCTTCACTAATTATTCAAATTGAGACTTGATCACTCTTAATTCACTACATGTTCAACACTTATCCACATGACTCAACAAAGGGACATGTACATCTCCATGACAAAGACAAAGTGAGTATACACACTCAGGTTTTGCATTTCTTTCACTCTAGTAATTTTATGCATCACTAGAAGAAAGGGGGGTGGGGGTGGGGAAGAAATGTAGATATTGAAATTTAATCGATAAATGCTTGAAAATGCTTGTTCTTAACATCTTTACCTTGGAAAATTTGCCATTATGATAACCCAAAATCTCTAATAAAGCCTTCAAAGTATAGAAATTACTATTTATATCTCCAAGACTTCCCTATCATATCTCTATTCATCAATTTTCAACATATACTTCACTGTCACTTTGGTTTCAAAAGACTTTGTTCCTATTGGAAAAGAACACACTAGGCAAACAAGGGTGCACTATGACCTTGTCCAGTAGTGTGTCCTTATCCACAATGCTCTAATTTTCATCTTTTTGAAATGACACACTTTATAGAGGATTTTTTGTGTAAAATAATAGGTTAGATATTTTAAATATTCAAAATATCCTCCTATAAAATCACATCAAGGCTCACACTTGAAACCCAACTACCTCTCACTAATAAAATCATCTATTTTATTATTTTAAAAACATCTATCTTCTATGTAAAATATGTCATTACAATTCTGTTAAAATACCACAGTCCTTAGCCAAGTCTAATGTTGTTTCATTATAAGTTAAGGACATCATTTTCAAGCATTCTAATCAAATATTTTTAGTTACATTAACATGATACTACCTGAAGGGAAAAATACATCGGCCTGAGGCCTTCAAGCTATGTATCTATAGATACATAAATTAACATTTAATCTAAAATTGTGCACTTGTGACCACTCTCTTACACACTTAGCTCTAGACCTATCTCAAGGCCCTTTTTGATCACTTTTGACCACCTTGCACAATCCTCTAATATGATAAATGATCCCCGAATGTACTCATCCCTATTCTTATGTTGGGAATAAAACATGGATACCAAAATCATATAATGTAAGTGATGAACACAAGTGTGACTTGTACTCTTTTATCTATTGTATACATTTTTATATGTACTTGGCTCTTGTAAGCATAAAAATAGGCTTTAGAACATGAAGAGTCTTTCCTATGGATGTAGTGAAAGGATGGAATATGAAGTGACAATGCTTTGAAAACTCTATATATATCTCTCAATTGTATTTTGACATGGTTATGATATGATAAAGATTAATATATCTAAGTTATGGTATGGTTTCCCTTTAATTTTATTTTATGATTATTATGTGCATAGTGATGCTCTATTTCCTAAATTTGTTGATCGTATAGATCTTTTATAAGGTTTTACATCTATTAAGCCTATGTTTTATAATTCTTTCTTCATATTTTGTTATTTTATGAATAAGTTAGATTTGATCCATAGTTTATTGTATTCTTCCATTATGAATCACACTAGCTATCCTTGTATTAGCATGTTCAGACAGGTTTTTTAGGAACCTCTATTAACAATGGTTAAATGATCATAGACCTTATACTTGAAACATGTTGAGATTATTATCGAATCAAAGAGATTTTGAAATATGGTTACATGAAAGATTACAAAACTTTACTAAAGAAGAGGCTAAAAGAATCAAGAAGACTGTGAAAGAGGTTACTCAAGAGCATATATATGAATCTATATTTCATTTACAATGGTTGATTAAATTAAAGTGCATAATGCATATTAGATATTCGATGCTATTCAGTATTGTAGCCTACAAATCCATTGTGGATTTTAACCCATTTCCATTTTAGGGTTATAAAGATCAACAAAAAAAATTGAAGTTTTTGTGTCCCTTAATAGGTTTTATTTTCTATACATATTCACTTCAAATTGGGGATTGATTACCCTTAATTCACCATTGGTTCAACAAAGAAACTAATCCCTTCAAGTGATTCTTGGGAATCACCAATTATCCAATGCTTCAAGGAAACATCATCTTCAATAATATTTACAAGAGAAATAATAGTTTCACACATACAAATATACTCCTTCCTTTCTATTTAAAAACTTTTCAAATTTAAGTCACATTTAAATTTTTCATTTCACATAGAGACATTAACTAATTTTACATCATTATAGGATTTACTATGGAACACCCTGTATTATTGGAAATTTCTCCAAAAGGTAAGTGTGTTGTACACACTTAAGTGTATCTTTCCTTTTACTCTACTAATTTAATGTATAGATAAAGGTGGGGTGGAGGGAAAATGTAGATTCTAAAATTTGGTCATGAATACTTGATAATGTTATATTTAGCCCACATTTATCTTAATTGACTTGAGCACTTAAATTGGTCATATTTCACAACCTCACTCTATCTTAAGTACTTGCACAGACCCATCCCTTATAAGTTGAAATATTTCACCTACAAAAAAAAATTAATCACTAAAAACCTCTCTATGCATCTATATGGGTATGTCAAAATTTAAATATCAAGTGTTAGCCTTCTAGGTTAGAATCAACCTACATGGGTTTGGATTGGTAGTCAAACCTAACCTTTATGGGTTGATCCTACCCTTTACCCAATAATGAATATTTTTAAAAAGTTAAATTATTCCTAACAAGTTGGTCCATATTTTTAGGATAGGTAGCATGAGGTTTCACCCATTTGGATTGATATAAATGTGCATCTAATCCACTTATTCTACCACTTATAAATTTCATTATTTGCACATAGTCGCTCTATTTCACATTGATTAAATTTTGCCTCGTCTTCCCAAATTTGATTCTATTCACTTGAATAAGCCCTAACCTAAGTCACAAACTTATTTTATCTTAATCAAATAGATCATTATCAAGTATTCAAGCCATCTCTAGATGCATACATGTAGCAAAGGAGCACTATTTCACTAACACTCTAGGTGGAATAACTATATGAGAATGATTCATTCTTTAAAGTAATCTAAATATATAGGCAACATTCAATCGTCATGGAGATGATTGAGGTTATCTCAATCCATTACACTCCCCTCTTTATTTTTATAGGATTTCAACTATCACAAACCCTAGTAGTGTTTTAAATTTTAAGAGGTCATTTTTAGGTCATCCACGCACAATAAAAAATTACAATTACACATATAGTCATATTTCAATCATGCACAAGTGATTGTACCAATAGTTTTTTATTTTTTCACACAAGTTAAGATAAATCCACATAAGATAGTTTTTCTAGTCAATCTTGACTTTTTCCAATCAGATCTGACCCAAAATAATGACAACTATTATTTTATTTTTATGCACATAATATGTCTAAGTTAGTGATTTCCATCCATCTTTTAGTCGTACACAATCAACTTAATAGACATAAACTAGCTAAGTGTTCTTGTCCTCTTTGTTATTTTTCATAGTTAGCTTCTTTTATTCATTCAAGATTTGTCTATTTTAGTATTTTTCTTTCATCCTGCTAGTTACAAGTCATTTAAAATATTTGCTATCATTCAATTCATTTTATCTTAATTAGAGTTAATATCCCAATCAATTCAAAATTATGATAAAACACTTTGCTAAATTTATCTATAACTTATGTTGGAAAAAGGTGTCTAAAATGTGTGAGATGTGTTACACATGCTCCTCCAAAGTCTTGTTGAAGATGAATATTTCATCTAAGTATATGATTAAAGTATTTATAGTACACAGTGAAATAATTTAAAAGACAAAGGAAACTGCATTGAAATTTTTCTACTCTAGTATATGATGATGAAGGATTTTAGGAAGGCCCTAAGTAGATCATATATAAAAAACATGAATGTTATTGGTGCATTGGTCAAGTGGAAATTCATAAACAATCATTCATACAATCCTTCTTATGTAATTAATTTTGTCTTTTAGACATCTCAAGATGGAAAAAAACTTGGTGGTAACCTAAATTCAAGTCGATCTTGGTGAAGTACTATGCATCTTAGAGTTATTCTAAGATGTTTTAAATGCATAATAGTGGGTATCTATTAATCATCATGATTTTTTTGAGTACACAATAGTTTATGATGTCAGGATCCATACTTTTTGGGTGCAAGGAAGATCTGACTCCCTTGAGGAGAATAGTTAGACCTAATATTACCTTGATCAAGGAGTTCTTTTATTTGGCACAAAACTTTATTGCTCTTACAAACTAATATATGATATACAGGGATATTTAGAATAAGGTATCTTAGAACCAAATTTATGTGGTATTTTAATACATAGTGTGTTGGAATGGATTTGGGCTCAATAAAGACTATGTTGTGTCACTTTAATAACTTTTCAAGCTACTACTACTACTACTACTACTACTACTACTACTACTACTACAATGTTAATTGTGTTGTGCACTTTGCCAATGCCTGGTTTATTTCACATGCATGTGTCTCAAGATGAACCATGAGAAACATGAACTCCTTCATGTACTAGACAAGTTTATGACATTATTTGATAGTGACTAAGGTGACATTGGTCATTGGAGCTAAATCTAAGAGTTTGAAGAAGTAATATCTTACACATATAGTCCACTGCTATGTTTTAGCTTAATATCTAACATCTTAATCATAAAAATATAGTTTCCCCAATAAGATGTCACAAAACTTTAAAGGTGAAATATCACAAGTGAAAATGTCCTCCATAGGATTGACTTTATATTAGAAGGTGCATTATCTTTGGACATATATACCCTTCCCCTAATGAAGCCATGCCAAAGAGTATGGCTTGGAATGCACACTAGTGTAAATACCAAGGTGGTAATATGTGCCTTGCACAATGATGTTCTTTTGAATTCCACTATCTATGATTGCATGAATATGTTAACCCTTCACAAAAAACATGGTGTGAAAGAGGTTTATTGATCTATATAGCTGTCTATGGTAGTGAAAATCCAATGCTCAGATAAGTGGCATATATATCAATGTCATCCATCTGCATGAGACTGAATGTAGACTATGCAAATAATAATTATTGCATGCAACATTTAGATTCATCATGAGTGTTTGAGTGATTTATATTACACCTCTTGTCACTAAAATTATTATTACCTTTATATGAATTAGAATGTGCAAGAGCCTTCAAGTTCTGTGTATCCTTCTTAACCTAATTTCCTTTATGAAAAACATTCTACTTTTACACAGGAGGATGAGATGAGGATTTGGGCATGGCTAGCTATTATACACAATGTTGGATGAAGAGGTGAGATGTTGATTCATCTTTGCCTTAGATTTGATCTTTGTAGTGTTACAATAAGCTTTCCTAGAGTGTCAAAAGTCAAAAACTCTATCTTCACATGCATATAAGGTGAAAGTTTGTTGATGTACTTCAACACCTTTTATCATTCAATCAAGTTCTCACACAAGTGTGTGGTTTAGTCATGAAACTCATTGGTGTAATCATTCACTAACTAATCCTTACATTGACATAATCATTGGAACTTGATGTACTTAGTCTCAAAGTGGTGGAGAGGATATTATTCATCCTTCATTGCATTGATAAAAGTCTTCAAAGACTCAATTTGAACACATTCTTGCATGCATTGCATGTTAAAATTATCCCAATAGTGAACCACCAGAATGGACATCTTAAACATGGTGAAGGTGGTATTATTAGCATCAATGAACCTATTGAATGATAAGTGTACATTGAGCTATCAAATCTAGGTATCTAATGTTGCAGTGTTGATTTTTCCTTCAAACATGGGAATGTAAAGTTTGACTTGTACTTTGAATGGGTTATGCAACTGAAACTATTGTTGAACATGTTATGAGAGAGAGTTTGAAGGATTTAAGTTGAGTTGAATCATCAACTCGTAGAATTGGCCAAACTATTTGGTGCATTATGCATTTAGAGAATCCACTATGAATTTTTAGATGTTTAGGGCTGCCTCAAGTTATTTTTTGGCATCAACCATATTAATTTTACTATGAATTTGTTTTGGGTTATACAAGCATAAACAATAGATATGATTTTATACCAATGATCTATGTCATGGGGCCAAAGACATTGTGCATGTGGGAAAACCTTGAACTTAGAGATAGTCTATGAGGTTATGAAGAGTGTGTGTTATGTTATATTATAGAAATTATAACAACACACATTCAAGTAAGTAGAGGTCTGATACTTGCATTTATTTTATAAAAAAATGGGAAATATGAGATGTTAGATGCTAATTAGATAATATAAATTGAACTAAATTAGGATGTAAAAGATATGTATAAATTAGGCATTCACTGATTTTTAATTTATTATATTTCGAAAGATGCTAAAAAGGGAAAATGAAAAAAATTAATAAGTTAGTTGGAAAATTTTAAAATAGGATTGAGACTGAAGCTTTAAAAATGATTATATTATTGTGTGATGACATTGTGAATAAAAAATAGGGTTTTGTTTAGATTTGGGACAAGGCTAATGTATTTGGATAGGGAACACAATGTGTTGGTGCCCTTAGGGAATGCCAGCTTTTGGTAAGGGATTTCTCTCTGTGACTAATATGGTGGCCTTGCCTTTTCTTATGTGTCTTATTTGACTGTGTGAGAGATCTTGATCCATTGTAAAACCATTATATATCTTCTTCATCACCAAAACCCTAGCTCAATGACACAAAGATTAATGAAATTATAGGGTAAAAATAAGTTAGAGGTTGAAGTTTTGATTAACCTCAACACCCCATGTGTTAAACATTGCCTACATAATAATACTTTGAAGATGGATCAAACTCCATGTTATTCTCCTATGCTACGATGTAGTGTGTGAAAAAATGGTGAAAAATGATAAATGTTTGTTGTGATTAAATGATTAAATAATGACATGAGTCCTTGGAGGTGTATTTAGACTTAGCTCAGGGCTACTAGGGATGTGTGTAATCTGAATTGGAAAAATAGATTATTTTCTCTCAATGTGTGATTATATGGTCTAGTGCTTTTCAATCATATGGAACTCTAGTGGATAATGGCTTGAAAATGTGGCTTTATAGTGATCAATTTAAAATTCCTTTGATTGGGGCTTGAAAAACACATGTAATAACTTATTTGGTGAATTTTAATTTTATAAAATGGTTGTTAATTTATGAGAAGATGTGGTTAATAGAATTAGACAGTACTTAAGAGCAGGATAGCCCAAATAGGTTAGCCTTGTTTGAAGAATAGAGATAGCTAAATTAAAATTGTGGATCAGTCTAAAGTGAGCTTAGGATATTTAGGATGTTGAATATGGATATTTGAAATAATAATTTGATTGAGAGGTGAGGGTCATTTGCATAAGAAGTGAAGGAAGGATGGCCAAGGATGGTGGAAATAGGCATGAGCTAAGTGCATACAAGGAGTAGTCACAAGTGCATTATTTTAGTGATATATGTTAATTTACGTGTCTATAATTTCCCCCTTTTATTATATTAATGTATAAAAGTAGAAGTACTAAAGTAAAATGAAGAAATATATACCTAAAATTACATGTGAATAATAGTCTTGAATGTAGGCCACAATGTTGAACTATGATTCATGCAAACATGCAATGAAACATGTATAAATTGGTCCTTCCTTAAGATAAAAATATGAAAGTAAAGACAATAAAATCATAGATATAATAACAAGGAATAAATACACCTAATTGGGTATGTGAACCATTGTGTTTTTTGGTGGAAAAATGGAGATTGTAGAGGGTAGGACCCTTGGAGATTTTATTTTTTGTTGAAAAAATTAGATTAGACCGTGCAAGCCCCAATCATCATTGATATGAGTGTGCCTAAGAACTCAAGGTGTGATTGAATCCATCATTGCATACCCAAAATAGTAGAGTAACTTATAATCCTTTCATGAATTCTAATATGTCATTCTAGTGAAAAATGGTGAAAAAAGGTGAATCAACCACTACAAATGGAATAAGATCATTTCTATTGCAAAATTGACGTAAAAATGGTGAAAAAATAGCATAATATGAGTTTGGTGTATACAACATAGAGAATGATAAGTATTTCCTTCCATATTTGGAACTAGTACAAAACTAAGCAAGGAGGTGGTCATGTGCCACACACATGCCCCCAAACTAATATATGGACATACTACATCTAAAAACTAAGTGATAACAAGTAAAATTTCTAAGTCAACTTGTGTAAATCATATTGGAACACATGATGCCCAAACTTGGAACAAACATGTGTATTTTTATTGAAAATTATGACTGGGTACCCATTGAAATCTACTTTGTATTGATTGTGATTCTCTGAATTTATGAAAATATTTTTTTTGCTTGTTGGGACAACAATGCATTATTTTGGACATGACTAACCTACGCCCTTGTCTAAATGGAGTGTTATTGTCCAAAACTAATTTTTAGGTGATTTATGGGTATGGATCATGATCAACAATGTAAAGCATATTGATTTATGATTATTTTGTTTATTGTTGTAACTTAATTTCTAATCCAAGCCACTGTGTATGCCCCTCTTTTAAGGTGACTTGTGAAGCTTTCACAATAACTTAGATCAAAATAAAAAATGAGAGATGTCATAAAAATATGTTAATCTAAATAGTAATGATAACATTGGAAAGCATGGAATCAAAATATATAAATTAAGAAAAATAGTGATGTAAGATGCATGTGGGAACAACCATACATAGTGGCATTGTCAAGATATATGTTAGCAATTAGGCACATAAATAAGTGATCATATTGAAGATAACTAAAATTGATGAGAACAACTCAAAGAGGATACATGGTATCCATCATGGCACTGAAAAACTAGGAAGATGCATGATATCCATCATGTCATCAAAAACTAAGCAAACAAGTGTCATGACCATGATGCACACATACAAAGAGTGCATGAAAATAACACAAAGCATGAAAGAATTCTAAGTGGCCACATACAAAGGACATGTTCAAATGTCACTCACACATAATAAATACACATAATGAAGGCTTAAAGCCACAAATAAGGAAATGTCCAAATGTCCATAGTCCAAATAAGATGAATACACACATAACATGAAGCAAGGAATAAAACATTAAAAGAATGCATGAGTAGGTAAAGTTTATCAAAATTATAAACTTGTAACACTAGTATATTCAACAACTCAAGCATCCATTAATCTATCAATGTGAGAGTAACTGAGCTAATAAAGCGTGTAATGTAATGTACTAAAGTATGAACAATAGGGATAGTCATAAAATGATAAAACCTATGTAAGAGGATGCCCCTAATGAACTTGTTATGATGTATGTAAGTTGTATAAGGCTTGTGATTTATTTTAATCTAGAAAATTAGACCATGTGTTCATTGGGACAAGTTTGAAAAAATTGGACAAGAGTGAAATGTGTTACTATCTATCATAGAGTGGTCTTATCTATGTAGAGGTTGTGCCTGAGATAGTATCACTATTTGCAACTGCATCTAGAAATGACAACCTATATGTTCTACAACTCACTCAAGTACACTTGTGAAGCATATTTGAAAAATATATATAGAGAAGTACTGCATACGCTGATCACAAATCAACTGATGTAAAATAACTAAAAAAAATATGCATAGGTCTTGGTTTTTAGAAATTTCTAGTATATATATATATATATATATATATATATATATATATATATATATATATATATATATATATATATATATATATATATATATATATATATATATGAAATATGATAGTCTAAAAATGAAACAACATAGTGAAGGGAAGTGAATAATCGAATGGTGGATCTGGTAGAGTATTATCAACTTATGGATATTGGATTTGGTCAAACTCCCAAAGATCATCATCATTGTGGTCGTCATACCATTCGTTCTCTATAAATGTAGCCTTATCTTTTGCATTATTCTGAATTTTGTGCATCCATATAACATGTTTCTATATTGTGTAAGAATCTTCATATGCAATTTTTGAATAAACTAACTTTGAGCCCTACCCCTCATTTCTAAATCTATGATTTTCATCAATACCATCATGAATAATGCAAAATTCCTCATATTTAAATGTAATAAATTTATGTGATTTATCAATTGTAGCTTCCATTACAATTAACCATTATTGGCCCAATGTAGCATTAATATGATTGCCTATGTATAACAAAAATAAATGTGTTCGTAACTTTGGGACCACATGCAACTGGTATGGTAACGTGTCTTATTGAATCTTCACAATATATATATATATATATATATATATATATGAATTTCATCCCAATCATGACCTATGTGCTGAAGGAATGTGAGTGTGAACAAATTTGGCCGTGTGTCCTCATCTATTTCCACATCATGTCTATATTCATTCTTAATTAAAGCATGAATGATCAAGGGGTTCCTTTGAGGATACTTGTAATTTTTACGTACATGACCCTACTTTTGAGCCCTATTGGGTTTTAGTATGGGTTGTATAATATGAATAGTAAATTTGTCCTTATATTTCTAAATTTCCAGCTGTAATAATGAAAAAGTATCAGTAGCTTGCCTTGTGATTCTATGAAATTGACAAAAGGGCTTGCCCTATTAACTATATAATTTGTTATTATATTTATGCCTTACTATTGGAAAATTAATTAATTCCCTACCAAGTAACATTTGTAACATAACATGTGGTATATCATGTGTATTGTTACCTTATATCCTAATGACTGGTTTTATATCCATGAGTTCCACATTATTGGATGAATCTATAAATGGTGACCTAGGAATACCTATAATGTATTGTTTGATATATTGTGCCTCTTATTATCTGGTAATGCTAGATTTGCTAAATATATTAGTCCATGGTACAAATATTATAATAATATTATGTACTATTTATGTTGTAACAAATGTTCTTTCCTTTGCTGATATCTGAAATAATTATTTTTCCTTTCTCCGTATGTATAGGAATAATTGCCTTTGAATCATATATGTACTCGCTTGGGACAATTCATGTCAAATTTAGACCACATAAAGAGTCATCATTGTTCATTGGTATTGAATTTGTATCGTCATTAGAATTAGCATCAAAATCATCATCGACATCCTTTATGGATATGAAGTTTGGATCCTCCAAATTGATTAGTAGAGGTAATTCCTTTACATCCTCATCCCGATCTACCTTTTTAGGTGAAAGTGGTGGAGTTGGAGGATTTGTAGACTATAACTATGGATTTTGTGCACTAGATTCACCAACATCATATGTATGCATACATTTTATAGGTATAATTTTTGGTGGTGGCACTATAGTAAATGGAGGTGACCCCTATCGTGATTGGTTCTCAATAGTAGAATCTATAATATTATAATATATGAATAGTTGATTATGTGTAGGGTATGTACATAAATATCCATCATGTATAAATTTACATGCCTATTTAAAGTAGAAAGTAAAACTTACATTACATGTACCCATGGTCTACCCAATAGTAATTATATTGCAAATGGTTTGGCATTACTTGGAACTGAGTACATAAAGTTGTAGGCCCTACTGTGATATCCAAAGTGATAGAACCCAAATCTTGGCGAGGCACATCATTGAATCCTTTGATATTATTATAGGTTTTTTGAAGAAAAGTAATGTTAATACCCAATGTTTGTAAGAATGTGAGAATGTAAATATTCAACCCTAAACAATTATCAATTAAAATCCTTTGTGCTATTGTATTTTTTATTTGAAATTATATAAACAAAGGTAGATTCTGAGTAATAGTTGGTTGTGTAGGTAAATCCTCATTTATGAAAGGTTTGAGATCCTCAATATCCTTCAAAGTGTTTACAACATATTCAAAATAAGAAGGCTTTGTGTCACAAGGCATAGGTGTTTGTTTCAATGCTTGATATAAAAGGTCCTTAAAGATAGTAGTTTTCTGAATCAATTCTAACATGTAAATCTTAGCTGGTGTATTCTTTAACTGATAAATGATATCATACCTTTTAAACTGATTAATTGGTCTTGTTGGATTAGATTGGGGATGGGGAAGAATTGTTTGACTTTGTTCCTTATGTCTTTCCTGAAGAGGCACTTGACCTCATCTAGTGACAACAACTCAGACCACATGATCTACAATAAGCCTAGGGTGATTAGTAGAGGTGGGATATGAGTTAAGGTAGTTGTGAGATCTAGGGGTAGGAGAACAAGAAGAACCATTTGATCCCTCTGTCTTCTATTGGTAACAAGTGGTAATTAGATCTGAGCCATGCAACAATAATCTTCATATAAGTGCTCATGATAAATTTCTTAATTAATTAGGGATTTTACATTTTCTCTTAGATTTTGCATCCATGGGTTTACATACAACTTAAATATTTTCAATATTAAGGGATGCTACATGCAAATGATATTAAGAAGCTTTGAACCAAGAAGTAATATATAGATTCAGTCACTATTATCATGATTATTATTAAGAAAATCAAAAAAATAGTAACTTAAAACTTTAATGGGAATGCTAGAATGAAAGAGGAGGATCCTAGGGTAACTAGGGTTTGAACAATGTTCAACAATAAACATGTTCACTAATATGTTTTATCAAAAAATGGGAAATAGGAGATGCTAGATCCTAATTATATAAAATGAACTGAGCTATATTGGGATGTAAAATATATGTATAAATTAAGTTTTCACTAATTTATAATTTACTATATTTGGTAAGATGCTAAAAGGGGAAAATACAAGAAAGAAATAGCTTAGCTGGAAAAAAGGAAAGCATGACTGAGACTAAATATGTAAAAATGATTGTTTGACTATGTGATCACGTTGTGAATTAGAAACATGGTTTTGTTTGGATATAGGATAAGGTTGTTATATTTGGATATGGGTGCAATGCGTTATTGTACTTAAGGGGTGTCAACATCTGGTAATGGATTGCTCTTTGTGACTGATATGACAAGTTCACCTTTGCTTGTGTGTCCTATTTGAATGTGTGGGAGCTCTCAATCCATCATAAAAACCACTATATACCTTTTTCTTCACCAAAACCCTAGCTTAATGACACAAAAATATGAATGCAATTACAGGGTAAAAGGGGTTAACATTTGAAGTTTTGCTTAACCTCAACACCCCCTATGTTGAGATCTACCTACATACCAATACTCTAATGTGACATCAAACTCCATTTATTTCTCTTATGCTATGGTGGTGTGTGTGAAAGACTAGTGAAAAATGTTAAATATTAATGTGATCATGGTGTGATTAGATTATTCAACAATGACATGTGACCTTGGCAATGTATTTAGACTTAACTCAGGGCTATTAGGGTTGGGTGGACTCTGAATTATAAAAATATGTGTTGTTATCTTAATGTACAGTTATATGTTTTAGTGTTTTTCAATCATATGAACATTTAGTGGATAATGGCTTGAAAATGTGAATTTATGGTGATCATTTTAGAATTCCTTTAGATGAGGCTTGTGAAATGTGTGGAATGACCTGTTTGGTGAGTTTGAATTTCATAAAATGGTTGTTGTTGATGGGAGGATATGGCTGGTAGAATTGGATAATACTAGGGAGCGAGATAGTCCAAATAGGGTGGTCTTGTCCAAAGAGTAGAGACAACTAAATTAAAAGTGTGGATTAGTCTAAAAGTGAGCTTAGGATATTTATGAAGTTGAATAGGAATATTTATAATCAAAATTTTCTTGAGAGGTGAGGGTCATTTGCATAATAAGTGAAGGAAGGGTGATCAAGGACTGTGGAAATAGGCATGAGATAAGTACGTAAAAGGAGCAGTCACAAGTGCATTATTTTAGTGATAGATGTTAATTTATGTGTCTACATTTTCCTCCCTTTTATTCTAGTAATGCAAAAAAGTAAATGTACTAGAGTAAAAGGAAGAAAGATATACCTAAACTTACCTACAAAGAATAGTCTTGAATGTAGGCCATAACTTTGTATTTTTTCAAGAATGGATCCTTTTTCTCCCCCATATTTGTGCATCCACCCATGCCATATACATGTAAATAAATTCCTTGCATTAATATTTTTAATTATGTCATTACTAAGATTGTTGAGGTAGGTGCATGTCTTATTTCTCCACAGGTTATAAGTTCATGATTATGGCTTCATAGTAGGTTTGGGGCACATCCCATGTTTATTTAAGTGAAACTCTAGGAGTAATATGGGACATTTCCTTGTTCTAATTCAAGTTATTCTTCTATTGAATGGTTTTATGCTACTATGCTTTCATTTAATATAGTGTTTTATGTCATTAATATGTCTTTTCTCAGGTTTATTATACCTCATATTCTTGAAGTTTTCTCAAATGCTTGGTGTGTGGTCATGTGCTTGGTGTGTTTTTTTGTGTCCGATGTGTCTTCCAATACTTGATGTGTTTTATGTTCTATAAATTTTTTATCGATTTATATGTTTCTTTATGTCTTTGACATACATGTTATATGACTTTATATGCTTATTGTGCCTTCACAGTGTTTGTTATGCTTTCTATATTCTTGTTTAAAGTGACCACTCCATGTATTTTCAAATATTTGATTTCTTTTCTCATGAGTGACATGTCTTTAATATGTTGGATGTGCCTAATGTGTGTTTGATGCCTTACTATGTGCTTGATGTGACTTCACTATCATATTTTCCTTCTATGTGTTTGGTTACTCCAATGTTTGAATTTTTTGTTCCATACTTGGTCCTATATTTGGCATGTATTCTGTTATGATTATCTTACTTGAGTGTTCAATGTGTTTTATGGTGCAATGATGTATGCCATGCACAATGTCTTTATAGCTTTCCTAGGCTGCCATGATCCATATCATGCATCCATTGGGGGAAATAATTTGTCCTCGCACTTTACACTTCTATATCTTATGAAGATAATGCTATATTACTTATATATTGAGCCCAAATGGAGCATATTATTCTTGACTTACACTACTTACACCTCAAGACTATGTAAGTTCTTGATCTTACATCACTTATATCATGGGCACATATGGGGCAATTTATTCATAGATATGTGCTACCAAGATTATATATTTATATGTTGTACACCGATGCTTTCATTTTTTTATATTACACATTGTACATTTAACTCCTTTCTTTTGAGACATGAGCATCAAAAGTTCATCCCAAATCTCAAGAAGGGGCATATATCTTACTCATCATGTCTAGATACTATTAGGGAAAGTACACTTCTAATTCAAAATTTTGATAAATCAAATCTTATTTAGTTTTCTATAGAGGATGCACTCAAATTAATTTTGATGCTCCCATTATGGGATGTACTCAAGACATTATTCAAAATTTATTTAGAATTATGCTCAAAATTTTATTTAGATTGATTTGAGACATTACTAAGAACTGTATTCATAATTCTATAAAGGACTTTAGACAAGAGTGGAGGCCCAAAATAGGGTGCCTAACTCCAATCCATTTCTCACTAGAATCAAGTATCCTATTTTAAAATTTTAAAGTTTTAGTGTATTATTATTATTTGACACTCACCTTGTGTCTGTATAAAATGAAAAAATAGTTTTCCAAATTCTTAGGTACATTGGATTATGTTCCAAAGCTCCAAGCACATAATTTTTTATATCCTCATTTCTTCCTTTAATTTGAAATATATGTACACATACACCAAAGTGGACAACATGTAGACACTTAAAAATGGCCCCTATGTGTTTATTAGTTATCATATTATGTGAATTTAGGATGTTTGTGTATTTATCGACTATTCATCCAAATTAGGTGTTATCAACTCATTTATCAACCTTTGATGGCCCCACACTTATCCCAACATCCTCTAAATGTCCCCTTTCCCTCTCCTTCCTCTTTTCATCTCCTCAAGTTTTATTTCTAAAGCATCCAAATGTTATGTACATTATATACAACACCCCAAAATTTTGTACATTATATAGAGAATTGGGATGCTCTTTGACCCATTGATGTGGTCCAATCTAGATCTTACTTGTATGAACCTTGTTCTATTTTTCTATTTTTTTACCATTGGATGTTGGTTTGGATTTCAACATGGCCCTAATTTAAATCCAAATTGTTTATAAATACACAAACATTCTAGTTCATTTAGGCATCAGAAAGCATTTAAGGAATTAGAGGAAACATAAAGAGAACTCATTCATTATTCACATGTATCTATTGATAAATTGCAAGGATTCTAGAGGAAAACAAGCAATCATTAGAGCGTTAATTGAAGTACATGAGTTTATGTTTAAACACATACCAAAGGAAACTGGTTTGCATGTTATTGGAGCTACTCTAATTATTGAGGTTTGTTCTTTTTTATATTGTTATTATTTAGAGGCCTAACAAATATCAAGATAGTTTGACTATTCTTTGGTTTAATGCAAATTCTAAAACATATTTTATTTTCCTTAAGTTTTTTAATATCGTTGCCTAATCAAATTAAGAAGAATAATTTTTTTTTTAATAGGGGATCAGAGGTAAGGCGAATAAATATGGAAGAAGTTTTTGAAGATTAAGACTAGGGAAACCCAGTCATCAAATTAGTTTTGACATACCTTTCGTCTAAAACAACCACTGTAAGAAAATTAATTAGAAGATTTGTAAAAATATAATTATATATCATAGAATTAAGATCAGAATAAGTAGATCCACAACAGTAATTGGTGAAAGAACAAAATACTTAAATATTACGACTAAGCCACTTCAAGGGGGAAACATTCACAACAATGCAATAAGAGCAAAATTCACAATATGATGATAAATTACTAACCACTACCTCCTATATATAATCTACTTAGACATGGTTATTTCATAGGCCAACCAAAAAATAAATAAATTTAGAAATACATCAAGATAATATGAAGGTGTGTAAGCCACAAGTCGGCCACACATATCCTTAGATGCACTATAGGTTAAGAGTGTAGCATGCTCCTCCCCTTCAAAACAATATTATCCTCAACGTTGAATAAAACCATGATGTTTTTCCAGGAATGCTTCATCCTCTTGTGTTGCATTTTTAGAATGCAAGTTTTTCCATTTGATCAAATAATTCTTAATCACTTTGGTTCGTAGTTGCTTATTGTGCATTTGAAGGATCTCTTCAGGTTCTAGAATGACTCAACCTTCTTCATCCAATTCAGGTAATTCATTATGAGTGGAATCTCTATGTCCAATAACCTTATTCAATCAAGATGCATGGAATATAGATCTGATAAGGGCCATAATACTTAGGTGATAGATTGTTATCATTTTTATGTTACTTCAAAGACATCCACTTATATGGATTCCAACACATAAAGACCAATCACCTATGTCAAAATGCTACTCACTGCGGGGTTGATCTGCTTACTGCTTCATTTGATTTTGTGTCATTGATAAATTCTCTCACAAACTGACTAGTACCTCCTGTTGATGGTGAATGTGTTCCTCAATAGCTGGAACCTTAGGATGCACAATCAAAGTTGATGTGATGGATGGGGAGTGATACCCGTACAATGCCACAAAGGGAGACATCTTGGAGGAAGTGTGAAAATAAATGTTATACCACCATTCAACAAGTGGAAACCAATAAACCCATTTTTCCTATTTGTCAGAAACAAAACAACGAAGATACCCTTCCAAACATTTGTTGACTATTTTTATTTGTCCATTAGATTGAGGATGATAAGATGAGATATGAGCCAACTAGGTGCCCAGACATGCTAAAAATTTAGTCTAAAAATTACTAGTAAATATGGGATCTCAATCACTTACAATGATATTTGGTACAATGCAATTTTTGAATTATATTGAGAAAAGTAGAAGCTACTGTATTGGCAACAAAATGATTATGATAAGGACCAAAAATGAGCATACTTGGTGAGTCGATCCAAAACTACCATGATATCATATTTACCCTCCAACCATGGTAACTCCATAATGAAATCCATGGAAACCTCTTACTAACACTGGCTAGGGTTGGATAAAGGCTACAAAAGACTTGGGGTCTTGAATTTCACCTTTGTTTTGTTGACATACCATGCATTCAACTATATATTTCTGGACATCCCCCTTGATTCCTTCTCAAAATAAATCTTGCTTGATTCTATGATATGTTTTCAAAAATACATAGTGACCTCCAAGTGGAGAGGCATGAAGTTCCTGAAGAATTTTATGTTTGAGAGAATGCTGACAAAGGTATAATCTATATTTATACCATAATTTGTTTCCCTTCCATGTGAATTTTTTAGATGCATTAGAACTCTTCTGAAGGTTGTGAATCAAATCCTTGGTAGCATTGTCATTCTCCCATTTTGATGTTACTTTCTCTAACTAATCTGCCTGCCACATGGTCATGGCACATAACAATGCCTCAATTAATTCATCCCATTGGGAGAGGGCATTTACCACCACATTATATTTTCTTTTCTTATACATTATTTCAAAATCATAGCCTAACCTTTTAGTCACTCATTTTTATTATTCTTCAGATGACAATCATTATTTAAAAAGATACTTGAGGCTATCATGATCAGTCTTTACCTAAAAGTGACGACCATCAGATAAGGTCTCCATTGCTTCACTAGATACATGCATGCAAAATAGCCATCTTCTTTTTTTAATAGATTGGTTTGAGCCTATTTTTTCTCTTTAATTAGTGACTTTCAAATATCAGTGGTCTACCTTCTTGCATGAGTACAACCCTGATGCCATATCCTAATGTGTCACACTCCACAACAAAGGTTTTTGAAAAATTAAGAGCAGCCAAAACTGGAGTTATGCACATAGCCATTTTCAACTATTCAAATGCCTTGATAGCGAAATCAGTCCATTGTAAGGAGTCTTTCTTCAACAAAGAGGTGAGTGGGGATGCAATGCTACCATAATTTTTGGCAAACTTGTGATAGTAACCAATTAGCCCTAAAAATCCTCAGAGGTTCTAGAGGGTCTTGGGAACTTGCCACTCCATCATCACTTGGATTTTTCTAAGATAAACTTTCACTCATTCGTGTGAAACAATATGATCCAATTACTCCACCTCTTAGACACTAAAATAATATTTTGTAGGTTTGGCATAAAGTTGATGTTTTAAAATTGAAAGTACCTGTTTCACATGCTTCAAATGGTCTTCCCAATTTTTGTTGTAGTTGAGGATATCAAAAAAACACAAATACAAACTTTCTCAAAAATAGCTTAAAAATAGTAGTCATCAAACTCTGAAATGTAGATGCTGCATTTATGAGGCCAAAAGACATGACCATAAACTCATAATGGATTTCATGAGTTTTGAAAGTTATTTTAGGTATGTCCTCATCGTGTATACAAATTTGATGATATCTATAGTGAAGGTCTAACTTGGTATAATAAATAGCACCATGTAATTTATCTAGCAAATCATCAATTATTGGAATATGAAACTTATCTTTGATGGTGTACTTATTGATTTCTTTGTAGTGTGGGCACATCTTCCAACTATCATCCTTCTTTAACACCATGACCACCAGGGACAAATATTTACTTTGATTGTGTTGGATGGTTCCTGCCTCTAACATCTATTATTTCATCTTTTCAATTTCACTCTTCTGGGCATAGGGATACCTGTAGGGTCAGATGTTGGGTGGTGTACTTCCTATAATAAGCTTGATGGCATGATCATGCACACAACTTTGAGGAAGTCTGTTTGACATGTCACCAAAAATAACATAATTGTCATCCAACACCCTTTGTAAGTCAGGATGTGTAGACTTCTTTGGTTGAACCTATATGGAGAATAAGCATGTCACAAATCCTTCTGCGCCTTTTCTAAGAATCTTCATCATTTGGTGGGAACTAACCAGTTGTGGAGCTTTAAACCGTAATCCATACAGTTGAAAGGCCTTGTCTTCTAAATGGAACCTCATGAATAGTTCTTGAAAATTCATCTCAATAGTGCTTAAAGTGGTGAGCCATTGCACTCTCAAAATAATGTCAACTCCTCCCATATGAATAACAAACATAGGGGAATCTAACAAGTAGTCTCCCATAGCAAGCTTAATGTTATGACATTTTCTAGAATAATTGACTATACCACCATATGCAATCACGACCTAAAAATTTGGAGTTGGGTAAATGAAATAGTTTAAATGAGTAGCCAACTTACTATTGATGAAGTTATGTGTACTCCCAGAGTCAATTAACATAGCCACTTTTTATTTTTTCAAGAAACCTACCACCTCACCATTTTGAGTAGTACTAATGCTAAAAAGTGCATGACAGGAAATAATAGGTTGAGAATTTTCAAATTCATTCTTAGGTTCTTCCAAACCTACCCTTGAAGCCTCTTCATCTTCTTCCTCCTCATTGACACCA
Organism: Torreya grandis; assembly: GCA_037957365.1. Lineage (NCBI taxonomy): Eukaryota > Viridiplantae > Streptophyta > Pinopsida > Cupressales > Taxaceae > Torreya > Torreya grandis. The sequence continues at coordinate 299,416 of JARHVA010002709.1, read as the reverse complement.
TTAATGTAAAACAACTTATTTTCAGTGCATCAATGTCTTTTGCTCCATTTGCTATCATAGCCAAAACATAAACCTTTTGCACACTTTTCTTCCACTTGCTGAGGTGTCAATCTGATAGGCTATAGAAATGATGGTGTTGGAAAGGTACGTTCACAAACATTGGTGAAAGGTCTTCGTTTGATCAACTCTTTTTTCTTAGCCATGCATGCTCTTGGTATGGCCTCATATACGATACTAGGATAAAACATGCGAACCTCCAATTGGATGCTATCTTTGAGGCCGCCCAAAAATAGGTTAGTTAGATTTTCCTCAATGATGTTTGCTATATGTATGTTGAAATTCTAAAATTGATGAATGTAGTCCTTTACAGTCCCAGTCTAGCGCAACTTGGCTGGCTGATTGAAGTAATTTTCAGATTTATTATTGCGATAGTAGAGTTGCAACTCTTTAGAAAATATCGACCATGAAACTATGACACCCTTCTTTTTCTTTTTGGCACACAACCATTGATACCAAATGAATGGCTCAAGTTCTAGATATAAAAGAGGCCATAACCACTTTTTTGTGAACGTGGAGTCTAATGTAGATCAAATAACTTTTCAATTTGAGTGACCTAGGTGAGTGGATCATTACCATCAAACTTGCGCAGGTCCACTTTTGACAACATCAACTCAGGGCCAAGTTTGGTGTTGTTAATGTTTGGAGGAGGAGACCAAAATGAAGTGGTAGAGGGTTATTTTACAATGGTTGAGTTGATTAGTTAACCAATTTCTCAGATATTTGTTGCAATTGATCCATCATGCTATCCAGGTCCCCTCTCAACCTTGTAATGTCCCTTTGAACCGTATCAAAATCATTTTTTTTCACCATGCCCTAAAACTTTGACTTAAGTCGCTGAACTGCCTCTGAAATAGACTAATTAGAAGTTCCAAATTCCATGTCGTCCTTGTGAGGATTTTTTGGAGTTACTTGCCCTTCCCTGCGTCTGCAAGTGTTTGGACCAACTATGCATAAATCCTAAGAGGGTTTGAGCCTAAAAAAAAGTGTACCGGTGGAATATACCATTGCGATCGTCCCATCGAGATGAATTCAAACACTGCTATTGTACACAAAGGTGAAAATTTTTGACTCAAAAAAGTGTACCGTTAGAATATACTGTTACGATCATCTCATAGAGACAAATCCATCGACTACTAATTTGCACAAAATTTTTCTTTTATTAAAAAAAATCTCATGAACAAAACTACGGTGATGAAAAAATTCAATTCCTCCCAGAGCACAAGTTATATTTTTTTGAAAAAATTGCGCCACAAAAACTTACCCAAATTAAAACTCTGATACCACTTATAAAAAAATTACTTAAATAATTCATAATAATAAAATTATATATCACAAAATTAAGAAAAAAATAAACAAATCCATAATGACAATTAACGAAATAACAAAATACTTGAGTGAACGACATCATAAAGAATGATGAGTGAACATTTCCATTGTGAAATCTCAACGATTTTCACCAAATTGCTGAAACAATGTTAAATAAGCCCAAACCATACGTTGTCTGCATTACAAACAATTAAATGGAAGGGCCACTTCTCTGAGGTGCCGCGTGGCATCATCATGGGGGGTGGAACCCATTCCCACGGAGATTTCCCGCACGTTGGAACTTGTGATTGTTTTACGAACGTTTGGAACTCCAACGGTTAACTATCTTCACAATTAATAATACTAAATTCTTTCCCCAACTGTCCACACAAACCAGACGTCCATAGAAAATCCTTTTACTCAAATCCCTCTTCCTTAACTGAGAAACTCGGGAATACAAACAGCAAATCAATTTTATTCTGAAAAAAAGCCAGAGATTCTGAGTTTCGAGGCTGACCCAATCGACCTTGTAAATCTTCAAGGTATACCATACCACCCAACCCATGCATTTTAATTTCTCTCTGAAATACTGACATGTTTGGAAAAACTTTCTTGATCTGGCTATTTTGCTTTTCTTCCGGTATTAATTTTTTTGTATGGTGTTTTAAAATCATCCAGAATGGAGTTAGAGAGAGCTGACAGAATAACATGTGGCTTACATGATGATGCAACTGCTGCTAGGAGGATTCTGTCAAACCAACAACACCAACAACAACAAATGACAACCATTATCCGCAATACAAAGGTAACTAACTCTCTTCTTATGCTCTTCATTTGGTGCAGGTCACCACTTCAATTCCCATGGTCTCGTGGTTTATAAAGGTGTTGATGATTTTTAGTGAGATCTCTCCTGTGGGTATAAGGGTTTTTTTCACGTTGTATGAATTTTTGTAATCCTTAGCTTTAGGAAACTTATTTAGGGTACTCAAAACCATTGGTGCACTTTGGCCGAGGGATTTGAACTTAGGATCGTTCCCAAGAACATAACTACAAGGTGAACGGACCAGATTGTTTCTAGTGCAAACCCCACAACTCGAACTGACACCAACTTGGGGGGGGGACAAACCTTCTTGCCACGAACCAGAGGATAGACAATTCGCTTAGTGTACTTACCCCATTGTTATTGACTTTGGGATTTGAACCCGTGTCGCTTTCAAGAGAGATAACTCACTTTACCCAGCAGACCACATTCCTTGGGCTCAAGCCCGTAACTACAAGGTGAATGTACCTGACTATATGAATGCACCTGATTATATGAATGCATCAGGCTATCTCTAGTGTGAACCATAATTTGAGCTGGCCCCTATTGGGTAGGGAAAGGCCTCTTGCCATGCCCCAGAGGTGAGGGTAGACTATTGCGGTTTTATTGAAAGCAGGGCTGGGGTGAATACCTGCAATTAGGTGTAATGTTTGATTTGCCCATCTTGACTACTAGTGCGTATTCCCTCCCTCCATGTTCTCTGCATCCCGGCTTTGAAATTGGGCGTCCTGACAAGTGTGGGTTGTCCTTCAAGCCCTGAGCGTGGCTAGCTCAAAATCATTATCTATAATTTAGATTGGTTATGGCTTGGGATTTTTAACTTATGCAATCTGCCAATGTAAATACCAGGCCCTGTTTCATGGTAGACATTTGGCATTCAGCAATCTCTTTCCCTCTTTTGACATGCACCCAAAAAGAAAGCCATCTTTGAGAATCCACTTGGGGTTCTGGCTTAGAGGAGAGATGTGATTTATTGCTTGAATCCTGCATGGAAACCCACCCACCCATGGCAGGCTTTGCCTGGATTTAGAGATCTTTCCACATTTGCCGTACATTTCTAGCATTCCCAGAGACTCAATTTGTTAGCAGTCCTGGTTCTCTGCGACCAGTTGGACATGGTCTTTTGATTTGAAATTTTAGCTTTTTGGTCCCTTCAACTTTGATTCCCAAATGCCATCCTTCAATCATGAGAACAATTTTTCTTTGGTGTTCAGATGTTTAATTACATGGATTTGCCAAGGCCATGCATCATACAAGTTGCTCAAAATTTGAAAACCTCCAATAGACATAAGATAGCTACATGATTTCGATATAACAAAACAGAAGGATCTGAACTTCAGGTCCAATTCTGTGGTACTTTGCTTGTAAGCATGACGTTTCTCTTGTCTATGACACTATTTTGGGATTTTTAAATATTTTGTCTGTGACAAGCATCCAGTCTCGTGCAGTACATTGGCAGTACATTTCTAGCATCAATAAGAAAGAATTTTTTTAATTTCTAGCATTCCCAGATACTCAATTTGGTAGCATATAGAATATAAGCCATAATGCTTTTGGTGGTTTAACCAAGAGCCAGGAACCCTGCCTTGAATGCTTAGCATGCTGAACTTATCTTTTCTGCTGTAATTATTATAAGACCAGCATCCATAAGAAAAACTCTAATGAGAACTTATTTTAAGTATCTATTTGACCGTCTAGTTTCTGTTTTATGGGTGGGAATGATCTCAAAGTCCAGAGACTCAATTGCTTGTTATAAAAAAGTCCTAATGCTGTTGGCACTTGGCCGTTTAACCATGAACAGGAAACTCCCAGTCTTGAAGCCTGAGCATGCTCAAATTGTCCTTTCTGTGCCTTAAATTTACAAGACCAGCACAACAAACAAATGTTATGGGAACTTATTTTAAGTATTTATTTGGTACTGGTTCTCTTTTAGGGTCAAAGTGTCGAAAAGTATCGTAGTTGCACTCAATCGTGATCCTATTTTGTTATGGTATAATAGAAATACTGAATTCTAGTCATAGTTATTTATGATCATTTTGTTGTTATGCTGCTGGCCCTTGTAAGAAGCTAGGCGTTTAAAGATAGACTAAGTATTAGTCCGAGCCAACGTAGACAAACTTGATTGATTTGAAAAATGGCTTGTTCTTTTTCTTGTGGTCAGTATACTTTGTGGCTTGATTTTGAGTTGTGAAACTGACGACCTTCAATAAAAAAGATGTGTCTGTCTTACCCATCTTATACATAAAATCTTCTTAGCAAAATATAGGCTGTATTTGTATTTGCTCTAGTGGACAATGTCATTCCTACTTTACATTTTCTTGTTCTACGTCCTAGGCTTCCAGCAAGTAATGTTGATAGTTAATGATTGTTCTCATGGATATTATGAAGATCTATATCAGATGCATCAGTATGTATCCTCAATATTCTTTTGTTTGAACAAGGGCAGAGTATTTAACTAATGAGACTGTTAATTTACAACAACATCCATGTTCTAAAGTACACCTGGAGGTGCTGTAATGTAGCCTCATTGGACTTTTCTTTATCTTCTTACTAATATAACACAATTATCCGAGCCTGTGGAAGTTGCTTATGCAATATAGCGTGTATAACACAATTATCTACTGTCAATACCCAACAAAAACTGATGAAACAGGAGTAGAGACTAAATAACATCATTAAAAAACAACTAGTAATTACATCTCCAAAGACGGAGAAATGAAGCTCTTCCCCATTTTTTCAATTTAACATCTACCACTTAGGCTACCTCATGGCACGTTATTTGTAAAGATGACTTTTCAATTGCACTTATATGATTACCAGCTCAACGCATATTGCATTATATATAGAGGTTGAAGACAAAGACAACAGATACTATCATATAATGCACAAAGCATGGAGATGATACTTATATCTGATTGTGGTAGTTTTGGAAACCTGGCTCTTGGGTATCCAGATGGACTGGTTGGTACACGATGGGGCACAGTATTTACTCTAGTGGACAATGTCATTCCTACTTAACATTTTCTTGTTCTACGTCCCAGGCTTCAAACAAGTAATTTTGATAGTTCATAATTGTTCTCATGGATGTTATGGAGATCTATATCAGTTGCATCAGCATGTATCCTCAATGTTCTTTTGTCTGAACAAGGGCAGAGTATTTTCCTAACGAGACTGTTAATTTACAATACCATCCATGTTCTAAAGTATACCTGGTTGGTGCTGTAATGTAGCCTCATTGGACTTTTATTTATCTTCTGGTTAATATAACATAATTATCTGAGCCTGTGGAAACTGCTTATGCAATATAGCGTGTATAACACAATTATCTAGTGTCAATACCCAACAAAAACTGATGAAATAGGAGCAGAGGCTAATTAATATCATTGAAAAATCAACTAGTAACTACATCTCCAAAGAGGGAGAAATGAAGCTCTTCCCCATTTTTTCAATTTAACATTTACCACATAGGCTACCCCATGCCATGTTCAATGTTGTTTGAAAAGATGACTTTTCAGTTGCAGTTACCATCTCAATGCATATTGCATTATATATAGAGGTTGAAGACAAAGACACAACAGATACTATCATATAATGCACAAAGCATGGAGATTATGCTTCTATCTCTGATTGCAGTTGTTTTGGAAACCTGGCAGCGAAATCTTCTTTTTTACAACCCTCAGATTTTCCTAAAATTCCCCTGATGTTGACACAGTTCAGGGTGAATATAAAAGATTCACTTTCTCCTTAATTGTTTTGACAGGATTATCTACTGAGCGGAGGCTGATTATATACAAGTTCAGACAACTAAAGTTTGTTAAGATTAGAAATGCTCGATAATCTCCATCATTGTCAATTTTTAAATTACATCTTCAAATGAATTTTTACCAGTGTCCCCTACCTCTGCACGTGCTTTATTTAGTTTCCTTTGATACGCAACGTAAGGAGGGAACTTTTGTCCACTTTCAAAACATAGAGATGAAGTTTTCTTTTTGTTTTCCCGTGACCATGAAGTCTACGATAATCCTAACTTTTGCAAGGTAACTAGTAACTTGATTAGAATCAATGAGTCTTAGCTTATGTTTTGCCAAAAATTTTCAATTGATCTTTTTGTTTACACACACCCAAACACCTATGAAGTTATGTAATCACTTTCAGTCGGCTTACTAGGATAGCTGGCTCACACATGCACAATCTTTCCATGGTTTACTTAGCAAATAGATAAGGGCATTGATGGATGCAAGGTCGTAGAAAAGCCTTCTGAGGCCAAATGAACCTCAGAGCTGGATCCTACATTATAACACACAATATTATCCATCACTTAAGTTCCCACAATATCTTACTTGGCTCAATGAATCTTGATTCAATCCATGACAATCACTTTGCCATAGGATCCCAACTGGGCCACATAGATGTGAAGTCCCTAAAACTCAAGGAAAAATCTCTCATCATGGCTTTCACTTTCTGTCTAGCTCTTGAGGCCACCTCAATCCCCCATTAGACCTCAAGCCTGGATGCCACCAGCTTGCACCAGTCGACAACACTAATGGAATAAAATCATTTGTAGCTTACCCATGTCCTTTACGATGTGGTCTTGACTCTTGAATGGTAGAATAGGGCATCCAACCTCTCTCTAGTATTAACATTGCTTGTGGTTTCAGTTTCAGGCCTTCTGAATCTCTAGCTTGTGGTTATCTATATGACATTTTTAATTTACAAGTTTGAGACTTTAAGCTTCCACAAATCATAATGTTAATGAAATGGGTTCTAGGAGAAAATTGCATGACAGCGAGAATTATATCGATGTTTCACACCACACTATGTGGCCTTCATCAAGATGAGTGAATGATGAGATTACAAATAGAAGCTTCCTATATAGATAACTTCGCCATACAGCATGAGGTGTGGGTTGCAATACCTCATATAGATAACTCTGCCATATCTCTCTAGTACTAACATTGCTTGTGGTTTCAGTGTCAGGCCTTGTGGATCTATAGCTTGTGGTTATCTATATGAAACTATATGACGTCTGTAATTTATAAGTTTGAGACTTTAAACAGCGAGAATTAGATCGATGTTTCACACCACGCTATGTGGCCTTCATCAAGATGAGTGAATGATGAGATTACAAATAGAAGCTCCTTATAGAGATAACTCTGCCATACAACATGAGGTGTGGGTTGCAATAAAACTTATATATAAGACAGAATTAATACATAGTAAATTAATTAATATTGAATAGCATAAATTAATTAATTTGTGTTTTAAGAGCATTTATTATTATCTATAACATTAATTTACAAGTCATTACTATTTTGATACATCCATATGAAATTTTAAACGTCCAAAAATGGCTCAAAAGAACTGAGGTCATAGAAATTATACTAGAAGCCATAAATAGTTGTTAAATAGAGATAACATGTAGAACATACTGAAACTAGAACGTAGACGGTAACACATCCAAGTAACTTGGAGCCGCACATATAGGCATAACAGCTGATCCATGTTTTAGATGGTATGGGTGCAGATTTCCTCATTCCATGTAGCCAGTCTCTCCATTCTTCACTCCATGTTCATGTTACAGGTGGAGGGTTCCTGAATAGAGATTTGTGAAAAATCTTCAATTATTGGAATGACACAAGGATCTTCGAATTTCACATTTTGGTAATTGATTCCTAGTTTGTTTCTTATCATTACTTTAGGCCCATAATGGCTTGATTGACATTTGAATCCTAGCTGGTGGCTTGATTGACATTTGATTCCTATTTGGTTTCTTATCTTTACTCTATGCCATTAATGGCTTGATTGTAGTCCAAATGGAGGCCTTTCTAATTCAGTCCTCAAATGAAGAATGAAGTGGATCTCTTCTTTGATCCTTAATGAAGATACAAGTGGATCTGTTTTCAGCCCTGATATGGTGTGTTTTTGGAGCATATTTTACTTGTGTCAGATATATTTTATTCAGTAGATCTTTACTGATGGCTTGTCATTTAAGGAACTGCCTCCTGAACTTAATAGTGTTTTCTTGAGCTAACTTGATTAACATTTGATTCCTAGTTGGTTTCATGTCATGGCTTGATTGTTTTAGACTCTCTGATTGTTAATGTAAGATTTTATATTGAATGTCTGTTTGCAAAGATTAGATAGAGACTATGTTAAAAAGATCACTTCAAGAACTGTTTTGGATTTAATGGCTTGTTCATTGTTCTATGCCAATATTGGTTTGATTGATGTTTGACTCTTAGGTGGTTTTTTATCATGGCTTGATTGATATTGATTCCTAGTTGGTTTCTTATCATGGTTCGATTGGCATTTGATTCCTAGTTGGTTTCTTATCATTACTCTATGCCATTAATGACTTGATTGCAATCCAAATGAAATCCTTTCTAATTCATTCCTTGAATGAAGAATGAAGTGAATCTCTTCTTTGATCCTTAATGAAGATACAAGTGGATCTGTTTTAAGCCCTGATATGGTGTGTTTTTGGAACATATTTTACTTGTGTCAGATATATTTTATTGAGTAGGTCTTTACTAATGGATTGTTATTTAAGGAACTGCCTCCTGAACTTAATAGTGTTTTCTTGAGCTAACAATAGTTCTGTCCACAAAAGGTTTTAGACTCTCTGATTGTTAGTGTAAGATTTTCTATTGAATGTCTGTTTGCAAAGATTAGATAGATATTATGGTAAAAAGATCTCGTCAAGAACTGTTTTGGATCTAATGGCTTGTTCATTACTCTATGCCAATAATGGCTTGATTAACATTCGACTCCTAGTTGGTTTCTTATCATGGCTTCATTAACATTTGATTCCTAGTTGGTTTCATGTCATGGCTTGATTGACATTTGATTCCTAGCTGATTGTTAGTGTAAGATTTTCTTTTGAATGTCTGTTTGCAAAGATTAGATAGATATTATGTTAAAAAGATTTCTTCAAGAACTGTTTTGGATTTAATGGCTTGTTCATTACTCAATGCCAATAATGGTTTGATTGACATTTGACTCTTAGTTGGTTTCTTATCATGGCTTGATTGACATTTGATTTGTAGTTGGTTTCTTATCATGGCTTGGTTGACATTTGATTCCTAGTTGGTTTCTTATCATTACTCTATGCCATTAACGACTTGATTGCAATCTAAATGGAGTCCTTTTTAATTCATTCCTCGAATGAAGAATGAAGTGAATCTCTTATTTGATCCTTAATGAAGAACGAATTGGATCTATTTTAAGCCCTGATATGGTGTGTTTATGGAACATATTTTACTTGTGTCATATATTTGATTCAGTAGGTCTTTTCTATCGGCTTGTTCTTTAAGAAACTGCTTCCTGAACTTGATTGTCTTGTATTGAGACAACAGGAGTTCTGGCCAGAAAAGGTTTTAAACTCTCTGATTGTTACTTTAAGATTTTTCTATTGAATGTCTGTTTGCAAAGATTGGTTTCTTATCATGGCTTGGTTGACATTTGATTCCTAGTTGGTTTCTTATCATTACTCTATGCCATTAATGATTTGATTGCAATCTAAATGGAGTCCTTTCTAATTCATTTCTGGAATGAAGAATGAAGTGAGTCTCTTCTTTGATCCTTAATGAAGAACGAAGTGGATCTGTTTTAAGCCCTGATATGGTGTGTTTATGGAACATATTTTATTTGTGTCATATATTTGATTCAATAGGTCTTTTCTATCGGCTTGTTCTTTAAGGAACTGCTTCCTGAATTTGATAGTCTTTTATTGAGCCAACAGTAGTTCTGTCCACAGAAGGTTTTAAACTCTCTGATTGTTAGTGTGAGATTTTCTATTGAACGTCTGTTTGCAAAGATTAGATAGATATTTTCATTTTGTTAAAAAAATTTCTTCGCGAACTGTTTTGGATATCAGTCCATCATTTTCTTTCTCAAAGAGACCTCTTGAGCTCTTGCTCTTGCATCTTGAGGTGTGGGTACAGTAAAACTCATATATAAGATATAATTAATGCACAGGAAATTAATTAATATTGCATAGCAAAATTAATTATTGTGTTTTATTTGCATTTATTATTATCTATAACATTAATTTACAAGTTTAATTTATCCATATGAAATTTCAAACATCCAAAAATGGTCCTAAGTTTTTTACTAGAAGTCATCAGCACTTGTAAAATACAGATAACATCTAGTACATACTGAAACTATAACTCAGACGATAACAGATCCAAGTAACTTGGAGCCACACATGTAGGCATAACAGCCGAATCCATTTTTAGATGGTATGGGTGCAGAGTTCCTCACTCCATGTTGCCCGTCTCTCCATTCTTCACTCCGTTTTCATGTTACAGGTCCAGAGTTCCTGAACAGAGATTTGTTAAAATTATTCAATTATTGGAATGACACAAGGATCTTTGGCTTTCAGGTTTTGGCATTTGATTCTTAGTTGGTTTCTCATCATTACTCTATGCCAATAATGTCTTGATTGACATTTGACTCCTAGTTGGTTTCTTATTGTGGCCTGGTTGACATTTGATTCCTAGTTTGTTTCTTATCATGGGTTGATTGACATTTGATTCCTAGTTGGTTTCTTATCTCTGCTCTATGCCAGACTCCAATAATGGCTTGATTGTAATCCAAACGGAGGCCTTTTTAATTTATTCCTCAAATGAAGTGGATCGCTTCTTCGATCCTTAATTAATGAAGAACCAAGTGGATCTGTTTTAAGCCCTGATATGGTGGGTTTTTGGAACATATTTCAGTGTTACAGGTGCAGAGTTCCTGAACAGATATTTTTTAAATTTTTTCAATTATTGGGATGACACAAGGATCTTTGGCTTTCAGGTTTTGGCATTTGATTCTTAGTTGGTTTCTCATCATTACTCTATGCCAATAATGTCTTGATTGACATTTGACTCCTAGTTGGTTTCTTATCATGGCCTGATTGATCTTTGATTCCTAGTTTGTTTCTTATCATGGGTTGATTGACATTTGATTCCTAGTTGGTTTCTTATCATTACTCTATGCCAGACTCCAATAATGGCTTGATTGTAATCCAAACGTAGGCCTTTTTAATTTATTCCTCAAATGAAGATTGAAGTGGATTGCTTCTTCGATCCTTAATGAAGAACCAAGTGGATCTGTTTTAAGCCCTGATATGGTGGGTTTTTGGAACATATTTCAGTGTTACAGGTGCAGAGTTCCTGAACAGATATTTGTTAAATTTTTTCAATTATTGGGATGACACAAGGATCTTTGGCTTTCAGGTTTTGGCATTTGATTCTTAGTTGGTTTCTCATCATTACTCTATGCCAATAATGTCTTGATTGACATTTGACTCCTAGTTGGTTTCTTATCGTGGCCTGATTGATCTTTGATTCCTAGTTTGTTTCTTATCATGGGTTGATTGACATTTGATTCCTAGTTGGTTTCTTATCATTACTCTATGCCAGACTCCAATAATGGCTTGATTGTAATCCAAACGTAGGCCTTTTTAATTTATTCCTCAAATGAAGATTGAAGTGGATTGCTTCTTCGATCCTTAATGAAGAACCAAGTGGATCTGTTTTAAGCCCTGATATGGTGGGTTTTTGGAACATATTTCACTTGTCATATATTTTATTCAGTAGCTCTTTACGAATGGCTTGACTTTTAAGGAACTGCTTCCTGAACTTAATAGTGTTTTATTGATCCAGCCACAAAAGGTTTTAGACTCTTTGATTGTTAGTGTAAGATTTTCTATTGAATGTCTGTTTGCAAACATTAGATAGATATTATGTTAAAAAAGATCTCTTCAAGAACTGTTTTGGATATCAGAAATTTTCTCTCTCCAAGAGACACTCCTGAGCTCTTGCATCTTGTCTAGAAGAGTGAAGCTACTTTTCTTACCTTGGTTGTTTGAAATTGACCATCTTTCAAAAACATATGAAAGTTAGAACCTTTCAAAGAAAAAAATGCAAATTACTGATCCCCAATTGATCAGAATCAAGTTTAATAAATATGTAGATCCTAGCGTAATATCTGAAAAATGAGCCACATTGACGGTATTCTCTTTTATCTAATGTCTTCTTGAGTTACTTTCAGTGCTTTTTGGTACAGGAGATAGTACCAGATTGGATGGAAGATCGGAGATGTATTAGTTGCTTCATCTTTAAAAAAATGCAAATTACCGATCACCGATTGATCAGTATCAAGTTTATAAATATGTAGATCCTAGGGTAATATCTGAAAGATGAGCCACATTGATGGTTTTTCTCTTTTATTTAATGTTTTGTTGGGTTATTTTCAGCCCTTTTGGTACATGAGATAGTACCAGATTGAATCGAAGACCGGAGATGTATTAGTTGCCTCATCTTTCAAAAAATCTTATAGAAGTTAGATCCTTTAAATAAAAAAATGCAAATCACTTATAAGTTATAAAAAATTGATCAGTTTTAATTTTAATAAATATGTTGATCCTAGTGTGATCTCTGAGCAATAAGCTGCATTAATGGTTTCTCTTTTATTTAATGTTTTGTTGAGTTATTTTCAGTTTTTTCTGGTACAGGAGACAGTTTTAGGACAGGCTGCACCAGATTTGGCGGAAGACTGGAGATGTATCGATAGCCAGTCTGAAGATGATCAGATCAGAAATTCAGCTTCTTTTTATCCTTTAAATGTCCCCGGGCTCAATCAAACCAATGAAATCAAGGAATATGATAATACGAATTCTCTCAAAGATTATGAAATCCTTACAAACAAAATGCCTGAAACTATGTCAGCACAGGAATCTTCTTCCAATATGACAGATATGGAGACTATGATACTGAGCAAAAAAGGCTTATGTTCTGGTCATGTTGAAACACAAGAAGCTAAATTGCAAAGGGAAGATGACAAAAAGCCACTTAACTATGAAGACTCAAATTCTTTGGAAAGAAAAGATTTCTTAAGTGAACCACATAGTCATACTAAGGAACAACATTTTTCTAACGTTAAAAACCTGGGAACTGGTGTACTGGGGCATGTGAACAACAGAGATAGTACAGAGAGCCCCAATAAAGTGATTAGGGCTGGGGAACATGACACAATTAGATGCACACCATGTAAAAAATCACATATTATTAGGGGGAGGTCTCCTATGAACTGGTTCCCACGAAGGAGGACAGAATCATATCTGGAACGGAAGATAAGAATGCTGCAGGTATGTAAAGTCATTTTTCATAATCTCCAAACTTATTAGTTTTATAATGAAGCCACTTTTCTGCTACTTATTTTTGTCTCAAGCTGACCTGTTAATTTTTATGCCTCATGCATCCTATCTGACTCAAGGAAGTAGAAGGCATGAATAGAACACTTGATGAAACTTTAGGTGGATCATATCCACATTTATCTCGGTTAGAAAGGGAAAAGCTTGCAGCTCAAGCTGCAGCAGGGGCAGCAATAGAGGCTCGTAAAGCTGCATTGGTGGAAGGAGCATGGTGCCGAATCCTTAAAGCAGCTAGGTTATACACCAGTATAAATTCTGTATTTATTTTACTTTTGAACCAAATATTCTCTTGCTTCCCTATTTCTTTGCTTCTAGTGTCTTATGTTTATTAAAATGCATTTCCACATTTCTTTATGTGTACAACAGAATTCCATGTGAATTAGCTGAAGTAGAACTGCAGAATGCTGAGAAGAAAGCTGCAGAAGCTTTTGATGCAGCAGCAGCACTTGGGGTAGTTATGCATAACAAGCCTGGAGGCCCCAAGCAATCATTGGAAGTTGAAACTTATGCAGCTAATGGAAGCCAAACACATGCTGTTTCTGCCTCATTTGAAACAGCCTTTGAAGTGGACAAGGAAGTCGCTGGAGCTGTAAAAATAGCCTTTTCCCATTTGGCTCATCTTCCGGCTTTTGCCACTACAGATATTTTTAATTTTCATGATGATGCAGTCAGAAGGGTAAGTATAAAGCCAGATGGAAATGACACTGCATTGGATAACCATTCGGTTGGTTTTGATGGTTCATCTTCTGAAAGTGAAGCTCAAACTGAAGGTGAACAGCAGGCTGATTCTGATCTGAAAAATAACACAGATGCTACTGTTCCTTGCACATACAGAAACAATCCAAAATGTCTACAGTCCAAGAAAGAACCTGCTAATGAAGTTGGAATTTCTGAAGAGCTTATTGACCTGATGCTTGAGAGAGTGAAACTTCTTAAAGAAGAGGAGCTTGTCTCTCTTGCAATGATAGTTGCAACCCGTGGTCTTAGTGCCATGCTCAAGGAGGAGAACAAGGAGCCAGAGCTAAATGGCGAGTGCAATTCTGGAAGTCTAGGCGATATCTTGGTGAAACACGTTTCTCGGTTGGAGGCAGAAAAAGCTGCCGCTGCCGCTGCCTCTAAAGTAGTAGTGCCGCGAGATCCCAAAAAGAAAGCAACTCCTGAAATCTTACCTGATCTTGGAAGTATCCTTGTGAAGCATGTTTCAAAACTCGAGAGAGAAGTTCAAGAAGCCAGAAAGTTGGCAAAAGCAATGCAATCTGAAGACCGAAGAAATAGTAGAGGGTTCCAAGAGCAAGTTGAAAGTTTGCTTGGAGATTCGAGAAAGCTTGGAAGCTTGTTTGTAAGACATGCTTCAAATTCTGAAAGAGAAGTGCCTGTAACTACAGAATTCATAAAATCACCGCAAAGAGAAGAACAAAGAAGTACATGTGAGTCGGAAGGAGAAAAGTTAACTGTGGAAGGAGAAAACATTGACTACGATAAAGAGAACAGAGATGTAAATACTGCTTCAACTAAGATTAATGCATATGCTACAACCAAGGTCAATCCTGAAAATACAAACAATCTGGTCAATAATGAAAAACCCAATTTTTCTTCCACATTATCTGTTTCTGACCCTGGTACCAAGCATGCAATGAAGGGAGTGCAGAAAAAGCAGCATCATTATAATGAGAACCAAGGGGAGGGTCTAGAAAAGTTATTGGTCAAGCATGTCTCAAGATTGGAAAAGGAGAAACTGGCAGCATTAACTTTGGAAAGGGAATCATCACAAAGGTTGCAAAGAAATCAATACCAGGGAGAAAGCTTTGATAATATTTTAGTAAAAAATGTTTCTGAACTGGAGATGATGAAAATGGCAGCAGCAAAAGAAGGTTTATATAAAACTTTGAAAATTCAGCAGCAGGACGATTTGAAAATTGAGGAAGGTTTAGATAAAATTTTGATCAAGCATGTCTCAAAACTGGAGAGGGAGAAGCAAGAAACATCACCAAAAGCATTTGAGAGGGTGCAGGGAAAACATGCTCATCATGATGAGAATCACTGGGAGAGTTTAGATAAGGTATTGGTTAAACGTCTCTGTAGACTTGAGAAGGAGAAACAAGAAGCATCACCAGAAGCATTTGCGAGGGTGCAGAGAAAACACGACCATCATGATGAGAATCACTGGGGGAGTTTAGATAAGGTATTGGTTAAACGCCTCTCTAGACTTGAGAAGGAGAAACA
This sequence comes from Torreya grandis, assembly GCA_037957365.1. NCBI lineage: Eukaryota > Viridiplantae > Streptophyta > Pinopsida > Cupressales > Taxaceae > Torreya > Torreya grandis. The sequence goes on along the minus strand of JARHVA010002709.1, from coordinate 283,802 downwards.
AGAAGCATCCCCAGAAGCATTTGAGAGGGTAAAAAGAAAACAACACCACCATGATGAGAATAGTTGGGGCAGTTTAGATAATATCTTGGTTAAGCATCTCTCTCCACTTGAGAAGGAGAAACTGACAGCATCAAGAAAAGGAGCATCTGAAGGATATGAAAAGCTCTCTTCCATTTTTTCTTTTGGTCAAGATGCAGCAGAAAACAACAGCGTTTTGCAGAGGCACAAGAATGCTAGAGATCAAGAGATACAACATGCATGGGGAGGTGTGAGTCTTGGAAAAACTTTAAGGCCTCATTTGTCTAAACTTGAGCTTGACAAGGTAAAGATTGCATTCCTCCCTTAGATTCCTTTGACAAGCATATCATGATTTTTATAAATTTTGTAAGAGTTGTCAAGTGAAGTAATATTTTTGAAGTTTTGAACATATATTCAGTCATCCAACCTACTGATGGAAATTGTGCTTTTTGAATAAAGGCTGCTTGGCATCAGGCAGAGGAGGAAGAACTAAAACGTGCATCCCAATGTTGAAGAAGGGAGGTCCCATGCTTTTTACTAACCAGCCAATAACAGGGCCATGCCTTGTTTAACAAGGGAAACCATTAGCTAACAGCTGAGAGGAATATCGGGACTTGCACCTTTACTCATTGGAGCGTATGAACCCAAGAGAATATTGGGACTTGTACGTTTCTGCTGTTTCTCTATTAACCCGTTTGTATTTTTTTGTATCACGTATAGAGAATATTGTTGTATTGCCATATTTCATTTATTAAAAATCATATTCTTTCTAGTTAAAAATCATTCGTTCTTATGTTGTTTAATGTTGCTGAAATTTCATTCCCTCTGAATTTTAACAGCTATGGAGGGCAGTGTATGCAGTGAGGGTTCTAGAATTTGACTTGTTTTAGTCTTTTTGTGCATTGGAATGCCCACTGCAGGTGTCTGAAATTGTGGTTCTTTTTTCAATTCCCACTGAAATCATGGTTCTTGTAGCTTAATGCTTCCTCATACTTTTACTTCACTATGTGCATTTAAGAATAGTGGCACTAGCAGTTTCATGCTGTATGTTGGGGGTGTTTTTTTTTCAAGATAATAGTTTTGAGAACAGAGAGTACTAAAACAACTGTAGCAGAGGTATAATTTTTATGCACATTTTTATAAATTGCTCCTAAATTACCCTTTCTGAAGTGAATATATGCCAGTATATGAGTATTTTTTTTAGTAGCACAAAAAAAATATTCATATGCTAGCATATATATTCACTTCACAAATGGAAATACTTGCCTTATTTCGAAACTTTGTTTATTTTATTAATTGTGTGATAAGCAGTCATCATATAGCCTAATCTCAGAAAAAGAAATAATAATATTTATAACCGATCATACAAAAAGTGGGTGGAATGGTTTTGGGGCTTCTGGCAGGGGAATCCACCTCTTGCCCAAGATGCACAACCAGTGCAAGCAAGCAAAAAAAAAAAAAACTCCCTGGTGCAGGATTACTGTACAAATACAGATCGGTCAGCCACAGACCCCCATTTCTGGAAATGAAGAGCTGGTTCCGGAGCTGGAGGGCTTTTGGAAGATTAGAAGAAAGCTTATGGAGAAAACTGTGTGAATATTTTAACAATCCACATTTCAGATTACATCATGTTCACCAAAAACAATTATTGTCTTCCATCCGACCTGAAGAGGAAGGATTCTATTGACTCTAGGGAAGTCATTCTAAGATTGATTTGATCAAGGCACAATAGGTAGGTATAAGATGAAATTTGGGGTATGGTATTTTCTGAAAAAACCATATCCAATGGAAGAATGGTCAAAAGAAAGGATTGCCAAGATTTTTGGTTGTCTGCCTAAAACAGTATGGGCCTTCAAAGACTGTTGAGGTGTGTAATGTGCAAAGTGCATGAAGAAACAACAGGTCACTTGCTTCTTTATATCCCCCATGCATGGTAGATTTGGGGATGGGCCTTCAAAGACTATTGAGGTGTGTAATGTGTAAAGCACATGAAGAAATAATAGGGCACTTGCTTCTTTATATCCACCATGCATGGTAGATTTGGGCCTTCAAAGACCGTGGAGGTGTGTAATGTGCAAAAGTGCATATGGCACTTGCTTCTTCATATCCTCCATGCATGGTAGATTTGGGGATAGATAATTCAAAAGTTACATGGAATTGGGTAACCCTCCCATTTGCAAAATTAGCCTTCATATCATGGCCTTATTGAAGTAAAGGATTAGCACCCATTTGGAAGGCAACCCCGTTTGTTGTCAATTGGCACTTCTGACTGGAGAGAAATCAAAGGCTGTTCTAGGAAGTCAGTCAACCTTGGGAGAGGTTGTCATGATTTAGGTTACCCTAACAACCCCAGCCTCACTCGTGAAAGTGGATACACAAAGCAAAACCATAACATCAAAGATCATATTGGCTAATGGGCAAAGACATAAGAGATCCATTTATAATCAAGGCAAGTGGAAAGCCTCTCCAAACGGCTGGGTATATTTTACGATTTCGTAATGATATTTTTTTAGCAGTTGCTTCCATTATTTATTTCACGTGAAACCAACAATATGTAAACACCTAATTTTGGTACAGTGTAGGATGTAGAATTTTTATTCTAGGGTACTTGTGTTTTTATTGATTATTAGTTCATAGTAGATTCCTATGATGTGTTTTCCATGTGTTTTTGGGTATCTCCATATCTTTTTTCTCCTCATTTCTTTCTCTTTCCTCTTTTTGTCTCCTCCCATCCATGTTTTCTATGGTTATTGGACTTTTCTCCAGAACCATACAATGTACGGTCTTGGGGATCTTAGAACTATATAATGTACAGTTTTAGGGGGGACCTTGTGGCCTTTGTTTTGGGTCTCGCATGCCTTGTGCCATTGATTTGCCTACATTTTCCCCTTCTCATGTATCAGTTTGCATGCCAATAGGGTCCTAATTTGAATTTGAAAAGTCTATAAATACCCAAGTGCATTAGTGTATATATGATATGACTTGGTGTGATCCATGGTTTTGGGTCTCCCATGCCTTGTGCCACTGATTAGTGAATGTTTTCCCTCTATTATGTGTCAGCGTGCAGATCAATAGGGTCCTAATTTGAATTTGAGAAGTCTATAAATACACAAGTACAATATTGCATATAAGATATGACTTGGATGATGAATGAACATGAAATGAATTGAAAGAATCCATTGTGTAAATGCAAGATCAATTGTTTAATTTGAAGCATCTAATTCCTTGCCATGCATTCACTAGAGTGATTGTTGAACATGCATTAATTGTACTCTTAAGAACTGACGGATAACACATGCCCTTGAATGGACTCACCATTTTTTTGGTCTTTGATGGCTTGTTGGGGTTTTGGAGAAGAAAATTAGATTCTTAGATTTTTTCATAGGATTAGGGAAAAAAAAGCAATTTTGGGTTCTGAAAGTCGACGAACAGGACCATCAAATCAATTTTCATGCATCAACCTAATGTTTTTGAAAACAACTTTATGCTTTCGAAAGTATTAGTACAATTATGGGGAGTAGTTCCTATTCTCTCTTGGTTTTTTGGGTTTTATTTACTTCAATGTCTAAGCTTACTCTGCGTTGCAAGTTTTTGACATCTCTTTCAAGATTCACGACAAAGTAGATATTTTTACATCATAAATATTATTTTAAACAAATTAATATAAGATTAATGCTTAACTCTGATATGACCTAGTTTACATGTTTTGTGGGTTAATGTAGTACATAATAATGTAAAACCACTTTCCCATAAAACATAATAACGTGAACCCTTCGTTGAAGAATTGTGATTGTTATTTTTCTAAGGGCATTTGCTTTTGATGGTAGAGTGAAATTATTGGCTTATTATTAATGCAATGATATTTTGTTTGACCTAGAATTGGAAATTGGGAGTATATTGAAAGAATCTAAGGACCTTCTCCTAAGACATTGTTCTGGGGAGGAGATCACTGTCCTTGTAATTGGGCATAGCTAAAGGATGGGGCTTGGATTATGTTTAAAGTTTTTTTTGGGGGGGCTAAGAAGAGGTTTATTTAAAGGCTCAAATGTTTAGGAATATCAGAATGGAAGTGGTTAATTGTCTTACAAAATAAAACTTTTAAAAAATTACAATTTTTTTAATAGTCTATCCAAATTCTACCGATTCTAAATATATTGTTTAAAATGTTTTCAAAATCATTCTAAATATATTCATAAATGATATAAAATAATTTCGAAAGTATATAAGTATATATATATAAATAAAAGTATTATTTTACAAGATAATTAACTTCTTCGCATAATAATTAGCTTGGCTACATCATACACAGAGTCAAAGATAGAAAGAAGTTTGTTTCTTTAACAAAAGCTACATTATAGTTATAATACCTACCTTTTTGCAAGGGAAATGCTTGTGGATGCTACATGTATTGGATTGGGAATTAAGTAGACATGGTTTATTTGTAGTGAGAATATCATTGAAACAAATACAAATATTTTTGTCTGTCATTAGATATGATATGAATATTATTATTGAAAGTCGCATATTATGTAGATTGACAACTACATTGACCAAGAAGACCGTCATTAGTAAAATGTTGAAGTTGAATGACAAGGCAAGTAGTGAGACAAATTTCAGAGTTTATTTACCATAAAATTGATGATGTTAAAATGGTGTTCATGATACAATGAAAACAAAAATGTCATATTTATATTGTTGAGGAGGGAATATGTTAGTTGTGAGACAATGACCAATTTTTTTTCATGAAACTATTTTCTTGAGAAAATGAGCATGGGTTAAAATGTTCCATATCCAAAGCACAATCATCCAAATGTTCTAAGAAGTGCACGCAAGTTATTATAACAACCTTCTTGTTACTATTGCTAAAAGGAAGAGGACAACATATTAGTCGAGTTATGAAACAAAACTATAGGTTTTATAACTTCTTGCAACTTATATGCTTTGCACATTTCCATACGTTGATAGTTGCTTAAAGGAAAATTACAAGAGTATGACTTTTAAATATTTCTTATAATTTTTTTTAGAGGTTTTATAAAATAAAAGAGTGTAAATTAGTAGTCACAACTCACTCTAAACGTATGACCATTGATCACATCTTATCTTTTACACGAGATGTTAAGAAACAATAATATAATATTAATTTTAACAATCATATAATATTACTTTTAACAATCATATATATATAGTAATATTATTTTATTATTATAAAATAGTATTATATAATATTAATATATTATGTTATACTATATTATTATTGTAATATATTAATATATGTATAATATTTATAATATTGTATTTTTAATTGCAATATCGTATTAAAATAAGTTTAACATAGTTTATATTTATTAATAAATTATATTTTAAAAAAAATATATTAATTTTATATTATAATATTTATTAATCTACTATTAATATTACTATAATAATATCTTAATATAATGTAATATATATTAGTGAAAAAAAATCTTTACAAAATATTAGTTCAATTTTTTAAATTATATATATATATATATATATATATATATATATATATATATAAAACTATTTTTAGGTAAATAATTCTTTAAAAATTTAGTTGCAGTCCCTTGCATAGAAATTTGGAATTTACCCCCTTATAGAACCACTTCATTACAACCCTTTCACTTAAGTGAAATACTTTAAAAAGATAATGATCCAAGATGGAATTGAGAGCTAATATGAAATTAATTAAATCGATTTCTTTATGATTTTGTCTTGGTTTTGGCTCTTACTGCATGTAAATTGTTAACTATTATTGACTTTATGTCTATGGTTTATGAACATATTATTTTAACAAGGGCACATTGCGCCAAGTCCCTGCGAGAAGGGTGCTATTCATATCGAAGATTAGGAGTATAAAGTATAGACTTGGTAATTATGGATGGCTTAACGCCCATCTTAATAATTACATGAATTGACTATCTTATTTTGTAGAGTATCTGCATTGCATAAGGAGCTTCCATATCAATGATGCTTGCTTCTACACATAGTTTTCCTACACAAGAAACTCAACTTGTCAATTAAACCAACTAGTGCAAATTAAACAAGTTAACATGTTAATAATTAAATGCAAACCTGTACTGATGGTTGGTAACACTTTTTGAATATGAACATACAATGTCATATAAATGAAGATCTATAAACCAACCACTTATGTTGTGTCATGACACTAACGTGTGCAAATCAAAAGTATGCACTATAAGGAATGCATCAAGAAACAAAACATTCCACTTAAAATAAGCCCATCGGTCTTCTACCTATTGAAATGCTGAACATTAGCAAATGTAAACATCCATCTGAAAAAATTATTTCTTACATAAAGTCCAATGCTATGCTTGAACCAAAACAAGAGGCACCCGCAATAGAGAAAATTTAAACTAGTTGAAAAAATTATTTCTTGTAACATTTGGAGAACATTGCTTAGGCTTTTGCAAAGCAGTCTCTTTGACTGAACAAGCTTGTATTTGAAGCCTGAGACACGGAGAATAATCAAAATCTTTTGAATTAACAGCTAAGTTTTGCTCTGGAACAATTCCGCTACACATCAACGTTTTCCACTTAAAATAAGCCCATTGGTCGTCTACCTGTTGAAAAGCTGACCATTAATGAATGACTATATCTGTGTACAAGAGGCATTTGCAATAGACCAAATTTAAATATCCAGCTTAAGAAAATATTTCTTACTTAAAGTCTAAAGCTTTGCTTGAACCAGAACAAGAGGCACTTGCAATAGAGAAAATATAAACAACTAGCTTTATAAATTATTTTTGTTGATGTTCTTAGATCTTGTGCATGTACAAAGTTGGCTGGACCAAAAAGCATTGCATGCTAGTAAACCCTGAAAGAATTATTCTAGGATAATTTTTATGTCAGGGTAAGAAGCTTTTCAAACAATTCAAAAAATGCAACAGAAGATGCAATGTTCTGAAATATTCACTATTAAAAATAATACATTGCTTCTACTAAGGGATTCCCATGCAAGATTCAACAATTTGCATGATACTTCCAACAAGATATGAAGGCTAGATTGCAAGAGTGAAGGATTGTTCATCATGAATAAGGAGTTAAGAAAATTCTTATAATCTCCAAGACCACCAATACGTGTTCGAAACAAGTGCACAGTCCCAACATGATTTGTACTATCTTAATAAATTATATATTATTTTGGGAAAATATGAAATACCAATATATGACATTTTAAACTATAAAATATTAATATGGCATACATATTTGATTACAAAAATATTGATGAAATAACAAAGAATTGCCAAGCAAAAGAAAAATAACCTACCTTAATATGAATGCTTGATTTGTGGAGTATATGGTAATCTTGCAGCCTCAAGCCATCCTGCAAATCTATGCTTTTTTCCAGATTGTAGTCCTCATAATGTGCAACTGTCTTCTTCAAAATGGAGGCTCGGATTCTTAGCCTCTGCATTGCAATCAAAATTTTGAACCTCCATTTGAAGATGGAAGAGGAGGTAAAGAATCTTGCTGGGTTTCAAATAAATATTTATACTCTTTGCAAAAGTAAAACACAAAATGTTTATTTACAGAAAGATACATAACAAAAATAATAAATAATAAACAAGAACATATAGGAGTGTACTCATAGACTGCCTTTGTGCTTGGTTGCCTTAGAACCAAATAATATAATTGAGTATCTACATCTTGGACGTCATTCAAGTTCTTAAGGATTTTCCAGTGCTTGCTTTATTAGAACTACCAGTTTTTAGACAATGAGAACATAACCATGGGGAATAGATTGATTCAATTCACTTGCAGATGATAGAGTACAATCTGTACAAACCTGTTGTGCCAAATCCATATACAAAATTGTTAACAAATGAGTATAGGAAGAAGGAACTGAACCATAATGTATAGATGGATCCGACTAAGAAACTTAGTTTACATTATTAGGTTATAAGTGAAAATATTATCAGTTTAGCTTTGGATTTCTATTGCTGGCCCTGATTGACGCTGTCTGGAATGCTTACCAGGTAAGATGCTATGATGGGGCTTATAGTGTATGTGACCAAAATTGGAATAGAAAATAGTGCAAAAGATGAGTTAAAAATATACATTACAGGTTGTATACAGGAAGATAAATTAAAAGCATTAATTGGAATCATAGAGCAATAGTGATGTAGGATATATTGTTTTTGACATTTACATATTTATGGTGTTTCAAAAATAACACAGTCTTTCTTTTGAAAAGAACATGGCCTTTCAAATATAACAAACATGTAGCATTGTAACTACTATAGCTGGAAATGCTTGGTCATTATAAACAATAAAAAATAGTCTAAATGTCTAATGACATGGATGATATAACTAGATTAGCAAATTCAAAAAACTGTTGCTGTGTTTTCTTCAAAATATGGATGTGTCATGAAGTCAAGAATAAGCAAATCAACAAAGACATATATCAGTAAAATGCAAAAATAATTATTTAAAGCTAAGAAACATTTATTTAATGCAAAATTGTAACCAACTCACCGATTTTGAATCATAATTCATTCTTTTTTAATTTCAAAAACAATATTGTCCATTGCAATTATGAACGTGTCATTTACTTGGAATTTATGCAGTAAAAACACAGTTGCTAAAATGTCTTGCTTGTATTGTTTAAATGATATTGACATTAGTTCTGGTAGCAAAGTCTAAAGCATTGGTTCATGTAACATGCATTCAATTTTGCCATCTTTTGTATTGATATTGCATGTCAATGCATGTGTGTAGGAAACTCCTAAATTTGGAGGGCAACTTACACAATGAAACAAATCATTGCCATGAACATCTATTGCTATAATTGCATGCTTACAAGAATTGCATATTGATTGGAAGGGAGCCAAGTAAATACTCTTTGGCTTTAGTGTTCATGTGGCCTGTTGATGTTAACATTAAATAAGTAGGAGAAATATACCTTGGAATTGTTGCTAGTGAGCAAAATAAGAAGTAAGAGTATGAATACTTGCCTCAATATTTGTTGTTGTTTGAAAATGTTTCATGGTGCATTCATCGGCCAAAGGTTCAATGAAAGATGCAGAATTTGCTCAGAAAGTTTGAGAGCTTTTTGGGTCTTTGCGAATAATGTTCTTGAAAATGTATGCTGATTTTTTTTGAATATTAGTTGAGCTTGTATCTCATGGTAGAATTGCTGATGTTGTTCATAAATTTGTATCTGAGAAGCAAATAGTTTTATTTAATTTAGAAATGGATAAAAAAAAATTGAAAGGAAATGAAATTTGAAAAGAAAAATAGGCTTACAATTGCAGTGTTATATTCTGTTTCTCCATCTTTGACATGTAAACTAAATTGTGTATTTGTTTGTTGGTAGCTTGTAATCAAAGTTCCAAATGACCCAACTAAGTATGAATCATTTAAGTCCACAACATCAGCTATTGCACTGTCAGGTGTGAGTTTTTTTTTTTGCAAACTGTAGGTATGTTTTCTATGCTTGATTTTGCAGTGAGAAAAATACAGAAGGCAACATCCCCTCTTTCATATTTTGTTTTTTCTTTGATCAAAAAATTTAAAATTCAACTGATTTTACCTACGATAATGTAGGTTTCATATTTTTGTATCAATTTATTGCTAATATTGACTGTTATACTCATTTGACCTGAAAATCAACCAAGTCAACATGCAATATCTCTGCTTTAATTGGAGAATCTCAATTTGTGATATGAGCAGGTCCATAAATAGTCAAAATATCTCCTTCAAAAATAGTAACAATTTTGCCAACACAAATACTAGTATTGTGCACGAAGTAGTGGCTTCTGTTCTTGTGCTGAATATATATATATATATATATATATATATATATATATATATATATATATATATATATATATATATATATATATATATATATATAATGTTGTAATAAGGATGTAACCGTCTTGCATGTTTTCAATTTTTTTGAAATACTATAATTTGATAAGCAACACAAATAACTAAATGTGGTTTCAGATTTACCGTTTTTGTCGCTGTTGTTGAGGAGACATTGTTTTATTGCTCTTGGATGTTTCTGGTACTTCTTGTTCAGTGGCTTTTTGATAGGACCTAGGTTTCCCAAAGCTCTGACACAACTTGTCAGAATTAAGAACACATATGATTACCTTTGTATAAACAACTTAAACATGCAGAAATAACCAGAAGAACAAATAACTATCAATGAGAAATAATACAAAATATGAGAGGCAACACACAATTATATTCAACTCATTACAAAGGAAATTACAATAAAGAGATCACACTCTTCTTCCACCTCTGTGAGGCTTCCTCCTCAAGGGCTCCCAGTAATCTTCCCTCCTGAGTAATCTTCTCTCAATAGGTCACAACACACAGCTAACACAAGCTGTTGTTCACCTCATTGTACGTCCAGTACAACCGAGTACGAACCGGTACTCCAAGTAGATCTCACCATGATCTTGCTCCTTGATGTATTGCTGTCACCTTGGATCTTGCTCCCCCGCTGATCTCCTTTTGACCCTTGCATACACACACCCCTGCAGACTAACCTGATCTTACTTATCACATGTAGATCTCCACCATGATCCTGCAACACCCTGCATATCAAACATAATCTTACATACATGAAGAATCCTACTTGATTCTACCATGGGAAGAACTCTCCAAGTTCTACACTTGAGTTCTACACTTGACAATACAGTCCATGAGTCTATTATATAGATCTCATGCATACAATGATTAGACTTGCGGCTCAAGACTCAAACTAGTCTTTATCATGCAAACAACCCGTTCACTTAACTGACTGTTCGTCAACAACAGTTTTGGAACTGCCACAGGTGACCGACGTCGGTCCCTGTCTGCCTGGAGGTGACCGACGTCGGCCGATCCCTGCCGATGTCGGTTTCCTGTACGCTGATCATACCCCAACCCATATGCAATATCTATTTGAAATTTTTTCTTTAAGCAGCTTCACCAGAACCCAAAAAAAATGAGCTTGTATGAGTTGATTTCTACTTATCCCCATCACCACCAAGAACTCATAGAGGCCTTACAATCCATTGAGGTCCAACCCAATGACCCTAAACCTCTAGCTACATTTATTTTTTCCCTCCAAACATTCAACCTTGTCACCTTTAAGAATTTAGAAATACCTTTTGTCCACCTCGAGGACCCAGATCCCCCACTCTTTATTATCATTTACATTAACCAAACCTATATCAAAAGGGTGATGATTAATACCGACGTCGATTGTGGCCTGCCGACGCCGGTGACTGTCATGCTCAAAAACCTCCATGTTTGCAGTAAGGTGAAGCTTTTAGCTCCACACCCTAACAATCTCCCACTTGGAGATAAACAACTGCACCTGTACCTATACCAATACTTTGTTTAATCTGCATCCTGGCTTGTATTCCTCTTCAAGCTCAATCTTGAAGACTACCCACCACACTCCTTGTGGTGTTAATTCTGTGCCTGAATTTCTTCATCCTCAGCTTACCTTCTTCTATCATTGCTATACTCCCACTCAAACATAAACCCCTGTGAGTAATCTGTAATCAAAAAACCACTAACCAGATCTGGGCCATCTATTAGTCAAACTCGCTCTGAGAACGTCGAACCTCGCTCTGATACCATTTGATAGGACCTAGGTTCCCCAAAGCTCTGACACAACTTGTCAGAATTAAGAGCACATATGATTACCTTTGTATAAGCAACTTAAACATGCAGAAATAATCAGAAGAACAAATAACTATCAATGAGAAATAACACATTATATGAGAGGCAACACACAATTGTATTCAACTCATTACAAAAGAAATTACAATAAAGAGATCACACTCTTCTTCCACCTCTGTGAGGCTTCCTCCTCAAGGGCTCTCAGTAATCTTCCCTCCTGAGTAATCTTCTCTCAATAGGTCACAACACACAACTAACACAAGCTGTTGTTCACCTCATTGTACGTCCAGTACAACCGAGTACGAACCGATACTCCAAGTAGATCTCACCATGATCTTTCTCCTTGATGTATTGCTGTCACCTTGGATCTTGCTCCCCTGCCGATCTCTTTTTGAACCTCACATACACACACCCCTGCAGATCAACCTGATCTTACTTATCACATGTAGATCTCCACCATGATCTTGCAACACCCTGCATATCAAACCTGATCTTACATACATGAAGAATCTTACTTGATTCTACCATGAAAAGAACTCTCCAAGTTCTACACTTGAGTTCTACACTTGACAATACAGCCCATGAGTCTATTATATAGATCTCATGCATACAATGATTAGACTTGCGGCTCAAGACTCGAACTAGTCTTTATCATGCAAACAACCCATTCACTTAACTGACTGTTCGTCAACAGCAGTTCTGGAACCGCCACAGACGACCGACGTTGGTCTTTGTCTGCCTGGAGGTGACCGATGCCTGTTGATTCTTGCCGATGTCGGTTTCCTGTATGCTGATCCCTGACCGACGTCGGTTGTGGCCTGCCGACGCTGGCGACTATCATGCTTAGAAACCTCCATGTTTGCAATAAAGTGAAGCTTTTAGCTCCACACCCTAACACTTTTTTGTCCTCTAGAGTATTTGTCGCTGAATCCATTGCTTTTGCTTGTTTTGCTGAAATAACATGTTTTTTTTCAATTTCTTTTTTCGATAGATATAGTCAATGAACTTTATTTTTGTATGACCAATAGACTATGAACAGAAGTAGTAACATTATTTTTTTCTTAATGTCAATGATTAATCATTCTTGTCTATGACCACACATATGACATTGTGATCGGTCCAATATGTTTCTATTTTTATGATTTGAATATTTTCTTTTGAATTATTTGACCAAACATGGTCTATGATTTTGTTTGGATATTGATTTTGTCTACGTAGCAGAAAATGCATATTACAAATTGACATATGTTTTTCAAGTAGGATTGCTGATTTGTTAGAAGTGGACATGTCAATGTTAAAGTCTCCTAATATATAGATTTCATTAAATGTGTTTGAATTTGATAATGTCTTTTCAATAACATCTATAATATTCATGACAAAGGTAGACGAAGATGCATAAATATTGACAATTGTAAATTCATGCCCATGGAACGTGGCATCTATTGTTAATGCTTCTACTTGATTTGTGTTGTATTGCATTGGATTTGAGTAATAACATGTCTCTGAACACATATCATTATACCATGTACATTGTGTATTGAATTGCAAGCCATGAAATTTGGGATATGATTAGTGGAATTGTTAGATGTAATAAATGTTTCTTGTAGGCATAATATATCGCATCTCATCAAGTCATGATCATAGATAATGCCTTCAAGATGTGTGCAAAGACTATGAGTGTTTAATGAACATATAATAATAGATGAAACAAATGTATTTGAACTATGACTATGTTCTAACACCCATTGAGAATTTGATTCTAATCGTGACATTTTAATGGAAATTTTGTTTTTAATTCTAAAAGTTTTTATTCGAAAGTGGACTTAGAAAATATAACGAGTCGATGGTTTTTACGTGAGAAAACGCTATATATGCCAATCCATGTTTTGATACACCAAGTGGTTTGAATGCAACTCCTTTTAGGGTAAGGCCTCGGGACCTATGTATAGTACGAGAACAAACTAATTATATTGGACACTAGGCCTGTATTATCAATTTTTTTTTTGTAAATGGGCATGCGTATTGGCCTTGAAACTTGGAAAATAGGAGTCCAATTGGAATCAACATTGCTTTGGAATAAATGAATGTTGGGGATCAACCAACAATGGATTACACTTATGAAAGCAATCAATGCGGAAATAAATCAGATAGATAAGTAACTGAAATGATAAATAGCACAGAACAAGATATACAAGAAAACACCCTGAAAACTTGTATTAAAAAACTCTTTACAATAGGAATACAAATGAAGAACTTCGTTCTTCCACACCTCTCTCAGATGCACACAAGATCTCTCACTAGATCTCTATTCCTTAAGAGTTCTCTCTAAAGTACAGTCCTTCAAACATTCACAATGTTCTACTTCGTACTCAATTACACTCTCATACACTTCATCATAATACAATAGCTCAGAAGATCTCTCCTACATATAGAAATAGGAAACTTAAGCATGCTCTTACAACAACCAGTTAAGCCTCTTCAACAAGGGCTCTAAAAATAACATTGCTAACAATAGAGACGCGAGCATGAGTCTACAACTCAAACTCATCATGCAAACACTCGCTTCTGTCCTCAGAAATAGCTCTCTGGACACGCAGGTAACCGACGTCGGTTCCTGTCTGTTCGCCTGTGACCGTCGCCGGCCGACCATACTGCCGACGTCGGCGCCTCTGAACTGCAACTGACCGACGTCGGTCGCTCCTGACCGACGCCGGCGTCTGTGTAGACCCGAACCTGTTTGTCTATGCTCCATGGTGAAGCTTTTAGCTCCACATACCTAACAATCTCCCACTTGGAGATAAACCAGCTGCACCAATACCTGTACAGCAAGATCTTCTAGCTCCTCCATCTTCAACTCAATCGTGAAGACCAATAGAAGTTGAATGAAGATTCAACTTCTCCTTAGTAACCGGCTTTGTTAGCATATCAGCAGGATTCATGTCTGTATGGATCTTCTCCAGCTTCAACTCACCATCTTCCAATACCTGCCGTATGAAGTGGTACCTTAGCTGTATGTGTTTGGTTCTAGAATGGAAAGCTGAGTTCTTAGCCAAATGGATTGCGCTTTGACTGTCACTATGCAATCTGCAACTCCCATGCTCCCTTCCAAGCTCTTCCATGAACCGTGTCATCCATATCATCTCCTTGCTAGCTTCTGTAGCTGCAATATATTCTGCTTCTGTAGTTGACAAGGCTACAACCTTCTGCAACTTAGAAATCCAACTAACTGCCGTTCCACCTACAGTAAAAACATAACCTGTAGTGCTCCCCTGCCATCCAAATCCCCTGCCATATCTGAATCTACATAGCCATGTAGAGATGTATCTGAACCTCCATAGCATAAGTGTCTACTGCTAGTTCCTCTCAGATATCTAAGGATCCATTGTATTGCTTTCCAATGTTCCTTTCCTGGATTGGCCATATACCTGCTTACTACTCCCACTGCTTGGGCAATATCTGGTCTAGTACACACCATTGCATACATCAAACTTCCTACCGCGGAAGAATATGGAACCTTGTTCATGTACTCTACCTCATCATGTGAATTGGGACATTGTTCTTTACTTAACTTGAAATGTCCTGCCAAAGGTGTGCTTACCGGTTTCACATCCTGCATGTTGAACCGTTTCAACACCTTGTCCACATAATCTTCTTGAGACAATATCAACCTGTGATTTTCTCTGTCTCTCTTAATTCTCATGCCAAGGATTTTCTTAGCTGCTCCCAAATCCTTCATGGCAAATGTTTGAGCTAACTTCTCCTTAAGCTCTGAGATGTCCTGCATGTGAGACCCTGCAACCAGCATGTCATCTACATACAACAATAGAATAATGTATCTACTGTTATCAAATCTCTTAAAGTATACACAATGGTCTGATTGACACCTACTGAAACCATGCTCAGTCATAAACCTGTCAAATTTCAAGTACCATTGCCTTGGAGCTTGCTTGAGGCCATACAAGCTTTTCTTTAACCTGCACACTAGTTTCTCCTTACCCTTGACCTCGAAACCTTCTGGCTGTTCCATGTAAATTTCCTCATCTAAATCTCCATGAAGAAATGCTGTTTTAACATCTAGTTGCTCGAGATGCAAATCCTCAAAAGCAAACAAAGATAGTACAACCCTTATAGAAGTCATCTTAACAACTGGAGAAAAAATTTCGCCAAAGTCAATACCTGGCTTTTGTGCAAACCCTTTTACAACCAATCTGGCCTTGTATCTCATCTGACCATCCTCACCTTCCTTTAGCCTGTAGGTCCACCTGTTCTTCAGTGTTCTCTTACCGGCCGGCAATTCAACCAAATCCCATGTTTGGTTCTCTCTTAAGGACTCCATCTCCTCAATCATGCCATGCTCCCACTTACTCCTGGACTCCACCTGTAAAGCTTCTTCAAAACTTTCTGGTTCTCCACCATCGGTTAGCAATAAATAATATAAAGAAGGAGAGTATCTAATTGGAGGCTTACTTACCCTTTCAGACCTCCTGATTGGTGTCTTGGACTCGTTTTCAACAATCTGTCCATCCAAATTTTCTGACAGTGACCGACCTCGGCCACCTGTAGACCTGTTACTGGCCGACGCCGGTTCCTCCTGGCCGACGCCGGTGCCTGGTCTGCCGACGTCGGTCTCTGTATGACCGACATCGGTTTCTGTACTGCCGACGCCGGTGCCAAACCTGCCGACGTCGGTCTCTGTGTTTTCCTGTAAGTGATTATTTCTTTTTCTCGCGAGCTCATTTTGGACCATAACTTCGTCCAACTCATTATTGCTCTGCCCAACTTGATCTAGCTTCCTTGTCTGATCATTGTACATCACCCTTTCGTTGAAAACAACATCACGGCTCCTGATTACCTTGTTAGTTCCTAGATTCCAAAATCTGAAACCAAAATCATCTGAGCCATAGCCTATAAACGTGCACCTCATAGACTTAGCATCAAGCTTTTTTCTATTTTCCCTATCTATGTGCACAAAGGCTTCACAACCAAAAACTTTGAGATATGAAAGATCAACCTTTTTACCTGTCCATGCCTCTTCTGGAATTCCACCATCCAGAGCTGTAGAGGGTCCTCTGTTGATCAGGTACACTGCGGTGTCAACTGCTTCTGCCCAAAACTCTAAGGGCAACCCTGCATGCAATCTCATACATCTAGCACGCTCCATAATAGTCCTGTTCATCCTTTCAGCAATACCATTCTGCTGAGGTGTCCTTGGAACCGTCCTTTGCCTACGGATCCCATTCATATAACAATACAATTTGAACTTAAGACTGCAGAACTCACCACCATTATCGGATCTCAAGCACTTTAATCTTTTGCCTGTTCCATTCTCAACCATGGCTTTCCATATCTTAAAAGTCTCAAAAACATCAGATTTCTTTTTAATACAGTAGATCCATACCTTTCTTGTGGCGTCATCTATGAATGTAACATAGTATTGTGATCCGCCAATAGAGGCTACATGAGCCGGTCCCCACACGTCTGTGTGAACAAGCTGCAACTTCTGCCTTTTCTTAGTAGATCCAGTCTTTAGAAAACTAACCCTTTTCTGTTTTCCAAACACACAATGCTCACAAAATTCTAGATCCATACTTTTCAAATCTGAAAGCATACCTTTAGACTTAAGGATAGACATCCCCTTCTCACTCATGTGGCCAAGCCTTGAGTGCCACAATTTAGCATCCACATCTGAAGTAGATAAAACTGAAGGAGATTTGTTAGTAATACAATTACACAAATAGAGAGTACCTTCTCTCTTACCTCTGGCCATAACAAGTGCACCCTTGGTCACTTTCCAAGAATCTGCTGTGAGAGTTACTGTACAACCCTCATCACCAAGCTTACCTGCAGAAATCAGATTTCTCTTCAAACTAGGAACATGCATCACATCCCTCAACACCCATGTGTTGCCATTCTGCATCTTTAGCTGCACTTTACCTTTGCCAATAATCTTGCAAGGCTCATCATCCCCCAAGTATACTATTCCAAAATCTCCATGGACATAGTCACTGAAATATTCTCTGTTAGGGGTAGCATGGAAAGACGCACCAGAATCTAATACCCAAGATTCTATGTTATTATGCAAAGAGAAAATAAGAGCATCCTGTGCAATACCTGCAACCTTTGTCTCTTCCTTTCCTTCGTGCTGATTGTCCTCCTTAGGCTTTGACCAGCAATCTCTGCTTATGTGCCCCAACTTTCCACAGTTCCAACATTGTGGCCTTCTGCCATTCCTGGATTTGGATCTGCCTCTTCCCTTAGACTTAGATCTTGATCTCCTCTTGCTCCTTTCTTTTTGCCTTCCTCTGCTCTCGAAATTTAAAGCGTTCCCGGATGTCCCAGAAGTCTCTTCTGTGCTTTTCCTGCGTATTTCCTCATTCAAAATAACACTAACCACATCCTCTACTTTTAAAATATTCGAAGCAGAAGCAGTATTAGAAACTGCCATTACCAAGCCATGCCAGCTTTCAGGCAAAGAACATAAAATTAAAAGAGCCTTTATTTCATCTTCAAATGAAATATTAACAGAACTTAACTGATTAACAATACCATAGAAATCATTCAGGTGATTAGAAACAGATCCACCTTCTTGCATATGCAAATTAAACAACTGCTTCATTAAATATACCTTATTTGAAGCGGAGGGTTTTTCATACAAATTTGCTAACGTGGTCATTAACTCTACCGTAGTTTTCGCCTGTGACAAATTAGATATCACAGTGGAGGCCAGACTCAGTCTTATAGAACCAAGAGCCTTTCTGTCAAGAACTTCCCATTCTTCGTCCTCCATGTCCTTGGGCTTCTTTGCTATCCCACCTAACGGTAAGTAAAGATCCTTCTGATACAGATAGTCCTCTATCTGCATTCTCCAGTGCTGATAGTTCTTGCCATTAAACTTTTCCATTCTCAACTTACTTTCCTCTGCCATTGCTTCTCCCACTCAAACAGAAATCCCTGTGAGCAACCTGTAATCCGAACACACTACACAGATCTGAACCACCTGTTAGTGAACCTGAGCTCTGATACCACTTGTTGGGGATCAACCAACAATGGATTACACTTATGAAAGCAATCAATGCAGAAATAAATCAGATAGATAAGTAACTGAAATGATAAATAGCACAGAACAAGATATACAAGAAAACACCCTGAAAACTTGTATTAAAAAACTCTTTACAATAGGAATACAAATGAAGAACTTCGTTCTTCCACACCTCTCTCAGATGCACACAAGATCTCTCACTAGATCTCTATTCCTTAAGAGTTCTCTCTAAAGTACAGTCCTTCAAACATTCACAATGTTCTACTTCGTACTCAATTACACTCTCATACACTTCATCATAATACAATAGCTCAGAAGATCTCTCCTACATATAGAAATAGGAAACTTAAGCATGCTCTTACAACAACCAGTTAAGCCTCTTCAACAAGGGCTCTAAAAATAACATTGCTAACAATAGAGACGCGAGCATGAGTCTACAACTCAAACTCATCATGCAAACACTCGCTTCTGTCCTCGGAAATAGCTCTCTGGACACGCAGGTAACCGACGTCGGTTCCTGTCTGTTCGCCTGTGACCGTCGCCGGCCGACCATACTGCCGACGTCGGCGCCTCTGAACTGCAACTGACCGACGTCGGTCGCTCCTGACCGACGCCGGCGTCTGTGTAGACCCGAACCTGTTTGTCTATGCTCCATGGTGAAGCTTTTAGCTCCACATACCTAACAATGAAAATGTTTCTTTCTTTGCAAATGCCCAATCTTGTCATAATTGAATTTTACCCAAATAATGTCAATGTCGTGGCACTCTTGTAGGGTTTACGTAACTCTATTTTAGATATTTGTTTTTTAATTCTTATTGTAGAAATGTAATAATGTGTTTGTTTTCTAGCAACTTTGCTATTTGAAGTGCATGTAGGGCATTTTCTGGTATATAATGACATTTAACTGTGAATTTAGTGTTATTGAAGTAGTAATTTATGTTTTGGTTTTTTTTTTGGGTTTGAGTCCTATGTGTGGTTATATTATAAAAATTATGTTTTATATCTGGGTTTTTCAATTTAATATCTCAAATATTGCATATGATTGTTTGTAAATTCAAGGTTATTTGCTTGATATCATTCTATATCTTATTATTTATTTTAATCCCACATGAAACTTTAGTGTATAAGATGATGACTAACTTGCCCTGCCTCCATATTTACCAACTGTAAATAACTTGTAAAATTGATTATTTATATCAGCTACATGCACGACTTTTCTGCTGTAAAATGCCATTGATTTGTGAATTTTTGTAGTTGTTTCTAAACTGGTTTGGATTCTGTATGGAATTACAAGTGAAATCAATCTCTTACTATTTTTTTTCTTGTTTTAATACTTTTTGTTGGTAGCTTGTAATCAAAGCTCCAACTGAGTATGAATCATTTAAGTCCACAACATCAAAAATTGCACTGTCAGGTGTAAGTGTTCTTTTTTTGCAAACTGTAGGTATGTTTTCTATGCTTGATTTTGTAGTTAGCAAAATACAGAAGGTAGCATCCCCTCTTTCATATTTTGTTTTTTCTTTGATCAAAAAGTTTGAAATTTAAATGTTTTTACCTACGACGATGTATGTTTCATATTATTGTATCAATTTATTGCTAATATTGACTGTTATAGTCATTTAACCATGAACATCAACCAAGTCAACATGTAATATCTCTGCTTTAATTAGAAAATTTAGATTTGTGATATGAGTAGGTCCATAAATAGTCAAAATATCTCCTTTGAAAATAGTAATAGTTTTGCCCACACAAATATCTAATATTGTGCATGAAAGAGTTGGTTCCGTTCTTGTGCTGAAAAGAAAGATTTTTTTTTTATAGAAAATGTTGTAAGAAGGATGCAACAATTTTGCATGTTTTCAATTTTTTTGAAATACTATAATTCGATAAGCAATGCAAATACCTAAATGTGGTTTCAGATTTACCATTTTTGTAACTGTTACTAAGGAGACATTGTTTCATGGCTCTTGGATGTTTTAGGTACTACTTATTCAGTGGATTTTTTGTCCTCTAGAGTATTTGTTGTTGAATCCATTGCTTTGGCTTATTTTGCTGAAATAACATGCTTTTTTTAATTTCTTTTTTCGATGGATTTAGTCAATGAACTTTAAATTTGTATGACCAATAGACTATGAACAAAAGCAGTAACAATGTTTTCTTCTTCTTAATGCCAATGATTAATCACTCTTGTCTATGACCACACATATGGCATTGTGATTGGTCCAATATGTTTCTGTTGTTATGATTTGAATATTTTCTTTTGAATTATTTGACCAAACATGGGCTATGATTTTGTTTGGATATTGATTTTGTCTATGTGGTAGAAAATGCATATTACAAATTGACATATGTTTTTCAAGTAACATTGCTAATTTGTTAGAAGTGGACATGTCAATGTTAAAGTCTCCTAATATATATATTTCATTAAATGTTTTTGCGTTTGACAATGTCTTTTCAATAACACCTATAATATTCATGACAGAGGCAGTCGGAGATGCATAGATATTGACAATTGTAAAATCATGCCCATGGATCGTGGCATCTATTGTTAATGTTTCTACTTGATTTGTGATGTATTGCATTGGATTTGAGGTAATAACATGACTCTGGACACATATCATTATACCATGCTCATTGTGTATTGAATTACAAGCCATAAAATTTGGGATATGATTAGTGGAATTGTTAGATGCAATAAATGTTTCTTGTAGGCATAGTATATTGCATCTCATCAAGTCATGATCATTGATAACGTCTTCAAGATGTGTGCAAAGACTATGAGTGTTTAATGAACATATAATAATAGATGAAGCAAATGTATTTGAACTAAGACTATGTTATAACACCCATTGAGAGCTTGATTCTAATTGTGACATTTTAATGGAAATTTTGTTTTTAATTCTAAAAGTTTTTATTCAAAAGTGGACTTAGAAAATATAATGATTCGATGGTTTTCACATGAGAAAGTGCTGTATATGCCAATCCATGTTTTGATACACCAAGTGGTTTGAATGCAACTCCTTTTAGGGTAAGGCCTTGGGACCTATGTATAGTATGAGAACAAACTAATTGTATTGGAAACTAGGCCCGTATTGTCAATTTTTTTTGTAAATGGGCATGCGTATTGGCCTTGAAACTTAGAAAATAAGAGTCCAATTAGAATCAACATTGCTTTTGGAATAAATGAAAATGTTTCTTTCTTTGAAAATGCCCAATCTTGTCATCATTGAATTTTACCCAAATAATGTCAATGTCATGTGCTTTGGTGTAGAGTTTAAATATACCGCCTGAACCATTGACAAAGCCATCTTGCATATCATAATTTATAGTAAAAAGTTTGACTAACATATTGGGCTTTAAAAAGATTTTTTTGATAGACATATAGCTTTGGCATGTCCTTGATTTTCATTATACGTATCATCTTCTTTGTCTATTGCGTGGATAATAATTTCTTTGTATTGAACAAGTCTTAGCATTTTGTTATTATGTGCTTGAACATTACTATTTAAGTAAAAGAGATATGGAAACAAATGATCATTTGGTGTTGGATGTAAGCATTTACTATTAAGATATGCAATATCATCATTTATATGGGAGCATGTGTGTATTTTGTTTAGTATTGACACAAAGATCTCATCCTTTTAATGCATCGTTTGATGAAGTTGATAGCATTTTATATTTTCTTGCCAAAATAAATAAGGAATTTGTTCATTGTTCATTTTTGGGTGTTCAAAAATTGTACAATCATTTATAGGTTGAACTTGATAAAAGTCACTGCAAAAGACCATGTCAACATTTCCAAAGTACATAATGGGTAGATGTATTATGTCACGCAAGTGCTTGTCAATGTAATATAGCATTCTTGCTCCTAAAAGTGAAATTTTGTCAATCGGTACTATGTGTAATTGTTTATATCATTTGGACAACACATCAAGATGTTCATTGTTCAAAGGAATCAATTCTGATTTGTTAAAGGGAAATAAAATGTAGAATGCAATGTTACTCTTGCATTATATATAACCTTACATGTGTATACAAGAATGAGACCTTGTGGCTTGTATGGATCACTATCAATAGTTTGAGAATAAAAGCAAACCAACATCTCAAATTTAGCTTTTGCTGTAAAAGTCTTACCTGTGCTTGCACCTCCTATTAGAAACAAGTACAATGGTTTGTTTTTGTTTATGCATTTTTTATAGGCAATGTGTTTGAAAATTGCTTGTTTATCTTTGTTTAACATACGTCTATTCCTATAGTATTATAAATTATTGGAAATGAATGGGTGATGTCCAATGTCAAATAGTTTTGAACTTTGCTTGCTCGATATAAATCTTGACGATGGAAAGTCCATTTGTAAATCATAGTCTTGCATATTTTTGGTTTTTGTTGAATGAAATCTAGTATCAAATTTATTTTTAGTATCAAGTTCAAGTTGGCAAGCAACATGTTCTATGTTCCCCCAAACAAAATTTATGTCATAATTGAACTTGGACTCGTTCAATTTTATGGTATTGCTTTACAAATTATATGCTTGCTTCCATGTTTTTAAACCTTGTTTTAAACTATTTTCAGCTTTTTAAAATGGTACATATAGCAATAGCCATTCATGGCAATAGTTTTCAATGTCAATATGTTTGTTATAATTTACAAAGCATATCACACGTGTTTTTTAATTTTCAATGGCTTTTCATTTTTCTTGTACTCAGAAACAAATTTAGCTAAACAAACATGGTCAATGTCAATAGGACGTGTAATGTAATAGTCTATAAGATATTGACATATTACATTTTTAGATTCATTTGGTTCATACCTAAGAGTAATTGGTGGTTTTAAAATAAAAGAACGGTCATCACGGAAAGAGGTATTTATAAAAGTGTATGTCCTTGAACCATGATTAAGTGGCAATGATAGCTACATATGAACAACTTATTAGGCATGCATTTGCTAATATTTTAGCATTGCATTTCCAAGTCTATGTAGCATCTGAATGGCATCTATGTTTGTTGTTGCATTTTGTTTTCATATTTTCTTAAAAACATGAGTGACTTTTGAATTCCCCCTTGTCATGTACGAGCTATAGTATGTCACCACTGCATATGCATTCAGTATGAATTATGCATCTGTATTGGCTTGCCATAAATATGGCATGTTTCGTATGAAACTATTGCTCCATACTTGTGATGGTTTATGTGCAAGAAAAATGGTAGGTTTTTTTATTGTGATTTGTATTGTTGCTATGTACTGAGACATATCCATGCCAAGGTCTTGTAAAAAAGTGTCAAAGTCATCAGAAATAGTATATCATTTTGTGTTTAGTAGCAAATAAATTTGCTTTAATGCTATTTTTGTAATTTTAGATTTGTCTTTAAAAGGTTCAAGTATTATTATCATTTGCATTGGTAGTTGTATCTACAATTTCTCCCCTTCATTTTTTTGAAACTACTAGTATGATGGTGTATATGTAATTTAGCTATGTCTTGTTCCAAAACATCAGTATCACAAGTTATGTACTTGTCTATAAAATGTATAATTCTTGAGGTTTGATCCTTTCCATATACCAATGGTTCTTTTATCTATACTACCCAATGATCATGAGTATTTCCTCTATGCTAAAATTCTATCACATAAAAATAATCTATGATTTTTTGTAGCAACAATTCATCATTACATAGCATTTATCTTAATGCATTGATGCGATGTTTATAATAGTGTGTACATGTGACCGGATCTATTTTTACAAGAAACAATCATTTGATTTATTGACTTTATAAAGTGTAGGACCTTTTTTCTGGTTATATTTTAGATACAGTTTCTTTAATGCATTTATCAATGGTTTCCAGCTATGTTCGACACTACTAAAAGTCAAGAAAAATGTTGGTGGTTCTAATTGGATTATCATAGCAAAGACATTTTTCTTGAGTCCTTGCATATAATCAGGAGAGATACGTATCTTTTTGAAATCTACATATCCAATTTTTGATTTAAGCAACTTTTCTAGATTTGGTTTGTATTTGACATCTTTTTCTAAAATATTTCCCCCCTTTAATTGGCATTTTCTAATTTGAACCCACATAGTCTTTCCAACTTGATCTATGATTGTTTTTATTTCCTTAAAGAATAAATTGGTAAGATGATATGAAAATTGTCGATTAGCACGTAACAATTCCCATTGTGCAATTTTTTGGTAACGAAATCTTGACATTACATCTTCGTCATGAGCATTACCAAAGAAAAGAGTTGAAAAGTTCATTTCTTTCGAGTCTTTGTCTTTAAAAATTCCAAGTGGATGATTTTCTTTAGCTGGTACTATTGCAATTACCTTGTCTTGTAATGCAATAATGCATGCTGAATCTGTAAAGCCATGAACTAAAATGTCATTAGAGCAAGTTTCATCTATGTCAGAAGGCACATTTAGTTCATTATCACTATTTGTTTCAGATTCATTGGAAATACTATTATTATTTTCATCATCCATAACAATAGAACCTATGAATGGTTTCCAATCATAATTTATTTGCACATTATAAACAATGTATAATTTTATTATACACAGTTCTTGCAGTGTTTAAATAGCAAGTTTTAGGCAAATGGTTCCTTGTTGATATGCATTTTTGTATTCTAATCACCATTTTGGGCAATTTTTGTTCTTTCGTTTGTAGATCAAGGCAATGTTTTTTGAATTTTTTCAATATCTAATGGCACATTGATAATTAGACCTTGTAGTCCAAGTTGTGGCTTTTTATAGCCTAAATATCTTATTTGAGCAAATGCAATTCTCAATGAAACAAGTCTTTCCTCAAGGTCTAATAGTAGAACTATAGAATCTAGGTGTTTATTTAGTCTAATATTAGTAGGTGTTGCAAATCGAGGAAGTTTTACATTTTTTAATGATTGGTTACAATTTGCACATATTA
The DNA here is from genome assembly GCA_037957365.1 of Torreya grandis. Lineage (NCBI taxonomy): Eukaryota > Viridiplantae > Streptophyta > Pinopsida > Cupressales > Taxaceae > Torreya > Torreya grandis. The sequence continues at coordinate 258,161 of JARHVA010002709.1, read as the reverse complement.
TTTTTTTACAAATGGCTTTACTGTTTACAAGTAATTATTGGCATGTGTTTTTTAAAAATTCATTAAAAAGCTTCATATTATGTTTGAAATGCAATTGCTTGCAAATAGCATAAACATATACATGAATATCAATTATTTTCTTGTTAAAAACCTGTATTGCTTTTCTATCAAGGTTTTAGATAGTTTTTTTGCTTGTCCTCTTTGCATGTGCAATTTTTAATGTTTGTAGCAAAGATGTGGATTTTTTGTTCATGGCCTTTTCATGTATAATTTTCAATGTTTCAACCTTGAAAAATTTATTTTTTGTGGTCTTTACATGTGAAATTTTCAATGTTTTTAACAAAGAAATCAATTTTTTGTTTGTGGTCTTCTCATGTGCAGTTTTCAATGTTTGTATGAAATTAGAAAAATCATGTACTTGTGGCTCATTATGCTTATTCATTATAAAGGGTTCATAATGTGTATGACATGCATTTGTTTCAAATACTATTATGTTGTATATGGGTAATGGCTGCACACTATCATTGTAGATTTCAAGAATCTATTAATTGATCGATGACCATAGGCAAATTTTTATCTCTAATACATATGAAATCCATTAGATAGAAAACTTGCCACCTTCTATTCCACCTTCATCATAGATCAAATCTATTTTAACAATGTATGCTTGCCAATTTGCTATAGTTGGAATGTTCTTGATAACATTGTCTGTTAGATTTTGCTGCAAACAAGCATGTGATTTTATATCTCCAAATATAATTGCATTACAAAAAGACTATGTTGTATAGCATCGCAATGAGAACACATCAAAATCATTGTTTTCTAAATGGCATATGGAACTAAATATGCTATCACCATAATAATATGTGTTTTATAACATTCTAGATAGTCCACTTAATTTCATCTTTACAACATTTGTTTCCCAATAGAGAGATAACATAGCACATGTTCTTGTTAAAGGCATCTGTCTTAAGGGTCATTGGTATTTGGTCAATTTATTATAGTACAAAGGTTCATAGTGACTTGACATTAGATTTTGATCATGAAACAATATGCAATAAGGAGGCAACTTTATGTTTTCATTAAAGTAGAAATATTATTTCTTTTTATCAATGACCAAACATAGATGGGAATGTGTAGCCATTTGAAAAGTCGATTTATACAAAAATTGTCACCCATAGGCCATGATGACCATTAGGTGTGCATGAAGTTGCTAAAATTTTCATTCGATAAAAGTATGTTTCTATGTCATGTACTTGATGCAGATTTTAAATCTCTTTAGGATCCAATTCTAGTTGAAAAGATCTCAATGCATTAGGGTCATTGTTTTCTAAATAATTCCAAAATTTTTCTATTATTTTAACACAAAGCTCTATCGATGTGTAATAAAAATGCAATAAAAATTGAAATGCATCAAATAAGTAATCACCCACATTGTATTTAAAAAAACAAGTTCTAAAAAGGTTTTCTCGATGCAAGGCAATATCTATGGAATTAGAACTAGCTTTGGTAAATGACACGTAGTCTTCCATAGAAATGAACTGTTCATCATTATGCATTTGCATTATTTCTTGATTTGCATTTATGTATTTCATTTCCTAATGTTCAAAATGGCATAGACAAAGTTTGTTATAAAAAAATAGTACTTTTAATTTATAATGTCTTACCTATGAAAATAAAGTTGAAGCAGTAGTTAAAACATTCAATAATTGTCAAGGTATTTAAAAATCTATCTAGAAAGTCAAGCTGCACAATAATGAAGTGTAAAGATTAGTTATAGACAAAAACAAACAGATGACTAGTCAATGACATACATTGTTTAAAACTTGCATGGATTGAACAAGTCTTTAGACAAGATTTATAATAAACACAAGAAACATAGATTATGTATATGTAACAAACAATCAACTAAAGTCAGACAGAAAACTTGAACTAATAGATAATAAATTCAGATATAAAAAAAACTTACCAAAATTAATTGATCACAACAAGAATATTTGTTCGTGTATGTAAATTTAGAAAACAAATTGGACTTAATACATATAAAAGACAATTTATTTTATGTATTCTAAATTAGTTTTATTGTTATTTTTGGTCTTTTTATTAAATGCAGTGATTCTATTTGATATGCATGTGAACATTTAATTGTCTAATTTAAGAGTATTTTAAATTAAGCACTACATCCCTTGGTGGCTACATAACCAATTGTATATCCCTAACCTTGTTTAAATACCCCTATACTCTAGTTTTAAAATGACACCCTCATCTTTGTACCTTAGCTCACATCTCATGGTGACTACCTAAACTCTTGCAAATTGATTTATTATGTTCCATTGTAAACTTGTAGTCTTCATAATATGGCCACATCCATAGTCTATAACTTGAAACAAGAATTGTACATATGCAAGTGCTAAGATCTTCTATGTGCAATGTTACAGTAACACAACTACAAATTTATATGCAATTTTAAGAGTACCCTTACTAGTCATATTTAGAAGTATAGAATAAATCTTGACCTTTGATGTGATGCTTTGCATACCAAATTTCGAATTGCGTTTTGACTCCCTAAATTTTAAACTGGTTAAAACTAAATGAGTAGCCTTCCTAATCATTAAGTATAGTACAAATATTTAGTGCTTTGCATAAATTTTTATAGTTAAAAGAATTCTCTATTTTATTAATTTAAAGATAGTCCAACCCAACCACCATTGATGGTACTAAGACTTATCCAAAATTAAAAACAATGTATGTTCCACACTTTTCATTGTTCCTCTTTTTGATGTACGATAATGACTGTGTAGGGGATGGGAGAAATAGAGAAAAGAGGTCTCATAACTTTAGACAGTAAATAAGAAGCTCATTGCTATGAATAAGCCATTAATGAAGGAGTTTGACCATTTGAAAAAGAGGTTTCTCAACTGGTATACAAGAACAATTATTTTAAGTAGCAACTACAGAATATGAGTTTTTTCTCTTCAAAATTATTATGTAGATGATGATTCACTAATTGGGCTTGTGTAGATTTATCATTTTTGTAAGGAACACTCTTGTAAATTTTGTAGGTTACAATGCCCACCGCTCCCTTTTTAAATTATCTTCATATTTTATTGTTAGGCTGGTGTAGATGTACTATCTTTTTAGGGAGTATAGATGCAGTTAATTTTGTGGGTTACCATGATTGATCTTGTCATTCTAACATTTATGATTCTTGGTTGTATGCAGGTTTTCCATCTTTTATTTTAAGGATTGTTGCTAAATAAGTAGGTTATAAGTTGTTTGTTGTTTCTAATTTTATTTTAGAATGCTTATGGTTTTATGAGTATAGAATAAAATAGTATGTTAGAGTAACTTCTCAATAGTTTAAACAATTTCAAGCCCAATACAAAAAACGAGTCGTAGTAAATGCATATGCTACAGGATAATGGAAATCATTTTCATAAATAATAGATGAGCTTGATGCATTATATTTTAATAGTTTCCTAAAATATTAAAACCTACATCCTTCACCTTGTTCATCCCATACAAAATCCAGATTTGGGATCGAGAAGATTACAATACTTTGATAGAGGAATTTACTGCAGATTAATTAAATGCCATGGAAAAAAATTCTATTAGATCATGGAAAAGAAAATAATAGTGAAAATTCAATGTTCTATTCATGAAAAAAGTATAACATGAAACTTAAACATGTAAAACATCTCTGCCCTTTTTGGAATAGAGGATTTTGAAGTAAAATTCAGGAATGGCATTATTAAAGTAATGACTAATCTTGTAGGTCATCTTGAGATGAGTTTAACATGACAAGAAAAATCCCATGAATTTATAATAAAAAATAGATATAGAAAATCTTAATTTTACTAGTTGTCACTACAATATTGAAACCATGAGATTTCAACAAAAAATACATAAAGTGTTGATTTCAGTATTAATTAGACACAGGATCCAAACAAAACAAAACCATTGGTAGAACTTATATTTTGTTAGAATTTATAACAAGGTTAGATACATAAAATAATGCACTTATACAACCATGATTTTCTATGATAGTTGTATATAGTATCCAAACATAATACAAGGTATAATTAAATTTATAATCAAAAGGTATTTTGTGCGAAAAGTGTCCTACATGTAACTAGTATAGATAAAAAGTATTCAATTTTGGAATTAAAAAAATGAAATTTTATAATTCTTCCATAAAAACAAAGAACATTCAAGTTAACCTTCACTTTCAAAATAGACTGAAGTTGCACACAATATTAAAACAAAAAACAAAATAGATATAAGGCACTAGTTTTACAAGTAATTAGAAAAGTATTGAAACAAGAAAAAACATAGTAAGAGATTGATTTCACTTGTAATTCCATACATAATGCAAACTAGTTTAGAAATAACTAAAAAAAATCACAAATCAATGGCATTTTACAACAAAAAAGTCGTGCATGCTGCTGATATAAATAGTCAATTTTACAAGTTATTTGCAATTTGGTAAAAATGGAGGCAGGGCAAGTTAGTCATCACCTGATACACTGAAGTTTCATGTGGGATTAAAACAAGTACTAAGTTATAGAATGAAATCAAGTAAATAACCTTGAATTTACAAACAATCATATGCCATATTTGAGAAATTAAATTGAAAAATCTAGATATAAAACATAATTTTTCTAATATAACCACACATAGGACTCAAAGCCAAAAAAATAAACCAAAACATAAAGTACTACTTCAATAACACTAACATGCAAGACTCAAACAAAAATAAAGTAGTCCATTAAACCTCTTTTTACTAGAAAACACAAACAAGATTGAAAAAAAGTTAGTCATTAAAAGAAAAATGAATAAACAAAAAAAAACTTTCATAATACACTTATTTTACTAGTAAAATATAATATTCAAATGCAAAATAAGGCAGTGATTAAATTCACAGTTAAATGTCATTATATGCCAAAAAATGCCCTACATGTACTTCAAATAGCAAAGTTGATGAAAAACATACACATTATTACATTTCTACAATAATAATAATAAAAAATCTAAAATCGAGTTACTTAAACCCTACAAGAGTGATACAAAAATTAACAAAAAGGATTAAAGAAAGGCTACTCAATCCAAATGAAAGATCATAACAAGTTTCCTAAAAATTGAAGATAAATTTGTAGAGGACCTGAAACAGTGCCAAAATATCATTTTGCATGTCGATATGATAGGAGTTGATAAAATATTCACCGAATGACTAGAGAAAAAGCTAAACAATATTTGGTAGTGTTTATAGTTCCCTACAATTTTGCCTTAAAGAGGCCAAAATTTTTTCCAATGCGATCTTCAGAAGATAAATATTACACTACTAAGACAAAAACTATATGAACCAACAAAATTAAATGAAAAGATTAAAAATTGAATAAATTTTTTACCAAAAGTATGACTCTAGTAGTTTTGGTTTGATAATAGTATAGTCCTAAACTCCAAGTCCAAATGCCATGTTTCATAAAACCTACCAAAATATGGTGGAAATCCAAGATGCATGTTTCATTAAAACTACTAAAATGTGTTCTAGGGCAACAAAATAAGCAATCCTAACATTGAGTAAGCATTTTGGGGTATATGACTCAAAGACCCACCTGCAGTTCTTTTGTAGCTCATCCTCTTCTGATACAAATATAACCTTAACAACTTGATGAGAGTTGAATCTTTGAGCCCTGTAATAGAAATAACTATTATTATTGCCATATATGGGTAGATATAAACATGGAGAAGATACAAACATAAGAAGTATGTGTCATGCTTCTTCTTAAGGCATGGGCATCTTTCGCATTACAGGACTCGAAGGATTGTTAGAGAAGAAGAACATTCTCTTTTGAGGTGATGTTGCATGAATTTTGCTATCACTAACAGACATTATAGTTGCATTTATCGATCCTGCTTCCCCTCTATTATTAAGGATTTTAACATTTTTTTATATCTAAGTGATGCTTCCTACTAAAAAAATATAAGAAAAGTAAATAAACAAAAGGTAAATGCAATACCCTAATCCCTTCTTACTTGTCCAAACAATAAAATTTAGAAGGGAATATGAAGAGTATGCAAAGCACATCAACAATACTTTGAAAAAAGGGAAAACAAGATTTAAAAAAACTACAAGTTCTATTTCTATAGATTTCCTTTGCAAGTGATAGTAAATATAGTTGGGGTTGGCTTGACTGCCTATCTATATATATGATGAGACTATCTAGAGGTTGAGAATAATAAAAAAATGAGAAGTTAAACACAGTTCATACAGATCAAGGCAACACCATTGTGAAGGGAAATTAACAAAGCATCAGTGAAATATAATTCAACCAATTAGTTTGGAAAAATTAAGAACATCCTAATACTAAGCTATCTCATAGATTCTATTGATTTTAGACATGGTGGATTGACCTTTATCAAGGCATAGAGCATTGAATTGGAGCTAATAGTTATAATAGAGTTGAAGGGAAAAAGAAACATTCCAAAATATTAGATTACATATCTTGAAGTAGGCTTACAATCATTGGAAGGATTAAGAAACATGGATTTACCTTATACATTTCTTGAGGAAAGCCATATAAATCATAAATTGTACTATTTTTGTTGACAATGTTGACATAGGGTACAAAAATATCCCAATAACCAAAAATGACCAAAGTGGGCATTCCATGGGAAATGAAGTAATTTTACAAATTCCAACTTTGATTGAATGTTTTTAGTTTATTGGTTTGATTTTGTATGTGGAAGCCATGCTAAAACAATTTATAAGTAGAGATATGGTGTTATCACTTTGATTGGTATTAAACCTACATGGCTTAACACATTATAACCTAGAAGTGTTAAACAACCCCTACCAACTAAATGCACCCACTGTATTAGTTTCACCTAAGGGATTTGTTAGTGAGCATTATATTTTGTGAATCTATGAGCTATTCATATATTTTCATATCCAACTTCAGATATGCATAGATAAATCGAATCCATTGTGTGGAAAACAAGCACAGATCCTACTCACATTATGTGGGCATTCACCAACAGGGCTAGGGACACCATCGATAGGGCTAGTTATGATGTCCCTACCCACATGCCAGCTACTACTAATTATGTCAGCGAGATCAAGCTGAGAGTGAGAGTAGTAAACCATACAAAATTCATAGTTTTTGCCAGACTGTGAAACAATAACAAATAGACAAACATGGTGAGAGGAGAAGAGAGAAAGATTAATAAAAAGAGAGAAACATTTAATTTTGAATATTATTAATACTTGTCAAACCAAGGTACCCACATTTTCTAGTTACACAAATGCCCAAAACAGATAGGAACTAAAGCAATAGGGCTTTGCAATTTTTTTTACAGAGATAGAAAATGCATTTTTGTAGACCTGAGATTCCAAAATGAATAACACTAGCTGCCTGTAGTCACCACCCAGCCCTGTAATGAGACACCATTACCCAACTATAGGTGTTCCACCCACCCCACTGAAAGGAAAAAAATTAGCATTAATGTAATTAACACAAGTTATCATGATTGCCTCAATTTCAAAAAAGGGGTTCTGATAGTGAATTAATCACCTTGGTCTACACAAATTTGTCCATAACATCTACTTTCCTCAGTGAATGAAAAAATGGTAGGTAGTATTATTTTATATTATTTGTTAAATTATTTGTAAGTAACCTTGGTCAAAGGCTCACATAATATAAACATGACAATTAAGAATATCTAATTCATTGAAACATGGAGTAGTAATCACCAGTTAAGCAAAGTTGAAAACAATAGTCCCCCTTCAGGACTAATAAGGGTAATAGGTTCCATGACTACCAAAATGTCAATGTGATTTGGGGAGGGGTTTTTTTGACACCACATGTGTTATACGAAAGCCAACCAATTCAAAGGATGGGTTGGTAGATGACGTTTGTAGATTGAAAAGTAAGTAAAATTATCATGGTAATTAGTCTCAAGGGTTATCTATTACATTCTCCTAATTTTAAATGGTGATTTTCCAATCATTTTTTGTCCACTCTCATGTTATTGATTTACGTGGTAGAGAATGTTTAAATATTTTAAAAAACTAATATAGTTTTTTAACATTGGAAATAAAAAATATTATTTCTTCTATTTTGATTCGTTAGAAAAGTTGCATGTTATGGGATGATTCATGTCTCTCCAAACATGGAAAACATTCATTTTGGTCAGAATGGATGTCTGATGTAGCAAGTTTGTGTGGATGGAAAAGGTGATGACACTTATGTGCATTCTAAATCGTAATTTACCCCTTTGATAACATATTTAATGATGAATGCATTCATTATGTAAGCATAATTTTCAAATTGTCAAGCTCCACCTTCCACAAATCCATCAACGAGCTCAGCCTTTTCCATAAATCCACCAATGAGCTTAAAATCAAGCCTCTCTTTCATGCATTAAGTGAATTTAGAGAAGTTGTAAATACTCTTACTCATTTCCAAATTTAACATTTTATTGCATTTTTATGTCAATAATTTTTTGGTTTCATTTAAATTCAGCATTTTTTTCTTAGCAAGTTGTTATTGATAGAGAGTCAAAGATATGTAATCACAAGCCTTTCTGCATGGTGCAAAAACCAAGTTTGAAACCTCCATAGTTTTTGGAAACAAGAAAGGTATTAGTGGAGAATACAAAGTAAAGACTATTTTAGATAATATGAACTCATCAACAGTCTAAATTTTCAAAAACTATCAGAAATAAATTGGATTGTATGTAGATTAAATTGGACTATATCGAGATTAAGTTGGATTTATTACAAATAAATCACATCTGTCTAATGTATTTGTGATAAGTCCAAATTATTTAAACTGATTATAAACAATTAGTATAAAACTATCATAAATAAATTGAACTTCACCAAGAATTATTGGACTTATTATAAATAAATCACATCTATATTATATATTTGCAATAAGTCCAAATTATGCAGCCGTTCAAATTGGTTCACAAACCATGCATTTAAAGATAATAAGACTTAGCGGTTTGTTTCTTAAATAAAAATAATTCATACATCAATTGGGAACTCAGGTGATATGTGATTTAAAACACCTGGGATGATTGGGATACCATGTGTCATAAGTTGATTGGATCATGAACTATCTATTTAATCTAATTCAGATGACATCCTCATGACCATCAAAGTTTATCTTGTGTTTGTGTACATGGCACATGTTGATCATAGGTGTTCTATTATTATATTATTTATATAATCTCTCACATAGTCAAGTTACCAAGATTGTGATGTGTGTTACAATCTCAAGTGCTCGCATTGTTTGATACTTTTATTTAGACTAGTCATCCTTCTGTACAATTGAGTCACTGAGATTATGCCACATGGCATAATCTTGGGTGCTTGTAAGAAGTGTAATTTGAAAAAATAAAAATCCAAATAACATTTATCGATACGTAAATGCCTAGGAATAAATCTTAATGCATAAGTGGGACATTATAAGGCGTAAACCCCAAATACCTTTTCTCATACATAGGAATCCCAAAGTGTATTTTGCAAAACACAAAAGCTGAAGTGTAACTTCTCAAATGTGCAAAATTATGACGGCCATTTACCAAAGACCATTTTGAAGGATGCAAAATGTGAATTTTAATTTGAAAAACCAAGAAGTTGAAGAGGTTCTAGTGATTCATAATATGTGATCTAGCTATTTGGAATATGCAAAAGCTGAAGACCATTTCAAATCACAAAAATATGAAGTAAACTTTCTAACAGTCAAATGCTATTAAATAGATGCATAGTTACCAAAATACTAAATTATCATAGTAGAAAATATAAAACTCAAATGCCGAAGTGTATTTTCCAAGACCCAAAATATGAAGTGCCATTATAAATAAATAAAATAATAAAAATTTATACATTTGAAAAAAATGAACTAAATTTTGAAAAAAAACATTCATATTTCTCATTCCAAAATTAAGGAAACACCATTTCAAATTTCTCAATTCTTTTATCACTATTTTTTTTAGTGCCTAGTGGGATGATGCATTCAAATAGTCTATTACAATGCCTTTCAAAAAATCAGTGAGAACAAGTGTATGACCACAATTTTTATTTGGTTTCCAAGCATAGATGATACTATCTATGAGTATGGATGGTAAAGATGTGTTAGTTGGGTTTGGTTTCCATTTCTTGTCCAAGCATCCTAAATAAATTTATGCTTCTTCTACATCTTTTTTCCCTTCATGAACTGGGATGAACCAAGCTACATTGACCCTTCATTCTATATCCCCATTTTTTTTTTGTAGTATCTCAATATTTCTTTTATCTCTAACAACCCAAACTGTTTAGTCCAATCCTATAGAATCATCAGGTTTGACAAATAACATATCTCTGATTTGCACATCTTGAGCTAGATTAAATGCAATTTTTGTTCTTTTGCTTCTTGGACCAAGATATGTATTTGTAGATGCCACTCCAAAATCAAGGGTCTTATCATGAACCATTTTTTGCACATCTCTATGCATGGGTATGTCATGATGTGTTTTAGGCCAAAAGTCTCCTATGCACTCAACTTCATAAGGGAACATGCATTTTTTCATTATGTTGTGGATGTTTTGGAAGTAATATTCTAGATCCTTCCACTTACTATTTCCAATCAAACCAAATTCATTGAATTGTTGTACATACTTATTCAAGTTATATTTAATTTCTTTTTCACTCTTTTTTGTACTTCTATCTGAGTCTTTTGAAATAATGAAATCTTGAGACATTTCTCTATTGTTCAAGACTTTGAAATATATTTTTGTTAGATTACCTTCTGAAACATTTGGCTCACCATTTTATTTTGTTTCCCATAATGTAATTTTGGGGGGGGGACCAATTTCTATCTCTTATAGAGTTTTTACAATGTATAATGGGTTGACCTTTCTTCGTGCGTAGAAGAAAGTATTGACCTTTTGTCAAGCCTACTATTTCATTTCTTCCTTTAAACTAGTAACTATTAACATACTCTTTGAAATCCACTACCTCTTCAATCAAATATGGTGTGAAGTTTCTTATATTTTCACACGTCCTATAAGTGTCCATCATCTCTATCACACTCCATACATCTTTCCTCTTTATATATTTAGATAGGTTTACAAATGTGCCATCGATTTCCTCATGGGTATGTCCTATAGGGAAAAATCCAACCTTGACATTGAGGAAGACACCTTTGTAGACAATGAGAGATAAATATTGCAACGCATACCTATACAAAAAAACATGATTTTGTGAATTTGTATATGTAACATTAGTTCCATATAAGGTTCAACATTTTTTAAATATAATTATGGATGGAAGTACCTATTCTTATTATCCCCACAACATTTATCTAGTTGAAGGTATAATCTGGAAGGAAGTTTCATGAAGACACCAATTGATTGTGCTTCTTCTCTGTATTTCTTGCATTCAGGGTAGCAATTTTTAAACAAAAGTGCATCATACAATGGATATTTTGAAGATCCATGTTTATATAGTAAAGATACATAATTATTTGAAATTTTTGTTTCAATATCCTTGAAGCACTTATTCAATGAGGTGATAGTAAAGTTAGACCCTCCAAGAATGTATGATAAAAAAATTCCAATATGTACCTACATCATGACCATGTGCTATAATCCCTGCCATTGACAACTCTAATATTCTGTCATTAACTGCTTTGCTTTTTGTTACTATCCTCAGCACAAATATTTTTTAACATTTCACCTTGTCATGAATGACACTAAGGCATTCTTTAGGGTATTGATCTGACATTTGTTTCTATGTGTAATACATTTGTCTTGTAGAAAGTATTTGATTTGAGTGCATCATGAATTCTTGATTGATACACTCTTCTTGATCTCTAGTGAGGGACCTAAAATATTTATGTTGAGTCAACAAGATGCATGTTTTTCACCTAGAAAATTCATCAGACGTGGAAATGGTCACATCATGAAAATTAGTTCTCCATATGTTATTGAATTTTGGCTAGGATATTGGCTCATATTACATATTTTCTTGTTGTGCATTGATGTGGGACCTCTTAAATTCTTGAGTGAAAGATGCTGAAAGATGTTGAACATTTTATTGTGATCCATTTATATCTACTTGGCATGAACATTTTATTGTGATCCATTTATATCTACCTAGCATGTTAGTCATGGAGAAACATATACAAAATCATCCACCAATTGGTCCAAAAAATCTTTAGCTTCCATTGTCTTCTTTTGTTGAAATCTCCCTACATGGAATGCATTTCATTCCCCATTTTTGTGAAAATATTAAATGTAAAAAAAGATACTTCTCTTCAATCCATATATTTTAAGCCAAGTTTCCAAACAGATCTCTATACCCTAAAAATCAATGTTAGTTTTGTTTTTATTTTTATTAAACAAACTGATAGAAAGGGAATCCAAGACATGTTGCCTCCTATTTATTGTGGTGGAATCAAACAACTTCATATTTGTAGATTTTAGAATCTCAAATGACAATCTTGACTAAAAACATTTTTTGGTGCAACATTTATCTACATACATTGTTGAAATCTCACTATCTATGATTTCTTCAAACTCCACTTGGTTGAGTGAAGTGTTTGGCTAATTTCTTTTTCAACTCGAGTATTTATAGGCACGAGTTAATTTTTTTGGATACCTTTGCACTAGGAATGTTATGCAAGGAGTGAATTCATTATCCATTACGTTCTAAACATTTATAATTTCTTCCTCCTTTGGTGTCATGTATGATAAATTGATTGCTCTACAAGTCTTAGTGTCCAATATTTTGTTGGAAGGGCATTTAATGATAGATGTTTTAGTTACCTCTATACTACAAGTCTCACAATGTTGTATAACTTTCCCTATGTAAATTACCAATTCATTTTATAACATTGGGATATGAATGCAACAAAAAATATCCCCTGGTTGTGCAAATTCAACATAACCAAAATCAAATTTTCATCATTTGTAAGAACTATACATTTGTGCAATAAATGTACTCTTTTCCCTATAAAATATTTTCTTAGGCTTTGAAATGTGGTAGGATCATCAATATATTGAACAAATGAATCCAAGCAAGGGTTTTCTTGTTTCAATGGTTGTATATGTAGAATTGAACTCAAATTATTTTATCTTTGTTCTATGTCATTATCTATAGAAAACTTGTTTATGATGTGTTGCATCATTCTTGTACTCCATATAGTAAAACTATCAACTACATCCCCTAAATTTATCCATAAAAGCTATAGAAAATTTAAGTGCTAGAGTCAAATAAAAAACTATAGTCACATTAACAATTACACATTGAAGAGGTATTTCCTCATTTTGGCATGTGGAAGTGATATTTATGGGTTCTAAAGACTCAACATCTAGACCTACCACTTTGTGTATTCTTCCTTCACCAATGACCTTACCATTATTTATGAGAGAAACATAGTTTACATAATGAAAAGCCATTGACGTATGATTTTTCAGCCTAGACATTTGCAAAATACATGAGAAGAGTTGTTAATCAAGCTATTTATAAAATTAGTCCAATTTATACTTGTACGTAGGAGATAAAGCTATATTTATACCAAAACATAAGCATGGAGATATGTTAAAACCTAAAAATGTTAAAAAGGTAATATATATATATATATATTAACGACATGGTTTATGTCAATCAAAAAAAATAATAGATTTTAATATCATATGTTGCGTACTTCAATTCTTGCTTCATCCTACTTTTAAGGTATCTCCTAGGAGATACATTTCAAACATGCATTAGAGCAGAATAGCCACATAGATAAAAATAGATAATTAAGTCAATATTCAACCATGCATTTTATTAAAATATAAAATGATAATGAGCAATGGGGGTTTTGAGAAAAATTATGGAAAATGATTAGTTTCTTATATTTTGGGATCCTATATTTGATTTGAACCTCTATTGTGGACCCAAAAATTTGAAGGTATCTCTTAAGAGATACCTTTCAAACATGTATATGGGTACCCTTGAAGGTTTGAAGGTAGTACTAGTTGATACCTTGAAGGGCCTTATAATACCTTCAAGGGTACCTGTGACATTAAGTTTAAGATCATTTTTCAATAGTCAATGACATGTGGCATGCACCCACAAACCCATGACATTTCAACACTTGAAAAATATTTCAAGTTCATTGGGTGAGCGAATCTCCATGATTATGCAAAGTGTCTCCATCCTATTTACCTAGAGACTAAAAAATTGAACTTCATGTATGAAATCTTAGGGATATGTAAGAATCACTATGGTGATGTGTGTCTCCCTCTGAACTGCCTTTGAAATTCTTGTTAAAAATGGGGCCCACTTCCCTAGGCCAATGGCACACCTTTTATTTAAAGAAGAACTTCTTTCTTTCTTGAAGAGCACCATGATTATGTGTGTCATTAGTGAAAGGGATTGAGAATTTAAGCTTGCAGCCACACTCACCTATGTGCTCAATTTCTGTGAGTCCATGATGAACCCAAGCACTGGCTTCAAGTTTTCAGCCATGTTCTTTATTCTCTCCCAATAAGATACATACAATTATTGGACCATGGGGAAGATACTTGCGGTTTGGGAGTGGGCAATAAGGTCATTCTTCAACTTTTGGATTTTTTGGTCTTTGGTTGAGGACTCTTATTGCATCTACTCTTGCATCTATTACTTCACGCTTGTAGAGTCCAAGAGGCTCTTATGGGTATGCATAGTAAAACTTATTAAATGTATTTAATAAGTTAGTCTAAAATTTACAATATCATTATTTGTACTTTTCTAAAGAAATGATATTAAGGAGAAATCTAGTTCAAAAAGTACATCAATCTCAAATTAAGTCTAAAAAAGTAGTGATGATATGACATGTATGGCAAAAGGACCACTAACAATTGTATAAGACCATTAATGACATGGCATTTCAAAAGATTGCATCTTGTTCAAGGTAGATCAAGTTAGGATGTGACAGGTGGATTCATCAAATAAAGTGGCTACATAAAGTGACATAGGGTCACATAAAACACATGCTATGGGGTAATTTCAAGATTTTAGAGACAAAAAGGTCACCATCAAAGCCAAAATATTAACGATGAGGAAGAACGCTTGTGCATAGGTAGTCAGTGCATTTAAGAGGTTGGAAAGAGAAAATTGGATGCCAAAAGTCATAAAATAAAGTAGAGGAATAATTACAAAAAATTACAAAGTTTGGAGAATAAAAGTATTCTACTATCTGCTCTTAATATACTCTTGTATGGATAAGAGTAAGTTATTGATCCAACTCATAGATATGGAGAAGGAAAAAATGGGGATTGGGATAGGTATTCAACAAACCAAATTCAATGACCTGAATACCTTCAAATTTGTAAAAATATCCAAAGTTACTCTCTTCATCTTATCAACACAACTAGGTGCACAAGCAGGAGCTCTTGCACTTCAACATCCACTTTGGGGTTATGATATAGAGAGGCTAATCAAGTTACCTACATTAGGGTAACTAGATGAGGTCATGCATACCTTATTAAGTAGATACAACCAAGGGGCTATTCATTTGTCTAGAGATATCACCATTTGGATCAATGCATAGACCATGATGAGAGCCACAGGCCTCCCAAATCATGGAAAATCATTATTGTCATACAAGTCTACTGCACCACTAATTCATTAATTTGTTTAGGAGAAGTTTCCCACTAGGGTAGGCAGAGGAACCCTAATTGACTTCATTGAGGATGTTACAATGTGCATTATGGTAGAGTGTATTACAAAGAGGTTTTTATAGACATTAAAGTAGGCCAAATAGGTAACAAAAGGAGTAATTGACATTGTGTATCACATGATACACTAGAATGAGAACTTTAATTGCCCTGATTTTCTCACATCTGAGCTTACCACTAATATCAAAAAGGTACTTTTAGGTAACTCACAAAATTTCCAATATCAGTTTCTAGTTTTTTTATTATGATTCACCCAATGGAAGTCCTCACTAGGCCAAGTTAATGTTACTATGGAATTTTATCCTACTACTACCCTCGAAGGCATCACTTGAACTAAGATAGGGAAATATTATGAGTAACTAAGGTAGTTTAACACATGGTAGCTTGAGGCTCTAGCTTCGATCAGGTTGCACCCTCAAATTCCACAAGATGTCATACATTATTTGGGGAAACATACATCAATAATAAAGTTGTATACTGGTATTCAAATAAAGGTGCATGAGTTGGCCATGATAAATATGACTCTAATGCCCTTTTTCATCATACTGGTTGAAGCACAAGCTGAAGTATGGAGGTATAGAGCCTTAGTTAGCTTATTCGAATGATCCCTCTAGGTGAAAAATAATGTGGGTAAGAGAAAGAATAATTAAATATAGCTACATAACCACAAGGCTCACCAAAATAGTCCATAGTTCCCCCAAAATAAGAAAAAGGAAAACAAAAGCAACTTGCATAGAGAGACTCACCACCACTAGCCAGAAAGAGATCAAGGCAAATCAAGTCTTGGTTGGACGACCCACATGTGTCAAGGATAGATTAGGAGTATGATCTCATAATGTTGGAGGTTGATGAATAAGAAGTTATTCAATTCATGATTGAAGACACCAGGCAAAATGTCTAAGATAAGGAGGAAAAGAAGGAGTTATTTTTATGTAAAGCAGTGCAAACTTGCCAAGTGTGAAATAAAGTAAGAAGTGACCATTTGGTTAAAATTATGCAACCCCTTACTTCTATTGTTATGGATACTATAAGATAATAAGGATCTTAGCATGAAATTATGGCAAAAATTTTCGAAAAAGATCTAGAAGTTAGTTCATCATCTATGTAGTTTGTAGATCTACAAGAGGAAGGGAGCCCAGTACGACCACTAATTCAAAAAAATGTAGTTATCATTGGGTGAGGCATTCAACCAATGTACTATAATGTACTATAATGTATGGTATATTTTGAAGAACCAACCATTACAATTAGTTCCCATCAAGTGAAGTCTAGGGGCACAAAGAGACATAAGGATACACTTGTTCCTTCGATCGAGTCGAGAAAGATTTTCGTGTGCATAGTTGTGGTTATCGAATCTAAATTTGTAGAGCACTCATAATCTGATATGGAAATAGATGATGTATATATAATGAAGGGATCCATAGATATGACTATGTTAGATCCAATATAAGAAATGGATGTTGTGCATGATACTGCAGATCATGAGGAGGAGGCTACAAAGAGTGAAGAGAGGGAAAAGAGAAAAGCAAAGAAGAATAAAGAGAAAAAAGATGCCATGGAATAAGTAGCTATGCAAAAATACCAACATGCTCAATAAGAACAAGACAACTAATGCATCAAGGAAGAAGAATAAAAAATAAGTTTGAAGAAATAGAGGTCAGGAAAAACAAGGCCAAAGAAGCTCAAGATGAAAGAAAGAAAGCTAAGGAAATATAAGTTGAAAGGAAAAGAAGGGATCACCAAGAGGTAGTATGCAAGTATGAAGAGGCACAAGTAGAAGTAGAGGTGCAAGCTACCAAGGAAGAAGCTTCCTATCAGGATGTGACCTAATCAGGTGCACAAGAAGAGACTTCACTATCAAAGTCTCTCCCCTCTACCCAATGGTTGTGGGATATCCCTACCACATCATCTCATCATAAAATTTTCTTACTTCCATTATTTCAATTTAAGCCATCTTCTACCATAGTCTGAATGAGATCCATTGTGCTTATTTTTAGTTCTATGGAGACATCTTTGGATGTTTTGTAGTTACCACTGTCCAAGAAAATTAAAGGAGTAGATGCATTCCAAAAATCCATTGCACAAAAGGCTTCAGACTTGGAACATATTATTTTTTGGCTATGTGAGGAGAAAGTGGAAACACAAAATCAAATTGATGAGGCTAGGTAGATCATCAATGCCTCTTGTCCTACTTTGGTTGTGCAAGTCCTTGGTAGATCAAGTAATGTTGGAGGATAAACAACTCAATGCATTACTAACTCATCTAAAAAAGGATTGGGTGAGCATACATAAATTGTTTACCCAAGGGTAGGCTATCCACATTGAGGTGGAAGGAATTTTTAAACTTATAGAGGAATATGTATAGGTCCTAGATACTTCTGTACATCAAGATAAGCAGATTACATAAGGAATACTTGATTGAAGGCAACACCTTGACAAATACTTGGATTTTGCTAAACTAGAGTTTGTAATGGTGGATAAAGATAAAGCTATATTGAATGATCAAATTTATACTAGGGAAACATTGAATATTTCATTTCAATAGTTTTTAGATGCCATGGATATCATGATGAAGAAGCTCCAGGTTTGGTAGAATGAGACAATGCACAACACATTTGCATCTATTCAAGCCTAAAGGATTATAGACAGGTTGGATGATATTATGTCAGATATCCATCTTAAGTTGCCACATGCCAAATACTTCCTTATCATTTTAGAAGAAGTAGATTTGCATAATTTGATGGTAATTCAAATTCCACTACATGTTTTACTTACCATGGTATGCGAAGTACTTGATAATTGGAAAATTCTCAAGCATGAACTCTCACAGGTTAAACCAACTATTATGCATATCAAAGATGAACCTAAGTTCATTCCATCATAGGAGCTCCAAGAAATTTTGAAAAAGATAAAGTTGGATATAAAGGCATAGTTTGGGCAACCACAACCTACACAGCCACTTGGCCAAACTTCAGCATGACCTCCATAATAGGTAAATGCGTAGTTTAAATTTTATAATTTTAATAAAAAAATTTGCTTTGTAACATAGTCATAAGCATTTAGAGTGGGGTCAATTTGGTTGAATACCCTTAACCTAGACAACCACCTAGTAATGCTAGTCTATGGAAAACCAAAAAGGGTGGAAGGGAAGTATGGTACTTAGTTAAAAACCCAAAAGGGTGGCTAATTAGTGTACTAGGGGTTTAAATTGGTAAATGACACCTAGAGTGATTACTACCAGTTTTGTAAAAGGCTAATATTTTCCAACTTTATCTGAGATCAGAGTTAAGATTTTGTCTTGGGATAAAACAATAGTTTAATTTCATGAAAGTGTTGGACGTGGAGTAGGGACATGTGCACAAGGCGTCATTTTGTCATCTATATGATCTTTTGGATGTCTTCAACCTTGTTAGCCAAGAGATAGATATAATAATACCATGACTCTTTTCTTTTTATATGCTGAACAACTGTAATGTAATATTGTTTTGATGTGTGATAGAGATTAATAGACTAGCTCTGTTATTATTTTTCTAAATTTTTTTTATGTATGCCTAGTGTGTAGTGTTTACTTTATTTTGTTTTAGATTGTTCAATCTTGAATTATTCTATTTAAGTTTTGAAATTATTAACACCATGTTAGTTTATATTTATATTTTA
Organism: Torreya grandis; assembly: GCA_037957365.1. Classification (NCBI taxonomy): domain Eukaryota; kingdom Viridiplantae; phylum Streptophyta; class Pinopsida; order Cupressales; family Taxaceae; genus Torreya; species Torreya grandis. The sequence goes on along the minus strand of JARHVA010002709.1, from coordinate 238,808 downwards.
TACTATGTATAAAATTGAAGATTCTATAAATTTACTCATGCTATTATGATTCTTTTCCACTTCCTTCTATGCAAGCTATACCTATAATTTGCATGTTCTGGAGAATTTCCAATAAAATCTGCTAACATTCCTTCAACATGCATGTGATTGGAATTTTATTTAAAGGTATGTCCAAGGGATTTGTACTACCTTTGAGTGTACCCTAATACATGTTTTTAGGGTATAAGGTATCTCATAAGAGATACTTTCAAACATGCATTTGTAGTACCTTCAATGGGTATCCTAGTAGATACTTTGAAAATGTACATGATTGGAATTATCTTTCAAGATATATCTTATTAGATACTTTGGAGGGATTTGTAATAACTTAAATGGTAACTTTATGAATGTTTTAAAGGTATCTCTTAGGAGATACCTTTAATTTAGCCATTATGGTACTACAATGCCCTACAAGGTATATTTTAGGATATACATAGTTAGTTAGTTTCCATTTTGTTTGCATGTTTCCAATGCTGTGCACATGGACAAGGGTGAGCATGAAGTGGAGTGTAGTAAAATTTTAAATCCGTTTGTCTCTAAAATTTTGACCCCCTTCTACACACATGAGAAAATTAAATGAAGTGAAAATCTGCATATTTTCTTGGTTACATGGCATGATATGATAGGTTGAAGGCATAAAAATTGATTTAATTTTATTGGAATCTATGTGGTCAGAGGGAAGCTTAGGGTTGACCTGGGCAACTGTGAAGCCTATTGTTTGTTTCCCTCAAAATAAGTGTAATTGGCACAAGTTAATGCAGTTCCATACTAGGTCTCCTCACCTTGGCCCTCTTTAATTTTAAACCATATACTGGTAGTGGTTATCTACCCTACTCCCCTTGCAATTAATGTCCAAGAATTTCATATTTCATGATCCCCCATAAGGATCATCACAAATATCTTATGAGACACTTCTCAAGCATGTGTGTCACCTTTAGCATTTATGGGCACCCAATTTTCAGAAAAATGCCATGACAATCATGCTAGAAGTATGGGCCTATAAAATCCACTCTCCTAAATTGGCCTATAAAATGTTTGAGAGAATGAGCCTTCGGTTTTTTTGCTTCGGATAAAATGTTTGAGAGAAATTAGATCTTTAAGAAAATTGTTCAGACAATTTTCCCAAAAGATATAGTGTTTATCTTTTGCCTCAGACAATTTTTTTGAAAGAATTAGGTCTTTAGGACTTTTATATTGGGACACTTTCTTAAAAAATGACCTTTTATGAAAATTGTTCAAGATAATTTTCCCGAAAGAATAAACACTTAGGCTTTTATTCAAGACAAAATGTCTGAAAGAAATAGGGTCTTCAAGATTTTTGTTTTGAACAAAATGTCCAAAACAATTCCAAACACTTAGCCAAAATCCTAAAAAAAATTCTCCGAAGGATATGTTAGTGATTTAACTAGAATAAAACCCAAAATAAGTTGTCCTTAGCCAAATAACTTGACTAGTACTTAACTTTTAAACCTGCACGCTTTCTTAAACTTGTTCTTGGAATGTTACTTGATTTTTGAAGGCTTGAACACCAGGAACACCTACTTGGGAACCTTTATCTTTGCTCTACATACCTATCCCTCAAAAATTAACAAAATACACTTTAAGATAACTTAAAGTGTTTCAAAAGTGTAGCACACTGCATGATTTTTGGTGAAAACTAACCAATTATGTAGATTTAGCCAAAAAATAATGCAGTTCAAATTTCCTTCCTTCTAAATGAATGAGCATGAATAGTTACTCAAAATTCAACTTATTTGTGCATAAAGTGGTGAAAAATAAATACTTTTCACCTTTTTTGATCATCTTCATATGTGAAAACTAACCAATTGCATAGATTTAGCCAAAAAACCATGCAGTTCAAATGTCCTTCCTTCTAAATGAATGAGCATGAATAGTTACTCAAAATTGTAGTCAGTTGCAATGACTTCATCATGGGCACAAGTTCTTAGCTCTAGGTGTCTTTATTTTAAGAGGCCACTGCATCTATATAAGCATGACTCTTTTCTTTTGTAAGGGGTTGGTAGAGGAATAATTATTCTTTGTTATTATAAAAGAACAACCATTTATAATGGTCTAGTTTTAGAATAGGAGTAGTAGTAGTTAACATTTTTCATTCTATGACCTTAGCAGGTGCCCCTCACAGGAAGGATTGTACTATATATTGTGCATTTGGCCTTTTGTATTGTATTTTCCACCCATCAATGAAGAGGTTGTGGTGTTTTATGTCAAACTGAGTGAGAATTTATTTTTGTTTGTTATTTTCATTCTCTACTTCTATAGTATTGGTTCTTGTTTATGTTATAGACTTGAATTCATGCATACGATCCTTTCATAGTCTATGATGTTTAAATATTAAAGCTATTTTATGAAATTATAGGTTAATACTTTAAATATCTCAGCGCATTGCCTTAGTTTTGTTTTAAGTTTTACTTGCATTTATTTCTTCCCCTTTTCCCCCAATCTAATTCAAAGAGCCAACTTCTAAAATCCCTGAGGTTGCCTTATAAACCACATTTTGGTCCTACACCTGTAAAACTTCCCATAGGAAATTGTTCACCAAGGGTGAGAGCTTTAGGAATCAACAGGGCCTTTGTGGTACCTTCAAGGGTTCTCTTAGTATATAGATATATCTTGGAGGGCCTTGTAGTAACTTGAAGGATACCTTTATGCATATTTGAAAGGTATCTCTTAAGAGATACCTTCAAGGTAGATAAAGATACCTTGGAGGGCCTTGTAGTACCTTCAAGAATACCTTTATACAAGTTTCAAAGGTATCTCTTAAGAGACACCTTTAAGGTATCTTTGAAGGTACTATAATGCCCTTAAATGTATGTTTTAAGGAGAAATGGGGCCCAATTTTCTAGATTATGGTCTTAATTTTGAGCCCCTCTTTTATATGGTTATGCAAAATTTAGGAAAAGACTGACTATTGGCCTCTTATACCTTTAGAAAGATGGTAGTGGTATTGTGTTTTCATAAGACTTAGCTCTTTTGTTCTATCGGGTTTATATTTTCAAGCTTATACTTTGGGACTTATGCAATTTGTCTTTTTGGGTTTTATGTTTTGGGTGTTTTGTCTAGTGCCTTTGTCAACTTTATTTATTTCAGAATTTACCATTATGTATTTTTTTCATGGGCTTAGCTTTATTGGGGAGATTGTTTTAGAGATTTTATCTAAAATAATTCCCCAACAAAATTGGGTCTTTGGGTTTTTTGCCTGATGGAATTTGGTCTATGAACATTTTATCCAAAATGAATCCCCTGATAGAATTCTTTTGCCTTATGAACCTACCCTTTGACCTTTATGAAATGATCACTTACCCTTCAAGACTTTTATCCTAGATCCCTTTACTTGATTAACCTACCCTTCAACATTTTAGTTGCAGCCATGTTGGCCCAAGAGAATTTCCCTTTGCCCTTTTTGAATCACCCTTCAACTTTTTGAAATGGCCCTTTCCTTGTTGAAATGTACCATTCAGGTCTTTTGTCCTAGACCATTCTACCCTATGAAGTAGACCCTTCGGGAGTTTTTTACCATGATGTAGACCCTTTAAAACTTTCTATTCTTACTCTTCAGGATAATAGGCATGCCCCTTTGCCCTCTATAACCTACCATTCATGCTTTTAAAAGTACCCTTCAGCCTTTTTGTAAAGACCCTTCACGGTTTTTGTCATCGCCACTTTACCCTTTAGGAATTTTGTCCTGCGCCCTTTGCCCTTCAAGACTTATCCTTCAAAAAATTATCTTGGGCCTTTATCCTAGAAGTAGACCCTTCAGGACTTTTGTCAATGGCACTTTGCCCTACAAAGTAGATCCTTTGGATTGGTTCTCAATGAAAATGACCGTTTAAACTTTTTGAAATGAACCTTCAAGATAATTTCCTAAGATATTTTGCTCAAAACAATTTTCCCCATGATATTTCCAAACAACCAACTTTTTATTGCAGGTATTTTGTAAAAGATCGGTTCCCAACATAAACACGAATACCTTTATGTAATTTTTAAAGGTATCTCTTAGGAGATACCTTGAAGGTAGCTTTGAAGGTACTAGAATGCCCTTCAAGGTATATTTTAAGGAGAAATGGGGACCCACTTTTTCAGATTATGGTCTTAATTTCAAGCCTCTTTTATATGCTTATGTAAAATTTGGAAAAATATTGAATATTGGCATCTTATACCTTTGGCAAGATGGTAGTGGTATTGTGTTTTCATAAGACTAACCCTTTTGTTCTATTAGGTTTATATTTTCAAGCTTATACTTTGGGACTTATACAATTTATCTTTTTTGGTTTTATGTTTTGGGTGTTTTGTCTAGTGCCTTTGTTGACTTTATTTATTTTGGACTTTATCTTTGTGTATTTTTTCCATGGACTTATCTTTATTGGGTGTATTATTGTGGACATTTTTTTTGAAATAATTCCCCGATGGAATTAGTTCTTCAAGATTTTTACTCAATGGGAATTTGGTCTGTGGATATTTTATCCATAATGAATCCCTCGACAAAATTAATTTTCCTTATAAACCTACCCTTTAGCCTTTCTGAAATGATCATTTACCCTTTGAGACTTTTGTCCCAGATCCCTTTACTTGACTAACCTACCCTTTGGCCTTTTTATTGTGACCATGTTGGCCCAACAAAATTACCCTTCACCCTTTTTGAATTTCCATTCATCCTTTTGAAATGGTCATTTCCTCATCAAAATGTACCCTTTGGTACTTTTATCCCATATAATTCTACCCTACAAATAGACCCTTTGGGTATTTTTTGCCACAAAGTAGACCCTTCAGACCTTTCTACACTTACCCTTCAGGATAATGGGTATGACCCTTTGCCCTTTAGGACCTACCCTTCAGAATTTTAAAAGTGCCCTTCAGCATTTTTTCAAAGACCCTTAAAATTTTTTATCATTAGGACTTTACCCTTTGGGACTTTTGTCCCAGTCCCTTTGCCCTCCAGGACTTATCCTTCAGGACATTATCTTGGGCATTTATCCTATGAATTAAACCCTTTGGGAATTTTGTCATGGGCACTTTATCCTATGAAGTATATCCTTTAGATTGTTTCTCGATGAAAATTACCCTTTAGACTTTTTTAAATTACCCTTCAGGATAATTGCCTCAAATATTTTGCCCCAAATAATTTTCCTAATGATATTGCCAAATGGCAGGCTTTTTGTTATGGGTATTTTGTAAAATATTGGTCCTCAACATAAACCCAAATACCTTACTATCAAGAATAATATTAGCCCCTACCATACTTATCCAAAATAAATTTAAAGTGTCTTCCAATGATATATACTAAAGACCCCCACTAACTTAAAATAACAAAGTTTAAATTATACAATAATATAAAAGTAAGGTGAACATTGGGCATTTATGTCACACAAACTGATATTCAATGTAAAATCATATATATGTGATATACATCCATTAGAAGCCTTCATTGATTTCAATTAAACTTGCATTCAAAGTCTCTTACTATCTTATAGTGACAAAGAACCCTAGCTACTATCTCGAAGAGCACTATGAGTAAAATAATGATTAAGCTAGAGCTGAGTAGATCATACAACATACATAGTGCCTAGAAAGAAACCATAAATATAATAGAGTGTATACTGTAATGTCATCTTCATCTAGGATATTTGATAGAGCAAATATACCATCACCATACTCAATCAAGGACTCTATAGAGTTCATAGATATAATTTTTGATGCCACCATATTCGAGAACAGGTACACTAACTATTTAGAGCTATGGGACATAATGGATTTGATGGATGTATTTTCATTAGAGGATGAGATGACACTTGATGATAGGTTGTTTGTCAAATAATTATTGGATTTCAAATGGCAAAGGTTACATTTTGCTATCACCAAGCCATAGGTGATGCCATGCATTGACCTCCTTATAGGATTTGTTCTTCTCAAGAAAGATATCACAAGATGCCTTCCTAAATTATTCTAGTAATAACATAGTGGTCACATGCATTTCTGCAGCTGACTTCCAAAGATACCTATATTTAAACATACCTGATGTATATTATGACAAGCATACATTACCATAGTTCAGTGCAAAGAGCTCAATTAAGAAGGCATTATCTTCATGGTTACTCTCAAGCTAGACCATTGCATGGAAAAGGAAGAAGCCAAAGGGACTTATTTCCATAGACAAGTTTAGAATGGGGATTCACATCAACATGGCTCTGTTGAATTAACTCTATGGTATGTTGAGTATTTATTTTGTCAATTTAGACAGGGTGCCATTACTTTACATTATGATCACCCATGATGATGCATATGCCATCAAAGAGATAATTAGCTTCCACTCGAGGGAGCAAATAATTCACAAAGATAAGTGTCCCATGCCTTTGGGAAATTTCTATATGATGTCATATTTTCTAGATACTGTTATGGGAACCTATTACAAAGATCTTGGGGAATTATGGAGCCTAGCCATAAACTACATAAAGAACAAAATTTGTGATCATTACTAGTTTATGCACTTATATGCCTATACCAAGAACATGGTCAAGATAGCTGAAGATGTCTATCCATAGGTTTGACAAGCCATTCATGGCTCACTCATGCCCAAAATTGGACAAAATATCATAAAAAACTTGGAAGGTAAAGGGGATTATTTCATCTATCTAAACTTCATAGTTATAATGATTTGGGGAAACAAATTTAATCCTTTGTGTCTCCCAAAATACATCCCAGACAAGTTGGAAAAACAAGAAATTGCTTTCCAACTATGGTGGAGTGTTGAAGAGGACCTATCTAGGTAGAATAAGGCTTTGTAATTTGGTCACCATACAACAATTGGAAGAATGGCTTACATAGTGAGGAAGCATTTCAAAGAAGTGAGTGGCAAACAAAAGAGTTATCATTTCCCTATACTTTCATATAGAGATTGGGATCTGCATGGGCTTATTCAGAAGCACATACAAGGATTTAACATCCCCTACAACCATGTTCCCTATTCATATGATTTTCTATTTCTTTATGTAAATGATGATGTGGATGTGTTGGAAAGACAAAGGATTACTAGAATTCAAGAAGATCATTTAAGAATGATCCAGGATGATCCTTCAGTCATAGTAAGGGAATCTAATAATAAGAAGGCTCTATACAAAGGATGGGATCATTATGACTTCTAGAGAGGACAGTCCAAGGAGCAATCCAAGGACTAGGTGGTTCCCTCATCTTAAGACCTCCCTTTGAAATTGAAGCTTATTATTGTGAAGAAAGAGCCTAGGTTGTTTGAACCCAAAACAAGCAAGGGATCATAGGTAGGGGACCTCATTAGTTTATATTTTGATAAGGAGGAGAGAACATAAGAACAACCAATTGCCAACACCATTCAAGTGACTACTACTATGCCCCATACCTAGATTTCCACATCTATTAGGATTACAACATAAGAGGTAGAGACATCGACTCAACAAGGCTCCCCTACATAAATGAATACCCCTCTAGTTTATATGAAGAAGTCTTGGACTCCAATAATGAGTCCCATAGTTGAATCATCATAAGGCTTGCCTACCTCCATATTCAAAACCAATAGAGGGAGAGGTTGTGATAATTAAGAACATTGAGGATGACTCTGATGAAGAAGCTAAGATAGAAAAAACTAAGGCCATGAGACTTCATGTAGATCCTATAACACCAAGTTCATTAGGTACTTAGCCTTTCATGAGTATTCTTTTATCTTTTGTGCTCATTTTTAGATGTGTTTCTATTTCTTCTATGTTGAGGACACCCTAGGTAGAAGTGCCTACTTCCACCTCTATTGATTCCTTCACCCCTACCATATTCACTTAGTTCCCTCTTATCACCCCTAAGCTGGAAAAAAATGTTGTTTCCACCACTATGGCCATTCCACAATCCAGTTCCATCCCACTCACCATACCTACCTCTTCTATCCCTTCTAACACCTCCACCATCAGAGCCTTAAAGAAGAAGAAGGTGTCTAAAAAGGTACATATTGCATTATCCATTCCATAATTTCATGTCCAATCCACTCAAATTTCATTCCCATGCCATCCACCACCTCCACAGAGGAAACCATTATGATAATTTCTATCAAGGGAAAGAAGCACAAGCTTCAATTGATTACATTCCATCCACTCCCTCAATTTGTAGGAGTGGATTAGTCCAAGATTATTTGGCCTTCCCTACTCAATGTCCTTGTCAAGGCTCAAAAGAAATAAAAAATTTTAGGAGGAGGTAGAGAAATAGGTTGTGGTTACAAACTTGGATGCATCTCAATTGGATATTCTTCCATGGGTGATGGACTTGAGAAGCAAGGCAACCCAAATGCCTAGCATTAAGATCACTGAGCTTCCCTCTATCTCCATTCTATTTGACCCTTTATCTAGTTGTATATAAAAAGTGAAGAAGAGGAAGGTGAAGGATGAAAATGTCACATAAATAATTTTGGAGGAAAGACACGAAGTATTCTCCCTCACTGAAAGGTAGAATAGACATCCCAAATAGTCTCTTTACATTGAAAATCTTGTAGACCTGGACCAAGCCCATGAGGATGCTATAGTAGCTATCCATGAGGGAACATAGATGGTTCAATAGGAACTTGAACTTGAAGTTCAAGAATTTGAAGTTGAGGTAGAACAATTAAGGGAGCAAGTGAATACTATGCATATCTTTGTAGGCATAGAAGTTGATGTGCACGAATTAATTTCCTGATGTTATAACTCTTTGGAGGAAATGGAATTCATGAAGGTTGAAATGGCCCCTCATGTAAATAATTTGAATAAATTATATAATTCATTGAGACATGATAGCACTAAGTTGAAAATACTAGTTTCATACATAGGTAACTCTTTATACAGTCATCTAGATTTAAAGATAATACTACAGGTATGTAATGCCTTGAACTTGATTATCATAAGATAGGAAGAAACACGAGAATGGTTACAAGTAGTTATGGATTTAATCTCCAAATATCAGGTACATGAGGCCTAAATCTTCCAAAATTTGAATGATTTGAAGCTATCAAAGGTGAAAGATGCTACAGGGAAATTGATCAGTAGGATCAATTTCGATAAACTCATTCAAGAAGTGGTAAATGACTTCAAGCAGAGTTTCCAAGGCTTAGTACTAGAAGAGATAGAATCTAAGTTAAGTTCAGTTAGAAATAAAGTCATGGAGGTTGATATTTTTAAGAATAAATTTTAGATGACTAAGGAAGAGCATGTAAAATTCCTCAAACAAGTTAAGAGGATACATTGACCACTACTACTAAACTTAAACACCATATGCCAATATCATGACACGACATATAAAGTTTATCAAAAGAACAAGTCAAAGAAGAAGTAGATTTCTAGTGGTGCATCGACATTTAAATTTTTTGTAATTACCACCTTAACTTCCACACCAACCAAAGTACATGTAGCTATCCAGATGACTCAGCCTTGATAGGCTAAGATTTTATGCATGTATAATTTTGTTGATGATAAACGTAGTCATAGTTTTCTTGTAGTTCAAACTTTTAATTGTAAATTTGACTTTATATTTTGTACACATGTACATGTTGTATAGTTTTAAAAATGTTAACTTAGCTAATTGATATTTATAGTACTAATCTTATATAGTTTTGACCATAGTTAGAACTACATGTTCTAACTATCACATATAATGACCTTACATAAACTTAGAGGATGAGGTGACCCCTTCCCAAATTCTATATAAAAAACTATAATCTAAATTGGATTTTTGTCAAAGAATTTTTGAATATAGGAGAAACATCAATTTTGATCATCAGTGAAGCATTTAATTATTTTCTTTCCAATTTCTATGCAATCAGTTATTAGTTTTTTAGTTGTATGTTTCAATAATCTTTAGTGTGTAATAGTTGTGAATAGATTATTGACTATCTTGATTGATTTATTGATCTGTAGATGTGTAACACCTATTTAAATATTGGTAAACATATTTTTTAGGATGATTAAGTTAAAATTGATTCATATTTTTAAATGTGTACTAGATCTTTATTTGATGTAGTTTTTTATGTGTGTGTTATAGCTACTTCAGATACTTCACTAGCTCGATCCATAATCTACTGAATAAGAGTGTGCAAAAACTAATCTAAAAGGATCAACCTTTGTTTGAGGTCTTGAATTTCCTACATCAGTACAAGGTTGTATGGGGATGAGTTGTAATTTTTACTAATTGGACATAAATGATACATGATACAAAATTATAGCTATGGGAAGGTAGGGGGATGAGTTTTAAGTTGTACTGATTGGATATAAATTATACATGATATAAAATTAGAGATGTGGGGAGGTAGGGGGCTCCTATGGTTAACCTCTATGAAGGATTAAGGTTTTTAACTTCTATGTGTCATCTAATACAACTCATCCCCAATGATTGGAATTTTCTTTTACCTGTGGTTAACCTCTGTGAAGGATTAGGGTTTTTAACCCTTGTGTGTCATCCCCTAAAACTCATCCCATATGTTTGGAATTTTATTTCAAAGTATCTCCTAAGGGATTACCTTGAAGGGCCTTTTAATACTTTTAAAGGGTCTCCTTATAGATACCTTAAATATCCACATAATTAGAATTTTATTTCTAGGTATTTCCTAAGAGATACCTTGAATATACACATGATTGGAATATTTATTTCAAGGTATCTCTTAATATATACATTGAACATACACATGATTAGAATTTTCTTACGAGATATCTCATAGGAGATACCTTGAACATGCACACATTTGGAATTTTATTTCAAGGTCTATCCTAGGAGATACCTCAAAGGGCCTTGGAATACCTTGCATGTTTATTGTAATGGTACTTTCAAGGGATTTTATATAACCATGACACCTTTTTATTTGACAAGAACCCTAATAAACACATTTGGAATTTTATTTCAAGGTATCTCCTAGGAGAGACCTTGATAAAGCACATGATTAGAATTTTCTTTCAAGGTATCTCCTAGGATATACCTCGAAGGGCCTTGGAATAACTTTCATGTTGATTGAAAATGTCCTTGCAAAGGATTTGATATAACCATGACAAATTTTAATTTGGCAAGAACACTGATGCACACTATTGGAATTTTCTTTTGAGATATCTCTTAGGAGATACCTTGAACATGCACACGATTAGAATTTTATTTCAAGGTATCTCCTAAGAGATACCTCGAAGGGACTTGTAATAAATTCCATGTTGATTAAAAATTTACTTGAAAATGATTTGATATAACCATGATATATTCTAGGAAATACCTTGATGCACACTATTGGAATTTTCTTTTAAGATATATCCTAAGAGATACCTTGAACATGCATATGACTGGAATTTTATTTCAATGTATCTCCTAGGAGATAAATTAATGGCCTTGGAATACCTTCCATGTTGATTTAAAATGTCTTTGTAAGGGATTTTATATAACCATGACACCTTTTTATTTGACAAGAACCCTGATGCACATGATTGGAATTTTCTTTTGAGGTATCTCCTAGGAGATACCTTAAACATGCACATGATTGGAATTTTATTTCAAGGTATCTCCTAGTGGATACCTTGAAGGTCCTTGGAATACCTTACATGTTTATTGAAAATTTCCTTACAAAGGATTTGATATAATCATGATAAATTTTTATTTGGCAAGAACACTGATGCACACTATTAGAATTTTCTTTTGAGATATCTCCTAGGAGATACCTTGAACATGCACACGATTGAAATTTTATTTCAAGGTATCTCCTAGGATATACCTTGAATTTCCTTGGAATACCTTCCATGTTTATTTCAAATGTCTTTTCAAGGATTTGATATAACCATGATAACATTTTATTTAGTAAGAACCCTGATGCACACTATTGGAATTTTATTTCAAGATATTTCCTAGGAGATACCTTGAACATGCACATGATTAGACTTTTATTTTAAGGTATCTCCTAGGAGATACCTCAAAGGTCCTTGGAATACATTCTATGTTTATTTCAAAGGTACTTACAAGGGATTTTATATAACCATGGGACCTTTTTATTTGGCAAGAACCTTGATGCCAGCTCTAATTTATTACAAAATGATACATGACACTCCTATAACCAACCAAAATTAGAGGGACCCACCAAAAATATCACCATGAATAGAAATATGCCATGTGTAATAGTACAAAAAATTCATCACACTAAGCTATATTTTAAGAACCCCCAAGAATAATCAGAAGGTGCCATGTGTCAAAAGGCAGTAAAATTTTAGCTTTAAAGCTAAAATTGATGGTGAATTAAAGGCAAATCAGAATTAAATTTGAATTTTAATATAATTGAATGCCAAAATAAATAGGTTAAATATAGTCCCCCATAAGACACCTTACAAGCTGGATAGAACTAAAATCATAAAGTAATAGGACATTGTAGTAACTGTAAGACATAGAAACTCACATATTTCCTAAAGATGATTTTAGGGCATGGGACCCCAACACTTATTAAAATTCAAAAAGGATGTGGATATGGAATATAAACACCAAGAAGAGGTGCAAAAATGGATTTATAGGGATGCAATGAATGATGAGGTAGTCCTCAAAAATACTGTAAGGAAAAATATCAAGCTAGAAATAAGGCTTGATAGAGAGAAGAAGAAAGAGGATATTGTGAATCCCTACCTCCCACCAACTCATGGGAGCATGTTCAATGTCGACTATGAGGAAGCACAAGAGGAGGAGAAATATGATAATGTTCCTCTCATTAAGAACATGGCATATAAACCTCCACTATAAGATACTCCAAGTGGATAAAGCCTACCTCAAAGCTCCAAGCAAGGGGAAGCTAATAGACAACATGGCCCCTCTCAAGTTCCTACACTTGTCTCTATATCTACTGAGGAAACTACCATAGAAATCTTGGATCAACTGGATCCAAATGTCATTATCCTCAAGGAATCTCAATAGGGAATTGAGTTCTTAATGGAAGAACTATACACATTGGTTAGTAGGAATATAGAGAAAGTTTACATAAGGAAAAAGTCTCCTAGAATTACCATGAGAGGAGTAGTGTCTTACACTTATATAAAGTGATGAAGAAGAGGAATGAAGATGGAATCCAATAAGCTAGAGTGGTCATTAAAATTGACCAAGTACTACCTTACACTTACATTTTAGCCACTTAGATATATTTGGGCACCTTTTGTGGGCCCATGTAAACTTGTCTTAGGCATTTTTTGAGCCTATAAATAGGGGTTCACCCTCATTTGTAACCAAACAATATTTGTTACCAAAATTAGTATAAGTATCCAAATAATTTGAGAGTTTGTCTATAGTGTTATCTTATGTGTGTTCTATGATTTCTGATTCTCACACTTTTAGATGGCTAATAGTTTATTTTCTGCAAGCTAATTTGGTAATAATACACATTATATGCATCTGTTAGCTTGAGTTTAACACTAATTTGACTTATTTTATAGTATACTTATTCTATTTTCTTCTCATTTACAATTGAATATTCCATGAAATTTACTGTGAGTAATTTTCATGCAAAGTATGATGTTAGACATATGAATTTCCTTCCTCTGAAGCTTAAACTACATTTATTTAGCTTTCAGAATTATGATAGAATTGGTAAATGCTAGTTTCATGTGTTTTTGCCTCAAAATTTAACATAATTAGTATCTTTGATCATCTTGAGCACAATCTCTTTTTTTCCCTACCCTACTCACTCTTGGATCCACACATGAATCACTTTAGCTTAGTTCATGATATAAATATCCATTGTTTATTTACATTTTGGGCAAAAATTGGAAAAGATTGAATTTTTTTTTACAAATATTAACAAGAATAAGTGTCACTACATAAACATCTACTATCCCTACAACAAGGTCTACTAGCATACTTTCAAAGTGGTGATCACATCTCTACTATTTGTGCTATTTCCATTAGTATTTGTATAAACAAATCAATCCCCAAGTCTTTCAAGACTTAAAATTGAGTTTCTTACTTTCCCCTTTTTCCCTGGTGACATAGGGAACAATCAATCAAGTGCTCTTGAGACACCTACATTCTTGGTTTCAAGTCAAAATATGCTATAGTCAGGGGTCTGGCAGGCTTAAGACCTTTTCCAAGCTTATGGAGGCTGTTTGGACCATCAAATGCATGAACTATTGAGATGAATAACCTAAATACAGAGCTCAAGAAGGATACATGTGAGGTTAAAATAGGGCTAAAGAAACAAAAATATACATCTACAACTAGCTTCAAGAGCACTGTTATAGTCAAGTGGGTGAACCATGCTTAATGGAGACTTCAAGGGTATAGAGTTTCAAGCAAGGTAATGAGATTGTTAAGAAATCATCATATATAGATAAACTCATGGGTACTTTGTGTATTTTCAAAACTCCCAAAGCATATTTATACCCTATCACAGTCCATACAAAGGACATCACACCATGCACAATGGTCTATATAGGAGAGGTTTATTTTCATAATGAGAGAATGGTGAACATGTGAAGAAGATAATATTCTAAAAGGAATGCATTAATTTGTGGACTTTGGAGGAAACCTCAAGGATCCAAAATTAGTTGAATATTCAATTCTATGAAATCTTCATGTAAAACTACTTAAGGGACTCATAAAATATGTTGACAAGTAAGACATTAAAGTAATAAGGTCTTACATTTTTTCAAAGTTCATAGGATCTTGTTATGTTTGAAGAATCATTTCAATTTCTTCCTTATTTTCATCCCAACATCTAATAGGTTTAGTAATTGATCCTAAATTCACATATTCAGAGGAGCTAGCCTCATAACTAGAGGTCTAGTCTAGATACAGGCATCTGACAACTTTACATCATTCCAATGTTAGTCCAGATATGAATCAGATCTAAGCAATTTGATTTCAACTGTGTGCTATCTAGGTTTCTAAAAAAAATCAAATGATATATGTTGGTCTTTGTTTTTGTAAAGGAATTTTCTTTTTTGCCCTACCTCACTCCCTCCTTTTGAACTTTTTAATCATGAATCACTTTAGATTAATGCTTGTTATGTATATCCATTTGTTTGTTTAAGAGTTTGGGATTATATTGGAAAATACAAAGCAATTTATATCATAACAAATTTAGGTAGATTATGTCACTACCATATTCCTATTGTCCCCATAGTAGGGTCTACTTGCAAACTAGAAGGTGGTAAGTTTTAACCACATAATCTCGAAAAAAAATGAGTGAAGCCCCAAGGTGTCACTACCATATTCCTATTGTCCCTATAATTTAAGATATGTTATTCTTATATTTGCATTATATCCTTGACACAAAAACACATCAATAGTCTAGAAGGACTTGAGTATGAATCTGAATATTCTCAACCTACTATTTCCTATTATGCACTTTTAGGTATTAGTACTCCAAATATTAAGGTGGTTAGTTTCCTCAAGAAATATAATTCAACTATATTTATTTAATCTAGGAGTACACACAAATTCATCAACAATAAGTTGGCTACTCAATTGAATTATTTCATTTACCTAGATCCAGAATTTCAAATCCTAATTATAGGTGGGGGTATAGTCAATTATTTTGGTAAATGCCATAGTATAAAGCTATGGGAGACTACCTATTATATTATCTTATGTTTTCTATTATCATAGATGTGGGTAATTTTTTTTTAGATTGTAATGGATCACGACTTTATGCACAATTGAGATGAATTTTGAGTAATTATTCATACTCATTCATTTAGAAGGATATTTGAACTGCATGGTTTATTGACTAAATCTATACAATTGGTTAGTTTCACCAAATGATGAAGATGATAAAAAAGGTGCAAAGTAATTATTGTGAGACTATTTTAAATATAATTTAAACCAAACAAAGAGTCTACCCATATTGAATTACAACTGGTGGAGTGTACTCATTTTTGTCTTATACACCCACTTGAATCTTTTGACCTCTTTTCCTTTTGTACCGAGCTTTACAATAGGGCTCACTATTGCCTAGGACAACCGAGGGCCTCCCTAAGCTTGACACACATTCTCAAAAATTATACCATTTTTTGTTAAAAATTGATTGAAGTATATACAGATAGAGTATTTAGAATTATATATATTGTATTGTTTTATAAAATTTTAGTGTTATAATTTGAAAACCCTATTTGTCTAAACAATAGTCATGTGCACGCTCCTTCAGTAGAAGGTTCATTGACATCACAACTTGGTGCACTCCAACAGGGCCAAAAATATTCTAATAATCTATGTAGACTATCAAAATCGTAATGATTTCATAACATAAAGTGGTAAACAATGAATAAAAGGGCCAAGTCAACACAAATAAATCACACATTTTTGATAGAGTAAAAAATATATTGAAAAATATTAAGATTAAATACCTAAAAATAAGGATCTACCTAAATGATAGTAACAAATATGGTCAATGCTTTGGACACTCTACAACCTGCTCTATTCTAATTTGTCAGTGCTCTACAATGTATGTTCAAAAAAACTAAGAATATGTAGGAATAAAAATATATTTGGTCAAACATGTTTGATGATTTTTTTTCCTCTTAAAAATGTGTGAAAATTATATGGACCCTATTTTGAAAATTAAATTTGAATTTGAATTTCATTGGGGACTCCCACTTATTTCTAAATGCAAATGCACCTCAGGAGTAGTCAAGTCGAATTGAAGGCAAGTAATATATTTAATATATTAAAATGATATTTATATATATTATATTAAAATATATAATATTTATTTAAAATATATACAAAAAATATATATTATATAATGTAATATAATATTACAATATTATATATTATATAATATATTTTAATATTATTATTATATAATATATATGTTAATATAGTTTATAAATCAAATTATAATTATATATTATATATTTTAGTATAATATATTAATATAAGATATATAATTTATATATAATATTACTTAGTTTAATGTGTGTGTGTGTGTGTACATTATATGTCATGAATGTGTGTGTGCGTGTGCAAATACACACACACAGATATATATTTGCACACACACACACACACACACACACACACACACACACACACACACACACACACACACACACACACACACACACACACACACACACACACACACATTTGCACACACACATATCATGACATATAATGTGTGTGTGTGTGTGAGAGAGAGAGAGAGGCGTTATGTAAAGTGAAAGAGTGTAAAATTATAATTTCTAGTTAAACCTAGTAATTCCAAACCCTTGACAATGTCAAAATATTAATTAAGTTCATCTTTAAAGATAATTGGTCTAGATTGAGTAAAAACTCTAGGATTATGCTCATATGGTATGTTCAACATATGTTTGGCCTTTAAGTGTGCCTTAACTCTTCCATATGGATCCCACTATCTCAGTGCATGCATTTGTAGATTGATTGATAATCTATGTCTGGATACTACCTCAATGTTGTCCCATTATTTGAATATGGTTCTACCAGTGGTAATGGGGAAGTTGTGAAGCAATCCATTTCTTTTGGTCTTGTAAAAACCATCTATCCCATTGTAGAATTGGTAAGCCACCTCCTGGTCTGATAGCTTGTTGGGTACATGGATAAGTAGTCTAAGAGGGGTGCATTGGGTTCCCTCAACCCTGATAAAAGTAAAATCTAGATACAACCAGATGTCTCCAATAATCTCCACATATTTCTTAATTAGTGGGATAATCCTTTCCATAGGATGACCAGTTATAGCTTCACTAAGTGCTAGATAGACATAATCATAGATAAATTAGATGTGATCCCTATATTTGAATATGTGTAACTTGTAATAATATTGTGTAACTATCTAAGTTCTATTGGGTGACCATTCCCTAAGGTTTGGGAATTTTGTGGTAGCAAGAAGGGCATCTAAAAGGTATGACATCATATAAAATTGGGTTTTCTTCCTTTTTACAATTATAAATATCTATCTACTTAAATCAATGCTAATTACCTCACCTACATGATGAGTGATTTATTTCTCAACCATGAAGCAGATAAAGGGCACCTAAATTTGGTATACATATGTAGTGGTTATATTTCCACACAACCTGTTCATCATTATCGTAATCATTCAAATCCTGGGTCTAAATTGGCTAATGGGGATGTTTTTGTTGAAGTCAAAAAATACTTCATTCCCAAAATACAACCATGTGGAAAGGATGATTTTTAGATCATTTTATTTAGCCCAGTTGTTGATGAGGTTAGGTCTATTTGTGGTTTGGGAAATTTGTAATAATTCTCAAAAGCTATGGGAGAAATGTAGGCCATCTTCTTTTGAGTATGCCCATTAATCAACATTCCTTTATCTATTCTAGAATCCTTAAAAATGGGAGAAAAGATATCAATATAGTGGAGTAGCTCAAGGTTGGCTACTACATAGTGTAGTCCAGCCATTTGTATAGCAACTATGTCATAGTAACATCTTTTGGCTAACACATTCTTCTCCTCTCTGGTGATGGCAAATTATTTTTCAATGGTCCAAAAAAACTTAGACCAATTATTGTCCCCTGTGTTTAGAGTGTGGCATAAAAATTTGTCTTTTAAAATCCTCCCTTATACATCTAAGGTCAAGTAAAGCTCCACATCCTCCTTAGAAACACCTCTTCGAGCTACCATGGCTATGAATTTCATCAAATCGCCTACTAGTGGACTATAATTCAACTCCTAAATTGAATTATCCTTGCATAAACAAAAATCCAACTCTCCTTGGCTTGATTATAATGATTACAGAGTTGAATTAGGGATCTTATACTTGATAAGGAATTTTTGAAGGTTTATATAGATCTCTAATGGTGGCAATGAGTCCAAATTATGAGTTTCATGTCTTAGATTTTGTTTAAATTGAGTATTTATACCTTTACCTTTCACGGGTCTACAAAATCTTCAAATCTATCATGTCTTGCTTATGTGGTGTCAATGTGGCATCTCCATGGCATCTAGCTCATTAATATTCTAAAGTGATGGTTGCCCTTTAAAATAATCCTATTCACCTCACACCATCAGATTTCCTTGCATGGATCAATGTAGGTCATTGATCTTGATTCGAAGAATTGAATACCATTAGATATCTTGTGATACTCCTCATGATTGTGATACTTGTTAGCTTCATATTTGTTTTGGCTTTGTTGAAAAGTCCACCTTCATCTCATACCATTAGATCTTTCTTGCTCGAATGAATGTGCTTCATTGAATCTTGATCTAATGGATTATGTCCTTTTCTCCATGCACCATTGATTGGAATGTGTATACTTAGCCACGTATCATCGATCTTTGGGAAGATGCTCAAGATTTTATTTATGGCCCATGATTTTGACACTTTTCATTTCCATGCTTGCTCTGATTTCTTTTGAATTTTTAACTTTGATCATGTCCCATATAGTTAGCCATCACATTTTTAGCAATTCATCTATATAGTTAGAAACACCACCATAATTGGTGTAAATCAAATCCTTCTCCTCATCTAATTTAAGTTCTAGTGCATAGAACACCACAGGATCTCTGATTTCTTTTGACTTTTTAACTTTGATCATGTCCCATATAGTTAGCCATCACATTTTTAGTAATTCATCTATATAGTTAGAAACACCACCATAATTGGTGTAAATCAAATCCTTCTCCTCATCTAATTTAAGTTCCAGTGCATAGATCACCACAGGATCTACATTAGTGTGGTCGAATAACAGTGTTAGTTTGACCATTTCCATGCCCACTCTCATAAGCATCAGTATGAAAAAATTGGCTCGTTTATTACATGAAGGTATTAGTAAGTGCATTAAGTTCATGTAAACTATCAATCTCTATAACATCATTCACTATAGAGGGGATTGTCTCAGGCTAAAGTGGTTATTTGCCTATCCTATCGAAAGCTTTTTTATTGGACCTAAAAAATCTTAATAATAAAATTAATAAAGAATTTCATTCAGGATATTAAACTTGCATTAAATTTTATCATAAAATATGAATGAACCTCATTGTTTTTAGAAGGTGGGACATCATAATCATTCACCATTAGTCATAAAAATTATTTCTCATCAATGAATAGTGGCAATAGTGGATTGGGAAATGTTTGAATTAAATTAGAAGTGGCACATTGGTTTTTGGATTACTGAATAATGATTTTTTTTACTTTTTTATCTCTCAAACTAACCGCTAATAATTTGATATTATCATACTGTAGGAATTACATCTCTCTCTATAATATTTTCATCTAGGAATTTGACATGTTACCATTTAATCAAATTCACCTACATTAAGGTAGGGGTCATGTGCTAGGGGATTGCTGATTATTTTTGAGGGCATGCTATTGAGAAATTGTAGGATTATTTTTTTTAATTTGTAGTCCTACATTTTAAAAAAAATTATGCAATATATATTGCTCAAAAAAATTATGAGTATTTTACTTAAAAAAATTTATTTGAAAATATATAAATAAATATGATTAGTTACAAAACTACAATTGGAAACACAGAATTCATATTATATGAAATAAAGAGTTTCTAACATTATATTACAAAAACTGTCGCTGAATTTAGGTACATGAATACATGCATCTTAGTAACTATGCATTACAAAAAACTACCAATAATTCTATGGTATATATGAGTCAAAAACACCAACCAGTCTTGTCCGTGAAAATTGATGAACACATCTCTAGCTCACTTTATGACATCTACAGTCAGAAACACCAAGAAACACATCTCATAGTCAGAATTCAAAATTGAAGTTAGTAAGCAATCATTCTGGCCTTAATAAACTGGAGAAATAAACTAAAAGATTTAAGTGGAGAAATAAACTCACTGAGATATATATTCATTGGTACTTTAGCTTAATTTGAATCTGTTCAACATATGAAGTATGTATCACTAATTTAAATTACATCTCAAAAGATATGATTGTTAACTAAAATTCGATAGTCATTTTATAAAGTAGAACAAAATTGATTCCTTTATATAATTTATATGTAATTTAATAGTTCATAGACTTTTTATAACCAAGTTCGAAGGGCTAAAAAATTAATCATTCACATTACTTAAAATTAATTGATTATCCATCTGCTTTACTGCCAACTGTCCCATGCCAAGAGTCATGTGCAACATCAAATTTAATACTTGTGATAATGATTTCATCTTCATGATACATTATTTAAAATTTTAATTTAATTCCTCCCAAATATTAATGTTTGATAGATTTTCTCTTTGATGTAATCTACCTCATCTGCTGCACACATGGTGAAGCACTGTAGAGTTTTAAATCTATACCCATGATCACATTTTTGACCCCGTAATGTTAAATAAAGTAGAAACTTAACCAATTTTCATGTTACATGGCATTATGCAATACGTTAAAGCATACAAATTTATTTAATTTTATAAAAATTTAATATTATTTCTGTACTCTTAACAATATATAGATATATTGTAATTTCTATAATCATGATAAATGAAGTTTTTATGATTCTTGTATTAAAATATTTTTTTAAAGAGTAAAGTTTTTTAGCTTAAAGTTTCCTATTTAAATTTAATTGATTTTACATTGATGTGATTTGGACCTATCAAATTCACAATTTATGTAAATACATCACCAATAAATGATAATTTTCAAATCACTTCACTACATATCCAATTGATAATGATGCATGGATCATTTACTTCCATTAATTAAAATGCACCTTTTATGATGGAGAAGGGATAGTCTTCATTGAGTTTCTCAAGGTCATCTATTATCATTTGCATGTTGCTTGAAATTGTTTGTGTACATGTAATATAACACAATAAGAGGCTTTGATATTAGGTTTATCTAGTACATGCACTATATAATTAAAATATATAAAAACATATGAATGCTATTAAATGGTAGTCAATTAGGTATTTTATATTTATCAAATGAAATAATAAAACATAATAGCATACAAATAAACTATACAATGATTAACTGTGATGCACTTTGACAAGTTTTTAATTAAAACATAACCCCAAATAAAATAGACATGTTGATGCAATGTCGATGTTGCTTACATGGTCCATATTGATATCAATGATGAACATCAAATTTTTAATATTCATCAACTAAGGCACTTAAAAAATTAATCATTCAAATTACTTGAAATTAATCGATTGTCCATCTGCTTTACTGCCACATGTCCCATGCCAAGTGTCATTTACAACACCAAATTTTATGCTTCATGATACATGATTTAACCTTCCTAATATGTGATTACAACTTTTAATTTAATTCCCATTTCCTACCAAACATTATCAATGTTCAATATATTTTCTCTTCGAAGTAATCTACCTCATTTATTGTGCACATGGTGAAGCACTGTAGAGTTTTAAATCCATACCGGTAATCATATTTTTGACCTCGTAATGTTAAATGGAGTAGAAGCTTAGCCCATTTTCTTATTATGTGGTATTATACACTATGTTAAAGGTATACAAATTCATTTAATTTTATTAAAAATATAATATTATTTCTATACTATTAACAATATTTATATATATATATATATATTGAAATATATCATACTAAAATATATAATATATAATATTGATTTATTACCTATATTAACATAGATATTATATTATATTATATTATAATATTAATTAATATTAAAATATATTTTACAATATATATAATATTAATATACAATTAATTAGTTTAATATATAAAAATATTATGATATATATTATATGTCAATTATATTTATTTAATAACTAATATAATTTTTGTGTGTGTGTGGGGGGGTAAGAGTGGTTATGTAAAGCAAAAGAGTGTAAATCGACAATTAAAACTACTAGTTACTCTAAAACCATGACAATGTCAAAATAAGTTTATCTAAAATAATTATGAGCATAAACCTATTAGGATCTGAATCACCATGCAATGTTTTAGTCTATGATGGATTGCATTCTTCATGTAAAGAGATAGCCTCTAAGCATAATCGCTATGCCAAAATTGTAACTCCCTTGGTTTTAATCAAGGGGCATCTGTATTCACTAGATAAAGAGTACAGTTGTGGGTAATCAGGGTTTGTATTGGTGATTACAATGGAGAAATTGCTTTTATTATAATGGCACTAAAAAATTTAAAAGCAACCAAGAAGAATTTTAGGTTTAAAAATATGATAAAAATTTGAAGTGGACGTATATGTTCGAGAGACACCATCTATTCCAATGTGTATGCCTACTATTATACCACCACCACTTGTTTTTCCTAATAATTAATAATGTTACATCTTCAAAAAATATGGATAAAACTCTACTTATTATGCAAGAGCCTAATAATTATTTATAAATCATTACCATCAGTTCCAAAGTTCCATGATGATAATTTTAATTTTATTTTCATATTTGAACTTCTATAATTTTCATTGTACTATGGTCTTGTAGTGGATCATTGAATATTTTCTAATTCTAATGATCCCCTATATGTGATCCAAAACCCATGGTAGGAGATCCATCAATTGCAATTTGTTCCGATGAGTCTATTACTATTTTATTGGAATGAAATTCCTTAAATTATACAAATCTATATTTAGATACAATCTATAAATGAAAAGTCTATATATAGAAATACTATATATAGTAACTGTTCTCAGATAGACTGCTTATACCCTCACATAAGCATAATTTAAATAAGTACAGAGATATTTGAGTTACTAGGTATTATTTTGTGTCACTTATTTTAATTACCATTTTGGGGTCGAATTCATCTCCAAATATTAGTTTGTAAGTTCAAAAAAGGCAACTCACTCTCACAGGTATTTGAATTGGTGAATCAACTTATCTCAAAGGTATTCCTTAGGGGGGCTAAAAATTAAGGAGTCAAATCCCTATTAGACAATTTGATTATGTTACATCTTTAAAAAATGTAGATGAAACTTCACTTATTATGCAAGAGCCTATTATTTCTAAATCATTGACACAATCTCTACATTAAAATTAAAACTCCCTTGGTTTCGATTAGGCGGCATTTGTATTTACTGGATAAGAAACTCAATTGTAGATGATTAGGTTTTGTATTGGTGATTGCAATGGATAAATTTATTATGTTACAATGGTGATAAAAAAATTATAAGTGATTAATAAAAAATTTGGGTTTAAAAATATGATGAAAATTTGAAGTGGACATATATGTTCGAAATAAACCATCTATTTCAATGTGTATGCCTACTATTATACTACCAAGTCCACTTTTTTCTCTTAATAATTAATAATGTTACATCTTCAAAGAATATGGATGAAACTCCACTTATTATGCAAGAGCCTATTATTTCTAAATCATTACCATCGATTCCAAAATTCCATGATGATAATATTAATTCTATTTCCATATTTAAACTTCTATAATTTTCATTATACTATGATCTTGTAGTAGATTATTGAACATTTTTTAGTTTTAATGATCCCCTAGATGTGATCCAAAATCCATGGTAGGAGACCCATCAAGTGTAATTTGTTACGATGAATTTATTGCTATTTTATTGGAATAAAATTTCCTAAATTATACAAATCTACATTTAGATACAATCTATAAATGGATCAAAGTTTATATATAAAAATACTATATAGAGTAAGTGTTTTGAGGTAGACTGCTTATGCCCTTACATAACCATATTAATTTAGATAAGCACACAAAATCATTTCCTAAGAGGTCTTTGAGTTACTAGGTATGAATTTGTGTCACTTATTTTAATTACCATTTTGGGGTCAAATTTGTCTCCAAATATTAGTTTGTAAATTCAAGAAAGGTGACTCGCCCTCATAGGTATTTAAATTGGTGAATCTCAAAGGTATTCCATGGGGAGGGATAAAAATTAAGGAGTCAAATCCCTATTTAAAGACAATTTACTTATGTTACATCTTCAAAAAATGTGGATAAAACTCTACTTATTATGCAAGATCCTATTATTTCTAAATCATTACCATCATTTCCAAAGTTCCATGATGATAATTTTTCTTCTATTTTTATATTTAAACTATAAATTTCATTGTATATCTTGTGGTAGATTATTAAACATTTTTCTACTTATGATCCCTTGTATGTGATCTAATACCCATAGTAAGAGACACATCAAGTGTAATTTGTTAAGACTCGTATAAGTCAATGATTGACTAAATATGCTCAGGGGTTGCTTACAGGTGTAAGGAGAGTCTGATATTAGTTGACACTCAGCGAAATTCATAATAAAAAGCACCAAAGGCTTTGTGAATCTAGTATTTTTTTTTGTGATATACATTTTGTAATATAGCTCATTGTGGCACCATCATGGTCACTATTTGATTGGTATCACATTTTGGTTCATTCAGATTAACATTGTAAGATGGCTTGATATTAAATTTTCAAGTATTGGAGGCTAATGTAGTGGCCCCAAACTTTACTATCTTATTTAATGCAAGGAGTTTCATTTCTTGATCATGCTCAGGGTCACCTAGTTGTTTCCCATAAGTTAGAAATTTTAGTGCCACATAGTGTGGTGACAAAGGATGAAATGATACCTCTAATACAAGAGGTTTAAGCAAGACATATTTTGAACCAAGCACATAATTTGGATGCCTTTTAGGTGTTCTTCTCAATAAGATAATTTTTTTCCTCCAATGCTTTAATCATTTGTAATGAGGATTATGAAAAAGCCCCACCTTGGTTCCTTTACCTTGATTTACAAGATTTTATCTCAAATACAAATCTTAAGATCTAAAGACATCTATAAAAGGATTCAAGTCTAGTATATAATTGTATATGTAAATCTATTTATATACATACTATATAAATAGAAAGTGTTCTTGTGATAGCTGAAAATGATCTTGGTCATCATATAATGGACCAATCAGTCATCAAAATGCTTTAGAAATGCTTTCCTAATGATTTGATAGCTGAAAATGGAATTCATCATCTTAGAATGTACTAGTTAATCATAAAAATGCCCTAGTTATTTTTTTTTTCAAATGAGAATGTTTCTATTTTATTGGAATGAAATTTCCTAAATCATATAAACCTAAATTTAGATACAATCTATAAATGGAAAGTCTATATATATAAATACTATATATAGTAAGTGATCTGAGGTAGCTAAGAATGGTGTTGATCATCTTGAGATGTACTACTTTGTAGTAATTTAAATCTACTCAAACATTAAACTACCTAAGTAAGATCTAGAGCCATTATAACTAAATGTAATAGATGAATTTATAATTCAAACCAACATTATAATCCCAAAGCTAAATTCTCTAAATCATAATTAAAAAAAATATGAAAATAAGAGGATTGGATTGGTTATCTTAGACTCAAAATTTTGACATTATGTTGGCATGATCATGGACTATTGATGATGGATTAAATTGGCATGGAGACTAGACTTGATCGCTTCAATAGTTGGATAGATTTTCTAGATGATTTATAGTTAGCTCCAATGGAGGAATGAAGTTGTTTAAATAGAAAGAAGAGGGAAATATCAATGGTTGAGATTCAAATTTGGATTCAAGAGATCAAGGGTTGGGGATTATTCTTGAAAGCCTCTAGATTTAGAGGCTTCTAGAGAGGAGGGGTGAGAATAGAGAGGATTCTATAATAATTAGAGAATTATAGAATCATCTTAGGGACTAATTAGGATTAGGTAGGAAATTTGATAGTGATTAGGTGGATGATTAGGGACTAGGGGTGTAGGAGAGCCTAGAAATATGTTAGTGTAGGTGGGCCATGGGAATTTAAAATTATTAAATAATAGATAAGTGGGGATTAGGATAAGATAATGGAGATTTAGGATATTAATAATTGATTGGTGGTGATGGATACGGTTAGTCTATGGAAAATAATGAATGGGGACATTAGGTAAATAATTAAAAAGGGGTGATAAATTAGCGGGATGAAAGGGAATAAATTAGATAAATAGAATTAGTGTTGACTAATAATAATATTAGTGACATTAAATGGAGTGAGTGAATTTAGATGCATACATCTTGGGATGTACCAATTAATGGTAAAAATTCCCTTGAAAACCTTCTCAAGATATACAATTAAAATCTTGTGTTTCATCAGTAATATAATTTATATAATCTTGATAAATGAAGTTTTTGTGATACTTGACAGATTGAAATATTTTTTTCAAGAGGAGTAAAGTTGCTTGGATTACAGTTTATTATTTAAATTTAATTGATTTTATATGTATGTGATTTGGCCACATATTTTTGAACCCAATATTGAGATTCAAAGTTGAAGTACTTGTGTTGTTGGTCAAAATATTTAACTCTGACTTTGTATTAAGATATCACATGACTTGTTGTCATGAATGAACAGTTAATGTTTATAAATTGGTATGGTGTAGACTCCTTATGCCCTCACATAACCATAATTTATATAACCCCATAAAATCCTTTCCAAAGTCTAGGTCTTTGTGTTACTAGGTACAATTTTGTGTCACTAATTTTAATTACCATTTTAAGGTCGAATTCCTCTCCAAATATTAGTTTGTTAATTCAAGAAAGGCAACTCGCTCTCATAGGTATTTGAATTGGTGAATTAAATTATCTCAAAGGTATTCAATTAAGGAGTCAAATCCCTATTAGACAATTTAATAATGTAATTAATGAATAAATATAAATAAACTTTTAAAAAGTAGAATAATTATAATAAACAATACAAATTTGTAAATATTTTTATATTAAAAAATTATCTGAGTTTATTATTTATTTTTATTTATGTTTAAATCCTTAAATATTTTTATTAAATAATGTACATTGTTTAAATGTTTAATATTTTTAAATATATAAATATTTTTTTAATATTTTTTAAATATGTTACAAATTTCTATGTAAAATTTTAAATTATTATAGAATTAAAAATTCCCACGTGCTTCAAAAATATGGTTAAGTTTATCTTTTTCTCTTTTCATTATTTTCTCTTAATTTTTCTCTCTCCCTTTTGAAGGCCAAAAAACATTATTTTATTGACTGTTAGGTTAACTATGTCATTAGTGGTGGAAGTGTTGACCCCATTTTTCACTGTCATATTTGTAGGTACTTCTTGTCATGTTTTTAATCTATGTAATGTATTGTTTTAATGTATCAAAAATGTGTGATTTTTTTGGCTTGACATGACCCTTTTATTCATTGTTTACTACTTTAAGTTATGAAATTGTTGAGATTCAGATAGACCTAGATTTTTGTTATAAAATGACTGAGATAATGAAATGATGGAGATTAATATTGTTTAGCACTTACTTGTATTCAATAGGGACTTAAATGGTGAATGTGAGGGGAGAGTAGATATTTTTTATTAAATGTAAGTAAATAATGAAATCATTGATATAATTAAATGGTGGAGATTAGGATTGTTTAGTGCTTACTTCTATTCAATAGGGACCCAAATGGTGAATGTGAGGGGAAAGTAGACATTTCTTTTAACTATAAGCAAATAATGAAATGGTCGAGATAATGAAATGACTGAGATTAGTATTATTTAGCACTTACTTGTATTCAAAAGGGACATAAATGGTGAATGTGAGGGGAAATCACACATTTTTTATTAACTGTAAGCAAATAATGAAATGGTCAAGATAATGAAATGGCCAAGATAATGAAATGGCTAAGATTAAGATTGTTTAGTGCTTACTTATATTCAATAGGGACATAAATGGTGAAAGTGAGGGGAAAGAAAACCTTTTTTATTAACTATAAGCAAAAAATGAAATGGATGAGATAATGAAATGATAGAGATTAAGATTGTTTATCACTTACTTCTATTAAATAGGGACCCAAATGGTGAATGTGAGGGGAAAGTAGACATTTTTTTATTAACTATAAGAAAATAATGAAATGGCTGAGATAATGAAATAGTAGAGATTAGTATTCTTTAGTGCTTACTCATATTTGATAAGGACCCAAATGGTGAATGTGACAGGAAAGTAGACATTTTTTTATTAACTATAAGCAAATAATGAAATGGTCAAGATAATGAAATGGCAGAGATTAGAATTGTTTAGCACTTAATTGTATTCAATAGGGGCTCAAATGGTGAATCTGAGGGGAAAGCAAACATTTTTTATTAACTATAAGCAAATAATCATAGTAAAAAAGTGCCATGATGCAAGAGGGTTTTAGTAGTTCCACCCTGTCTCTATATCCTCACATCATTCATCTATTGACTCTGTTCGGGATATTGTGAATTGTTTTTATTTTAGATTGAGTTGAAAAGTCATTTTTGATCTATTCCAAGTTATTATTATTTGAATTGAATTTTTTTCATGTTACATTGAGTTGAAAAGTCATTTTTTGGGGTGGCAAACTTTTCCCTCATGTTGTATCATAAACTTTAATGAATAAATGATTGAATAACACCTAGAATTATTATTTAGGGTGGAAAATTTTTCCATCATGCTTTGATATTATTTATTAGAAAGGTCCCATGCATCATTATATATTAAAAAAATATTTATAAAATATCTACACCTTAAAAATAGGAGTAACTGTTGTTTAGGGAGAAGTTTTTAAGGGGTGAGAAGTAGTAAGGGGCTGAAGATTTGTATGGCTGCTCCTTTTTTTTTAGTTGCCAACAATCATTTGCATCTAATCAATTTTTTATTTTTTTTCAAACAAATTTTTTGTAGTAAAATGCTCCTAATTTCTCTTAGTAACATGTATTACACATAATTTTTTTACACATCTAGATAACTTCAGAGCACCTGGTACAAGTATTTTGATCACCCTGTACAAGTCTTCAAAGCATTTAAAGAATTTTTTGGAGCATCTTGTGTATATATATAAATCACACCTAGATCATCTTTAGAGCAATCCTGGAACATCTTTGAAGTGTTTTTGGAGCATTAAATCTTTGGAGCTTGCTTATTGAATGCTAAAAAATGTATCCAAAAGAGTTGTAAAAATTGTGTATTACCTTCACAAAATTACCCCATCATTGGGATGTTTTTTTATACTTAAAATTACCCCATCTTTGGGATTCATTCCTCTACTCAAAATTACCCCATCTGTGGGATGTGTTGCTATACTCAAAACTGTGTTATTCATCCAATTTAGACATAATAACAAGGTAAAGTATTGACAATAAATTACATAAAAACAAAGAAATAATTGCATTCATATACTAATTAGATCAAAATTTAACTATTAAATGTAATACAATATATAACCAAACATAACACTTTATGAATATTTTATATAACTATGATGAGCTATATGAAATGATCATCATTTCTCCCCCACACTTTACCTTTTTCAAGTCCTCTCATAAAGAAGTGGGATGATTAATCTTTAATCTAAATTTTTTTATTCAAATCTATGACTTAGATCATAAAATTCAAAATGATGGCACCAGTTATGGTGGTCTCTTGGCAAGAATCTAAGATCTCTTACAACTATATGCACCTAGGCTTCAAATTCAACTTCTACTTGAGAATTCCAACACTGCCATAGAGATAAAGGACATAAAATGATAGGAGGCCTAAATGTCATCCCAATCCAGAGATTTAAACCTCTTTCCTCTAAATTCTAAGTGATTATCTAGCAAACTAATTTGGATCTTCTTAGACTCTATTTAATATTGGTGGGGCTGAGGACTTCCCTACACTTCAACTCAATATGTAATGTTTCCCACTTGGCAAGACTTACATTGGAACCATTGGGATAATGGTGGTTTAGAAAAGATCTAAAAGAAAAAATATTAGATCTCAATAGCTCATGATACTTGTTCTTCATATGCATATGATATAGTGATTGAAAAGAAGAAATGAGTTTCTTTGTTTATGAAAATTATGGTCTCATGCATAACCTAGTGGTGCTTTGTAATTTCAAAAATCTATTATTGGCATGTTGCCATGCCATTTGGTTCCTTAGAGTGGAGAGAAAAGCATGTAATTTTGTCTTTCCAACAAATAAATTTATCAAAAAACCATATTGATATCCTAATAAAAAATTGAAAGTATAGAAATCATAAATGACATCTTGCCTTTCTTCAATGATCTTTAGAAAAATGTCCATAAATACATGCTCATCTTCAATGATATGTGGAAAACAAAGGAAACTAAATCTACCATTTATAAAACTACTCATGTAATAAAAGAACATAAACTGCTGAAGGTTGTTTGCATGCTAATAGTTTTTCAAAAATAACATGAATGTACATAGAAGCCTATGTTTTTTGCAATTGTAGTTGGGATTATACCGATTAATTTTGAGATTCCTCCTTAATTTTGGCATTTTCATCCTTAAATTTTTGAATTTTCTTCTTGGTGATATGCCAAATTGAGATTATTTTATGTAATGGAATAGGTAAAGAGGGAACAACTCTTGTTGGACCCTCTATCTGAACTACAATCTCTCGTGTTTCTCTTTACATGGCCTAAATAAAGGCTTGTAACTTAGAATTATGAGTGATGAGCTCTATTATTATATTAGTATGTTGGACAAGCATTGTATTTATATCAAAAATAATTTCTCTTAGATTATTAATCAGATTACACATATCAACATTAGAATTTTATAAATCAATAATCTGAGTGTCGTTGATAACAAGAGAATTTTACAAATTACTCAATTCTTAGGTCTATGAAAACATTACATTGTGAACCCTAGTTTGTTTAGCTTGTATTCCTTAAAGAATTATTTCTTGTTCACTAAATCTAGTAACCTATTCTTACCACCTTTGTTTTAAATTAGAAATCATCAAGTCCTTACCTTTTAAAGTTGAACGAAGAACATCTAACTCTGCTTGTTATAGTTTGATTATTTATCATAGCGTGATAAAGCCATGGCATGTTGCAATTATTTTTATTTATTGAAAAAATGTGGAGAAGATGGATATTCTTCAATCAAGGGTGCCTTACCCTTATAAAAAATAGATGGCACATGATGCTCTACTTCTTGAGGTGCAACTTCTTTTGCTAGGGTTCCCTCTATAAATACAATAATTTTACAACCTGCACATCTTTTTTTTTCTTCTTCTTCATACAAGACAAGTTAGTGAATGCACTTGAGTTTAGTTGGAGAAGGATGCGGGGTGTCTGAAGAAAGTCCCATTTATCACTTTGATCTCTAATGTAATATCTTTGGAACTTATGGTGATATAGATGGCCATTCTATAATTTTAACTATGGGCTCTTCAATCTGGATTGTAGTGGAAGGAGGAGAGGTAGGGCATGATGTATTTTGGTAGGAATTAAATAAAATTTTTAGAGGAAAGAGGACTAAGCCTTTTCACCCCTTGGTTTACTAAGAAAATAATGGCAACAAATGAGTGTAACCAGCTCGTGATGGTAGGTAGACCCAGTACCTCATCTTATCTTATGAGAAACATTAATTAGAGCATTATGAAGGAGAGTTGAAAGATTAATAATATATTCTTCTTGAACAACTCCTTTCCTCAAGTGAATAAAGAGTCTCATAACATCTCCACCCACTAATGTAAATTGACCATTACAAGTGATATATTTCATTATCCAAAAAATAGCATTTTACCAAGGTTGAGGAAGACTTTATCTTAGAATTCCCTTGGCCACTCCTTGGGGGGATTTGGCTAGTCTGGGGTGTGGCTCATTTCCTTCCAAAAACATATAAATCAGGTCAAAAAAATTGATATTTTGAATGCCAACTACTCCATCTTTAGGAATCCCAAATAGAGCATTGATTCTGAGGGATTTGCTAGAATGCTCTTCCCTTTGATAATAACATGACCTTCATCAAAATTCTCATAGAATTATTGCATAAATTTTTAAAGGGATCCCTGAAATATTTTTAAAAAATTCAACCAACCTACTGTTTCAAAGATGTCTCTGGTTACTTCATCTTGTAACAATGCGTCGAAGGATTTTGGTTCACTTTTTTCTTTCTCCCACCCATCTTCAGAGTAAACACTATTTAATTACAAATCTGACTATATTGTAAAAACACAGAGCTCAAATTCATATAAGGAATAGGGGAAGCAAGAGATTAGAGATATGACACAATAATTGCTAGTAGCAATAATGTAAAAATGAATAGCAAAGTGGGTTATATGATGTGATTATGACAATAATGACAGTGCTAGTTATGGTTATCTATTTGAATCATGTGAGATATAATGGGAAGGTGATTTATATATTCAAGTAGTAATTATGTGTCATAAAGGTCATTATTGGAAGTACTGGGAGTAATAATCATAAATAATTATATGTCATACCAAATATTTTTGAAAGATCCTCTATTTAAAACATAGTTACATCAATCTTGTTTGAAAAGACCATTTGGAAACATCGACACACCAAATGTATTGGAGGAGATATTTTAAAAATACCATCACATCAAATCTATTGGAGGAGATCTTTGAAAAACATTTTCACATCAAATTATGAATTGTGGCATTATTGGTCTAATGGTATTAAATTGATTCTCAATGATGGAGGTGGATTCTTCCCATTCATGATTTTTCATCTTAAGAGCATAGCTACCAATATTCAGAGCATAGCTTCCATTTTTCAAAGCTAAATCTTTAAACTTCAGAGAAAAATTGTAGTCAATTCAGACTTTGTTTATATATATATATATATATATATATATATATATATATATATATATATATATATAAATTGTAGTCAATTCAGACTTTGTTTATATATATATATATATATATATATATATATATATATATATATATATATATATATATATATATATATATATATAAGTGTAAAACACCTTATATATAAAGCACCTAATTTATTAAAAAAGCCTTATATATATTTAGCACCTTATATATATATAAATAAATAACCTTATATATATGGTGTTATTTGTATATATTTGTGGCCAATTGAATTTGCTCAATCCATGTCTTGTCTGAATAACCACTTGGGGGCTCTATTGATGGATGCAATGGCTTAGCTGGAGTTTTTTAGAAATATAGAACATAGAGCAATATTAATGAATTAAATATGAAAATAAAATTTAAGAAACACAACACAATAGAGACAAAATTAATGTGGTTCACCCAATATGGGCTACATCCATACAAAAACAACTAGTCCTTTCTTTTGTTTAGTCCAACAAATAAAGGGAAAAACCTGTAATATAACCACATGAATATCCTCTTCACTCACATACAACATGCTGCTATAGTTACAATGCCCTAATATCAAAAAGAGGGTTAAATATAGGGTAAAAATGCATAAAAGTAATTTATACCATTAGATCTATAACCTAATAGTGTCAAGAACTAGGCATTATAATAATATCAGGCTCCACCATCTAATAGAGTTATCCCTTGGAAGGTAGACATCTGGGGAGGAAACCTCTCCACATGGTAGAATAAATAAATGTAGTGTTTTTCCATCCATGGATAATGCAATGGTATTGATATTGGTGTCTCAAAAGACTATGTTTGTCTGATATGAATAGAGAAATGGGACCTATTCTGACTTGGCAGTTCTAGTCATTCCTACTTTGATAATGTTGATGGAGATCCTAATGCATACCGTATTAATGGAAAGATTTTAAAAATTTTAACTATTAATTTTAGTAATTAATTTCACTATAATTCAATTTATATTTAATATGGATTTGATTTACTATCAATTTTAGCTTTAAATCTAAAGATTTCCACCTTTCAACACTTGGATACCACCTTGGATACAACTAAGTACTCACATGACTTGAATATGACTAAGCTACCTAGCTGACTTGAAATATAGACATGTGGCACCTTTTGATTGCCTTTTAGACTATAAAAACACATATTTATGTGATTACTCATCTATTTATCACCATGTGATGACCCTCAATTCGTAGCAAGCTCTCAAGTGGCACCTTTTAGCTTTGATATCTTGAAGGGAAAATCCACTCTTGTACCTATTTGAAAGGTGTCTCTTAGGAGATACCTTGAATTAGAAATCCACTCTTGTGCATGTTTGAAAGGTATCTCATAGGAGATACCTTGAAGGTATTACAAGGGCCTTCAAAATATCACCTAGTAGTCCCTTCTGTGTAAAAGAAAATTCCACTTGTTCCTTGAAGGAGAAATCCACTTTTGTCCTTGCTTGAAAGGTATCTCCTAGGAGATACCTTGAAGGAGATATCCAATCTTTTACATATTTGAAAGGTATCTTCTAGGAGATACCTTGAAGGTATTACAATGGCCTTCATAATATCACCTAGTAGTGCCTTCCATATAAAGGAAAATAATACTTGTTCCTTGAAGGAAAAATCTACTCTTGTCCCTATTTGAAATATATCTCCTAAGAGATACCTTGAAGGATAAATCCACTCTTGTGCATGCTTGAAAGTTATCTCATATGAGGCACATTGAAGGTATTATAGGGGCCTTCAAAATATAACCTATTAGTGCCTTCTGTGTAAATAAAATTCCACTTATTCGTTGAAAGAGAAATCTACTCTTGTGCCTATTTAAAAGGTATCTCCTAGGAGATACCTTAAAGGGGAAATCCAATCTTGTGCATGTTTGAAAGGTATCTCCTAAGAGATATCTTGAAGGTATTATAAAGGCCTTTAAAATATCACCTAGTAGTGCCTTTCATGTAAAGGAAAATTCTAGGTGTTCCTTGAAAGAGAAATCCACTCTTATGCCTATTTGAAAGGTATCTCCTAGGAGATACCTTGAAGGGGAAATCCACTCTTGTGCATGTTTGAAAGGTATATCCTAGGAGATACCTTGAAGGTATTTCAAAGGATTTCAAAATATCATCTAGTAGTGCCTTCCATGTAAAGGAAAATTGCACTTGTTCCTTGAAGGAAAAATCCAGTGTTGTCCCTGTTTATAATATATCTCCTAAGAGATACCTTGAAGGGAAAATACACTCTTTTCCATGTTTGAAATGTATCTCCTAGAAGATACATTGATGGTACTATAGGGGCCTTCAAAATATCACCTAATAGTGCCTTTTCTGTAAAGTAAAATTCCACTTGTTCCTTAAAGGAGAAATCTACTCTTATGCCTATTTGAAATGTATCTCCTAAGAGATAACTTAAAGGGAAAATCCACTCTTGTGCATGTTTGAAAGATATATCCTAGGAGATACCTTGAAGGTATTATAAAGGCCTTCAAAATATCACCTAGTAGTGCCTTCTATGTAAAGGAAAATTACACTTGTTCTTTGAAAGAGAAATCCACTCTTCTCCCTATTTGAAATGTATCTCCTAGGAGATACCTTAAAGGGGGTATCCAATATTGTGCATGTTTGAAAGGTATCTCCTAGTAGATAAAATGAATGTATTATAGGGGCCTTCAAAATTTCACCCAATAGTGTCTTCTGTGTAAAGGAAAATTACACTTGTTCCTTGAAGGAGAAATCCACTCTTGTGCCTATTTGAAATGTATCTCCTAGGAGATACCTTGAAGGGAAAATACACTCTTGTGCATGTTTAAAAGGTATCTCTTAGGAGATATATTTAAGGTATTACAAGGGTCTTCAAAATATCACCCAGTAGTGCCTTCTATGTAAAGGAAAATTGCACTTGTTCTTTGAAGGAAAAATCCACTCTTGTCCCTATTTGAAATGTATCTCCTATGAGATACCTTGAAGGGGAAATATACTCTTGTGATTTTTTTAAAATTATATCCTAGGATATACATTGAAGGTATTAAAAGGGACTTAAAAATATCACCTAGTAGTGCCTTCCATGTAAAGGGTAATTACACTCGTTCCTTGAAGGAGAAATTCATTATTGTGCTTGTTTGAAATATATCTACTAAGAGATACCTTAAAGGGAAAATCCACTTTTTTGCATGTTTTAAAGGTATATACTAGGAGGTACATTGAAGGTATTATAGGGACCTTCAAAATATCACCCGATAGTGCCTTTTGTATAAAGGAAAATTACACTTGTTCTTTGAAGGAGAAATCCACTCTTATGCATGTTTGAAAGGTATCTCCTATGAGATACCTTGAAAGGGTAAATACACTCTTTTTCATATTTTAAAGGAATATACGAGGAAATACCTTGTAGGTATTACAAAGGCATTCAAAATATCACTTAGTAATGCCTTCCATGTAAAGGAAAATTGCACTAGTTTATTGAAGAAGAAATCCACTCTTGTCCCTATTTGAAATGTATCTCCTAGGAGATACCTTGAAGGGGAAATCCAATATTGTTAATTTTTTAAAGGTATCTCCTATGAGATACATTTAAGGTACTATATGGGCCTTAAAAATATCACACAGTAGTGCCTTTCATGTAATGGAAAATTCCACTTGTTTCTTGAAGGAGAAATCCACTCTTGTCCTTATTTGAAAGGTATCTCTTAGGATATACCTTGAAGGGGAAATACACTATTGTGAATGTATAAAAGGTATCTCATAATAAATGCATTTAATGTATTACAAGGGCATTCAAAATATCACCTAGTAGCACCTTCCATGTAAAGAAAAATTGCACTTGTTCCTTGAAGGAGAAATCCACTTTTGTTTCTATTTGAAATGTATCTCCTAAGAGATACCTTGAAGGGGAAATACACTCTTGTCCATGTTTTAAAGGTATTTGATAAATTTAAGGTACTGTAGGTGCCTTGAAAATATCACCTAGTAGTGTATTTTGTGTAAAGGAAAATTCTTCTTATTCCTGAAAGGAAAAATCCACTCTTGTGCTTGTTTGAATTATATCTCCTAGGAGATACCTTGAAGGGAAAATCCAATGTTGTGAATGTTTGAAAGGTATCTCCTAGGAGATAAATTTAAGCTATTACAAGGTCCTTAAAAATATCACCAAGTAGTGCCTTCCATGTAAAGGAAAATTACACTTGTTTCTTGAAGGAGAAATCCACTCTTGTCCATATTTGAAATATATCTTCTAGGAGATACCTTGAAGGAGAAATACACTCTTTTGAATGTTTGAAAGGTATATCCTAGGAGATAAATTTAATGTATTACAGGGTCCTTCAAAATATCAACCAGTAATGCCTTCTATGTAAAGGAAAAATACACTTGTTCCTTGAAGGAGAAATCCACTCTTGTGCCTATTTGAAATGTATCTCCTAGGAGATACTTTGAAGGGAAAATCCAATATTGTGC
Source organism: Torreya grandis (assembly GCA_037957365.1). Taxonomy (NCBI): domain Eukaryota; kingdom Viridiplantae; phylum Streptophyta; class Pinopsida; order Cupressales; family Taxaceae; genus Torreya; species Torreya grandis. Next base: position 200,782 of record JARHVA010002709.1, on the reverse strand, counting down.
ATGTTTGAAAGGTATATCCTAGGAGATAAATTTAAGGTATTATAGGGGCCTTAAAAATATCACTTGGTAGTGCCTTTTGTATAAAGGAAAATTCCACTTGTTCCTTGAAGGATAAATCCACTATAGTGCTTATTTGTAAGGTATATCCTAGGAGATAAATTAAAGGGTAAATACACTATTTTGAATGTTTTAAAAGTATATCATAGAATATATATTGAAGGTATTATAAGGTACTTAAAAATATCATCCAGTAGTGCCTTCTATGTAAAGGAAATTGCACTAGTTCCTTGAAGAAGAAATCCACTCTTGTCCGTATTTGAAATGTATCTCCTAGGAGATAACTTGAAGGGGATATACACTTTTATGAATGTATGAAATGTATATAATAGGAAATACATTAAATTTATTACAATATAATTCAAAATATCACCTAGTAGTGCCTTCTATGTAAAGGAAAATTGCACTTGTTCCTTGAAAATAAACCCACACTTGTCCCTATTTGAAATGTATCTCCTAAGAGATACCTTGAAGGGGAAATCCACTATTGTTCATGTTTGAAAGGTATGTAATAGGAGATAAATTTAAGGTATTATATTGGACTTTAAAATATCACTTAGTAGTGCCTTCTATGTAAAGGAAAATTCTACTTGTTCTTTGAAGGAGAAATCTGCTCTTGTGCCTATTTGAAAGGTATCTCTCAAGAGATACCTTGAAGGGGAAATACACTCTTTTGCATGTTTAAATGCTATATCCTAAGAGATAACTTGAAGGTATTATAAGGGACTTCAAAATATCACCCACTAATTCCAAAATAGGAGATTCCACTTGTTGACCACTTGTTCATACAACTAGTAGTGCCTTTTATGTAAAGGACAATTCCACTTATTTCTTGAAGGAGAAATCCAATCTTGTGCCTATTTAAAAGGCATATCATAGGAGATAAGTTGAAGGATGAATCCACTATTTTTCATATTTGAAAGGTATATTATTTGATTTTTCCTTTATAATAAGTGCCATTGGCATAAGTGCACCACTAGTTTCCACATACCCTCAACCTAGCCCTCCTAAGTTTTAAAAGCATTCCTTGAAAGATAGTTATCAAATCACCTATCCCATCATTTAGGTAAAACATTATAAATTGCATGATTCACCATAATGATCACCACAAATATCTCATGAGTGGCTCCTCAAGTGTGTGTACCACCCTTAACATTTATGGGGGTGCCCATTTTCAAATTTTCCATGATGCACTTGCCTAGGGGCATTAGAGTATAAATAATCCTCTCTTAATTTGGAAAAATAATTAGACACATTGAAATTTAAATAGAATTAAAAAATTATAGAGAGCATAAAAAACAAAGATATTTGAGTCAAGAATTGTGATAATTTGTGAGTAGGGATTGTTAATCTAGTGTTTTCAATAAGACCAGGAGTGGTTTTGAAGAAGAATTATTTATGGAGACTTATAAATCTTCATCGAGAGGAGATAATCATATAGGTAGACAAATAAATTTCTAGTTAGGAAGCTAAGGAGACCTCCCTCATCAATAAGTGGTGAGCAAGTTCTATGATTCTAACCCTATTTAAGTAAAGGAAAAAGTGTTGAACATCAAAAAGGTGGCCAAGGGGAATTGTAGAGATTGAGAATTAGTTACTAATTTCATAGACAACATATTTAACCCCAAGTTAGCCAAAAAACCCAAAAATTTGAATGAGGGCACCCATAACCAAATGCTCAAAAAAGTTTACATAGGAGAATATGACTCACATAATGTGGGGCTACACACTGGCCCAATTCATGGTGCCCTATGGTCATCCCTGATCAGAAGTTATTACCCTCTATATAGTGAGGTATGACACTGGTACTAGCATAATTATGGGAAACACCCATTTTAGGGTGAAGACTAATGCAGATATAATTAAGGAGATGCTTTAGCTCCCAAGTGACCCCAAGGTTGAAATCTATAGCATGGAGAGCCTACAACATGTCTAGAACACGTAGATCTATGATAAAGTGCACTTCTTTAAATTTATCCTCCAAAGTGACTACAAGTAAGTGCTTCCTCTACCCATCCCCATAGGAATCTTCCCCATAAAATACTAGAAGGATGCTCTATCCATGTTGGCCTTCATTTTCAAGATGGATTCGGATGCCAACATCATTGATATTTAATTGGGGGTGCTCTTCCTCCTATTAATGATGAATAAAGGGGAGTCGATGAGGATGGATTTTGAAAACACCATCATCATCACCATGAAGGATGAGGTAGAGAAATTTTCAATGTGGGGTACCTTTTGGTGCATCTCTTTTCTTTTGCATCTAATTATATTCAAACACTCCTAATTTTTTTCCACATATCTCAGACTCAATGCCTCCATTATGGGGACTTTACCCAATGTGGTGAACATAGTCACAATATGGACCCACATCCTATCAATCACATAGGACTATTATGAGTTCTTGAAGTAATTCTTATCTCTAGTCCTCATTAACCTCAACTAAGAGGCCATTATATTTAGGATGATAGATACATAGTGGTCATGGATGATAGGGATTAGGGTCCCAATAAACTAGTTTTGGGGAACCCATTTTACATTAATTTAGGTGCATGGGTTTCAAGGTGAGCCCTTCCAACTTCTACACTTGCTAAAAAATAAGACTCTAGCCCTAGATTTGGCTTACTAGCTTGACATGGTAGACTTTGTCTACAAATTAAGGAAGAAGAAATGTCTGTATGATGTCCCTTTCACAAGAGGAGGCATCATGGTGATAAGGAGGCATTAGGGGCCCCTCCTCATAACCAAAATTATGAAGCTTGGCCTGGACTTGATTGATAATAGATGGAGCTATGATCCAATTTGATACATAGCATCCTTGAAGACTAACAGCCTGCCCAATCATCAACCCCAACTATACCTTGAGTAGTAGAGGTCACTCATGGAGGACATCTTTTAAAATTATCTAGATCTATCCTAGATCTCATTAGATGCCTACAAGATATGGGAATCCTTCTACATCGTGGTCCAAAAGTATGACCCATCTAAGAAATTAATGAAGGGTCTAAGGAAATAACTCACCTAGAGAGATTGGAGTGAAGAGAAAATATCCACCTATAAAAAATATAGGTAGGAGATTAGAAATCTATACTCCAATGTTGATGAGGAGGAAACAAATGAAAAATTTAAAAATTCTAGGACAAACATCATCTAAAGGAGGGTTTGGAAGGATGATTCTCTCCTAAAATAGTAATAAGAGAAGAAGGAGAATAAGAAGATGAAACTCTTAGGGAAGAGGTAGTGGATGTGCCTCAGATAAAGGAAATAACCCCATAACAATAACAAGCCTCTTCAGGGCACCTTGCAGTTGGGTCATCCCAGTACAAGTGGCCCAAGGTACCAATGTTCATCCCCCTAAAAACAACCCCCCAAAAGAAAATGAAAATTTCATAACCCCTTCTTTCCACTTTTGCCTCTCTTATCACCTCCACATCTCCCTCCTCTATCTCACCTTGAGTTACATCACTCTCCACTACCTAACCAACTACTTACCTAGCCCCATTCTCCTCTTCATCTCTCAGTCTACCACCAAGCTCATAGTGCTTTCCTCTATGATACTAATATCCTCCCTTTCACCTTTCATTAATAATATAACCTATTCATTTGTATCATCTCCCATTGTGATTCAATCACCCTCTATCCCACTTTATATAATCTTGTATTTCTCTTCTTCCACCCTCACCAATAGCTAGTGACCATTCCATTCATGCTACCATAGGGACTCCCCTTTATAGGGGAAAGCATTCAATCACTAGAGTAGTATTATAAATAGATATACATGACAATAAGGGATTGAGAGTCTTAGATAGAGAAGAAGATGGGAAAGTAGGCCAATGCCCTAATGGTGACTCACATATAGTCATTCTTTGACCCTACACAACAATCCCTCATGATTATGCACCAAACTCCTTGAGTATTCAAGCCCTAATATCAGATACAATTAGGGCATTATGTAATTCAATCAATCAACCTCAATCTCATCTAGGCCATACCTACTGATAAGGTCAAGATGATTGAAGAAATGTAGAAGTTTATACCTAAAGACTATATCAAAGTGACCTGATAGCTAAATTAGACCAAGCTAAAACTCACCAAGGTGAAGGTTATGGTCGACTGCCTCAATGAAGAGGCTAAAAATAAAGACATGGAGCTTAATAAAGTGAGGTATAACCTTCAGATCTACATCTCTAATGAAATATTCTAGGTGAAATCCAATCTATGAATGGATGTATAAGCCCAACTATAAAGGAAGATAAACTTGTGTGGAGCAATGAGAATCTCATGGATTTTAATTAGGCATATCTCAAGCTATAGCAATATGCCCAACAAGAATCCTCAATTAAGGACCAAGAAATTTACAAGCTAGAAAATAACCTCACCACCCACCCACAGACTATGGAGATCCTCCCTATGGTTTAATAGCTATATGTGTCTTACTAGGAGAGGATTCAAGGGTGCAGTCACAAACCTGAAGCCAATGCTCACTTTCATCATAGATTTATAGAAGTTGAGCTCTTAGGTAAACACAACCATCAACTAGGTCATTGCCTTCATGTTTCCTAAGGTCCTAGATTCATAGCTCCTTATCCAAAAGCTCTACAACACTTTAGATGAAATATTATAGACAATAGGGGTGGCCAATCAAAGGCAAGTGATGATAAAGGTCAATGAATTCCTAGGCTGTAACAAGGCAACCACTAAATGCAAGACATTCCTTAATGCCTTGGAAAATGTAGTCCAAAATAGGTGGGGGCACATTGAATAGCTAGTCCAATTGGGACTCCCCTCCCTATTCTTGGTGAATTATAACATCCTCCTTAAGGACCAAATTAAATTACTGCTAAAACAAAAAAACTACTAGACCATGTTTGTAGCTCTCGATCAATCACCTAGTGCCTTCAAAGTGGATAATATATTGCACCCACTTGCTGAGTTAGAGATCCAAACAATGGTGGTAGTTCAAGGCTTAGGGAATATCTCCTTCAAGGATATTATTGATCTAGATAGAGCCTTTGAGGCTCTCAAGAAGAAGGCCCAACCCAAGTAGGAAGAGTGGGTACCTTTGTAGGTGGTCCTTCAAAAGATGTAAGTTTACAAGCCTTCCTCATATTTTTCTAAATTTTTCCTCAACTGCTCTGCATAGAAGAGTATTTGGGTTCTCTTGTCTATAGAGGACACCCTTGTGAGTCACTAGGAACTATAAATCAAAATCTACCTTGTGTTATCTTAAATTAGTTCATATTTGGCCTTAGACCTATTTGGTGCATCCAATAATTTTGCTCTTATCCTCTCCATTTTTGGATCCCCTTTTGAAAATTTTTCTTAGGTATCAACCTCCCTCCACTTCCTCCATGTAGAAGCCAAACACTCATCCAACTTGAGGAGGCTCTTAGTTTACCCTTGGGTAGTGCTAGCTTGACATGTGGTGACCCAACACTACTCAAAGTTGGTCCCTTTTGGGTTAGTCTTCAAAGTAACACCATTAGTTAAAGGCAAAGAAGATTCTCATTTCTAATGTCATAACATAAACATATCTTAAGATTGATATGTGGTGCCACTATGCTCCTAAGCATCATGACCATGATATGAATGTTGATTTTTAACCATATTTGGGATCTGAGGTTAATTACACTCATGAGTCTAAGTCTTTCACCCAGTTTTAATGGAATCATCATAAGCATGAGTGCTAGGATTTCTAGGTGTCACCCCCTCAAGATATTGATTCACCTATATATTTTGAGCTCATCCCTTTTGGAAGGGGCTGGTTATCATTTAATTATATTTGATATTTTTGTAAACAACCATTGGTAATAGAATATGAATAGTAGTATTTAGCATTTTACATTATATGACCTTAATAGGTTCCCCTCATGGGTGTGATTGGATGTTTTTTTATGTGCCCTTGCTGCCTTCTGTATTCTATTCTCCACCTATAATGAAGAAGATATGGTGTTCTATGTTATTTTGAATGGAAAGTTATCTCTACTTGTTATTTATTTTCTTTTGATTCTATAGTTTTGATATTTTCTTGAATTATATATCTTAATTCATGCTTTATGCTCTTTTATGGTCTGTAGTGTTTAAAGATTCAATCTATTTTATGCAGTTATAGGTTAATGCTTTAATTCTCTCAACACATCACCTTAGTTAGTTTTATTTTAGTATTATTTGAATTTATTTCTTCTCCCTTTTCACCACCCAACCTTAAATGAAGATCCAAATTTTAAAATCTTGGAGGTTACTTTAATGACCATAATTCGGTCTCACACCTATAAAGCTTCTGCCTTCCATGCAAAGGAAAATTCCACTTGTTCCTTGAAAGAGAAATCCACTCTTGTCCTTATTTGAAATGTATCTCTTAGGAGATACCTTGAAGGGTAAATCCACTCTTGTGCACATTTGAAAGGTATCTCCTAGGAGATACATTGAAGGTATTACAGGGTCTTTCAAAATATCACACAGTAGTGCCTTCCATGTAAAGGAAAATTCCACTTGTTCCTTGAAGGAGAAATCCACTCTTATGTCTATTTGAAAGGTATCTCTTAGGAGCTACCTTGAAGGGTAAATATACTCTTTTACATGTTCAAAATGTATCTCCTAGGAGATACCTTGAAGGTTTTACAAGGGCCTTCAAAATATCACCCGATAGTGCCAAAATAGGATATTCCACTTGTTGACCAATTATTTATACAATTACCGATAATGCCTTCTGTGTAAAGGAAAATTCCACTTGTTCCTTGAAGGAGAAATCCACTCTTGTGCTTGTTTGAAATGTATCTCCTAGGAGATACATTTAAGGGGAAATCCGCTCTTATGTATGTTTTCAAGGTATCTCCTAGGAGATACTTTGAAGGTATTACAAGGGCCTTAAAAATATCACACCTAGTAGTGCCTTTCATGTAAAGGAAAATTACACTTGTTCCTTGAAGGATAAATCCACTCTTGTCCCTATTTGAAATGTATCTCTTAGGAGATACCTTGAAGGGGAAATCCACTCTTGTGCATATTTTAAAGGTATCTCCTAGGAGATACCTTAAAGGTATTATAAGGGAATTCAAAATATCACTTCAAGAGCCTTCAAAATATCATCCAGTAGTGCCTTTCATGTAATGGAAAATTTCACTTATTCATTTTGAAGGTATCTATTATGAGATATTTTTAATGTTCCATTCAATGTATGAAAACACCCTTCAAGGTATCTCTTAGGATATTCTATCAAGGGACTTTTAATTCCTTCAATTTACCCTTGAAGGAATTAAAAGGCCCTTCAAGTAATCTTGTAGTAGATATCTGGAAGGGCATTGTCATACATATCGATGTGTGTTTCACATCTAAAACTAACATATAAATCAAAAAAATAAAGAACTCATTCACATATTTTCAAACTAAGAGTTATTGAATCATACAACTAAATAAATAAGCTTAGTTACACAAACATTAGAAAGAAAATATACAAACATATGAGTTGATAGCCAAAATTGCTCTTGCTCTTATATATTGAAAATTCTCTGACCCTTCAAAACTATGGGTTACATGTATTTAAAAAGACTTGGGGAAGGGATCACCTCATACTCAAAGTACATGCAAGATATACTACATGTCATAGTTATAACTTTATTTCTAACTATGGACAAAACCATATAGAGTTATCTGATAGTGGTTAATTGCTTAAGTTAGCCTTTACAAAAATCATGCAATATGTGCATGTTTACAAAAATGAATAGGCAACTTTACAATATGGTTTGAAATATAATAAAACTATAAATATATAAATATACACCACTATAAAAATGTACATGCAAAAACTTGGCCCTTCATGGCTATGTTGATATTTAGATGGCTGTATGGACTTTAGTTGGCATTATAACTATGGATGTTGACTTAGAACTAGAAGTGGTAGTTTGAGTCTGCTTTTTCTTTGCCTCTATTTCGAGCTAAAATTTATAGAAAATGGTGATGGTGGAAGTGATCCCTCAAATTCCATAGATTAATATGCCATTGCAATTATGTGAAATTCTTAAAATTTATTTGTGTGCTCTATGAAAGAATCCCCTTTTCACTAGTTACTTGTTTACTTGCAATAGTCTCATAGGTAGCTAGGGATTTTATTATGTAGGATAGTAGTAAAGTTTGAATTTGTTCAAGAGCAATGAAGACATCAATATATACATTTCATGTATATATCCTTTGACATTAAATTCTAGTTTGTTATAAATGCCCAAAATTCATATGTTTCATCCTTTGTGCATAGTTCATATCTAATTACTTTAGTTGGTGGGTACCCTTAGTAAGTATCGGGAAGTATTTTGCTTTATTGGCTAAGTATAATAGGCTATCAATAGTCAGGAATCAGGAGTTGGATTTTGTGTTATGACTGAGCCTATACAATATCTAAATAAAAATTTCAAAAACAAAGGCTAATACAAAAAACCTAAAGAGAAAAATTATCAATAAAAGACAAGTCATTCAGAACATTTGTTCACATAAATGTCTGATGCACAAACTTTGAATAAAAAATTTTGAAGATCAAAAGTCCAAAATAAAAATTCTAGAGACCAAGATCCATCGGATAACATGTTCAAATAAAAAACATGAAGACCAAAATATAATAATAGGGTCCAATAAAAATGTCTAAAAACCAAATCTTGAATACATTTCCTTTTAATAAAACTAAGTCCTAGAAAGGTCCTTTAGTTATCAACCAGTAGTGCCTTTGGGGTCAAGGAAAATTCCACTCATGTGCATGTTGAAGGTGTCTCTTAGGAGATAATTTCAATGTTACCTTCAGTGTATGATAACACCCTTTGAAGTATCTCTTACGAGATTCCTTTAAAGGGTCTTGTATTTACTTGAAGGTATGGAAAGCTCTTGAGTGTAATTCTTGTTTAATCAAAATGATGTAATGGTGGATTTTCCTTGTTCAACTCTCTCTTGATAATCTTATGAGGTCTACAATTTTGATGGGTTTCACATTAAATCTTGGAATTAAGACACCTTTACCCCTTGATAAGATATAGAAAATACCTTATACACAACAATCAATGTATTCTTAACTAACTTATTTAATTGAAACACGTATTGACTCATTGAATCCTTTCTACACCACAATAAAGATGGGTAAGTTCCACCTCGAGATATCTACTATGAGACTCCTTCAAGATCCTTTTAATAACTTAATGGGTGAATTGAAATTAAATCATTGAGGGTAACATGAAGGTATCTTAATGGGTTACTTGAAATTATCTCCTTCAAAAAGTATCACTTTAGGAAGCTTCCAAAATAGGGGGAAGGGTAAAGTAGAAAAGAAAGTCCCTATGGTCTCAAGATTTAAAATTTAAGATGGATTCTCTATGGAAAAGTATTTTTAGAACCAATGATTTTTGTGAGTAGGTGTTGCACACACATAAAAAAAATAGTCAAATAATTTGGGAAAGTTTGATATAGGAAAACTCAAAGATCTGGGCCAAAGGTTGCTCCTAGCAGATACCTTGAAGGTGAAATCCACTCTTATGCCTATTTGAAAGGTATCTCATTGAATTCCTTATACAACTTAATATCATTGGGCAAGTTCAACCTTGAGGTATTTATAGATCATAATCCACATTTTGAAGTTTTTGGGTAGTTAACCTTTTTTTCATGGACGTGCTCAACAAAATTCAATGGGTGGTGAATCAACCTCTTCTTTCTTGGGTTCCCCTTCATTTTTTATCCAAGTATCAGTCCCTTCCACTGAAGACACATGTAATAATAGTGTTATTTAGGAAATAAGGGAGATATTATTTAAAGTAAAGGCACACCATTGGCTAAGTAAAGTGGGCCCCATTTATAAAAAGAATTATAGAGATAGTTTAGAGGGAGAAACACGTCACCATAATGCTTCTTATAAGAATCATGGGAATCCTAGAGGTTTCTTCACAGATACTAATTTCATCCCACATCTATAAATATTTCCATAGAAAACTATTCATCGAGAGCAAGAGTTTTAGGCACCAAAAGTATCCACTAGGAAATTCCTTCATGGGTAACTTGAAGGTATCTCCTAAGAGATACCTTGAAGATATTACAAACCTCAATAACATTGGGTAAGTTCAATCTCAAGGCATCCAATAGGAGATTAATTTAAGGGCCTTGTAATACCTTCATAGGTAACTTGAAGGTATCTCTTAAGAGCTACCTTAGATATTAAAAAGACCATCAAGGTAAAGGAAAATTTTAGAGGTACAACAAGGTAATTATTCATATCTAAAACTATTAACATAACAAGGAAAATTATTAAACTAAATTGAGGTGGAAAGAGCATGTGCATAGGAGGACCTAAAATACACACTCTCCCAAGTATTAGAAGGCCATTTAAGTTATCAAGTTATCAACCAGTAGTGATTTTAAGGTGAAGAAAAGTTTTATTGGGAGATACATTCAACGTCCCTTTGAATGTATGATAACACCCTTTGAGGTGTCCACTAGGAGATTGCTTCAAGGGACTTGAAGTACACATCTAATACCATCATGGTTAACTTGAATGTATCTCCTATGAAATGTCTTGTATGAAAAAATCACTCTTGTGCATGATTTAAAGGTATCTCCTAAGAAATACCTTGAAGGTACCTATTGATGGAAATTTTGACACACATTAGAAACATACTTCCTCTCATATTTCTCCTTTGAAATAAATGTTTATGGATTCCTTTGCCCATCTGATTATATTAGCTGGTGTAAAAAATTTAGTTTTAGTTTGGTCATACCTTATTAGTTAAAGTGCAAGTTAATGAATATATTACAAAGATTTAATATGTATTTTGTATTATGGTTGAGAATTAACATTTATTGATATACATTTAATCACTACTTAATCACAAAAAAATTTCATGAACCAATATAATATTCAACTTGTATTTTAAAAAAGATCAATATTTAAATCATTTTAATTGATTTACAAAATGTCTTCGAGAAAAAAGGGAATTCCCACACTTAAAAAGTAGAAGAAGGCCTCACTTAAAGAGAATTTGGATAAAAGGTAGAATAAGGCTTCACTCTGAGAGAATTGGATAGAGTACCATATAAACTACATTGGGAAAAGAATCTTATTTGATTGGAATAATCCTTACCTGTGATACGTATTGGAGTTGTTTTCAGGGTCTAAATAATGCAAATGCAATGGTCAAGTGATCACACGAGACGAAGCTGGTGCACACCACAAAGAAGCTAAAATAAAGTGAAATCACTGAAAGAGATAATTTGCAAAATATAAATAGGAGCAAAACCTAATATTTGATTAACTTAAGATGGCCAAAGTGAAGAATACATATAGGAGAGCATTTAAGTAACTCCTCCAAAAAAAGTGGTCAAAGCACCCCAAGAATAGATTGTAACTCCTCCATGAAAGGTGGTGACAAGGTGATAAGAATAGAGAAGTAACTCCCATACCCGAAATAGCTGGTCAAAGGAGTTACTTATGACATTCTTATGACACCTATGACACATCTATGACACACATCTCCACATAAGCTAGCCTATACCATGAATGTAGGAAAACTCCATGTATGCACAAATATATAATATTCCCTAATTAAATAATAGGGAAAAATAAAAACCTACACTAACAATAAGGATGAACTTGAATATTCCCTCAAATTATAACTAGATTTATGGAATGGATAAGAGGGAATTCTCTATCTATATATAGCTAATTTCAATAAATTTACACCCAGTAAAATGGAATTGATAGAAAATAGTTTTTTCCTTCTTGTGAAACATTTGAGTTTCATTTGATTAGCTATGATAACCTTCAAATGTTTGCATTGATAGATAGAGATAATTTGGTCATTATAATAAAAAATATGTTGAAATAAAAACGTGAACAAGGGGAAATAACTTCTTCTACTTACACCATGTAAACATGTATTTAAGATACCCTACAATCATGATAGAAAAAATATTGAAGAAAACAAGGTAAGCAAGGGAAACATATTTGTATGTATATTTGAAAGAGGCCATATAAGTACTCACACTTGTGGAAAAAAATAAGATCGAATAAAAATTTAGAACACTTTTCTTGACACAAACACCTGATTAGACACACAGTGAATTCTTTACATGGTATATTTCCTCTAGAAATTATGCCTTGAACATTCCTATAGAGCTTTATAAATTAGGGGACACTAATATCAAAATAATAAATCTGAATGAAATAAGGGTGAATGATATAATTCATTCATTTGTAAAACATAACAAGGTTCTATTGAAGAATGCTTTGTTAGTTCTTTTTGATCCAATCAACCCCAAATATATTATTGAATCAAAGGAAGTCCTAGAAGATATGATGGAGAAAAAAATTGAAAGGTTCAAAATTACAGATGGCCAACACATAATTACAACACAATAGATAATTATTTTAGAGGAGGAATACAATTCACTATCATTGAGAAATAAATGTTCAGTTAGAAGGGCAAGATTTCTAAAAACTTGTACTTCATTCCATATTGTGCACAAAATATGTAACCAATATAATGAGCCAACAAAACAATTTATAAGGCTTCATTTGTAGAAAGAGTTCAATCTTCACGTGACCTTATCAAAATAAGAGGTTGGAAGAATCTTGAAATAAGGAAAAAAACATGGAAGAAATACATAAACAAGATAGACACTTATTAACACAAATGAACTATTCAACACAACTGTAGGAGAGAAAATGCCTTATTTTCTTAGAACAACCCATTTGGGATTGTTTTGATAAGGTGTTTGATTTGTTTGAAAGTGGTACTTTACCTGGTTAATATAAACAATATTTAAATCTAATTGGTAAAATAGTACTTAGAAATATTCAAGGACTTTTAGACAAACAAAAAATAAAATGAATAGATTTATTGGAAAAATGGTCTATTTACTTCTTGAAAACCTCTGGGTACAACAACATGGATACTTGGTACAAAAGGTAAAGCTATAAAGTAACATATTATCAAAAATTACATATTATTTCAGCAACTATGATACAACACTACCACTAGGCAAAACAATAACACCTGAAGAGGTAATGGAGCATTATATAATTTTTGTGAAAAGGTTTGACAATTTGTGTGTCCTAAATGAAGGTATTTCAAAAACTAAAAAAGGCTAAGAAGCATTATCTCAAGATTAATTAAGCATATTAAAAAATTATCTACATAATGATGGAGGTCAGCTTCTTGGGATAGATATAGAAAGATTCAGCTGCGATTACGAGCCCCCATGTCTTTGGCCATCCATTTTAGAAGATTTTAGTGAAATGTTCATTTTTGATTTGAATGGTGATTTGATAAATATTGATCTTTTGAATCTCATTGAATTTTGTGAAAAAGAACATCTTCACCTATTTATTCAACAATTTATTGATAAAGTTATTGTTGGGGCCTTCAATGTATTCATCATCCACAAACTAGAATATTTTTTTGGCATTCAGGCCTCTCCAAAAAATCTGCATGTTGGTGATTTCCATTCCATGTAAGATACATGTGTTATACTATGGGGTCTAGATAGTAATGTATTTGATTAGACACATATTATAGGTATCAATTTTTGTTAGTATCTTGCTTATTTTCAGCTGCAAGGTTTCATCCTCCATTCACAACAAAGTAGATTAGAGGAAGGTTTTGACAACTACAAAGATGTACCAACATTTCAAATGATTGGTTTAGACAATATAAGAAGGCCATTCAAAAATAAACTAGATAACATATTTTTGGAGAAACTTATCTCTACTTTGAATGATTTGAATGCATGTGACATGCTATAGGTATATACAAGAGTTAGATTGGTGCATGCTTATACAAAATTACAAAGAAATATTGCATTATAGAAACTGAAGAATAAACAATTTTTAATGTTTAATTTAAAAATTGTTTAAAAAATTTAGAGCAACCAATATAAGACTAACCGCTCCAATCGGTACTAGGTGCATAACATTTTAAAATTATTTTATAATCATGTTTCATTTTCCAAATATAACATCTTTATAATCTTTCAGTGTGTATGCTTTATTTTTCAAACCTAACAGCTTAGCAATCTTTTGGTGTGTAGCACTAACAGAATTCCATGTAAGTGAAGAAATAATAATAACAAAAGATCATATCAATGAACATGACACATTGTAGTTGAAGAAGATAAGATAAGATCATGCATATTATTTCAATTATATATTTTTTTATTTATCAATGATTCATAATATTGATAGAATATTTCTTCATCTATTTATGTCTCAATTAAAACAGTTCACAATGTAGCTCTAGAAGTTTGTGTCTCTAATACAATAACCCATGACAGCTCTGGAGGTTGGTACCTCCACAAAAACAACACAAGGTAAAACTATATAACAAGACACATTTTTAAAATACAAATATCAAATCAATTGATGATGAGAATTTTTAGTTACTACATTATATAATACCTTGTAGGCAATAAAGAACCAAAGTTTTAACAAAGGAGTGCACCCATACAAACTACAAAAAAACAAAAAAAAGGTGAAAACCCGTTTCAATAAATGTGTAATTATATAATTTCATACAAGTATAGATAATATTAATTATATTTATTTATTTAAACACATTAAAATTGAGGTTTTCTTCATGGACATGAGATTGTAGAAGACAATAAAATATAGACTTGCATCAACTTGGGATTTAGAAGTGTGGGTTCATTTTATTGTTGTGTAAACTTTAATATGGTTGTATTTACCTATTAAAATGTTATTTACATGTTTTATTTACCCATTACAATGTTATTTACATGTTTAATTTACCTAGTTTAAAATAACACAATATGTGTTATACTATGTCTTCAATACAATAAATTTTGATGTAGAGCATCCATGTGTTCTTTATCAATAAAAAATAATAAAATATATTGTGCTAGAAACAATTATATTGCTATTGATATAAACAATTTTTAATTTTATGTGTTTTATTGGAAGTATATGAAGGGGTTCAACTATTAAGGTGTATATTCATTTGAATTTAGTGATAGTGAACTACGACTTAGAAGAGTAAATCCTATTTTGTTTGCTGTGATGGGTTGTATAAACATATAAATATATATTGGTATGCATAAGAATAGTTGATACTTTCATTACTATATCAACATCTATGTTAAATGAGTTATGGTAAAATGGGATTGTTTTAGAATATGATAAAGTCATGGTCAAGTTATAAGGATTCAATATGAACATTTATATGTTGGCGATGTAATCTAAACTACCTATGCATGCAATTTGTGTCTTAGATGTCTGTCAACATTTACTTCATTTTCTTTTAATTTTTAAGATCTTGCTATTTATGAAAGATATATCTTTGGACTGCTATAATTTAATGCATTAATATCTCTTAAGAGCTCTTCCTATATCCTCTATAAACTTTTATCTATATCTAGACTCTTCCAATAGATGTTATAAATAAATGTATCTAGAATGTTATCTGCATGCCTAGGAGCATCTGAACTGAAGCTGGTAGACTATGAGAGAAGTATGTCATCAATGGCAACCAATAACAACGTAGCTCTAACAAGAATGAATGAGTGAGTATTCAAAAAATATGTGTTTAACATGGGCCTCAAAATGGCCATGAAAGTTATGTTATCTAATTGAGCACAATAACTCATCATTGTTCATCTAAAATGTGTTTAATGAATGTTGATTGTAATTATTGAATGAGTTAATATTAATGATAATATAAGTTTCTAGTTCTTGCCTTTGTTCTTATGTATTTGAATGATCTATGTGTGTTTCAATATTGAATGGTTTGACAGTTGTATCTGTATATTTGCATTTTGTTATCACTGGTTATTTTCCCAAATATTTCAATACTACAAGTGGTTTTATCATTTGGAAGTGTAAGTGGTTACCACTCTGAGTGGTCTGTCAGTTCTTACATTATATGGATATGTATATTACAAAACTAGAAATATAAATGGTACATTTGTGTATAATGAATGTAGTTACAATGTGCCCGAGCATGTATTTATTTTTATATGTGTTTATATGATTATTTATAATATTTAAGGAAATGTAAAAAAATGAATCAAATAAAATGCATTATGTTACAATAAGAAGTGCAAATCAAAAGTGCATCAACAACTAATTTAGTAGCATGTAAAACATTTTATTAGAAAATTTCCATGTTATATTTCTTATAATATAATATTGTTAATAAATTATTCATTTATTTTTTAACAAATTGCAGACATTTCAAAGGAGGAGCTAAAATTGAATTCTAAAAAACTATTGATTTTGGGTTTGGATGACTTATTATTTGTTGTGCATAAAATAAAAGATATGCAAATGCATGATATGGGAAAAAAGGTTTATAAAATAGAAAATATGTCATAACATTTGAGATCATTCTAAAGAAAATTTGAAGGTGGCATTGTAATCTTTTTCTCACATTGGCATTTGGTCAATGATAGAAGACAATCATTTGAGGATACTCATTCATGCCATGGGTAACAAAAGTTCAATTTTCATGTTTGTTTGGGGGAAAGATATACTAAACCATTCAATATAAACATAAAGAAATTGGATGAATTTATTTTTAAAGGGACCTTTGTAGATGATTTTTCAATTGCCAACACATTGTTCATTGATTTTAATTCTTAGAATTGTGTTACAAATCAAAAATAAAAAATGCGTTATGTTACATCAAGTAGATATATTGGAAATGGAAGTCAGAAAGATGAAAAGGATTGGAGAATAAATATGATGTCTATCATCACATTTTTGGGAGAAATAAAAAAATCCATGCCAACAACTATGAACTAATATTTAAAAAGATGTAACTTCACCATATTATGATTCTTTCAAGTGTATTTGTTGATTATAAACTATAATTCTAGTAATAAAAATTATCATCAATTTTATACAAATCAATTCTACATTATTTCAAATATAGTTCAATTAATTTAAAACTAATCGATTCTAATTTAGAATTACTTTGATCTAGTTAAGTGCAAGTGGATACTCCATTGATTTATCTTGAAATTTCCCAACTTGATCCATTAGTATATTGACACTTGATCATGAAGATCTTTCTAATGAACAACAAAAAAATGTCAAGATATTTTTTCTGTAGATGAACTAGATTGCTTAATATGTTTTCATCCATAATATACCTAGTCAAATGGTGCCACATGTCCTAGTAACATAAGGTACTTCAAAGGATCAATGATCGGTATGAAGGCCTAGAAGGGTACCATGATTTCAAAATAGTCCAATCTATTCAAAATGATCTGCTCTTAAATGGTTTAAAATAATTCAATTTATTTAGAATATAGAAAATATATTTATGGAGAAAATATTCTCCACTCCACTTTAGTGGGTATAATTTAAAATTATTTAAAATAGACCAATTTAATCAAAATGATCTATGCTCAAATGGTTTGAAATAGTCTAATTTATTTGGATTAAATAAAATTTATTTTTAGAGAAAATGTTCTTCAGTCCATTTTATAGGTATAAATCTAAATTATTCAAAATAGCCCTATTTATTCAAATTGATCTATGCCTAAATGCTTTGAAATAGTCTAATTTATTTATTTTGAATATAATAAATTTATTTTTGGATAAAATTCTCTTCACTCCACTTTAGTGGGTATAAGTCCATAGTATTTAAAATAACCCAATTTATTCGAAATGATCTATGTCAAAATGGTTTGAAACACTAAAATATTTGGAATATAAGAAATTTATTTTTTCCAAAAAAATTTCTTCACTTCACTTTAGTGGGTATAGGTCTAAATTATTAAAAATAATCCAATTCATTCAAAAATGATCTATGGCTTAATGGTTTGAAATAATCCATTTTATTTGGAACATAAGAAAATTATTTTTGGAGAAAATTTTCTCCACTCCACTTTAGTGGGTATAAGTCCAAATTATTTGAAATAGATCTTGAGTTGTTTTTAGGAGGCCTTCTTGCTCCTTGCAAAAATCTTATAGAGCTATTAGTAGCTAAAAGATCTCAGGATGATGTGAGTGTCATGTTAATGCAAGTTTCGATCTCCTCTCAGATATTGAAGCCACCATTGAAGATGAGCCTAAGGTAAGTCTATTTCAGTCCCTCAAAGATTATATTTATGCTATTTTTTAGTTTTTTTTAATTCCCTACAGATTGAACTCTTGACTGTTAATTGAAAAAATTGCACATCTTGCTTTCAATTTCATTTGCTAGTAATGATAAAGCCAAGATGGAGTGCTTTAAGATGCAAATTTGTGTAAGTGAAGTACTCAAGTTATTCAATTAGGTTTCTATTTTAGTCTAAGTAATAAACTTAATTTATTTAATTAGGCTACTACTTTAGTCTAAGTAATAAAATCAAATTATTCAATTAGGTTGCTACTTTAGGCTAAGTCATAAAACTTAGTTGAACGAGCTCTTTGTTTACACACAACAATCAAGACTGGGGGAGCTGAAACTTCCTCCTCACTCACACAAACATGGGCCTCTAAACCTAACTGGATTTAATCTATATGGGGAATGATGAAGCTAGAAAAACATTCGCAAATCTAATAGTACATGGTGATTGACAATGATCTGATATGTACTTGTTTCTTAAAGATCAAGAGATCATCAATCGATTTAGTTGTAAAACTATGGTTTTAAGACTTACAGTATAAATAGTTGTAAGTATTGAATCTTAAAAAATAAACTAAGACATTTACCTTTACATAATTATATAATCCTATGATTACTTATTTTAAGATTAATTTGGGATAATAGCTTATTTTATGTGAAATGTAGATTGAGATTATCCAATGTATTATTTAAAATATATAATACCTTTATGTATAAATATTGATACATATGTAATGTAAATACCATATAATATAATTTAATTTAGAAATCTTGGTATTATATTGACTAAATCCAAACCCAATTTGCTTGCCAACATATGGACCAAATCTTTGTATTGTGTATTTATTTTATACATTTCTCAAGTCTATAGATTTACCTCCTAAAACAATAGGTGAGAAATAAACAATACTTCAATCAACCTTTGTATTTCATTAAAAATTTAATTTTAATTTTGAATGTCCCTAATTAATCTCTTTTAATGTTTTTGGAATACTCTGCATTCTTCCCATTGATAAGCTTGAACTTCTCAAATCCTATGACTTATTGAATTTGTCGTAATGGCTTATAATATGGGTAAAAAATATTGTGAGATTGAATTATTAGAAAGATATAAAAATCACCTATAAATATTTGAGGTTTCCTTTATTAACTAAAATAAAATTTGTAAATGCTCATCAAATAAAGTCAATACAATTTATTGTCTATTTAAGTTATTTCCATCTACATGGTGTAAGCTAGGCTGCATTCTTAGCTAAATGTTTAAGATTGATTCAATCAAAAATTATTTCACTACTTGTGTTACATAAGCACATCAAAATTTTATGGTTGATAGCCTATAAATCACACCTTTAGTTGCATAGGCACTTGTTTGGATGATTGAAGATGAAACACCCAACCAGATTTGAGAAACATTTCATTTGCCATTGCCAGACAGTCTCATGTTTTTTTGGCATTAGCAAGACTCAATCATGCCTAAATTATGTATCTGAACATGTTATTACAAATTCAAAATCATAAAAATACATAACTATTATGTCTGTTCTTAATTTTATTCAATTGATTTCCATGCAAATTCTTGACCTGAATTTCTAATCTCTTATTCCTTATTGTAGCATGTACGATTATTGTCTATGTTTTTATGTTTTATTTAATCCTACCATGATAGGAACATTCACATATATGGTTGTTACTTTGTAGGTTGTTGAATTCTCTTATTTATTTCCATATAACTATTTCAAGATGGAAAACAACTATTTCAAGATGTAAGCCAACTATTTGAAGATGGAAATCTCTAGTAAGGCCACCACGTTGGAGGTTGAAAGCTTAGAAACTATAAATAATGTAAAAATAGAAGTCTAAAAGTTGAAAGTTATTGAAATTAATGTGCAGGTTGAGATCAAGTTTGATAGGAGCATTCACCTAGAATTGCAGCCATCACAATGAATTAGTGTCTATGGTCCACAATGCTTTGGTAGAGTGTCCAAAGAAAAAGTTTTTACACCATGCATTATTTTAGTTGAACAAAAAATAATTTGATAATCTAAAACATGTATGAGAAATTAGATTATGAGTCTAAAAACTCAAAGAATACTAACACATGAGACTACCCAAGACACAACCACTCCTTTAACTGATAAAATTGTAGAATCATTCTTGCCATCAAATTCAAAATGGAATGGTGATATTGACTCACTTGAGCCTACTTGAGGGAAGAATTGCATAACATCATATGAACATTTTGATAAGGAGAACATGACCATAAATTCCATAATTTATAAATTGAATGCAGATATAATCAACTATTTCTCTAGTGTATGAAAAATGAGTAGCAAATTTGATGGTTGCTAATGTAAAACAAAAAAATTGTACTACAAGACACCGTACTTGAAACACATAATTTTATCTACTAATTTCAGATTTTCTAGAATAGTGAAGGGAATTTTGGTTTTAAGTTAATGTTTTGAGTAGAGATAATGCCATTTTATAATGTATCTTCTTATCTAAATATATAAATCTCTATACATCTCTCGAATTTGATAAATAATATTTATTGCTCCATAAGGACTAGGCACTTCGTTCCCTTGTTATTATAATATTATGTAAAAGTAATATCTTTGACAATGTTGTAATGAGACAAGAAATGTTATCCCTAAAGTGGTAGAGGGGTGTTCATAGATGTCAAATTGAAAAATATGCATGTAAGAACACTTAGTGAGGCTTAATTATTAGTCCCAAAGGGTGATTGACTAATAGTTTACATTGTGCTTTAACTTTTTATTATCCCTTTCTCTATCAGCCAATCAAAGTTTATTATTTTACATGCTATAAAATATGCAAGTATTCTGTAAAGGTAAGGTGTAAAAAATTTAACCAATCAAATATAATAATGTTAATTACTATATGGTAATTAGCTCAAAGCTTATTATGTTATTTTAGGCTTCACTTGTTTCAAAGGAGCTCACTACATCCACTATTTTCACAACAACTTAGAGTCATAATCATTATACTATCAGTGATAGCCAACTGTGCAACAAAAGGATTTCAAGTTTATCATAGTCATAATCATTGTAGTCATAATCCATAAATTGAGGTAATTGTTTCATTTTTTAGTGTGGTGGTGGTTTTTAATTATAGGGTTGGGTAGTGCACTTATTGGTATCCTTTTAGCATGCCATAGACTGTGCATATATGCAATAATTAATCTTGGGCCTAGGGTTTACCTAAAGCCAAATTTGCTTAAGTAGTTTTTTTATGTAATTTCATCTATAACTATTGGAATGGATGCAATATTCAATCTCAACATGGAATTTTCAAGAATTTGAACATTTTATGGCTTGAAATGGTAAGGGTTTCATCTAATTTCTATTCAGTTAGGGTTTTAATTTTCTTTTAACCTTCAATGAATTGTAGTTTTTTAAAGATTTCTTTGATGTCCTTTTTGGCCTTCAATGCTTGTGAAAAAATAAATAAATAAACATATTTGATTATTCAATGGAAAAATTATAACACAATAGTAAGGAACAAGATAATACAACAAATTTCATAGATCTATTGTGCAATGTTTCATCTTGCCTCAAGGTTAAATAAAAAATTTCATAGTTTGACTATCCAATGTTTTGTCTTACCTTATAGAATAAGCTTACACCTTTTATTAATTTGATAAATATTGAATGGAATATTGAGGCAGACTTGTAGAATCTAAAGCTAAAGATTAAATATTTTTTAGGCTTAGGATTATAACATCGAAAAAAAATAAGCATTAAATCATTAACAAGTAATTACAATTTTACTATTGGCAGCCCTAGTGAATAAGGCTTCCTATAAATTTAGTGAAGCATGGATTAAATCTTGAATTCATTTTGGTAATGCATGTGACAAATATTAATGACATGTTAGTTTAGTAATACATGCATCAAATCTTGAAGGCCACTATGAAAATCTAAACATCAAAGCTTTTACAGGCTT
Source organism: Torreya grandis (assembly GCA_037957365.1). Lineage (NCBI taxonomy): Eukaryota > Viridiplantae > Streptophyta > Pinopsida > Cupressales > Taxaceae > Torreya > Torreya grandis. Next base: position 178,667 of record JARHVA010002709.1, on the reverse strand, counting down.
ACCAGTTGAAAATTTGATTATAACTAGCATTAATTGACTATGGGGAGAGGTGGACAAGATTATGGCATGAGGAGTCTTGTAGTCATACCCTTAGATTGAAATGTTTTTTTGGATTGGGCCTATAATGTACATGAATGTGCCATGGAATTTGAAGTAGATATTAGCCAGAGGTTGAGTAGTAAAGCCATGGAGAGACAAAGGGCAAAATATGGGTGGAATTAGCTAGTAAAACACATAAGGATATCAATTTAGCATCTAGGTATGGAATAAATTAATGACACTCTGGTAAGAATTTTACTCGTAACATTTGTTGTTTCATTTGTTCTTGCTTGGATTGATGGTGAAAAAGGTGGTGAAAAATACATTATTGTGTTTGTTGAGCCATTGGTTATTTTATTAATTTTGATTGTCAATTCCATTATTGGGGTCTGGCAAGAAAGTAATGTAATTAATAATACCAAAGGGAGGGTTCAACCCCATGATATCATTACAAAACAAACACATCTCAAAGTCTCATCCACCCACAAAGGAAAAATTGATTTTAAATAAAATGTCATGTTTTTCGTGATATGAAAATGAAAGCATTTACTTAGGGGAAGGTTCAAGCCTATTTTAGAGCAAGAAAACAATAATATAAAATGTTCTAATTTGTATATTTTTTATATTAATTATAATTGTGTTATGGGACATTAGCTTGGTTAAGTGATATTCAACCCAAGTTTCTTTGTAATCATCACGTATACCTTTAATTATCTTTCTCACGCTACTAATTTCATTAGATTATGTGGTGTTCAATTTACTTCCAACATATTTAAAACTATATTTATGGTTGTTTTCTTCTTCATGACCTATTATTTTTAAATATTTTCCTACGTTATACTAGCTTCCAATCACAACTATGGCTGATTCCTTGAAGGACCTGAAAAAATAGTCTTCCCATGACACCGATCTTGGTGTTTAGAAGGGCATCCATAATATAAGCAAAAGGTAATAGATGAAGGACTATGTCTTCACCAACAAGTGGATTAAAAGGATTTTGGTAAATTTTGTATGGTAGACATTATATTCTATATATCCACTGATGAATGCTTATATGACCCAACTAGGGCTCTCAGTGCACCCCTTATAGCTCTATTGCTTCCTAAGGCTCTAACTCAGTTTTGATAGGTAGATCCATAGACAAGGTCAATTCATTATTACCACAAAAACCCTGTGCAAAATCTATTTCTTTTTGTTTTGATTATGTACAAATGTGTGTGCTGAATTTCATAATTTAGGTCATATAATCCTTTGTAAGAATTTTTTTCTATATTATGTGTAAAAAACTCATATGCAATAACTAAAAAAAAAACATGATATCTATTAGAACCCACATAATATGTCATTAATATAAATAACTCTATATTATACTACATTTCACCCTAGCTTGATGGTGTGTTAGGTATCTGGTTATCCAAGATTTCATTGTGTATTGCATTTCACACCGGTTGATAGTGTATTAGCTATTTCATTATCCTAGATTTCATTGTGTACTACATTACACCCTTGGTTGATGGTGTATTAGGTATCTGGTTACCCTTATAGATTTGTGCATTTGATTTTAAAGTAAACAAGTATCTTTTATTATATCTCTTTTCTTATTTTTACTACATTTGATTTATGCACAATAAACAAATTTATTCTAGTGTGAACATGGGGACCACTGTGAATAAATCATCTAGGGAAATAATTACACTAGAAAGTGCACACCAAGATATAATGGAGAGAATTGCCAACACACTGGGGCTCCATGTGGAAATACATTTTACTTTTACCAGGCAGAGTGCATCAGAGAATATAGTGAGTGTGATTGTCCTCCTCACTAGAAAGGAAGTGTTGATTACACCTTACCAACAAGAATTGGTAAGTAAACCTTTATAAATTTAATGTTGTTTTTCTATTGCTAGGTAACATAGACATTTAATGCATTGTTTTCCTACTATTTTCTATGATAAAGAACGAATTAAGGAAGCTGTATGCAAGAAAAATATTGCACATAAATAGATGAAGTCAAGGTATAGGGACCTTGGATGCTGATTTTTAAAGATGCTCTTGAATATCAATGGGTGTTAAATTAATTGTCATGATTTCATGCCTCACAGGTCTGGTTACTCCATTCTACAACAAGTGCCATAGTTGGCCAAAATCCAATTTTGTCATTTGATGACACTATACACTATATGCAGCCCACTACTTTTAATTTAGGTACAGGTGGCATCAATTCTTGCTTGTAAAGTAGCTATTAACTCTAAATGCCATATGTAACCAAAATAAGGAATATACATTTAACTATGTTTTGTTAACTATTTATGGTTTTAATACATGCAACTATTCTTAAGTTAAATATTATGTTTTTTTGCATGCTTTAATTGGAAGCAGTTCACTATATTTTATCACTATTAAATAATAACAAGGGGGAAAAAATAAATCAAAGCCTTGACACAAACATTAGTAAATTATTTAATTATTTGTGAAAAACTCATTTTTAATGGAGCCAAAAAAGAAAGTTGCAGTGTTATTCACCATATGCAACCAAAATTCATTATACATTACAAAAATTTTAGATCATAAATATTGGGACATTTCAGTTTAAAAAAATTGATTCCACCTAAGATAGACAAATTAAACAATCTTTACAGATAATAGAGTAGATAATATTAAAATGACATATTTCATTCCAATATTACAAAATTGTTTTAATTTTAAATTATGAATAAAAAAAATATAAAATTTGTAAGGGTCGAAGCAAAATATATTAAATTTAGGAGTAATAAGATAAAATATTGGAAGTCTTCAAGATGAGAGAAATATGGAAGGTGTAAAGGTTATGCAAATAAGTCTTTTTATGAGCATACATGCCTTTCCTTGCATAAGCTTTATTTTAACCACTTTCATTAAAAAATATTGTAATCCTTAGTAAAATATATTGGGAAAATAGTGAGTAGTAAAAATATAAAATCTTGGAAGTATTCTAAGGTTTGGGAGGTTGATAGTAAAAGTTACTCAAAGAAGTATTTTTATAGACATCCACAAACTTTACTCTCAATATCCCAAATTTTAGATTATAAATATTGAGACATTTCAATTTAAAAAAAAAGATTTGATTTGACATATAATAGACAAATTAATCAGCCTTTACAAATAACAGAGTAGATAATATTAAAATGATATATTTCATTCCAACATTACAAAATTGTTTTAATTTTTAATTATTAAATAAAAATAAAATAAAATTTGTAACAGTCCAAGCAAAATATATTGGAAAAAACATTCAAGAGCAATAAGATAAAATATTAGAAGTCTTCAAGATGAGAGAAATATGGAAGGTGTAAAGGATATGCAAATAAGTCTTTTTATGAGCATACATGCCTTTCCTTGCATAAGCTTTATTTTAATCTCTCTCATTAAAAAGAAAATTGTAATCCTTAGTAAAATATATTGGAAAAATAGTGAGTAGTAGGAATATAAAATCTTGGAACTATTCTAAGGTTTGGGAGGTTGATAGTAAAAGTACTCTCAATCTCCCACATTTATCTCATCTTGAAGACTTCTAAGATTTTATATTCACATTTTTTAGTGTTTTTTTTATACAAATAAATCTATTTATGAGCATAAATTCCCTTCTTTGTATAAGCTTTATTCTCAACTATTCTTATTAAAAAACTTGTAATCCTTAACAAAATATATTGAAAAAAAACATTAAAAAGCAGGGAGATAAAATTTTAGAAATCTTCAAAATGAAATAAATTTGTAAATTTAAAAGTAAAGGCTATATGAAGAAGTCTTTTTATAAATATCCACCAACTTTACTCTCAACCTTCTACATTTATTTTATCTTAAAGACTTTCAAGATTTTATCTTAATATTCCTCAATATTTTCCCTACTGTATTTTGTTTTGAATTACAAATTTTTATGTTATCTTAAAGACTTCCAAAATTTTATCTTAATATTCCTTAATGTTTTCTCAATATATTTTACTTACAGATAAATGTTTTTTTAATGAGCATGCATGCTCAAGTTTTGGGCATCTTGGGGCAAATGGTTCAAAAAAATCTCATGGGATTTCCAAGTCTTTCCTCAAACTGAGTTTTGTTTGTTTCTTAAATAATGGATTCATTTTGAATTTGGATGATGTTTGTGGATGTAGTGACTATTCTATATAAAAATGGTAGAATTATACATATGTTTTTTTAAAGACATTGAACTTTGTATTATTATTATTTAGTTAAATAAAAGAGTTGATACTAAAACTTTTTGTAACATTATTTTATTTTAAATATAAAATAAAAATATATTAAATAAAATCAAAATAATTAAATTAAATTTTTTAAGTAATAAATTGTTGTAAAATTTTAAATACAATTACAAATTATTAACTTTAAATTTTAATATTAAAAAATTAAAATTAAAATATAAATTTATAAAAAATAAAATTGATATAAGTAATGGTTTTTGAATGTATAACTAAATTATTTTGATGATATTTAAATTTATCTAAGATAATAGAAGATTTGATGTATAATTAATTTTGTCAAAATATAAATTATGTTTGGTTTGTTTAATTTTTTTTAATATTTAAATTATGTTATGCTGAATTTTTATGAATTTGTTAAAAAATTATATGAACAATAATTCATCCCATTTCTCATGCGCAACATAACCCAAACCCCAATTTTTGTCATGTAATCATTACAGTCACATTTTTCATTTCTCTTTTTTTGTAAAATAGTTTTAGTCAAGTAGTGATTTGGAACATGTGGATTGTATTGAAAATTCAAATTAATATATCCAACACCCACATTAATAGTTAATTTTAAGAGTAAAAACCTTTTTATTTGTGGGAAAAGACTTGTTTAATGATTTAAAAATGTGGGTGGAATGACATCACATCCCTAAAAATCATACTAGACATATATAATAAAATTAATCAAGTTACAAAATAAATATTAAACTTCTAAGGGACCAAAAAAATATAAATAAAGTCATAACATAATATAGATGGAGGAAAATCACTTAGCTTTCCATTCCAATTACTCACACCAAATAATTAGATGGAGGATATGGATAATTAGGTAAGGTATCCTAACTAGAATTTGATTTGTTTGCTTCTCATTCCATTAGAAACTCTTGTTCCTCTTTATATTAGGATTGATGAGTTATAAAAATTGTCAATGCAAGTTTGAAAATTTATTATTTATGGAAGGAGTCCACCCTCTCAAGGAGAAAGTCTTTGATTTAAGAGGATTTAGAATTTTGATCATCTCACAATATCATAATGGTAATCCATATTGAAAGTTATCTCAACTACTAAATTTGTCATTGTCTCAAGCATGTGGTGTTGGAATAATGCATATTTAAGCTTACCTAGGGTTAATAGGGTAAGTTATTTATTACTGAGGGTAAAATTTATTTACCTCAGTTAATTTATTTTATTTTTGAGAATTTCTCAACAATATATTTGTTCGTAGTATGAGAAAACAAATAGTTTGTTTTCTCTATTTTGTAATCATTACAAATAGTTTGTTAACATGAAACAAACTATTTGTATTATAAATACTTTGCATTATATGAGAAATTAACGTGAGATTATTAAGAGGATATAGAGAAATTTGTGGATTATCACCTATTTTCTAGGTGTGACAAATTTATTTATTCTCTGAAAATATTTGCAGGTTATTTGTTGTGGGTTCTTTCTCCTGGGTTGATCCTGTAGATCCTGTGTATCTCCTACTCATTCCTTCATGGTATCAGAGCTTGGAGTTCTAGTTGAAGATCCTCTTCCATAAATTTTTTCATCTTTTAACACATTAAAAAAAATTATTTTATTGATGTGTTACAGATATTTTTAATTCTCTCAAATTTTGGTTCTTATTTACAAGTTTTTTTTGGAAAATTATGTACTTTTTGCTCATTAAATGGCCGTACAAATTTCCAAAATCAAATTTTTTTTAATGAGGGCATAGGAAATAAAGTAAGGAATCCATTCCAATTTAAATTTTTTCATTTAATTCTGGACGTACAGCTCTTTCCTTCCAAATTCTGCTGACTGGTTCCTGTTGGTAGACTATTGGCAGACTGCAGTACCTATTCATTTTTCTGATGTGGCAGATCGTACGGTTGACTTTTTTCAAATATGAGACCTGTTAATGAAAGATGAATCTTATATATTTCTATCTATATAATTTTTGACGAATTTGGATCAGGCCGTACAATGTTTTTGAAGCCAACAACAGGAAATTAAAAACTGTTTTTTTGTCTGCTGCATAGCTGTACGGATTTCTTATTTTTGAACGACTTATGCTGCATAAAATCCAAATCTGAAAATTTCATGTGATAGCAGACTTCCAAATATTTCATTTCATGCTGAGAAGGATGGATTTGGAGCAGGACGTACAGTCCTTTTGGCAGATCCAGTGGAGCCATTCTGCATTGCTGAAAGGTGTTTTTTCCTTGGCTGTGTTTACAATTTTTCTCAAATATTTCCCTGACCACCACGCCTTGCTGGAAAAAGAGTTTATTCTTGATAAAGACAAAGATTATTCAGCTAATATCTCACATGTGTGAGTCATTTTTGTCTTTTTTTTAATTAATTATTTTAATTTTTTAGTGGTTTAAATGCAAGTCTCTAGCTTTGAAAGTTCAAATTTGACTTTGTTAAAGCGGCTAGAGATATTTTGTTAAAAATTTGTAGGGAGGAGGTCTTGAGGTCAAATACCCTACATTTTTTTTGCATAAAAGCCATTTTTTAATTTTGTATAAGCCAAGGCCAAAATTTTTTTTTCGTCGGGAGACGTTAAATTGTAACGGGAGGGGTGTTTTTTTTTTTGAGGAAAAACAAATGTCTAGATTGTTCTTGTCAACTTCATCATCTTCCTTGGGAATGGAATCTCGATTGTTTGAAACTCTAAATTCTACAAATTACCATGTTTGGAAGCCAAAAATGCAACAACTCCTTCAATCAAAGGGCTTATGGAGAATTTTTTCTGAAATGACACCTGCAGCATTCACCACTGAAAAAGACAAATATGCATATGGTTGTAAGCAGGATGAGGCTCTTGGATTGATCTGCCTCAATGTCTCAGATAATCTTCAATTTCACATTGCAGATGCTACTATGCCAAAAGAGGTATGGGAGAAATTTAAAAACCTATTTGGCAAAGTTAATGAGTTTAAAATTTTGCAATTAGATGCAGAATTGAGTACTCTCTCTCTCCATTAGATTTCCCTTCAATAGATGAATTCTTGGCAAAATTCAAATTTATAAGGTCATAGTTGAAAGCTGGTGACAAGGATAAAAGTGATCAGGAGTGCATTTTCATGATTTTGTCAAAGTTGAAAGGACCATATAGTGTTTTTTCCTCCGCTTTTTATACTATGATGGATACATTAGGTGATGAATTCAAATGGCCTTCCTTTGAAGTTTTTTGTGAAAGATTGACTAGGGAGCAAACAAAATTAATGGCCTTAAATGCTCTACCTAGTCCTAGTCATGCTCTAGTTGCTAATTCTTCTAAAGGAAAACCTTCACCTAAGTCTAAAAATCAAGTACCTTCAAATAACCCTCCAGAGTCCACCACCCAATCACCTCATCATTCTAAATCTACTAAGACCAAAAAGTCCTTTAAGCAAAAGAAGAAAACATTTGGTCCATATAATTTTTGTGGCGGTCCTAATTATGATGAAAGTAGATGTTTTAAGAAGATGGAAGCATTAGAGGCAACGGTTAGACAACACAAAATTTCCATTCCGTCTCCATCTCCTTCTACTTCTACAGGAAAAGGGAAAGCACTTTCAGCCAGGGCTATATCTTCATGTCAGGATCAATGGATTTTTGACTCAGGTGCTTCTCACCATCTCACACATTCTAAAGATCTATTGTCTTCTCTTACAGATTGCAGTACATCACATATTGTTATGGGTAACTCCTCACAGATTGAAGTTTTGGGATCAGGTACTGTTGATAAACAGGATGGATGTTTTAACAATGTATTACTTGTACCCCAAATCTCTTCTAATCTTCTCTCTGTATATCAAATATGTAATTTCGGTACTGGTAAAATTGTGGAGTTTACTTCACATGATGTTGTAATAAGAGAATGTAATGATCCTAGTGAGATAGTTGCTACAGGTACAGCAGACCATATTGCAAGACTCTATACTTTTGATAAGTTTGAGTCTTTTATGTCTTCTGGTTCTTCACTTACAGCACATGGTAATAATATCAGCAAATTGTGGCATGAGAGATTAGGACATTTGAGTTATGGATATATGCAACAAATGAGTGCAAAACATCTTGTAAAAGGCCTTCCTAAGGTCTCTTGTATCAATGGGGTGTGTCCTGGTTGTCTAGTTGGTAAACATCACCAGGATCCATTTCCAGTTGGTAAGGCCACACGTGCAAATGCACCCTTAGAATTTGTTCATAGTGATTTGATGACTTTTCCAACTCGTTTTTTTTCAGGGGCTAAATATGCACTCACATTCATTGATGATTTCACTCGTAAAACTTGGGTATATTTTCTCAAGTTGAAAAGTGAAGTTTTTGAGACTTTTAAGGCCTTCAAAGCCTTTGTTGAAAAACAATCATCTCTTCCTCTTAAGAAGATACGCACTGACAATGGGGGGGAATATGACAGTAATGCTTTTTATGATTTTTGTATTGAGCATGGGATACAACATCAGTTCACTGTACCACACACTCCTCAACAAAATGGTGTAGCAGAGAGGAAGAATCGAACATTGAAAGAGATGGCTAATTGTATGATTCACTCTAAAAATTTGGGTCCACAATATTGGGCTAAAGCTGTAAATTGTGCAAATTACATTCAAAACCGTATGCCTCACAAAGCTGTGCAAAATATGACACCAGAAGAAGCTTGGTCTGGGATCAAGCCTGATATTTCAGATTTTTGCATCTTTGGGAGTCAAGCATGGGCATTCATTCCTGATGACAAATGTAAAGCATTGGAGAAGAAAAGCCAACCACTCATTTTTGTTGGTTATTGTGAAGATGTAAAAGCCTACCATCTTTTTGATCCTGTCACACATGATGTGTTTTTTCGATGAGATGTTCAGGTTGATGAGTTACCCACTCCACAGGAGTGTACATCTAGTTCTTCTTCTCCCCCTCCTTCTTCTACTAAGGATAGTGAGGATTTGTTTTCTATTGTTGATGATGATGATGTTGCACTTATTCAGCCACCACAGCCATCTTCTTCACCACCTTTGCCTATGTGGGCAAAGAGCACTCTACAGGCAGTTGGTTCTTTTGTTGGTGATCCATCTGATTCTCATCGCACTCACTCAAAGACATCTGGTGTTGCTCTTTTGGGACAAGCTTGCACAGATGATCCAGTGTTGTTTTCTGAGGCTAATGGTATACCTGAGTGGGATGTTGCTATGTATGATGATTATTCTTCATTGATGAAGAATGATACTTGGGATCTTGTCCCTCTTCCTAAGGGAAGAAAACTTGTAAAATGTAAATGGGTCTATAGGACCAATTATGCTGCAGATGGATCAGTAGATAAGTACAAAGCTAGATTATTAGCTAAGGGTTTTTCACAGGTTGAAGGGGTTGATTACTCTGAGACCTTTGCCCCTGTAGTTAAGATGGATTCTATTTGGCTTGTACTCTCTCTTGCTGCTTCACATTCTTGGTTTATTTTTCAGATAGATGTGAAGAGTGCTTTCTTGCATGGTGATCTCCATGAGGAGATCTATATGGAGCAGCCTCCAGGATTTGTGCAAGACTCATCATTGGTTTGTAGACTCCGTCATTCTCTTTATGGCCTCAAACGAGCTCCTAGAGCTTGGTATGAGAAGATGGATAGTTTTCTTTTGAGTTCTGATTTTATTCGTTGTGAGTCAGATCACAATGTATACATCCTGAAGCAAAGTGAGGAGCTTGTCATTTTGGTTTTGTATGTTGATGATCTCATCCTCATTGGTAGTTTAGATTCCTTGATACATGACATCAAGGACAAGTTGGAAGATAGGTTTGACATGACAGATCTGGGACTTCTACATTATTTTCTTGGTCTTCAAGTTTTTTAGTCTTCTGAGGGCATTTCTATTGGACATCAGAAGTATGCGACAGATCTTCTTCATCGATTTGGCATGACTGATTGTAAGCCCACACCCACTCCATATCAGTCAGGTATTGTGTTGTCTGCCACTTGTATGACTCCTCTTGTTGATTCCACTTTGTATAGGCAACTTGTAGGTAGTCTTTTATACCTGACTCATACCCGTCCCGACATCACATTTGCTGTGAACCTTGTCTCTCGATTCTCACATGAGCCTCATGAGAGTCATTGGCAATCAGCCAAGCATATTTTGTGCTACATTCGGGGCACCACTCACTTTGGTATACATTACACACCACAGAGTTCTACATAGCTTGTTGGATACACTGACTCTGATTGGGCTGGTGATGTTGACACTCGCAAGTCCACTTGTGGATTTGCTTTCACACTTGGTTCAGGTCCAATTGCTTGGGCATGCAAAAAGCAGACTGCTATTGCATTGTCCTCTACTGAGGCTGAGTATTGAGGTGCTGTCAAAGCTAGTCAGGAGATACTTTGGCTTCGACAGTTGCTTGGAGAGTTTGGCTTCACACAGCAGGGTCCTACTACTCTTTGGTATGATAACCAAAGTGCGATTGCTATTTCACACAATCCTATTGAGCATCAGTGGACAAAACACATTGAGATTCACATGCACTTCATTCGACATCTTATTCAGGATGGAGTTCTTTCTTTGGAGTTTGTGCCTACAGCTGAGCAGATTGCAGACATCTTCACTAAACCTTTGGCTTCTCCTCGTTATCTTTAGTTGTGAGCGATGCTTGGGGTGAAGGAAGTTGTCCTTGGGGGGGATTTCCCATGAAGTCCTTCCTTCCTTTATTTTTCATATATTTTGATTGGTTTGTATATGGGTACCTTATCAGGCCTAGTAGCCGGGACCCATCCTTGTTTGTCATTCTCCCTATGTTTTGCTTAAGGGAGGGTGTTGGAATAATGCATATTTAAGCTTACCTAGGGTTAATAGGGTAAGTTATTTATTACCAAGGGTAAAATTTATTTACCTCAGTTAATTTATTTTATTGTTGAGAATTTCTCAACAATATATTTGTTAGTAGTATGAGAAAACAAATAGTTTGTTTTCTCTATTTTGTAATCATTACAAATAGTTTGTTAACATGAAACAAACTATTTGTATTATAAATACTTTGCATTATATGAGAAATTAATGTGAGATTATTAAGAGGATATAGAGAAATTTTTGGATTATCACCTATTTTCTAGGTGTGACAAATTTATTTATTCTCTGAAAATATTTGCAGGTTATTTATTGTGGGTTCTTTCTCCTGGATTGATCCTATGGATCCTGTGTATCTCCTGCTCATTCCTTCATGTGGTCAAATAGCATAATATAGATCCATTATATCCAAAACCACATAATTATGATGATTTTACCTTTGTTTTGCACAATGGTTTTACGGTAATTTTAGAAAATATCAAATGAAAAATATGAACCAGCTAAAGGCAAGTGGTTTTTTTTTGTAACTATCATGTCATTTCTTCTTCTCCATAAGTTTTGTATGAATATGTATAATAATTATTCATCATATAAGCTTATAGTTAGTAGAGTTTGGTTAATACATTCAACATTTTAAATCAATATACAAAACTTGTAGATTGTAAGTTAACACCATATTTCATTATAGTTTTAGCATGTTGTTATATCCTATAACTATAATTTGTATTCTCTTTGTCATGTCACTTTGATTATTGCTCTTAAGTAATCAAATTATTTTCTCCTCATAATATATAACAATCCTTTTTATTGTGTTGTCCCTGGGGTAACCCCACTACATAATATTTAATATTTGTCACACATTATGTTAGGTCATCAAACCTTATTTTTTTTTGTCATGTTTGAATTTTTGTCAGATGTCCATCAATATTTTATCATCTAATGAATTTTTGATGGACTTTATAATGATTACATGTGTATGATAGACAACTCCTTAGCCATTTTGTTAGACATACCCATGAACTTTAAAAAATAAATCACATATAAAACATGGGAAATTGAACCTATTGTATTCTACATGTTTCATTATTCACTATAATCCTATTATTTTCTACTGCATTGAGGAGGAACACTTACACTTTTTAGTGAAGTATTTTTAACTCTTGAAAACGTATTTTTTTTGGTTGTTATCTTTATGAATGAATAAAACTATAATTTTGTTTTTACCTATTCCTAGTTGCATACTATCCTAATAAAAACCATTCAATTGCTTAGTTTCCTTATCATCAACAAAACAAGAACTTTATCATACGGAGATTCAATTTTGTTATCATTAGAGGAGTGTATCTTCACATTCCAATATGTGGATTAAAAATATTTCATTTTTATATATAATTCGAAACGCTTTTTTCTTATTATTTTATTTCAAAATTGTATTACCATTAAACCCTACCAAATATATTTTTTTCTTTCTCAAAACCATGTTAAAGAATACTCTCTAAACCCTAACACTTTTGGTAATTTTGTCTTTCAAACCCTTATATTTTCTAGTTTTCTCTAAATATCACCTTTGATCTTTTCACTTGTAAAACTCTCATTTCCTCTTTAAACCATAAACCCTTAAAAAAATATTATTTATATATTTTCCTATCAAAACTAAAAATATCAATTTTCTCTTTACACCCTAAAATATTATAGAATTCTTTATTTTTTCCTTTAAACCCCTCATTTTTATTTTGTTTTTCCTTTAAACCAAACACTTTATTAAAAAAATATTTTTCTTATTTCATTCTTCTAAACCTCTAACTTTTATTTTAAACCTGATTTATTAGTGAAGTGCACACATGGGGGTTTAGGCTAACAAAATTACACTAAACTATAAAAGGGAATGCATAAGACAAATTTGAATTAAATACAACAATATAATAATAAAAACATGTAAAATGTGTAAAAATAGAGATAAATAAATATAAAAACAAGATTTATTAGAGAAATACTTGAATTGAGACATAAATATAGGCTATCAAAGGTAAAAAATAGATGAAAATAGGTCCATAAGTAGTCTTGGAGCAAACCTAGAAAATTTATGTAGAATTAAAAATGTGCAGAAAAATAATCAAGATTGTTGAGTCAGTTCTATTCAAACTAGGATCATAGGGCTTGATGCTGGTAGGCTAATCAAAATTCTAATCATTGACTTTGATCCTAGTAAGATGATATTAGATTATGTTGATTTTTTGTGGGCTTATTTTTTCATTCCTACTAATTGGAAACCTCTTAGATTGTCAAATGGAGTTGAAAATCTTATAGAATCACTTCTCATTTTCACCAACCCTATTTAGCTCTAGGAGATCTTGTAAGAGAATTAAAAATGGGTCTAGTTATGAGGAGTCTACCTCAGTCAAACCCTTTTTCTTTATTGTTTAACAATTGATACTCATGTAGTAAAGTGTAATATGAATACCCCAAACCTTATATTTATCAATGAGATGTAAAAAACTAGCATATTTTTTATGCTTTTTCACTAATACTTTAGATTTTGGTTTAATGGGTACATATGTCACTTCAATTGATGAAAAATAGTAATAAAAATATAGTGCAACAAAATTTAAATGCATTAGCATGCTTATTTATGTATTTAATTATTGAATTCAAATTAATACCTTATTAGTGTAGAAGCCATCACTTACAAGGTGGGAAAGTCAAAAAATAAGGTAAAAGAAATTGAAAAAACTAAGAATAGGGGTTAAGGGACCCATAAAATTAGATGATTATGATCTAACCAGTTCAAACCTAGTCAAAGAGACTAAGAAACCTTAAATGATGATTTGGACTTTCCAAGAGCTTCAAGGGTCATGTCTGGGAAAAAATACTCAGTATGTAGGTTTTTATATACACCCTAAATTGGTCAAGAAACCACACATGTCTTGTCTTTTCACAGTGATTTCACAGGAGACTCCAACTAGAGAATATGAGCTTTATTCACATTTAGCCATGTTTTTTATTTTACTCATCTTGGTAATATTTCATACTTAAGTCACCTTTTTGCCAATTCCCTATCATCTTGAGCCTTTAAAGTAGTCATTCCACCTTAGCTAGATTAGGTTTTCTATGTTCTTTCCATCCCCCTAGGTCCTAGGACTATAGGATAGGAGTGTTAGGATTAGACTATAACACCAGTGCCACTAGTGTCCATTTCCATCACTCTTGTCCATGATCATTTTTAACTCTAATGATCAATTTTTTTCACTAGATGTGTCTCAGACCCTTTCTTAGATTCGTACCCAAGTTTTCCCATGTTAGCTAAAATGTGATTAAAGCTCCAAAATTTGAAATAAAGATTCTCCTATATAAAGGACTACACAAGGCATTTTATATCTAGCACCTACTACTTTGGCACAATACATACTTAAAATCAGTCAATAATATATCTCATCATTCTACATCACACATAGACTTGTATGCTTGATCAAGGAAGGGCCTAGGTAAAAGTCATTCTTGTATCTATCATGCATGTTTATTATGTATGTTCCCTAAGGGATTAATACATTTGATTTAAGACCCTAGATTGAGGGTTAATATAGGTAGTGATTAGGACAATAGGGGTTCTAGATTGTGTGATCATTCTTCCCCTAGCCTAGTTTTCCCCCTTTTAATTTTGATGTATTTGTTATTTATATGTATGTAGATAGATATAAGGTTTGGAGATTGAAATATACCTACAACAAAATATGTTGAATTCTAACCTCTAAAATTTTGTACATAAGCTCACACTGAGGTAGAAAACAAAACCCAAAAAGATCAGATCTCCTAGACAATAGCAGTAGAGGTGGACTATAGTATTGGTGCCACTCCTATCCACTTTTAGTGCTCCTATCTAATCATAAAATGAAGGATAGATCAAAATTCATGATAGTGTCCCAGTCCTGCACCTTAATTTTTGACCCTTGAATCATTTGTTTTAGTCTATTTTTAGATAAGTTCATTTATCTTCCTCATGTAAATTATTAGATAAAAATCTATATTTTTCCATATTAACCATGATATTTCCCCTTACTCCAGACCCTTTATTGTTTAGGAACTAACCACTAGTTTCCCAAATATAATAAAACTGTTTTCAAGTGTTCTAGATTGAATGCTGGTATTACAATTGAACCAAAGTGAATAAAAAGTAAAATTTTAAGGATAACATAAAGAAAGAGAAGGTAATACAAGGCCCAACTCAAAGGAAAATACACAAATAAGAGCCTAATTTTAATAAATGATCCATATGCATAAAATCACACTAATACTATAAAAAATAACTATCTATGTATCAAAATTAAGTTTCTAAATAATGTCCTACTATGATGTGTGTGTGTGTGTGTGCGCGTGTGCGCACGCACATGTGCACACACATGCAAACACATATACATATAAAATTAAAATAAACAAGTTCACTGGAAGGATTGAAGAATAATTTTCCATTGAAACCTGCAAATTTTTCTTGAAGTAATACTGAGTATGATAATGAACTTAAAATCAAAAGGAGGAGAGAGGTTACCTTATTATAGAGCTTATAAACTATGACTTGTAAAATAAAGAAACCATGTCTCCTCATAATATGTAAGACTAGCCTAAAAACCACTGAGGATTCTTAAATGAGCATCAATGATCCTTTGTCTAGAGTGTAAATATGTAGAGTAATTTAATATCTAGAGTAATAGAAACATTTGAAAATGGATCAATGTCTATATAAATCAATTATTAATAAACTGCTTTAATCATTGAGTAAAAATAAAAATAAAAAGTAGGAATTAGTACACCCAGTGGTATAAGAACTACAATTTTATCTTTATAGAATCTGAATTGTCTACTAAATACCTCCAAATAGGATTAAGTAATTGTAGTGTGTCATGTTGACTACCTAAGATGCCAATAATTGTAGTATATCTTATTGACTGCATTCAAATATGTAGGGGGAAATGTCTGTAGTGTACTTGGTGTATACATTATTTTAGATGAAAATAAGATAAACATATTATATACCCCCATTTTTAGGTATGGGATGTACTTACATACATAGATTTTGATGAAATCATGTTAGGAAGAAAGTGATTTTTTTATCAGTGTGTTTTATCTACCACAGTTAATCAACTTGTTTTATCCATCATAGTTAATCAAATTATTTTATCCACCATGGTTAATCTTCTTGTTTTATCCAGTGCACCAAGGAGATAATTCTCTCATTTACTTGAGTCCCCAACTTCATTACTCTCATAGTTACTAGAGTGTCATCTTATATCTCTCACTTATTCTATAGAGGTTAAAATGAGTCAAACTCTACCTAAAAGATATGATGTGAATGCTTATTGTGATTATCATCAAGGATCAGGGCATTCTACAAAAAATGATTTAAATTGAAGCATAAGATCAAAGATCTTATCAATGACCAAAATCTTGTGTTTGAGGATCCTCTAAAGGAATCAAGTTCACAATCTGGTGATCACCAGAAATAGAAAAATATTTAAAAATATTTTACAATACCATTTTAAGAAGGAACTATAAGTGCAAATGACATATAATGCACATTCCCCTCCATCACATTATGGAAACCCACTAGATGGGATTATTGGTACTTATAAATGACATATACCTCATATAGTTTAGAGATCCTCTATTAATTTTGATGATATTGAGATTAAGGATGATGAATATGATCTTAATTATTTATTCATTCATGCATACCTTTATAAACACACTATATGTAGTGTTATGATTTACAATGGTGCAAGTGAGAACGTTTATACCATGACATTATTTATGCACTTGGGTTATACTCATCATGATTTGCATCCTTCTACTATATTAGGTAGGGCATTCAATGGGACCTCCCATAAGGTTCTTGGTGAGATTGACCTACCTTAATAGGTTGGTCTTACATATGTGGCTACTACATTTTTAGTCATGCCTTCCACATGAATATTTAATATGCTATTGGGAAGACATTAGATATATTCACTTTGAGTAGTACCTTCTACAGTTTATGGATGTGTTAAATAAATTCATGCCAATAGAGTGATTATAGTTTCTAGAATTCCATATAAGCATCCTCTTGAATAAGAGAAAATTATACCCAAAAAATTAATTACTAAGATTACTAAGGATAATTCACCACAAAACGGTAAGCAACAGGAAATATCCTTTACTAGGTAGTCAATATTTGAGAGACCATTACATCAGAGATATATAGTGAATTTCATGGAATCCCCATTCACTACACACCATGTTCAGATATCCAAAGCACCTAACCATGTTTCTTATATTTTAATTCCAAATAAACCACAAATCAAACAAAAATGGGTTCCATGATCCCCTAATCCTATTACTCCTACTACTAATTCATGAACATAGAGTCCTATTTTACATATATAAAGCATCACCAATACTACAATGATAGATATCAAACTTATACATGCTCCTCAACAATGTCATAATATTATTAAACTAGGTTCACATTGGGGAGATATCTATGACCATAAATTGGATGGAATCATATTGTCAGGATCCCTACTTCTTAAGAGCACAATTGATTACCTTTGTATAAGCAACTAAATACATAATTTACCTAGAAGTAATATGTAACTAGAAATCAGAAACAACACAAAATATGAGAGACAATACAATCTTGTATTAACACTCTTCCAGAAGGAAATACAATGAAGAAATCACACTCTTCCCACACCTCTTGGGTGTACTAGTAATTCTCCCTCAAGAGTTCTCTCTCTCAATTACAAACAAAATCAACTCAAACACAAAGTTGTTGTTTCAACCATTCAGTAACAATACTGCCAGTACACCAACCAGTAAGTGACAATCAACTCAACTATTTTTCCCTACTTCTAGTACCAACCGAGTACACCACGTACTCCACGTAGATCTCCCTGATATTACACCTTGTTGTGTTGCAGATCTCTTTTGTACCCCGTAGATCTCCTTTGGCCTTGCTCACACACACACCTGCAGATCAACTGACCTTACTTACCATGTAGATCTCCCCTAATCTTGCACACCTACAGATCAACTTGGTCTTGCACACCTACAAACCTAGATCTTACACACCTGGAAGAACCCTTGTCCTTGCCTTTGCAAGTCCTTATGATTCTACAACTTTACAATACAACCCCATGGGTCTCTTAAATAGATCCCATACAAACAATAATTAGACTTCCTAATTACAATATTTAGAAACGCAGACTCAAGACTAAAAATAGTCTTTTACATGCAAACTAACTATCTGTCTAAAATTAGACCAGTTTTGGAAGCGCATGCAAATGCATGCACACACAGGTTGCTGATGTCAGTTCCTATCTGACTGATGTCGGCCGACACATAACCGATGTCAGTTTCTCTACACACTGGATATGATCAACGTTAGTTGGCCTGACTGACGTCGATTGCTCTATAACTCAGTAACCTCCTCCATTTGCATTAGTGAAGCTTTTAGCTCCACAACCTAACAATATCCCACTTGGAGATAAATAGTTGCACCTATACCTGTACCTATACATCATCTAATTTTGTTTCCTAACTTGTATCACTCTTCAAGTTTAGTCTTGAAGACCAACCACCACAAATCCTGTGGTGCTTCTCCTATCATCCAAGTAACATGCCATATCCGAATCTACATACCCATTTAGAGAAGTGCCTAACCCTGCATAGCATGAATCCCTACTACTGGTCCCTCTCAGATACCTGAGAATCCACTGAACTGCTTTCCAGTGCTTCTTTCTCGGATTAGCCACAAACTTGCTGACAACTCCCACTGCTTGGGCAATGTCAAGTCTATTACACATGTACTCAACCTCATCATGTGATTTGGGACACTATTATGTGAACTGTCCATCCATAGGTGTGCTAACCAATTCTGCATCCTGCATATTGAACCTCTCCACTACCTTATTCACATAATCATCCTGAGACAACATCAACCTGTGATCTTCTCTATCTCTAGAAATACTCATACCAAAGATTTTTGCTCCTCCTAAATCCTTCTTGGCACACCACTGAGCTACTTTTACCTTTATCTCGGCAAATCCCTACATGTATGAACCTACAACAAGCATATCATCCACATATAGTAACAGGATAATGTCATGACCATTATCCAACCTGGTAAAATAAACACAGTGATTACATTGACATTGACTAATGCCATGCTTTGTCACACACCTTTCAAACCTGTACCACTATCCTGGAGCTTGCTCAAGACCATATACCCTGGCCTTCTATCTCACGTGTCCATTCTCTCATTTCTTTAAGCTAGGAATCCATTCATCTTTCAGTGATTTTATTTCGACTGACAACTCTACTAAATCTCCCGTTGGTACTCTTCCAAAGAATTCATGCCATGCTCCCACTATTTCCTAGATTCTACCTACTTTACCTCTTCAAAACTTCCTAATTCTTGACCATCAGTGAGTAAAAAGTAGTATAAAGAAGGGGAATAATGAATTTGAGGCTTACTTACCCTTTTAGTCCTCCACATGGGCATTTGAGACTCCTTAACAGCTTGCTACCCACCCAAAATCCATTCTCTAGTTGACCCTAGTTTGCACCTGACTGATGTCGATTCCACCTGATTGCCGATGCCAATTCCCTGACCGACATCAATGTCCACCTGGTTGCCGATGTTAGTTCCCTAACCGACATTAGTCTCCACCTGCCCGACACCACCGGCTCTGGTCTGCACATGACCGATGTCGGTACCTGCCTGTTCAACATCAGTTCTCACCTGACTGACATTAGTAATTGTGTTTTACTGTGAGTGATGAATTTTACCCACGAGCTCACTTTGGATCATAACCTTGTCCAAACTACCCTACTCAAAATTATTTAGCCCCTTGAGCTGATCTCTGTCCATCATCTTCTCCATGAAAACCAAGGCTTTCCAGTTCTTAAGTTTGTCAAAAACATCAAACTTCCTCTTAAGAACATGCAACCCCTTCTCACTCATGTGACCAAGCCTACAGAGCCACATATTTGCATTTACATCTAAAGTAGATAAACCAGAAAGAGAATCAGTAATACAAGTAGATAGATAAAGAGTACCTACTTTCTAACCACATGCTAATTCAAGTGCACCCTTGGAAACTTTCCAAGATTCTGCTATGAGAGTAACTGTGTAACCCTCATCACCCAACTTTCCTATAGAAATTAGACTCCTGTTTTGTTAGGACTCGGAAGCACAATTGATTACCATGTACAAGCAACTAAATGCAGAATTTAACCAGAAGTAACAAGTAACTAGAATTCAGAAATAACATAAAATATGAGAGACAATACCCAATTGTATTAATACTCTTCCAAAAAGAAATTACAATGAAGAGATGCCATACTCTTCCACACCTTATAGGCTTCCCACACCAAGTGTACAGTAATTCACCTTCAAGAGTTCACTCTCTCAATTATGGTCCCAACACACAAATCAAACATAGAGTTGGTGTTCACCTCCAACCAGTCAGTATCACTACTGCCATTACCACCAGTCAGTATCACTACTGCCAATACACAAGTACTCCATGTACTCCACAACTGAGTACACGCCGTACTCCAAGTAGATTTCCCCTGATCTTGCTACTTGTTGTGTTGCTGATCTCCCTAATCTTGTTGCCACCTGTAGATCAACTTAGTTTTACAAAACCTACAAATATAGACCATGCACACACACACACACACACCTACAAATCAATGATCTTACTTACCATATAGATCTCACCTGATCTTGCTATACCACAGATCAAGCTAGCCTTGCACACCTACCGATCGATATCATACACACATGAAGAACCCTTGTCTTTGCCTCACCAAGTCTTTATGATTCTCCAAACCAGTACTTTGATGGATCTTCTACCTGATCTTGTAACAACCTACAAATCCACCTGATCATACACACTCAGCACCCCTGTGGAACTAGGAGGAACACACCTTGCTCTCTTCACTCTGAAGGAGCTAACCTTGCTCTCTCAAATTATCACACTTTACAATATAGCCCATGAGTCTATTATATAGATTCCATATAAACAATAATTAGACATCTAATTACAATAATTAGATCCACAACTCAAGAATAAAATTAGCCTTTAACATGCAAACAACTGGTTTGTTAACAAATTGTCCATGAAACTCATAGTTTTGGAACCACATAGGTGACCGACGTCAGTCCCTATCTGCCTGGAGATGATTGACGTCAGTCGATCTTGACCGATGTCAGTAGCCCTATGCTTTGAATATGACCAACATCAGTTGGCCTGACTAACATCAGTTGCTTTGCACCTCAGCAACCTCCTCCTGTTTGCATCCTGGTGAAGCTTTTAGCTCCATAACCTAACAATATCCCATGTAGAGATAAATAGCTACACCTGTACCTGTACTTGTATACCGTCTAATATATTTTCTGGCTTGTATCCCTCTTTAAGCTCAACCTTGAAGACCAACCACCACAAAACCTATGGTTCACCTCCTGTCATCCAAGTAACCTATCGCATTCACATCTACAAACCCAGGTAGAAAAGAACTTGACCCTGCATTGCATGTATACCTACTGTTAATCCATCTTAGATACCTGAGAATCCATTGAACTATACTCCAGTGCTTCTTTCCTGGATTGGCTCCAAACTTATTGATAGCTCCCACTGCATGGGCAACCTCAGGTCTAGTACGCCTGTACTTAACCTCATCATGTGAATTAGGACACTATTCATAGAACTGTCCAACCCATCGGTGTGCTAACCAATTTCACACAATCATCCAGAGACAAAATCAACCTGTGATCTTCCATGTCTCTAGAAACACACTTATGCCAAAGAATTTTGCTCCTCCAAATTCTTCATGACACACCTCTGAACTAACTTTACTTTTAGCTCAGAAAAACCCTGTATGTGTAACCCTGCATCAAGCAAACACACAACATATCATAATAGGATGATGTTGCAATGACATTGACTAAAGCCATGCTTTGTCATCCACCTGTCAAACCTGTACCACTGTCCTGGAGCTTCCTCAAGACCATATGACCTGGCCTTCCATCTCACATATCCATTCTCTCTATTATTTAACCAAGGAATCCATTCATCTTTTAGTGCTTTCATACCAGCTGGTAACCCTACCAAATCTCCCATTTGGTTCTGCATCCTAGGAATCAAATTCCTCATTCATGCTATGCTCCCACTGTTTCCTAGATCCATCCTGCTCTACAGTGAGCAACAAGTATAAATAATAGGAATAACAAATTTGAGGCTTACTTAGCCTTTAAATCCTCCATATGGGCATTTGAGACTCCTTGATAGCTTGTTGTCCACCCAAAATCTATTCCAGTGACCGACCTCGATCACCACATAGTCTGCATCCGACTGAAGTCAATTCCATGCGACTGTCCTGACTATTGACATTAGTTTTTTGACCGACGTCAGTGTCTACCTCTCACCAATGTTGGTTCCCTAACCGACGTCAATCTTACCCTACCTAACACCACCAGCTCTGGTCTACACATGATTGACATTGGCACTTGTTTGTTCGATGTCAGTTCCTCCTAACTGACATTGGTACCTGTGTTCTCCTATGAGTGATGACTTTTTACCCGTGAGCTCTCTTTGGATCAAAACCCTATCTAAACTGCCCTGCTTAGAGTTACTCAACCTTCTCCACTGATCTCTGTCTGTCATCTCCTCCATGAACACCAAGGCTTTCCAATTCTTAAGTATGTCAAAGATATCTGACTTCCTCTTAAGAACATGCATCTCCTTCTTGCTCATGTGACCAAGCCTACAAAGCCACGTCTTTGTAATAGAAGAAGAATCAGTAATATAAGTAGATAGATAAAGGATACCTACTTTCTTACCACCTGCTAATTCAAGTGCATCCATTGTGAGAGTTTCTGTGCATCTCTCATCACCCAACTTTCCTAAAAAAATTAGCCACATCTTTAAGACTGGGACTTGCATGACCTCCTTCAACACCCATGTGTTGGCCATCTGTAATTTCAATCGCACTTCCCCTTTGCCAAAACTTTGACAAGGCACACCAGCCCCTAAATAAATCTTTCCAAAGTCTTAAAGGACCTTAACATAGAAAAATACTCTATTTCAGGCTGCATGGAAAGAGGCAACAAAATCTATAAAACAAGATTCTACTTTATCCAAGGAACATCCTAGAGCATCCTGTGCAACAACACCTGCAACATCTACTTCTTCAGTTCCTTCATGCTGATCTTTTACCAACCAAATTTTTTTCTTTACCTACTCTTTATTTCCATAACACTGTAATTGACCATTCTTGCTTTTTAATTCCTCCATTCTTAGTGTATTTTCTTCTACCATTGCTATACTCCCACTCAATCAAAAACCCCTAAGAGTGACCTGTAATCAAACATAAACCTGCTCCCTGCAACCTTAGCTCTGATACCACTTGTCAAGAATCTAGAACATAAAGCTCTGATACCACTTGTTAGGACTCAGAAGCATAATTGATTACCATGTACAAGTAACTAAATGTAGAATTTAACCAAAAGTAGTAAGTAACTAGAATTCAGAAATAACACAGAATATGAGAGACAATACCCAATTGTATTAATACTCTTCCAAAAAGAAATTACAATGAAGAGATGCCACACTCTTCCACACCTTATAGGCTTCCCACACCAAGTGTATAGTAATTCACCTTCAAGAGTTCACTCTCTCAATTATGGTCCCAACACATAACTCAAACACAGAGTTGGTGTTCACCTCCAACCAGTCAGTATCACTACTGCCAGTACCACCAGTCAGTATCACTACTGCCAGTACACAAGTACTCCACGTACTCCATGACTGAGTACACACCATACTCCAAGTAGATCTCCCCTGATCATGCTACCTGTTGTGTTGTTGATCTCCCTGATCTTGCTGCCACCTACAAATCAACTTGGTTTTGCAACACCTGCAAACCTAGACCACGCACACACACACACCTAAAAATTAATGATCTTACTTACCATGTAAATCTCACCTAATCTTGTTATACCACAGATCAACTTGTCCTTACACACCTATCGACCAAGATCATACACACATGAAGAAACCTTATCCTTGCCTCACCAAGTCCTTATGATTCTCCAAACTAGTACTCCAGTGGATCTTCTACCTGATCTTGTAACAACTTATAGATCTACCTGATCATACACACTCGACACCCCTATGGAACTATGAGGAACACACCTTGCTCTCTTCACTCTGAAGGAGCTAACCT
Source organism: Torreya grandis (assembly GCA_037957365.1). Taxonomy (NCBI): domain Eukaryota; kingdom Viridiplantae; phylum Streptophyta; class Pinopsida; order Cupressales; family Taxaceae; genus Torreya; species Torreya grandis. The sequence goes on along the minus strand of JARHVA010002709.1, from coordinate 154,324 downwards.
TGCTCTCTCAAACTAGCACACTTTACAATACATCGCATGAGTCTATTATATAGATCCCATGCAAATAATAATTAGACATCTAATTACAATAATTAGATCCGTAGCTCAAGACTAAAATTAGCCTTTAACATGCAAACAATTGATTCGTTAACAAACTGTCCATGAAAGTACAGTTTTGGAACCGCACAGGTGACTGACGTTGGTCCCTGTCTGCCTAGAGATGACCGACATTGGCTGATCCTGATCGATGTCGACAACCCTGTGCTCTGAATATGACCGACGTCAATTGGCCTGACCAACATTGGTTGCTCTGCACCTCAGCAACCTCCTCTTTTTTGCATCTTGGTGAAGCTTTTAGCTCCACAACCTAACATCTTCATGATTGGGACATACATGACATCCTTTAACACCTATGTGTTTCCCATCTGCAATTTCAGCCACACTTCCCCTTTGCCAACAATTTGACAAGGCTCACCAACCCCTAAATAAATATTTCCAAAGTCTCCATGGACATAATCATGGAAAAATACTCTATTTTGGGTTGCATGGAAAGAGGCAACATAATCTAAAACCCAAGATTTTATTTTATCCAAGGAACATACAAGAGCATCTTGTGCAACAATCCCTGCAACATCTGCTTCTTCATTTCCTTCATGCTAATCTTCTACCAACCAACAATCTTTCTTTACCTGCTCTTTCTTTCCATAATATTGTAATTGATCATTCTTGCCATTGAATTCCTCCATTCTTAGTGTACTTTCTTCTGCCATTGCTTTACTCCCACTCAATCAGAAACTCCTGAGAGTGACCTGTAATCAACAAACACTTAACATGCTCTGACCACCTGTTAGTGTACCTAACCAAGCTCTGATACCAATTGTCAATGGTATCACTTGGTGATCTTAGCTCTGATACCAATTACATCAGTGAAGCTTTTAGCTCCACAACCTAACACATATGATGATATTTCCTCTTCAAATATTCTAAAAAAATAAAAAAACTTCAAAAAATACAAAAATATTTTCAGCACCTACATGTTTTATTGGCTCCTTAGAATCTATGTGTTAATTCTATGTTAATGGATGAAATATTAAGTTATTTATACATACACACATTTGTGCCAAACTTATATTTATGTGTGATACATACATATACAAATATATGATCTATTTTTATTTTGGATGTTGGGTCTTCCCTCTACTCATGCCATGCAGACATTAGGGGCATCTGTTTCTTTGATCTTGATACACACATGTTATATGGTTTAATGATCACATTTAATTATCATGTTGGATCTTACATATGTACTTACACATGAGTTTATCTATGATTATATCTTACACTAGTTACTTGATATGATATACACTTGACATTTTTCTTAACATATTTGATCTATGGGATACTATGACATGTTTATGCTGGTTTCTTATATTTTTCTTTATGCACTTCCTTTACTATCTTTCTTTGTTATTGTTTTTTTTTTTTTTGATTATTTGAATATGATCCTTTGATTTTGGCCCCATTCATATGTATTCTTTATTTGACATTTAAATATGTCATTGTTTATTATATGGACATTTGAATATGTCATTATTGATTTCATAAGATTTGACTAAGTCATGTCCCTTAGATTGTGTGGCATTTGAACATGCCCCTTATTTGCAGTATCCTTGGACCATGGACTTTTGAATTGATTTTGAGTGGTCTTGTGTGTGTGTTTATTTTCTTATTAATCTTGTATTATTACTATCTAGATATTTCCATGATATTTATCATGTATCTTAGACCTTCATGGGATCACATTGGTTCTATGCACTTGAATTTAATATCTACCTAGACATGTTCCTTTTATATGTTACATGGTTCATTCATAGATTATATAGTTGTCTTATTATTTTGAGATGAGGTAACTACCCATTCCTATATTTCCCTCAACTTAAATGGCAGGGGGCATGTCATAGAGGCATGTTCTTCACATTTAGCACAATTTTTAGATTCAGTGGAGGCATGATTTGGAAGCATTTTATCCACACTTATGTGGTATATGGTACTTATATAATTTTTTTTATTCAATGGGGGCATGTCATATAGGTATGTTTTCCACACATTCATAGTTTTATATTCAATGGGGGCATGCTTTATAAGTATGTTCTTCACACTTATTCAGTATTCAACATCTCTAGATTATAGTGGAGACATGTTTTGAAAACATGTCCTCCACATTGGTACTTATATCAATTTTTATATTTCTCCATATATATTGGGGGAATGATTTGGAAGCATGTTATCCACACTTACATGGTTTTTGAATTGGCCAAAGCACATAATTATATGATTCAAATTTATAGTTGTGGTATCATTGGTACCATAGTTATACACAGTTTTAACATGATACATATCTAAGAAACATATGATATGTAATTTGTGCCTAATATTTCAAAATAAAAATGATTTTCAGATTATAAAACTCTTTTATGAACTATTACCACATCATGGAATTTTACATATTGATACCCCAATCAAACTTTTACAGACTTTATTGAGCCAATCTACTGTAATATTTGGTTCACTTTTTTGGATGGTTGAGGTGATTAAGTAACTCAATCTTACCAATTTTTTTAGCTTGAAATTGATTGTATAATCTAACTTCCCTAAGTTATAAGTATGATTGGGTTGCATGGTTGATCTAATCTCAACTGCCAAGTGGTATCTCACCTTTGCTCCAAGGTTGGGGCATGTGACTTTCAACAACCCCCTGCCCCCTCTCTCTCTATTTCCTTAGGTATATGAACTTTACATATTTATCTATATTTTTACTAATCTTAGTTTTAGAGCCTTATAATGATGCATCTTTTTCAAATCAAATTTTCAATAGGCAAGGCAATTACATTGACACAGATGTATACTCCTAAACTTTTCTATTTCAATTTTAATTAATTTCAAGTACTTTCAATTCTAGATTATATGCAATGATCATATACTATACCATGCTCTTGGTTGTAGGTCACTCACTAGTAAAACACTCAAGTTTGGGCACATAAAGAGATAAGGTGTGTTATACACACCCAGGTATGCATTCATTTCCTTTAAACTAAAAATTTAATTACTAGATTAAAGTGGGGTGGGGAAAATTTAGATGATATTTATGTACTATATAACAAATCTATCTTGTACACTTAGAAAACTTAGATATTTATTTTTCCTCTTAGTTCTAGGCCCTTTCTCACTTTCTTAAGTCTTGCATCTACTCTATCTTGTGCCCTTTGGCCTATCTCTTAGTTTGACCAGTCTTATGTTGATGGCCCAAGACTTATATCTTTCCTAGAATGCTTAAAATATACTTATCTTCCACCTCTAAAAGATTTTATATTGTACTTAATTTCTTACTCCTTGGACATTAATGTTTGGGATAAACACTAGCATCGACACTAATATCCTAACCTAATATAAGTGTCCTGTGCCCTAAAGTTATCTGATTTACAAATGAAATGTATCCTAATGGTTGGCCTAAGTGATTTAATGTGAGTTAATACTCCAAATATATTGATATAAATATAATATCAACCCTCACTCATTCCTCATCTAGCATAGACCAAGACAACCTTCAAAAGCATTTAATCAAGCATTCAATAAAGTAAAGATTCCCTATTTTCTCCTATTTCCATATCAGTCATAGGGACAACACATATACAGGTTTGAAGTAATGAAGGATAAACCCAAGAGCCTAATTTTCAAAGGTAAAAGCTAGGTCATTGTTGTACTTAATTTCCACATATTGTATGATTCACACACAAGCCAACAAATAAGGGAGAAATACATAAATTTGAGGCCCTTTTTAGAGTATTGGCTATGTAGATAGTGTCTACTGATAGCAAGGTCTTTAGGGAAGATCAACACCATGTTACCACTAACCCATTTTCCCCCAAGGTCACTATGAATATAAATAACTAGGGTTTTACAATTTCATAAGGAGTGATAGTTCATGACCCAAATCTAAATGCACTAGAGCTAAAGTGAAGATAAACCTAGAAACATCTAGGTGGTTGCATACTTTTCCAATAGGTATTTTGAAAGGGATTCTTACATTGTACCCATATAGTAACATATATATAATTATCCCATGCTAACATTAGTGTCTAGAGCTATAGAAGCATTAGATCTAGATTTTAATGATTATTCTGGAACTATCTCCAATCTACTTCCTACCTATTCTAGATACAAGATTATGTTAGCATTAGAATAAACTAAGTATATTACTTCCTTGCCATTTAAATACATATCTTAGTTTTAATTTATATATTTATCCTATTCTCAACATAAAAAATTTAGTGTATGTTTATATTTGAGTTTAACACCTAATTGGCCTACTGTAGATCTGAATATCACCATTATACATTATCAATTATATATACCCATTTAATAGTAATCTAAGGCTAAATACAAATAATTAGATCTCATTTTAGGGTTAAAACCAAATATTATTAATTTCATTACATGTATCTTGCATTTAATATGAAAAAAAAAATGTCAATCCATGGATACATAATGTAAAATAAAAGATAACCCAAATTACTCTGGACCTTAATAATGAAAAATTCTATGATGATTGTTTTTACATTGAATAATTCAAATTAACAACTATAGAGGTATCATATGGTCCATTTTATGTTGTAATTAAAAATACTATGGGGGTGAATCAATTGCCTAAAAATAATCTTTCAATTTCACTTAATATCTATGAATCATTCTTTCATATACATTCATTAGTTACTGCATACATAAGCATCTATGAAAGCAAATAGCATGAGAAATCATAATATATGTGGGAAAAACTCTTGGAGAATAAAACCCACTAATTTAAATCTTGGAATATAGTCCTATAAGAAATGAATCAAAATTTTAGTGAGGCACCAATCCCATAAGGAGCACTAACCCCTCACTAGTCAAGCACCAACTCAACCAGTCCTTTAGCAAGAATTGACTTACAAGGAGGCTCCAAAACCCTAGGTAACCAACAAAAAAAAATATAAATTTAACCTATGATCAACTTATAACACATTATACTTACTCAAATTAATATGACCTCCTTTTTCTCTTCTCACTCTTTTATCTCTCTCAAATACCCTATTAGGCCTTCTCGCTCAACTAGCCCTTTCTTTGGAAGACTTAGGTGCAATGACCTTGGTCATAAAATGTATGAATATTTTTAGATATTAATAAAATAATAAAAATACCTATTTTATGATCCTAAATACATATATCTAGTTTACAAAACTCTATATCATTCGCTCAAGTCCTCAATATTCTAACTAGTCAAATTAGGCCTATTAGGCCTTGTCTTTATTTTTGACTCCTGCTCTTACCCATATTTGTCAAAAAATAACCTCACAATAATTGGATAAAATTTATAATAGATAAAAATACATTTTTTACAAGTGAAAAAACCACCACATATGTTGGTCATTACCCTTAAGGGTCAAAACCACCATTAGGCCTAATAGAGACCTAATGCAATGAAGCCTTCTCTAAGCACACATTTCACTTAGGATTCCTTGGAACATGTTAAGCATAAAAAAATGAATGAATAAATTCACATGTACCTTTAATATACCCATTATAATCTCTTCTTATGTCCCCAACACCATTTTGTTTATATCGCACTTTGAACCACACAATTAAGTCTACTCGTAATTAGGCCTTCTTACTGCCAGAAAACTTGTCTTGAAAATATGATGCATATAATAAAATTTGAAACATATAAAAAAAAAAAAATTTGGATAGGATATTATTTAACTAAAAAACATACCTATGTGATTTATTCTTCACCACATAGGCCAAAAGGCCTCAAGAACACTCCTACAAAAAGCTTATTTAGAACTGCGTCACACTGTCAACATGTAGTCAAGAAAAAATGAATCTCTATACTTGAAAAAGGACTTATAATGAATATAAATAATTTAAAATTAACCTATGAGGACTATATAACACATTAATAGGCATTATATCCTAAAAATTATTGCAAAATGACTCAGAAACATCATTCTCACTTACACATAAAAAATTGCCTATAGGTCCAAAAACACACTCATGAGAATCAAGATTTAGAACACGTGTGAGAAATTTTTTTATATCAAAATGATTTATAATAAACCTTAAAAATACTTATAACATCTTGGAATATTTATATTTCAATGTTTTATATCAATATTGGTCTTATAAACCAATCTCACATCTTCACCCTACATAGACTTCACTATGTTAGACATATCACTTTCAGAACAACTTGTATCATGTTTAAGAGAATAATAAAAAATTATAAACCAAGCGGATATCAGATATAGGTCTCAAATAATTAACCCATGCATTTTTATCCATCCCTAATCCTCTACAACTAATCCATAATCTCATTCTTTTTTTTGTCTATTTTTCTCACTATCTTGCTCATTAAGCTTGTTTAGCGATAGGTCAACTTCCATGACCAGTTTATCCTATTTATATTTTGAAACATGATAAAAAAATTACATGATCATAAAAAAATTATTATACATCTACCTCTATCCATTTTCATGCTTTGATCTGGTCAACCTTGCCTACTACATCAAAATTCCAAGAAATAAGGGGTTTCTTGTAGCTTTTAATCACTATCATGACAAACCAAAACCACCTAGAAAAACTTGGAAGAGTCCTTTACATTTAAAAAAAATAAAACTAGTTCAATAAAACCATTCTGATCCATAACGAACAAGATCTTTCCTATCAGGTCATTATGAGAGTTTTAGGAGGGTTTTGACCGGTTTCCCCTCTTAGCAATCATTCATAAAGGATTTTGCCTCAACTCCAAAACCAATGATATAAAAATAAATCTAGGGAAATTACCCAACTTACATTATATTATCAAGATCTCATGTAAATGTTGCACATGCCAACAAGCATAATAAATTCCTTCTCAGGTCTACAACACCCAATTTTGTGCACACAAAAAACCTTATCACCAATTTTCATGATTTTTAATTTAGGATATGAACTCAGAATTGGTTAAAATATTAAAAAAAAACCCTCATACCTCAATAAATTATCTCAATATATCTATCACATTAGGAAATGATCTTGACTTCTCATTAGGCCACGCTAGGTCTCTTTGCTCACTAGGTATTAAACTGCCAATCATAATTAGACCATGAACATACATTGAAACTTTTTTTAATGTTATAAAAGAATGATACACATGTCATATTACCTCATATAATTATCATAAACTATAAAAATTCATCACATAAGTCTCATACTAATCACCTCAACATGCTACCAGGCTTATGCCTTCTTACTAGGTCTCTTAAGTAAGAACAAAGCCTCAAAGATTGACCTTGGAACTCATATGAAGGATTATTTTCCTTTTTATAATGATTATAAATTTTTTTATACTCTTTCATTATTTTAATAACATAAATAACCAAGCTTTGCTATGCTTTATGTCTAAACTTTCTCTCAGGGCTAGACTAGGTTTCTCAAGACACCTAGAACACAATACTAGCTTACCTTGTATCATGATCTTGACTTTGAAATTATATCAACCTCATAATATTTATCAGGTTGCCTTAAAATTATCTCTAAAATATATACAAGAGGTTTCCTTCAAATTTTATCTTGTCATGAGACCTATTTGACACATATCATCTCACCATGCATAACCTCAACTCTGATCTTGACATAACTAGCATCTACCTTGAATTTGACATCAAAGACAGTAAAAATGATTTAAAAACAACAATAGGAACATACCTAAATAATCTCCCCCTTTGTCATTTATGGAAAACACTCAAATATAGTAGATCATTCTCATATTCTCAAACTGGATCTTTTTTGATACTTGGTCTTTCTCCTAAATAGGAACTTTCTCCACCTTTGACATTAATGACAAAGGGTTATCTTCTTGGAAATTGTCTGATCTTTGGACCTAAAATAACACACCTTTTTATCTTCAAACAAACTTAACATAGATTAGGCTTGAATATCTACTCTTTAGAGCATGATTGGATCCCCTTGTCTCCATGAGAATTTTAGACACTTTTAAGACTGTGACTTGATTTGATTAAGTCATAATATAGCCATTTTTGTGACCTATCTCTTATGATCATACCTGAAACATAATCTTGACTAAAATTTTGAATCTAAAAGTCACCAAAAGACTACAAAACTCCCCCTATGACCAAACATCCTTCATGCTTCTTAATTACTAACTGAGAGCCTCCATGAAGCCTAATGGAGTCACCTCTACTCTAGGGAACTATAAAAACATAAAATTAGGATATTCCTAGATCTCCATGTCTTTATTAGACTAAACTTCCTTCATGATCCTCTTAGGCTTGAATAATCCTTTTGGCTTGACCTCCTCAATCTTTATTTGAATAACATCTTGACTTGTTCTTTTGATCTTGTCTCCTTCATCAATAATTTGAGCTGATAGAGATGATTATTGATACTCCTTTATATCTTTACTATGATCTATCATAGAAAATAGTCCACTTGGACTTGCAAACTGGTCATCAACCTTAGCTACCTTGGGTTTCCACTTAGTGTCTTGTATTATTTCTTGTACTAGGGTTTTCAACTTTATGGTTTAGTCTTAAGAATTCATGCTTACAATACTTTACAATATGACCAACCTTATGATAATTAAAACACACCATTCCTTTTGATAGAAACACACCATGACCCATATGTTTTGACTGATGAATCTCTTCATAGTTCCATGCATATTCATTCTTTGAGGGCCTTCTACAATGCCTTGATCTATGTCTAAATTGGTTACATGAATAATAATAGCCATTTAAAAGGTTAACATACCTTATAGAATTAGGTTTCTTGATAGTATTATCTTTCATTTTACTAGAACCCTCATTCTTTGATTGATTATTGACCTTTTTGATCACATTAGTGTTCTTCTCTTGGTCTTCATTGAAACCAAGGCCTATTTTATCATTAGTGATCTTTTAAATACTCAAAATGTTATTTAGATCATTGGTACTCTTTTCAATCCTCTTAGAGGAATTAAAATTAATTTATGCCTAATCTAACTTAGCTCTCAAGAAATCCACTTTAGTTACATACCTTGTACATTCTTCTTCTTCTTTGGTCTTTAGACTAGAAGTCATAATCTCAAATTGAGTCTCCACCTGTTTGACTATTTCCTATTGTTATTTGGAGTTATTGCTTAATATAGATTCAAACAAGTTTATTTTATCCTCATAATATTTGATAAGGGACCTCATCACCATATTATATTTATTTAACATCTTTAGTTCTTCTAGATTATTCATAAACTCTGCCTCAAAGTCCATCTCATCTCCTTCTTCATCTGAATTACCAACAACACCGCCAATCCATATGGACTCTTCTTGATTTCAGTAGCTTGATTCTTCATCCATGAAGATAAATTAATTGAAATTAGGGCCATAAAATTCATGGTCACTCTTAGAATCACTTCTCTCACTATCATCAGATGAGATCAAATCATCCTTGGTGTAGTAACTTCTTTTATTTTTGAAAAACCTCTTCTTATCATCATACCTTCTAAAGAATTTATTGATCTTACCAGACCTGTAAGACATTTTATCATCATCATGACCTTAATCATGTTATTCATAGTCATTATCCTTATGCTTATGAGGGCACTTCTTATCAAAGTGTCTACTCTCTATAATAATTGAAGCATTTAAAAGGCAATTTTCCCTTATATTTACCTGAGCTTATCTTCAACTTTCTTGAAAACATAGTTATCAACTCATCATCATCATCATCATCAATATTATATTCATCATTATATTTTACTTTATTACCTTGTGTCTTCTTATCCTTTGACTCATTTTCTACCTTGAATAAAACTTCCTTCTTTGCAGGCTTCCTTCGCTTGTCCTCATCTCATAGGCTGTTAGAGTTCCATGAAGTCCATCCATCTCTAGCTTATCTAGATCTTGAATTTATTTAAAAATAGACACATTATAATAAAATTTTGGAGTTAGAGACCTTAAAACCTTTTGAAAAATAGTATAATCTTTCAACTCTTCACATAGACCTCTTATGATGTTGACCATTTCATCAACCCTCAAAAAGTAAGCTATAATAGTCTCATCTTCATTAATTTTTAGGCTTTCAAATTTCCTTCTATAGGTTTAAAACTTGGTTAATTTTACCTTGGAATCTCCCTCATGAATAGTATTCAACTTATCCCACATTTATTTGGTAGACATATAGTGCATCACCTTCACAAGTTTTGCCTATGATAGGCCACACATAATACCATTCATTACTTTTGAATTATTATCATTAGCCTTCTTGCCTATTGCATCTATAATAGGAATAGGGGGTGCCACATATCCATACCAAAATAATTACCTTAAGACATTAGATATGTCCTCATCTTGACATTCCAAAAGGCATAATTAGATCTATTAAACAATGGAACTTTACTTGTAGAAAACCACCTTGTACTTGACTAGCCATCTTCACTTGCTTATAATCTCCTTCAGGGTATTATAAATAATTTAAATGAAATAATATAATACCAAATGTTATAATTACATGTATTGAGAGGTGGGGGTGAATCAATTTACTAAAAACAATCTTTCAATTTTACTTAACATCCATGAAGCATTCATTCATATACATTTATTAGTTACTACATACATAAACACCTATGAAAGCAAATAACATGAGAACACATAATATATGTGGGAAAATATATTGGGGAATAAAACCCTCTGATTCACATCTTGGAATATATTCCTATAAGTAATTAATCAAACTTATAGTGAGGCACCAACCCCACTAGGAGCACCAACCCCTCACTAGTCAAGCACTAACTAAACCAGTCCTTTAACAAGCACCAACTTGAAAAGAGGATCCAACCCCATAGGTAACCCAAAACCAAATTAAATAGCATGAAACTATGATAACCTTAGAACACATATTTATTACTCAACTAAATATGATCTCATTTTTCTCTTCTCAATCTTCTATCTCTCTCAAATATCCTATTAGGCCTTCTCACTCAATTAGCCCTTTCTTTGGCAGAATTAGGTCCAATGACCTTGCTCATCACCTATAAAAATATTTTTATATATTAATAAAATAATAACCATGCCTATTTTATTATCCTAAATCCCTCTATCTATTTTCCAAAAATCTATATCATTCGCTCAAGTCCTCAATATTCTAACTAGTCAAATTAGGCCTTTAGGCCTTGTCTTTATACTTGACTCTTGCTCTTACCCATATTGGTCAGATAGTAACCTCACCATAATTGGATAAAATTTATAATAAATCAACATACACACTTTAAAATTTAAAAAATTACCATATAGGTTGGTCATTACCCTTAAGGGTCAAAACCACCATTATGCCTAATAGAGACCTAATGCAATTAGGCCTTCTCTAAGCACACATTTCACTTAGGCCTCCTTGGAACACCTTGAGCCTACATAAATTAATGAAAAAATTTAAACTTAAATTTAATATACCAATTATAATCACATAATATGTCCCCAACACCATTTATCTTATAGCACACTTTGAACCACACAATTAGGTCTACTCGCAATTAGGACTTCTTACTGCCAGAAAGTTTGTCTTAAAAATATGATGCATATAATCAAATTTTACACATATAAAAAAAATGAAATAAAATTTATAGGATATTTATGACCTAAAAAAATCCATATGTGAGTTTTTATTCACCACATAGGGCCAAAGGCCTTAAGAACACTCCTATAAAAGGCTTATTCAAAACTGCCTAACACTATCAACATGTAGTCAAGAACATTTGAATATCCATAATTGAAAATGGACTTAAAATGGATATAAATAAATTAAAATGAACATATGAGGAGTATATTAGACCTTCATGTGAATTATATCCTAAACATTAATTCAAAATGACTCAAAAACATCATTCTCACTCACAAAAAACTGCCTATAGCTCCAAAAACACAGTCATGAGAATCAAGATTCAAAACACTTGTGTGAATGATTTTGTGATATTATAATAATTTTTAATAATAATTATTTTATATATATATATATATATATATATATATATATATATTACAATGTTATATATCAATATTGGTCTTACAGAGCAATCTCACATCTTCACCCTACACAGACTTCATTGTGTTAGATTGATCACTTTGAGAACAACTTGTGGCATGTTTAAGAGAATAATAAAAACTTATAAACCAAGGGTATATGATGTATAGGTATATAAAAATTACCCCATTCTTTTTTATCCATCCATAATAATCTACATCTAATCCCTAATCTCATTCTCATTCTTGCCTAATTTTCTCATCGTCTTGCCCATTAGGCTTTCTTAGTGATAGGTCAAATTCCATGAATATTTTAGCCTACTTAGAGTATGAAACATTATAATTGAATCACATTATCATAAAAAAAATTCTCACACATAATCTTCCATCCATTTGCATGCTTTGACTTGGTCAACCCTGCCCACTACATCAAAATTTTTAAAAATAAGGGGTTTCTTGTAGCTTCTACTCACTATCATGACAAACCAAAACCACCCAAAGAAACATGTAAGAGTAATTTAAATTTTATAAACATAAAAATAATTAAAAAAAACCATTATAATCTACAAATGACAAGATCTTTCCTATTGGGTCATTATGAGGGTTTTGACTTGTTTCCCTTCTTAACAATAATTCATAAAGGATTTCCACTAAAATACAAAAAAAATGATAGGAAAATAAATATAGGGACCTTAAAAAACTTAAATTATCTAATAAATATCTCATGCAACGGTTGCACATGCCAATGAGCATGAAAATTTTCTTTTCAGGTCTACAACACCCAATTCTATGCACACAGAAAACCTTATCACCAATTTTAATTCTTTATCCTTTATGATATGAAATAAAAATTGGTTAAAATACTTAAAAAACCAATAATACCTCAATAAATTCTCTCAATAGTTATGGAACCTTATGAAATGATTTTGACCCCTCATTAATTTCATTTTGATCCCTCATTAGGCTACACTAAATCTCTTTGCTCACTAGGTCTTAAACTGGCAGTCATAATTAGACCCTAAACATAACTCAAAAATTATTTTAATATTATCAAAGCCTAATATACATGTAATATGACCTCATATAATGATCATAAACTATCAAAATTTATCACAAAAGTCTCATATTGATCACCTTAATATGCTACTAAGCCTATACCTTCTCATTTGGTCTCTTAAGTAAGAACAAAGGATCAAAGTTTGACCATGGAACTCATTTTAGGGATTCATTGCATTGTTATCATGTTTACATAGACTTTTATAATATCTCATTCTCTTACTGACACAAATCACCAAGCTTCATGTATAAACTCTCTCAATGCTAGATTAGGTTTATCAAGACACCTAATGCACAATACTAACTTACCTTTTATCATGATATTGAATTCAACATGATATCAACCTCAAAATATTTACTAGGTTGATTTAAATTTCTATCTCAATAGAGAGACAAGAGGTTGACTTAAAATTTTCTCTTTTCATGAGACTTCTTTGACACATATCATCATCTCACCATGCATAGCCTTAAATCTGATCTTGACATAACTAAAATCTACCTTGACTTTGAAATCAATGGAAATAAAAATGATTTGAAACAAACAATAGGAAAATAACTCAACATTTTATTCTTCCTATCCCTATACCTCATAACTACCTCAGTTCATATCCCTCCTCTACTATTTGCCCTAGGCTTATAGTATATCCCCACTCTGAGTTGTCATCACTAGATGAGGTCAGGTGTCTCATCAGAATTAAAAGGAGGAACAAACTCAAGAAATTCCTCCCATCCCTAATGTAATCCAACAAGACCATTTAATCAGTCAAAAGGGTATGCTATCATTAATCAATTAAGGAAGATAACAACTAAGAATTATATGTTAGAATTACTTCAAAAAGATACTATTTTCAAAGATATTTTAAATCAAAGATTGAATCCATTTAACCCTAAAATGTTAATCTAAAGTGATATTATCATTAACCCTATTTTTGAATTAAAGGGATATACAAAAATGAAATGGCACAAGGGTGATAATTAGATCTATAGTAGGCCAATTAGATGATAAAATTAGATATAAACATACATTGAAATTATTATGTTAATATATTTTAAATATGGAAATTAAAACTATGTTAGATATAGAAATGACAAAGAAGTGATGTATTTAGCTTTTTCTAATGTTAATAAAATTATAGATCTAGAACAATTAGAAAGTAGGCTAGAAAGATATTTTTTGAATAGTCATCAAATTCTAGATTGGATGCTTTTGGCACTCTAGATAGTAACATTATTTTAGGATGGTTACTTTGATGTTACTATTTGGGTTCAATTCAAGTGTCATGTACAAAATACCTAATGGAATATGATGCAACCACTTGGATGTTTTTTAGTTTTGATTCACTTTCTCTTTAGTGCATTCAAATATGGATCATGGACTATCATTCCTTATGAAATGATAAAACCCTAGTTCTCCATCTTCATAGTGACATTAGGGAAAAATTAGTTTGTGAGCACATAGTATCGAGCTGATCGAAAGACCTTGATATCATAGGGTATTAACTACACATTTAATACTCCAAAAAAGGGCCTCAAACTCATGTGGTTCTCCCCTACATGTTATCTTGTGTGTGAATCATATAACATGTGCAAAGCAAGTATAACAATGACCCAGCTTGTGACTTGAAAAATAGGGCTCTTGGGCTACTCCTTTAGTACTTTAGACTTGTAGATGTGCAATCCCTATGACTGGTATAGAAATAAGAATAATTAGGTAAGGTTTGTTCAATTAAATACTCTTTGAATGATATTTTTATGAATGTTAGGTTTTTTAGGTTAGTAATGAATGAGGGTTGATCTTGTATTTATATCAATCCATTTCATGTAATAACTCACATTAAAACACTAAGGCTAACCATTAGGATATGTTTTGATAGGCTGTCATTATATCTCTCATTTAACCAATCAATAGATTGGTGTCATTTTATACCAGAGCTAGTGTCCAAGGCTATATGCAATGAGACCATTGGGTATTTGAGTTTATAGTTCACTATTTGGGGGGTTTACTCTACTATAATGTCTAAGTCCTAAGGACAAAAAATAAGACTCTAACTCTATATTGGAAAAAAGTAAATCTAGAAGGTTTGATAACTAAAGATATCTTATGGCATTCATTGTTAAAGGTTTTTTTGAGTTTAGATAATCAACATCTAAAAATTAAACATATGACATAAGACATTATGATGTCCTCACTCGACTTGCCCAACTGAGTAGGACAGTGTGATATTTTAGAATGTGAGAATGCTATCTATTGTCACTAAAATTGATTCCTGATAGATTTTGAATATAGAGATGAGTTAAAAAACTTTACTTTCTATGAAATTGAAAGACACATTCTTGCATAAATAAAACTCACTTGCATTGAATTGAAATAACCTTTACATTTAATGGAAACACACTTGCATTAAAAGGAAATTCATATTTTGATTTTGAAAAGGAAATCACGCTTGTGTTGAAAAAGGAAATCACACTTTACAACAAAATGAAATATACATGAATTAAATAAATAAACTTTTAACCTTTAAACTAAAAATACCAATTTGTCTTGATCTTTGAAGATAAGTAGGCCCTTGCTCCTTATAATAGGAACAAGTTTTACTCAGTAATGAAAAGGAAGGCTAAACTTCATTTCATTATCAAAGGAATATATATAGATTCACAAAATTATACTTGAATGCTTATTTTGATTTCTAATCACTATTGATTGACTAACTATTTGGAATGAGAAGGAGACATGTATTTAAAACACATCTCAATGACTATTCGTAGAATACAAAATTTAGTGATCTAAATATCTAAATCTGCTTATTCAAAATATAAGATCTAGGAATCAAATCCCATGTTATAGGAAGGTGTTGGAACTGACTTAACTAACAATATATGGAAAATAACTAACATAGATCCAAAAATATTAAGTCTGGTTTTACAAAATAGAAGTATATTTATATCTAGATCATTTTAGACCATTATTATGAATTTTAATGTCTAAAAGAAGATATCTATATATGAAAAGTCTATATATATAATATATATCTTTTGAATTAATATATTGATCTAAAAGATCCAATTAGACATCTTTAGAGCACACCTGGGCATCTTTGGATCATCTTCAAAGCATCTTTAGAGCATCTTTAGATCATCTTCAGAGCATCTTTAGAGTTTATTTGGATCTGCAGATCTTTAGAGATCGATGTGTTCTTCAATTAATTTTTAAAATTGTTGCCAAAAAGGGCTACTAAAACTAGTTGATGTCTTCTCAAAATGGTCCCACCATAAGAATGCATTTCTGTATACAAAACTATGCTTATTTTATCCAAGTTAGACATAAATAATAAGATAAAGAATAAAGAATGTATCACATACAAATAAAGGATAACTGCACTCATTTACTACTTAGGTAAGACATTAACTATTAAATAAAATGAAATATATAACCAAAAGGTAGCACTTATAAACAATTTATATTAGATATAATGAGCTATATGGAATGATCATCATATATCCCCCACATTTTACCTTTTGTAAGTCCACTTTCAAACTAGTGAGAGAACTATTATTTAGTCCAAAGGTCCAGGTTCCAACCACTAACTGAGATCATAGATCTAAAAGTGGTGCATCCAATCATGATGACCTATAGGTAGAAATCCATAATATCTTACCACTATGTGAAGCCATGATTGAAATTCTATTTTTGCCTGATTATGCCAATTTTTCAAGGGAGACATAAGACAAAGAAAAATGGGAGGCCTAAATCTCATTCCAATCCACATAATTGATCCTCCTTAATCCAAGAGTTGAGTGATAATCTCAGCTACTAATCGATCTCTTCGAAGACTGCACTTGATGGTGGTGGGACTCATTACTTCCCTATGTTTTAAAGCAATAGGCAAAGTCTCCCACCTAGCTATACAAGCTTTGATGGAACTAGTGGAATGCTGACTTATAAAAGCTTTGAAAGTTACTACATTTGATCTTAATAATTCATGGTATTTATTTTTCATGTACATAGGTTAGAAAGCAACAAGGAGTTATGGGCCTCTAGAAACCTAGGTCTCATGCATAGACTTGTAGTGTTCTAAAATTGAAGAAATTTATTGTGTGCTTAATCCAAAGCTATATGATTTCTCATGGTAGAAAGGAAAGCACACAATTGTGATTCCCCTAAAAATAAGTTCACTAAAAATCTAGACTAGTAACCTAATAACATGTTAAAAAGATAGAATTCACAAATTTCATTTTGTCTTTCTATGGAACTTTTTAGAAAGACAAACATAAACATAAGATCATACTCAATAACATGAGGAAAACAAAGATAAATAAACTATATTTTCTATTTGTAAAATTGTTCATTCCATGATAATAGTTTTTTCAAAATTTCACAAATATTTTGAATGAAAGTCTAAGGTTTCTATAGATTTTATTGAGACTCAACTTTGATAGTAGCATTTTATTGTTCCAATTTTTGAATCTTATGCTGAGCTTTATTAAAAACTAAAATAATTTCATTAAGTGGTAGAGGGAAGGAAGGAATATACCTTGTAGATCCTTCAGTTTGCATAGCTATTTCCTTAGTTTCCCTCTGCATAGCTTGTAAAGAAGCTTGCAAATATGTAGCCTAAGTGGTTAGCTCTTGTATGTAAGTAGTTTGTTGAGCAACCAATGCATTTTTACCAACAATAGAATGCTACAAATTATTAATCTGAGTAACCTTACCAGCAACATAATTTTATAAACTAGCAATTGGGCATCCTTATTTACAAGGGAATTCTATAAGGTACTCAGTTCATGAGACTGAGAAAATAACTAATTATGTATTTTGGTCTACTCATCATTAACTATTATAATGATTAATTTTTATATCCTAACTTGAGAAACATAAGCTTCTTATCTTCTTTCCAAACTAAAAATAGTTTGATTCTTACCTTACAATGTCAAATGGAGAGAATCCAACTCTACCTATTATTACCAAATAATTTCCTCATGCCAGGATAGAGTCATGACATGTTACAACTCATCATCTTCATGAGTAGGTTGGGGAGAAGATGAACCTTCTTCTATAAGTGGAGCTTTACCCTTATCAATTGTAGAGGGTAAAGGTCTTTCTTCTTCTGTCGCTACAATTTCTTATGCAAGAGTTTTTTATCCAACTACAACTTCCTTTGTAGGGGTTTCTTCTTCAACTATTTGTTTAGCATCCATAAATTCTATGGGAGAGCTTAAAATTCCCAAAATTTTGGCTACCTATACATCTCCTTCTTCTTCCTCCTAGAGAATTAGCTGATGACTTCATTGGAGTTTAACTGGAGGAGTAGGGTTTTTTGATGAAACCCCCATTTATATTTTTAACCTTTGACTCAACATCTTCGGAGTTAAGGGCACTAAAGATGGGAATTATTATATTTATGCTATTATGGGAGGAAGAGAATCAAGACATGATGATTTCTTACTAGAAATTTGGGAGGATTTTCACAAAATTGAGGACTAGGCCTTTTCACCCTTATGTTTTTGCAAAACATGATGATGATAGATGAGGTTAATCAAACCATGATGTCTAACTAACCCAGTTCCCCTTTTTGATTTTTGAGCTACATTAATTATGGCATGGTGAATAAATGATGGTAGTTTTACCTAGTATTCTAGTCTAGCAACTCCTTTTATCAAATGAATGAGAAGTTTCATCGTAGCTCCACCAACCACAGTGAATTGGACATCATAGGTAAGATACTTCATGACCCAAAATGCAACATTTTTCCATGGCTATTGAATATTGTCTTGCATGATTCCTCTGTCCATACCTTGTGGGGTTTTGGCTAGCTTGGGATGGAACTCATTTTCATCAATGAACATTTGAATTAAGTTGATAAAAATTAATTTACCAGTGACAACCCCACCCTCCTTAAGAATTTTAGAGAGTGCAATGATCACAGAAGAATTTATGAGAATATGATCACCTTTGACAATAGAATGATCCTCATCAAAATTTTGAATTTTTTTTTGGATAATATTTTCCTGAAAACCTTGAAACATTTTTAAAAAATCCAACCATCCTTCCATCTTAAAAATATCCCTCATTGATTCATATTTTATCAATGCATCTGCTAGATCTAGTTCACTTTACTTTTTCTTGCCTCCCATCTTCAAAGCTATTCACAATTCTCTCAAAAAATTGCTTACATGATGAAAAATTGATCTCAAAATTGCACGGGGTAGAGATGAAGGGAAAGAATTGGGGATGTGATACAACAATGAATAATAACAACAATGAATATAAAATAAAGGAATATCATGAAATTATGGCAATAATTATGGCTGAGCACTTTAGAGCATGTGAATTTTTAATGAGAAAACACTTTTTAGGGTCACTATCACTAATGTGGTGTGAGGGGTCATAATTGGCAATACTTGAAATAATATTTGCAATGATTTTTGCATCAAGTCATATCTTTTTGAAAGGATATTTTTAAAATAAATTCACATCAAATTTTGAACTTCAGAGATGGTATCGACTTTAGTCTCATCCATGTGGCATCATAATAACTTATCCATTTGAAAAGTGTTGTTTGCCTAATGATCATACATGTAGAACATAAAATAGAAAATGTCTAATCTTTTGAGAAAGAAGTAAAAATGTACCTATGTTATATAGATCCATGGCTTATCTCTTAAAGTTTCCATGTATCCCACAAGGATAAATAAGTTTGAGGAGATAGGTTAGTTTATAAGACAACAATTCATATTTATTACAAAAGTTTCTTCTTAAAAGTGTCATTTCTAGTTTTCACCTTTTAGTAGTTTTCTTTTATTATTTATTATACTTTAGGTTAGTTTACAAGACAACAATTCATATTTATTACAAAAGTTTCTTCTTAAAAGTGTCATTTCTAGTTTTCAACTTTTAGTAGTTTTCTTTTTATTATTTATTATTTATTATACTTTTTTTTCTTTTTTTTTTTCTTTTTTTTGAATTTTGAAGTGAGGAAAACTGTCATTCACTAGTTTTCAACACTCTTCCTTTATTAGATGTCTAATACAAAGATCATTTGGACTTTATATAAGAACTAGGTTCTTCCATAAGATTAAATTGGTCTTGATTTTACTCAATGAACCCCTCCTTATTGAGAGGTCTTCTATACACTTTAAGCCTATGACCATTGACCATAAATGTCCTTTGGTCACCATCAATTGGTTGAATTTGGATAGAGCCATTGCTTTAAATGGTTTTGATTAGGTATGGCTCCAACCATATTGTCTTGAACTTGCCTTTGAAATATTGGAATTTATAATCAAATAGATGTGCCCAATCACCTTCTTGAGACTATCTTTCTTTAATGTGAGTATCATGCCACTGCTTTCTCTAATTATATATCATGTTACTTTGAGTGAGTGCATCCATCCTTATTTCATCTAGCCCATTCAGTTTCATGATTATTTCCTTTAATGCTTCATCAAGATCAATTCTCATATCATTTTTTGTCTTCAATGTCTACAATTCAAACTCTATTGGTAACGGAGTTTTATTTCCAAACACAAGTTTATATGGATAGAAACAGGTGGTTATCTTCCATGTTATATTATATGCCCAAATCACTTTAGGTACTCTATCTACCCAATATTTTCTACTACTATTCACTATTTTGGTTAGAATGTTTTACATCTTTCAGTTGATGACCTCCACTTGCCCATTAGCTTGGGAATGATATGGTGAGGATTTCCTTTGATTGATATAATTTTGTTATTTAAAAACCTTTATAATTTTAGACATAAATTAGGGCCCTTGATAAAAAATAATAGATCTAGGAGCTCCAAATCTTAGCATGATCTTATGATATAGGAAATCAACAACCATTTCCTCCCTAACAAAGGTGAGTGCTTGCACTTCAACCCACTTAGTAATATGATCAGTACATACTAATAAATACTCTTTCCCTTCAGATGATGGGTTGATTGGTCCAAAAAAATCCAAACCTTATTTCTCAAATGGTTCTAAATTTATTTGAGGATGAAGAGGAATTTCAGAGGATATAGTAGTCTTACCCATCCTTTGGCAAGGATCACATTGCCATACAAATGTTTTATGGTCTTATAAAGAGATGGCCAGTAATAAACTACACCAAAGATCTTATGAATGGTCCTTTTTTCTAAATAATGTCCTCCTTTTAGTTCACTATGACATGCTCTAATGATGTCAAATACTTCATCTTCTTTGACACACTTGTGAAGTACATGATTAGGTCTAGTTTTAAACATTATGCCATTTAACAATTTGAAATGAGAACTATCTGTAACCAAATATTTTCTTTCTTTAAAAGTAAAGAAATGAGGAAACTTCTCTATTTCCAAGTAATATGCCATGTCTGTAAACCATGGGGAGTATGTAGATATAGAAAACAACTATTCTTCTAGAAAAGAATCCTCCACAAGTTCATCTTCATCTATAGTGATTAATCTAGACAAAAAGTCAGCAATAACATTATACTTTTTCATTTTATCTATGATGTTAATGTCAAATTATTGTAATAATAGTATCCATCTAATTATTCTTCCACCTACTATTAGTCTATTCATTAAGTCCTTAATAACTGAATGATCTATATATATAAACACCTAATAACTAGTAATATAATACCTAAACTTATTTATGGCATAAACAATTGTAAGAAATTCTTTTTCTATAGTAATTTAATTATTATCTGTGGGATTAATATTTTTGATGATATAATAAATGCCATACATTTTTCCATCCTCATATCTTTGTCCTAGAACTACTCCTAATGCATTATTAGAAGCATGAGTATAGAAATGAAAAGGTTTTTCCCAATTAGGTCCTTTCAAGACTGAAGTAGTCATGAGTTTATTCTTTAATGTTTCAAAATATTCTTGACACTTATCAATCCATATAAATTCACTATATTTTGTTAGCAAAAAAAACATAGGTGCAACTATTTTACTAAGGTTTCAATAAATCTTTTGTAATATCCTACATGATCATGAAAACTTTTAATACCTATTTGTGTTTGAGGAATGGGGAGATTATATATTACCTCAATCTTTTTGGGATATATTTTTATTACTTGAAAAGAGATATGGTGTCCTAAGACTACCCCTTCATCAGCGATTATAATACACTTCTCATGACTCAAAGATACTTGGTGTTCTTCACATTTGGTAATCACTTTATACAATTATTCAAAGCTTCATTAAATGTAGTGCCATGGACAATGAAATCATCCATGCACACTTCCACATAATCATTTGTAATATCAAAAAAGATGGCTAACACTACTCTCTAAAAGGTAGCAGGTGTATTACATAATCCAAAAAGAAGGACTGTATAGGCAAATGTTCCCTAGGGGTAGGTAAATATAGTTTTATCTTAATCTTCAGGTGCTATTCTAATTTGATTATATCTGTTGAACCAATATAAGAAATAAAAATATTGCTTTCTTACTAAATTATCCAAGACTTGTTTAATAAAAGGTAAAGGAAAGTAGTCTCTCATGGTGGCTTTATTCAGTTCTCTATAGTCAACAAAAACTCTCCATTTTACATTATTTTTAGGCACAATGACTAGAGTTGAAACCCATTGACTATCAGATATGGGATAAATGAAACCAACTTCTAATTGTTTTTCTATCTTTTTCTTTATAATTTATTTCAAGGCTAGGTTAATTCTCCATTGTGGTTATCTGACTGGTCCAATATCTTTGGTGTAGATGTGATGTGTACAAATACTAGATGTATTCCTTTCATATCACTATAATCCTATGCAAAGGGTTTTATATATTGTACCAATACATCAAACACTTTTCTTTCCTACTAGTCAGTTAACCAACTATTGATATTTAACAATTTACCAAGTTGGATTGAAATTTGTTTAGTGCCTAGAGTAATGGAATTTAAATATTTATATTCACTCATCAAGACATTAAATAGACATGTGTGTGGTAATAACATGTGTAGTGTAGCTACATACTTGTAAAAGGTTTCACTTATGGATAACATATTGGTCAATAGACAATAAAAATCATGTAAAAATAAATTCTTTCTATTTTGAGCCCAATACACTATGGCTTGCTGAATATCTTGTGATCTAGATACCATGCTTGGGGAACTTATGGCATTGTATTTATTTTTAGTAATGGATTTGAATTCTTCCCATTCATGATTTTTCATCTTCAGAGCTAAGCTTTCAGTCTTTGGAGCTAGGCTATTAGTCTTTGAATCTAAGCTATCAGGCTTCGGATATAGGCTTTCAAAATTTAGAGCTAGACTATCAGATTTCAAGCTAAATTGTTAGACTTTAGAGCTAGGATTTCTTGGTCCAAATCATCTGTTATTTATTCATCAAACTCTTGAATATGTTTTTTGATGGTAACCATGGATAAAGAAGACACACTAGTTTGGTTTTGTTTAGGTTGATCCACCCATATCTATTAAAAAAACCCATTGAAGGTTTAGCAGGTGGATAGAAAGATATCTATTTAGCATGAATTCCATTATAAATGGTCATGTTTCCATATCTACAGTCAATTTGTACTACAACTGTAGCTAACCAAGGTCTTCCAAGAATGATTGGATAGCCTATCCTCTTGGGTTTAGGTTGAAGGATCATGAAATCCATAGGATATTCCCAAGATTCTATGGTGATTAGTACATTCTCTATGGTTCCTTTAGGTGCAACAATATATTGATCTACCATTTAAAAGATTGTAGTGGTAGGTTGAAGCCCTATGAGAGATAAAGATTCTACTATATTGACAATCATTATGTTGATGGAATCACCTAGATATACAAGCATATTTATAATAGAATTATTTTAAATTGTCATAGTCATCATAGGATTGTCAAGATATCCATATTTAGGAACAAGTATGTTTCCTGCTAGTAAATCAATAATTTTTCTAGTTACTTGAATTATTTTAGGATATTGCTCTTCCTTCTTAGTGCTTTGATGCATAATCCTTCAATGATTTGATACAACTCAATATCTTTAATGTCTCTTAACAATGGAATTTATATATTTATCTCTTTTAATCTATGCATCAATTCAGAATCATGCATAGGTTTTTCTTCCTTAAGTCTCTTAGGAAATGGAAAGATAGGGGGATTTTGAATTGTGGGTGGTGTGGTTATGGCTTCTACCTTGTCTTATTTTGGTTCTTGAACTATAGGTGAATCAAGAGTGGTTTCATCATTGGGAATTTTAGTTATGGTAATGATTGAATCTCCTACTACCTTTCCTGATCTTAGATGAACATTATTACACTCAGTTGAACAACTTTCAACATTAATTTCTTGATCAGCTCTATAAACAGGTTTATTTTGCATATTTTTAAAATTTGCCACTAGTTGGGAAGATAAATATCATTGGTTAACCTAATGATAAATTGGTGGTGGATAATATTATGAAGGCATCAAATATTGCTATGGAGGAAACCTTCTTTGTGTTTGATATTGTTGATTTTCCCATTGAGGTGGTGACTGCTATATTTAGGGTGGTTATTGGTTTTGATGCTATGCCTAGGTTTGTGAAGGATTTTAAGGCATTCCCCACATCTATGACATCCATTATTGAGTACCCCATGGTTGTGGTTATGGTGTTGGTCTCCACATTAGTGATGTGACTTGTCTAGCCCATGGTGTCATCCATGGATTGAGAGGAAATCCTGGACTAAATTGATTTTGAGGCTGAGAGTACTAGTTTCCTTGTCTTTGGATAAAATTCACTTATTCAACTATATGTATTTATTATTTTACTTGGTTTATCATAGTAGTAAGATTTTTTCAATTCTTAGTGTCATGGTCTAAGTCAAAAATACCACATACCTCTATTTTGTCTAAAAGATAATATTTTATCGCATGTTTGAGTCTACATCTAGGACAATATATTAACAATTATTCATCATTGGTGGAATTAGATTTTAATTTTAGGTCATCTAATGTGTATGCCAATTATAATAGAATATATATTTTGAAATTATAAAATTATTCCATTAATTGGTCAACTTCAGGTGATTTTCCTAACTCTGATTTCCTTCTACTAGGTCTTATCCTAGAGTAGTTAGTACATAATGCTAAAATATGATGAAATGTTAACTTGTCAATATCAACCTTTCCATTAGGTTCAAAGAATCATGTGCATAATCATATATGCATTTAAGAAAGACTATCTTGATGACCTCCTTAGTGAGTTGGTAAACACTCCATTTATGGGTAAATATAAACCTATCAAGGTAATCTTCTAAGGTTTCATTTTTTTTTGTTTGATCTTGAAAAAATATTATTTTCCTTCTCTGACTCTATAATAATCCTAATATTTTTCAATAAATATAGTTTCCATTTCATCCCAAGTGCTAATATAATTACCCTCAAGGATAATGAACCATCTTATGGTTGCATCCTTAAGTGTAGATGGGAATAACTTCAACTTTTGATTGTTTATGATATAATCATATGTTTGGCAAAGAACCTAAAATTAAAAGAGGAATTGATCTAGATCCTCTGATGATTTACCTCTAAAATTGGGTAAAATAGATGATGAAATATTTTTCATATAAGTTTTGTCATCATGACCTAAGTTGATTGGATAGGAAAAAGTTTTGTCCTATTGAGGCTGTCGATCAGGGTTTTCTACATATGCATGTTCATCTCTTATATTTTATTCCTAAATTTGGTTATCAATCCAATCTAGGATATCTTCTTGGGTTCTCAAACTATGGTCTACATTAGGAGGATAATCTTTTTTGGTGATCATATCTTCTTCTTGTAGAGTTTATGGATCAAATCTAACTATTATAGAAAGGGGATTTTTAGGATCAATTCTCCCTAGAGGAGAAGATGTTTTGAATATAATTCTTCTTGTAGGATTTTTTTGTGAGATGAACCTTGTTCAGGGAAGAATAATTTTTTTTTTGTATATGGATTTAAATTTCCTTTCTTTCACTTCTTGATCTTTCCAATAGGGATAGGATCCTCTCTTCTTGTTTTATTTGGGACCCTTTAGAGATAAAATATCCTTAAGAATCTCTTGGGAGGTTCATAAATCTAAGGAATCCTAGATTATTATTATGTTTTAAAGTTTTATGAATGTTGGAGGGATGTAATGAAAGTATCTCCTAAGAGTGGTTAGGAGATGGAGGCGATGTGGTGTGCTGCGAGCGGTAGGGCACGAATTGACGACCCTGGTGGGATGTTGGGTTTAGAGAGACCTGCGGCTGAGTCATCCACCAAAGGGAAGGATCTGGTCTATTCTAGTGACCGTGTAAGGATTAATAAGGTGAATGGGTGTTTCCCACATTGCCAAGATAGGCTTGTTTTGGTAATCCCTCCTGAAGCTGTGAAGGAGGATGTTGAATACCTCTCAGCTCATGCTCTAATTTGCAAGTTTTTGGGCATCCAAATTTCTGTGTTAGCCTTGGAGGCTTGGATTTGCTGAACTTGGCAGGTGGAGGGAGACCTCGACATTATGTTAGCTAGGAATAGTTATTTTATGGTAAATTTCTCCTTTGTATCTGACCAGAATCAGATTTTTAAGGGAGGACCCTACTTCTTTGACCGGATTGGCATATAGGATTTAATTCCACGAAGGATCTTCTAGCACACATGCCTATTTGGGTGTGCCTCTCGAGACTTCCTCTAGAATTTTGGTGCGAGGATATTCTATGTCAAATAGCTACCATGCTGGGTATACCTACTGCCATAGCGCACCAATCATTAGACAAAAAGCTCATTTATTATGCCCATATCTGTGTGGAAATTGACTTAAATAACCCCCTGCCAGATACTATGGAGACATGCCTGGGGTCTTCATCTTGGGTTCAACAAATTGACTACGAATCTATTCCCTTCAGATGTAGAATCTATCATGAATATGGACATTTACACCGTCAATGCCCTCAGGCATCTAGAGTAAATGGAGAGGCTACCAATAGTACCAAAGGATCAGACCAACCAGCCCATATGGAAGCTGGAAATGTTCAACAGGGCAATGCCATAAAGGAGAATGCTCCTACAAATTTTGGAGCCACGATGCAAGGACCACCTGTCTTTAACAGTAGGGACAAAGATGGATTTACCCAAGTCAGACACCGATCGAGGGGCTGGGGGTAGAAGCATGGGAATCTGGATCGGCAAGTGGAGATGGGTTTCAACCATTTTGAGACTCTTGAGAGTATGGCCATTGAGGATGGTATCCATTTGAGCAAGCAGGGGGGACCGGTGGATTATGAGGGAAAGGATTCTTTCCTCACTGAATCTCAGGACATGGTGATCCAGCCGATTAGGGAGACCTCCCCTAAACTAGAAGAAGGGACCCTAGTTGTTTTCCCAACCCAACAGAACAAGGATATCAGTTGGGCAGACATGGTAAAGGAGGTAGAGCTCTCTAGGAAAGAAAAGGCTTCAGCATCCATGCTAGGCCTAATGAAAAGGCCTTTCAAGAAAGTATCTTTCACCACACTTTCCAGAGTGGGATGCAGGAAGGATCAAGACAAAATCAAACTTACAGGAGATCTATTGGTAGAGTCAGGGGTGGTCAAGACCCTGGATGAACACTTCCCTCCCTCTACCCAATGATTGTGCTGTCATCGAATATAAGGGGGTTGGGTAACACCCCCAGATAGAAGGCTATCTGTAAGTTGGTTGATGATCACTTTCCTAATATTCTATGTATCCAGGAGACTAAACTTGTTGTTGATGCTATGTTTACCTGTTTGCCCAAACTCTGGCTTTATGGCCAATGCCAGTGTGTGGGTGCTTTAAGAAGTGCTGGGGGCATAGCCATATGATGGGATCCTATAAAGGTTATGCCACTCTAATGTATTTCTACTTCCTCAGCTCTCTCTAGGGTCACCTCTTCTCTGGATACCAGGGAGCTAATCTTAGTCACCTTAGTGTATGCTCCAGTGGATATCTCAGGGCAGCATAAGCTATGGGACCATCTATGGCAGATCAAAAGCTGTCACCCTTTCCTACCTTGGATTTTGGCATGAGATTATAATTCTATCCTTTGCCTAGAGGAGAAGAGGGGAGGGGCAACATGCCTAGGACCCACATTTGAGCTTCTTCACCACAATATGGACTTGCTTCACCTGTCGGATGTCAAACCTCTTAATGGTCTCTTCACCTGGAACAGTAGGAGATCAGGTAAGGAAGCTATCTTTGAACACTTAGATAGGTTCCTTATGTCTTTCTTTTGGCAATCTAGTGCAATTTCTTTGGCCTCTGAAATTCTAGACTAGAGAGGGTCTGACCACTGGCCCATCAAGCTCACCACCAGTCATATTGTGGGGCCCAAGAAGCCTCCTTTTAAATTTTAGCTAATGTGGCTTCAGGATCCATCTCTCGATGGATTGATGACCCAATGGTGGAGATAGGGTGGGCCTGAATATGGCATGACTATGTACTCTTTTGCTAAGAAACTTCAGTATGTAAAAAGGAAGCTGCAAGACTGGAATAGAAACTATTTTGGGAATCTCTATACTATGAAAAAAAGAGCTTAGGACCGGCTAGACTCAATTACCAGATAGATTCGTGACTTGGGTTTTTCAGAGGAGTTCCATAGGGTAGAACTCCAAGCAATGAAGGATCTTTTTGAATGGGAATTTTGGGAAGAAATATTTTGGAAACAGAAGGCTTGAATTGACTGGCTCCAGGAAGGAGACAAAATACAACTTTCTTTCACAAGTCTGTACAGGTGCGATGCAACAAGAACTATATTTCCTCTCTTGTTACCCCGGATGGCACTTGTCTTTCATCTTCTCCTGCTATATCTCAGGAAGTCATCCATTTCTTTTAAGTGATTTTATCTGGTAACGCGCCTCTAGTTGGTAGGGAGGAAAACATTGTTTTGTCATGCATTCCTCCTGTGGTTACAGCAGCTATGAATGAGATGCTTATGAGGCCAATTGGCATGGAGGAAGTGGAGAAAGTTGTTTTCAGCATGCGTAGAGGCAAAGCTCCAAGACTGGATGGCTTCCCAGCTAAATTTTTTCAAGATTTTTGGGAGATTATTAGCCAGGACCTCTTGGATGTGGTGCTAGAATCTTTCTCCAATAAAGAGATGCTCAGGGCTTTTAATGCGACTTTATTTGTGCTAATTTCAAAGAAAGAACAGGCTAATCAGTTGGATCTTTTCAGGCCCATTTCACTATGTAACATGGTCTATAAAATAATTACCAAGCTTATTGCAGAGTGGCTTAAAGTGTGGCTGCCCATGGTTATTTCAGAAGAGCAAGGCGGCTTTGTGGCTGGAATTTTTTTTTTGGATGGGTTGGTGATTGCCTCAGAGGCAATCCACTCCATGAGTATGTCTCAAGAGAGAGTCATGCTTATCAAGCTTGATATGGCCAAGGCATATGATAGAGTCAATTGGAACTTCCTACAAAAAATCCTGTTGGCCTTTGGATTTAATCAGGCATGGGTCCGTTGGGTGCTAAGTTGTGTGACTATGCCATCCTTTTCAGTACTCATCAACGGGGAGCCATCCAGGCTTTTTGGTGCCTCCAGAGGTCTTCGATAGGGAGACCCACTCTCACCATACCTGTTTATTATTCTTGTAGAGGGACTACGCTGACTTATCAAGTATCAGGCATCTCAAAGCATAGTTCTTGGATGACAGTGGGGGAATGGGCTAACTACGTTGACTCATCTCCAATTTGTTGACAACACTATCCTGGTTGGGAGAGCCTGGGTTAGGGAAGTGAAAGCTTTTTGAGCTACCCTGGATACTTACCTGGCTACTTCAGGGCAAAAAATTAATGGGCATAAGTCTTCCATCTATTTTTTTAATACTCTAGAGTCCATCTAGCAGAGGATTACCACTACCCTGAGATTCTGGACTCAATCTCTCCCGGTGACTTACTTGGGGATCCCCTTAGTGGTGGGAAGACAACCGAGGTTGTTCTAGCAGAATGTTCTAGATAAGTTAAAGCAAAAATTCAATCATTAGTTGCACAGATGGCTTTCTACTACCGACAGGGTGACACTCCTACAATTCATGATTCAAGCTTTGCCTATATACCGCAGTATGGTCCAGGCAGCTCTGAAATACTTTCCTAATGAGTTTGATGCTCTATCCTGGTAATTCCTTTGGAGCTGTAATTTACAAAATTCCAAATGGAGTCTCGTTAGTTGGAATACTGTGTGCTGGCCAAAGAGGGAAGGAGGTCTTGGCTTGCGCTCTGCCATCTTGACTAGTCAAGCCCTTACGACCAAACTTTACTGGCATTAGTGCTCCAATCAATCCCACCTCTGGGCCCGTATCCTTTCTTCTAAGTATCTTCTGAGAGTTGCTCTATTTGAGGTTCCCAGGTTCCCCATCATGGGAAGAGGGTCTATGGTGTGGAACACCCTCAAGCTTGGAGCCCACTTGGTGCAACATAGACTTTTTTGGATTTGCCATAGCGGCAGG
This sequence comes from Torreya grandis, assembly GCA_037957365.1. Classification (NCBI taxonomy): domain Eukaryota; kingdom Viridiplantae; phylum Streptophyta; class Pinopsida; order Cupressales; family Taxaceae; genus Torreya; species Torreya grandis. The sequence continues at coordinate 123,778 of JARHVA010002709.1, read as the reverse complement.
GAAGCGCTCTTCTGGTGTGATTCCTGGGTTGGTGCTCCTCCCCTCTTATCCTCTCATCCACATTTGCAGCCTCTTTGTGAGTCCTTTTTGTTGGAAGGTTAGGATACAGTAGATCATTATAAAGAAGCTTTTAACCTGGGCATGTTTGTTGGGTATCGATGGAAAAACTCTTCCGATTGGCCGCTGGGAGGGATTGATGGAGAGTGACTGGAGTTAGCTCAAATCCTTACAGCTCATAGATGCAGTTCCCTGTAGGGGAGGGATGTTTTGGCCTAGGGAGGAGCCTCCACTGGCCTATACTATGTATCTTCCGGCTACCTTGAGCTATCAAAGCAATGTTTTGGGGAGATTGATTTCCAGTGGGGAAAGAAAATTTGGATCCCCTTCTCTTGGCCAAAATGTAATTTCTTTCTTTGGACTCTCACTTACAATAGGTGCTTGACATGGGAGAATCTATGTAGCAGAGGTTTTTAGGGTCCCTCCATTTGTGTTTTATGTCACAGCAGTGGGGAGACTGCTCCCCACCTATTTTTTTATTGTCCTTTTACCAAACGTCTATGGCACCTGTGGTGGACGATTTGGGGCTACTCGTGTTGGCATGCCTCTTCCTTGGTAGATTTTTGGGAGCGCTTGGGATGTCCTCCCTCCAAGGCTTCTATCTTGTAGACTGCATGGACAATTGGCCTAACCTTTATTCTTTAGAACTTATGGATTGAAAGGAACAGGAGGATCTTTCAAAATGTCTATATGGAGCTCAGGGCTGTGTGGGTGAAAATCCTCACCGCTCTCCAAGAGACCCTCTAGGTTAAATGTGGTAGCATGGTGGACTTTATTCCTATGGATGCTGCGATCCTTGCTCAAATTTCCCCTATTTTTCTTGCCACGTCCCTCCTCACTCCTCCCACATGCCCCACAAGAGGTCTAAGTCAGCAGGTGTGACCTGTCAATCACGTAGGTTAATGGAATCCCCTTGAGAATGGATTCATCAAGGTAAATACTGATGGGTCCTTTAGGGGGAACCCAGGTGATGCTGGGATCGGTGGCGTTAGAAGGGATAGCTCAGGGGTTGTTTGCTTCATTTTTTCTATTCATATGGGCCATCATACTAACAATCTTATGGAGGCCATGGCCATTTTGGAGGCTATGCAAACTTTTTGTCAACAAGGATGGTGAAACATTAGCTGTGAATCAGACTCACAGGTGGTGGTTAACCTGTTGAGTAAGAGGGTGTTCAATAACGTGGATTGGCAGCTGGCTATGGTAGCCCAACAAATTCTCCAGTTAAGTACTTCCTTGGAGTCGGTCTCTTTTAAGCACATTCCCCAGGAATGGAATAGAGTTGTGGATGTTTTGGCCAAATGGGCCTCTAAGCATGGCTTGAATTGGCATATTCAAGATCAAAAGATGTTGCCCCCATATTTTTCCTGTAAGTTGGCTCAACTTGTTGAGCAGGACTTGGCTTTGTAATTTTCTCAATTTAGAGCTTTTTAAATAAATTTTGACCCCTTTTAGTTAAAAAAAATTTTTTATGAATGTTTTTGAATTTTCCTTGTATAACTCTAATATAAAATCTCACTAACACTTATTTATTAAGAGTGTCTCCAATAATAGTGCCAAAAATGATAGGCTATCATTATACCTCTCATTTAACTAATCAATGGATTGGTATCATTTTCTACTAGGGCCAGTTTTATGGCATTCCTTGTTAAATATTTATATAGTTCACACCATCAACATCCATAACTTAAACATATAACATAATACATTATGATGTCCTCACTTGACTTGTCCAGTTGGGTAGGACAATGTGATATTTTAGAATGTGAGAATGTTGTCTATTATCACTAAAACTACTTATTAATAGATTTGAAATATAGAGATGATTTAAAAAACTTTAATTTATATGAAATTTAAAGACACATTCTTGCATAAAGAAAACTCACTTGTATTGAATTGAAACAACCTTTGCATTTAATGGAAACATACTTGCATTAAAAGGAAATTCACACTTTGATTTTGAAAAGGAAATCATGCTTGTGTTGAAAAGATAAATCACACTTTATAGCAAAATGAAATATACCTGAATTGAAGAAATACAATTTTAACCTATAAATTAAAAATACCATTTTGTCTTGATCTTCAGAGAGAAGTGGGCACTTGCTCCATCCTTAAAATAGGAACAGTTTTTACTTAGTAATAAAAATAAATACTAAACTTGATTTCTTTATCAAAATAACATATACAAATGCATGAAATTACACTTGAATGCTTCTTATAATTTATGATCACTATTGATAGATTAATTATCTATAATGAGAAGGAGATTTGTATTTAAAACACATCTCAAAAACTATTCGCATAATATAAAATCTAGCAATCTAAATAGCCAAATCCACTTATTGAAAATAGAAGATATAGGAATAAAATCCCACGCTTATAGGAAGGTGTTGGAACTAACTCAACTAAAAATAAATGGAAAATAACTAACATAGATTTAAAGAGATTATGTCTGATTTTACAAAATAAAAGTATATTTATATCCATATCATTTTAGACCATTACTATGAATATTAATGTCTAAAAGAAGATATCTAAATATAAAACTTCTATATATATATAATAGATATCTTTGGATTTATTATCTTGATCTATAAGATCCAACTGGACATCTTCAGATTATGCCTAGACATCTTCAGAGCACTACTATATAGGTCTTTAGAGCATCTTCAAAGCTTCTTCAAAGTTACAGATCTTCAGAGCTTGATGTGTTTTTTGTTGAATCTTCAAAAATGTTTCCAAAAAGAGATTTCCAAAACTATTTTATGTCTTCTCAAAATGATCCCACTATAGGGATGTATTTATGTAAACAAAATTGTGGTTATTTCATCCAATTTAGACATAAATAACAAGATAAAGAATAAAAAATGTATCACATACAAACAAAGAAAATTTTTACTCATTTCCTACTTAGATAAGACCTTAGCTATGAAATTCAATGTAATATATAACCAAAAGGCAACATTTATGGATAGTTTGTATTAGATATAATGAGCTATATGGAATGCTCATCATGTTTCATTTAAAAATTGGATGAATTTAGGGCATTAAACACTTACGTCAGGTTATGACAGTAGTGTCGATGCTAATGTCTATCTCAAATGTTAGTGTTTAGTAAATATGAAAGTAAGTATAGGTTCAAAACTTGTAAATATGGAAGATACATACATTTTAAGCATTTTGGGAAAGATGGAAGACTTGGGGCATCAACATAAGACTTCTCAGAATAAGAGATATAATCCAAAGGGCATAAAAATATAGTATATGTGAGATTTACAAAAGTGGGAAAAGGTAAAAAATTAAGAGGAACAACCAAGGTTTGAGTTTGCAAATTTTACAAGACTGAGTTTCTATATAATCATAAAATATCATCTACATTTCTCCCCTTTAATATAGTAATGAAATTGCTAGTTTAAATGAAAATAATGTGTACCTGGGTATGTATGTACACCTTGAATTTGTGTGTGACCAACTTGAGTGTTTTTTTGGTGACTAAATTATAACTAAGATCATGTTATTATATAAAATTAGTGCATATAATATGGTATTGAAGGTACTTGAAATAGATTTAAAGTTAAAGATCAAGGTTTATAAGTACACCTTTGTGTCGATGTAACTGCCTTTCTTATTGGCAAGTTGTTTTGAAAATATGTATCATTATAAGGATCTAAAAATGATATTAGGATAAAAATAGATAAATATTTAAATTTCATATATATAAGTCGATATATAGATAGATAGAGAGAGAGAAAGATTAGAAAGCACATGCCCCCACCTCTGGATCAAAAGTGAGTTGCCACATGGAAGTTGAGATTAGCTCAATCATGCAACCCTATCATAAGTATAATTTAGTGAGGATGGATGATCAATTTTAACCTAAAAACTTGGAAAGATTGAGTGATTTGATCACCTCAACCATACCAATAGATGAACCAATTATTAAAGTAGATTAGCTCAATAAAGTCTATAAAAATCTATGGGGTATCAATATAAAAATGTCCATGATGTGGTAATAGTCCATAAAATAGTTTTGGATTTTGAAACTTATTTGGATTTTGTAATATTAGGCACATATTTCATAGCATATGAACCTTAGATATATCTCATGCTGAAATTGTGTATAACAATAGTACCAATGTATATAATTCTATCAAAACTGTGAATCTGTATCATATAATCATGTGCTTTGACCAATTTGGATAACTATGTAAGTTTAGAGGACATGTTTCCAAAGCATTCCCCCAATATATATGGAGAAATATGAAAAATGATATAAATACTAATGTGGAGGACATGTTTTCAAAACATGCCCCCACTATAACCTGAAGATGTTGAATACTAAATACGTGTGGAGAACATGCTTCTAAATCATGCCTCCATTGAATTTAGGAACTGATATAAATATCATATGCTAAATGAGTGTGGAGAACATAATTTCAATGTATGACCCCACTAAATTTGGAAACTAGTATAAGTACTATATATTACTTTAATGTGGAGAACATTCTTCCAAATCATGCCTCCACTAAATCCAAAAAACTATGAATGTGTGAAAACCATGCCCATATGACATGATCCCACTTAATCTGAAACTATGCCAAGTGCAGAGAACATGCCTCTATGATATGCCCTCACTAATATGCCCCCCTTTGAGGTGAGGTAAAGATAGGAGCTTTTAGTTACCTCACCTCAAAAAGATAAGACAAATATATAATATGTGAATGTAACTATTGTCACTTGGATATGTACCCTTTGAGGAGATGAAAATCTCTCCTCATCCAAGTGACACAATGAAATCACCTCTAGGTTTGTGGGCAGCCTAAGGAATGAGGTGATTATCTAGATAGGGCTAGTTTCCTTGATGTATCACTATGGATTGAAACTAAGACTAAATTTAGGGGGTGAAAAGGGAGAAATAAACTGAAATCAAATCTAAAATAATAAATATGATACACCAAATTGACTGATGACATCCAACCATATGCATATTACACTTGAGACCAAGCAACAAACCAAACATACACTCTTCTAATCTACAAATTCTCACATCAATGTTACGTTGTGAGGTCAAGATGAATATATAGGTTATGAGGAATATACAAGAAACCTTGAATGACACTAATCAAGAGAAAAACTCACTTAACCCTTGACATATCTCAAAAAATTTCACATGCCCTGTAAAAAGAAGTTTTCCAATTGCAAATAAGTTGTAAGAATGAGCTAACACACTAAGGAAACAAGAGTGTCACTTAAGACAAATAAATAATTCAAATGAAACACAATATAAAAATTAATCAAATAGGTAACACTTATTCATTTTATTGATCAAAAGGTATACAAATGAGCAGGGCTTTGCCATACTTAGGTGGAACATCTAATACAATGCCAAAATGGCTAACTCTTATAGAGTTTGAGAGAAAAAGAGAAGAAGAGAAGTCAAAGGGTCACAAGGACACTTGTAAAGATGATATAAATAGTTAAATATCCATGTGGAGATGGTATAATATGAAATATGCAAGGTTTGGAAGTCCAAGCATCCATACAAGTCATCAAAGTTATGCAAAGTGGCACAACACTTCTCATTTTACACATAAAAACTTCCTTCATGATTGGGCCTATTTAAATGTCCCATAATTTATTAATACCAGGTATTATGATTTTATTTTAGGTTATAGACATAAAAAAATCCTCTCCATTCATTGGTTTCATGCTTGGTCTTCTAGAAACCTCTGAAAGTGAGCCATCATCATCTATTGTCCAGAAAATTGCCCTACTATGCACCCTAACACTTGGCCTCAAAATTGGCATCATTTTTACATGAAAATACATGGTATGGATTTAATGACAATTTTAAAGGCCCTTAATATCCTTGGAAGTATCAGGCACATCTTAAAATCACCCCACTTGAAGTTTTCCATCTTCTTCACTAGCTTGTCCAATATGCTAGATTTGACTGGATGAGTTGAATCACCTGATTGGGGAACTTAGGAGTTGATTAAATATATAAAATTAATATGGTGAGTTATCTTAAATATTAATATTTAATTAAAATTAGGTTTCAACTCTTGACTCCTTTCAGACCCTACAAAACATATAAAATGGTTAAAAAGAACCTATTTTGCACCCCATTCATACAATTACATATAAATAATCTTAGTGTGAAGTATCCTAATGGAGTAATATGCAAATTTCAATCATAATTATTTGAAAAAATATCCCATTATATTATCTATATAACTCAATCTTCCCAATTGGGTCCTTAACAAGGGTTTGCAAGGGTCTTAGGCTTGTTTCCACTCTTAAGGTTGGTTCATAAAAGTTAGAAGTCCAGCCTACAATTTTTTTTTATAAAAAATTATTTTGGAATTTTATACCCCTAATAACATCCCATAACTCCTATGTCTCCCATGTATATCCTCATGAAAGATATGAGCTTAAAAAAATGGCATATCGAACTCTTTTTCCTCTTCCCTACAAGTCTGAGTTATTTCAAGGTCAAAAAATGGTTCTCTCTTGGTTTATGATATAATATATAAGATTAAACACCTCTATGGTATCTCTATGAACATTTTACAATGGGTTTCAAATCATTTTCAATGCCAAAATTATGAATGACTTCCTCTTTGCTCATTAGGACTTACCTTTGCCTAGTAGCATTAGCTGCACCTTGAGGTTCAAAATGGTTTCTTGATGATTATTCTTGCATCAATAGATCCCACACATATAAATTCACCTTATAAACATTATTAAATAGGTTTTAATTCATTTTACATGCCAAAATAGAAAATGATCACTCATTTGGCCTTAGGCTTGACCCCTTGCCTAATAGGTTTGATTGTACCTTCAAAGGTTTTGACCATCTTGTCAAGATCCATACTCATATGACTAGTTTTGATGATTTTTATAGGTATCCATCATCTTAAAAAACTCTTTTTCAAGTTCCTTACATCTTCTGGTTACTCTTTTCTTCCATATTCCTCAAACCCTACAGGGTTTTCATGAGGGGAAGTACCCCCTATATGAGACAAACTAGGAAGTACTTCCCCTATTTTATCAAACTACTTGAATGTTTGATGATTCTATCCATGTAATTAGGGTACTACACATAAAAATTGAGCCCCTTATTCCAAGCATAAGCCCTCCAACTAATCAAAACTTCATAATAGACTAATAAAAGGCAGTGTTTGCAAGATTTTTTAGTATGTGGACTAAATTACTTGATTAAGTCTACTTCCTCTAATGGATCTTAATCTGTGAGAGTGTATTGAGGTCATAATAATACTAATGAATGTGATCAAGGCATTTTCCATTATATCAATCTCTTCTTAACTTATTTTCAAGCAATTTGATAACATGACTGAGTTTCTGCCCTATTTTGACTGTAGGTGTATTTTGGGTTACTTGGACTTGGTAAAGATGTTTGAGAACCCTCCTTGAACCCATTTTTATTAAAACCTACATGTTCAACTATGTATTACTTCTTTTATGATCCTAAACAAAAAAAATCATCAAGATTGAGTTCATATTCTTAACCCTATTGGACTGCGATAGTCTACCCTTTTAGGCTAGTTATAGGTATCTGTTGGGTCATGGAGGTCTTGAATAGGATTTTTTGGAAACCTATTACCTACCTTTTCCTCAAATTTTTTTTTTACTAATTTTCACTCTCCTAATATCCATTAGGCAATTTATACCTCATTCTAGCTCAAGACTCAGATAATTCTAATTGACCCCTACTTGTAGGTTGCCATTTCCAGCCTAAGGGGTACCTGTAGGTGAGTATAAGGGTGATAGAACCCTCCATGACCTCTTCTCAATGATATATGACATATTTTTGTCTCATTATACTAGTACAATCATCTTATTCATGAAGATATACTTGAAAATATTTTTTAAGGTGACAAAAGGCCCTTTTCCTTGACCTCTGTAGATATCACCAAGTTTTTTCAATGTGTTTTGGTGCATATGTGAGTGTCCAAAACACCTAATTACCCATAATTTTAGAGCCCCATATTTGTCATGGTTATTTTCTATGCTAGGGGCTATGTATATACCAATTATTATCCCTTTAAACCTTCTACAAGTGTGCTATGAGGGGTCTACAAGAAGCCCTTTGGTCTCTATTTTCACTTTTTAGAGCAAATAGTCCCTAACACAACCAAGTTGTGTTTCCAATTGATTTCATACCTATTTTTGAATTATATAAAATTTTATGGGTTTGAAATGGTTTTATTTTCAAAACATGATGAAAAGGAAGAGTTACCCTACTATAGGCCTTTCGTACAACACTTCAACCCTTTACTCAGCCACTTGTAGGTGGGTGTCTTGATGCTCAAACAATGGAATGGGCATGAATAGATAGAAACCATGAGTGTGAATGAGATTAATATACCTCCCTTAGGCATGTTAATGCATCTTAGACAATGTGAAGCAATTGGAGTACAATTCCATCTCTCCATACATCAACATGATGTCATTAGGCCTATAGGTGAGTGTCTTGAGTTGTGTCATGTAGGTAGAGTATGAGATACAAAAAAATGTGGTGTTGAACTAGCTTCAAGACCACTAAAAAACCATTTTAAATCTTCAAAAATTGATATTCGTTAAGAGGCCTCCTGGAAACATCTTCAAAACACCTATTCAATCTTAAAGATGCTTGCATACATGTGAAAAAAAAGGACATACAAAGGTAGTAAGTGATTGTGTATCATAACACATGGGCATATGGTCAAACCTACACCTCCTATAGCATAAAAAAGGAAATTTATTAAAATTATAAAGTATTGGATAAGATAATATGCCTCCATTATCACTTCATATAAAGGATGGTCAAGTTTATGCTTACGATTGCAACTAAAAAATGTGTAAAGGGTTGACAATGAAGGGAAAAAAGCTTGGGAGCAAACCAAGAGGTAACATGGTGAAACCCAAAAATTAAAGGAGGTGGTCACATGACCAAAGGGATTATGTAAAACTCTTTCCCAGATGAAAGAGACACCTACAAGAGAGAGACACTTAGTAAACCAAAGCACTCTAGCTAAAACTACACATAGTGACACCTCCTTGCATCATAGGCCCATTTTGCTCATCTGAACATCATTAATCATTAAATTAAGAATGTATACCATATGATAAGGAATCCAACATCCTCTGGATCTAACATCACCAACTTATTTGTACATATTTGGCAGAAATGGAGCAAAACCTATAGGGTGCACCAAATAGCTAGTAAAAAGACACAATCAACTTTTTAGCAATGGTTCATAAAGAATATTTTACCAATATTAAAAATTCATGTATGAAAATGAAGATATTATAGTGTAATATCATATCCCAAATTCATTTGTCTTGAAATTTTTTGTACTTCTCATATCGAGCAAAAACCTAAGGGTCACTTCAGTTTGTCCAAAGAAACCAGAAATGTACAGGATAGTTTCAGATTAAAAATGAAAATTTAAGATAAAAAAAACATGGATATGAGTTTTATAAATATGATTATACCCCCTATTATCCTCCACATGTTTCACACTTCTGTATGTGCCGTACAAGTGCCATTTTCCCTCTTTTTCAACTGATTTCTAAAGTTTTAGTTAGAGAACCTGAAACCTTCTGATGTGACTAACATATATTAAATTCATACTGACCTATTTTACATTTAAAATTAAATTAAGATACCTATTCACCTTTTAAAATGTGTCATTTTCATTAATGACTCTTAAAGACACATAAAATGACCCCTAATGGATAAATTGATTAATGTAACTAAGACCAAAGATAATATGACCTCAAATGAGATCATATGAAAATTAATTATTCCTATTAAAATATATTAGGACCCATTACAACATTTTAAATCATAAATTTATCCTAGGGGTGCCCCAATTTGACCGAAAAGTTAAATTTGGTCAATAATAACCATTTATCATATAGAAGGAACATGTCTAGGTATATAGCATTAAAGTGCATAGAACTATAGTGATAAAATTTAGACCTAAATTTCATGATAAATATCATGAAAATGTATAGATAGTAACAATATAATATCAAAAATAAAACAAGCACCCACACAAGAGTACTCAAAATAAAGTCTAAAGGTAATGGCCTAAGGAGACCAAACACAAGGGGCATGTTCAAATGCCACACAACCAAAGGGACATGCCTTTGTAAAATGTACAAAAAAGGCAAGGATATAATATTTAAATATACATATAATAAACAATGACATAAGAAAATTCTTATGAGATCATACATAGACATAGGGGATGAAATCAAATGAACATATTCAAATGCTTAAACAAGGAATACAATAGAAAGGCAAGACACTCAAGTAAGTGCATAAATTAGAGTATAATAAACCATCATAAACATGTAATAAGAGCCCAAAGATTAAATATTTTAGGAAAATATGTAAATTTTATAGCATATCAAGTACCATGTGTAAGATACAATCATGGATAATAGGCATGTGTAAGTACATATGTATGCTCAATCATGATAATGTAGAGTGATCATTGAATCATATAAATTGTGTGTATCAAGATCAAAGAAGAGAATTCCCCCAATGTTCATATTACATGAGTAGAGTGAAAACCCAACATATGAAATATAAATGTATCATGTATCTATGTATGCCTATATCATACTCAAGTAGAAGTGTGACACACATGTGTATGTAGGAGTAACTGAATATTCTGTCTATCAACATAGAACTAACACATGGATGCCAAGGAGCTAATAAAACATGTAGGTGCCAAAAGTGTTTTTTATTTTTGAATGTTTTTCAGTTCTTTTGGAGAAGAAAGATTATCCTATGATGTCATCCAATGGATGGTCATAAATATAACAACACTATGAACCTTACAACTTTAAGTTGGATCTTTTACATCATTTGCATCATGATTAAATAGGTTGAAAAGGTACATAACATGTTCCTCATCACATTTTGTATGTGTGGTAGAATAAGTAGTGTTATCATTTGGAATAATTATTAATTTAAATTTGTGATGAAATGAGATACCTTATTGTGTCATGATCTATAAAATTTATTGTGAAGCCTTTTGAGAAGACTCTACATTTTTCACATGATGAATTTGAATTTAACCCTTGTAAGGTTGACTCAATTTTTTTAGCCAAGAGGGGTATATGGAGTAACAAGTATTTACATGCTCATATTTTGTTTTTGTTTGGCCCTTATCTATATTAAATTTGATATTTTATGCAAGTGGGTTTAGCTTATATGTTCTAGGACCCATAGGTTCGAATAAGTTATGTGGTAGGTGATCAAGTGGATAAAATTTTAAGTTTCACATTTTATCATCTATCTTATCATAGGTTATATCATCATCATTATCATATTAATCTGAAACATGTCCATCTTTTTTCTCAATATTGATTAATAAAGGAATCTCAAATGTTGGGTATTCTTGTAGTTTTTTTGGATATTTTGGTAATGGTTATTTCTCCTTATGTATATCTATGTATATCTTAGAATTTAATCCCTATTTTTATCTAAAGATAAAGGATCCCTTATAATTGACTCCACTATTACATACGTATTTATAAGTTCAAGAGGAATGGATTATTTGGGTAGTACCATTGTAGGGATGCCTTTAGTTTTAGAATATATCATTTTTAAAAATTTGAAAGGTTCATCATCTACAGACATGGATAATAAAGTCCCCTCATGTATGAATTTTATACATCATTGAAGTGTAGATGGGACAAATTCCATTAAATGCATCCAAGATATACTCAAAATTAAATTATAATGCAAGGATTGAGACATTACCCGAAAATTAGTTGAACTCATTTTTGGTCTTAATGTCACATCCAATGTAATTTTACCAGCCGAACGGATATGTGAATTATCAAACACTTTTATGTGCATAACTATGTTTTTATAAGGTTTTTTTTGATACTGATGTAGTTAAGAATCATATTCTACAAATGTTAGGCCCGATCCATTATCAATGAACACTCTTTTGATACCTTTAATTTGCATTGTCACTTGTATGATTAAAGGAAAATTTTGGTCAAAAATATATTTGGATGGTAAGTCTGTTGAATCAAAGGTGATGATTTTGTATTATTCTAGAGATATTTCTTGATATCCACAAAATAATCAAGATCAATATTAGTTGGAACTTGTGTTTTACGTAATGCTTCATATAATATATCCTTATAAATAGTAGATTGATTTAGGAGCTCAAGGATTGAAATATTAGCATGTTTTTGTTCAATTTGTCAATAATGTCATATACCTTAGATTTTATTATAAGATTAGGTTTATAAGGCACCTATTGTAAATTAATAAGTGGCGAGATGGGTTGAGCAACCTTACCTCTTTTATTAATAACAACATGGATCATGAAATCCAATATAAACCATGGACGAATAATGGGTGTGGGATGGTAGTTATCATTCAAATAAGATATAGTTAGGATAAATGTTTGAGAGCATTCACATTGGCATTTAGATATTGGATCTATACCATTTCAAAAGGAATTTTGAAAAGAGATAAAGTGCTGATTTATATTTAAAACCCTCTTATTATAAACATTAGAACAAGGAGAAGCCTACAAGAATGCATGTTTTGAATCCCTTATAGATCGAAATGATCTAATCAAGCATAAGATATAACAAATAAGAACCACTATAAGGTATTGGACCATGAAATAAATAAAAAAATTATCCATAGAAAACATGATTGTAAAATTTATAGCACTTTAAGATTAACAATAGAAAAAATCAGAAAACCCTAAGTGACCTAGGGTTTGATGTTCAAAGATTGGGTTCACCAAATGTTCAACCCTAAAATGTTGATCTAAGGTGATCTTATCATTAACCCTATATTTGAATTAAATGGATATATATAAATTAAATGACACAAGGGTGATAATAAGATCTATAATAGGCTAATTATATGTTAAACTCAAATATAAGCATACACTAAATTTATTATGCTGAGATAGTCTAAATATGGAAAGTAAAACCTTGATAGATATGGAAATGAAAAATAAGTGATGTACTTAGCTTATTCTAATTCTAATGTTGTTATAGATCTAGCATAGGTAGAAAGTAGGCTAGAAGGATATTTTAGAATAGTCATTAGATTTTAGATTGGAAACTTCTAGCAACACTTTGGATAGTAATGTCAGCCTAGGATTGTTACATTAACATTAATATCAGGGTTAGACACAAGTTTCATGTATGAAATACTTGCTAAAATAAGATGCAACCACTTGGATGCTTTTAGGTTTTATTTTTCCTTTGTTCTAGTGTATTCACATCTAGGTCATGGACTGTCACTCCTTGTGAAATGTACAAACCCTGGTTCTCCATATTCATAGTGACCTTGGGGTAAAATGGGTTATTGGGCACATAGTGTCAAAATGACCCCAAATACCCCACTGTCATAGGGACTATTCTATAAAATAAGGCCTTAGATGTATGTAGTTATCCCCTATGTGTTAGCTTGTGTGTGAATCATACAATATGTGCAAAGCAAGTAAAAGAGTGACCTAGCTTGTAACTTGGCAAATCAGCCTCTTGGGCTACTCCTTTAGTAATTCAAACTTGTATATGTGCATTCCCTATGACTGGTATGGAAATAGGAATAAATAAAGAAGCTTTGTTTAATTGAATGCTCTTTTGTCTGAATCTAGGACTTATAGGTTAAGAATGATTGAGGGTTGATATTGTATTTATATCAATCCCTTTGGAATAATAACTCACATTAAAGCACTTATGTTGACCATTAGGATATATTTCATTTGAAAATTGGGTGACTTTAGGGAACTAGACACTTGAGTTGGGACATGATAGCAGTATCGATGCTACTGTTTGTCCCATACATTAGTGTCCAAGGAGTACGAAAGTAGGTATAGGTTCAAAACTTGAAAATATGGAAGATATGTATGTTTTAAGCATTCTAGGCAAGATGGAATACTTAGGCCATCAACATAAGATTATTAAAATTAAGAGATATAGGCCAAGGGCTAAAAATATAGAGAAGATGTGAGACTTGTGGAAGCAAGAAAAGGTAAATAACTGAGAGGAATAACCATGGACTGAGTTTTCCAAGTATATAGGACTGAGGAACTATATAATCATAAAATACCATCTATAGAATTGGACACATATTCCTCATGACACATATAATTCTTATTTTTCATCTATTATGAATAATTTGAAGGATATTTAGGATATAATATTTTTTGGAAAGGAGGATTTGCCTACTCAATCTTCTATTGATCAGAATCTACCTCTATTCATACAAGTTCAAATCAATAATACAATAGTAAAAAGGGGTTTAATTGATAATGGTTCAAGGTTGAGTGTTTGAAATCTCACATTAATAAAAATTTTGGGTGTTAACATGCATTTTATTTAAAATTCATATAATAATATAAAATATTTCGATGATGTACCTCACTAAGCTTTGGGTTCTATCACTTTAGATATCACCATAAGGCTCAAGACTTTATTACTCAGTCCAAGTAATGCCAAACCATCTACATTATAATTTACTTTTGGGTAGACCATGGATATATGCAATGGATGTTGTTTCTTCTAATTTACATAAGTGTGTTAAATTCTTACGTATGGATATTTATATGCACACCCTACATATAATCAACTATTTATATATTGTAAGATTGTAGAGTCTACTACTTAGAATTGATAATAGTTGGGGGTACCTCCATCTAATATAATACCACTACCAAAAATTATAACTATAGAATAGATGCATACATGTGACATTGGTGAATCTATCACACATAATCCTCAATTACATTTTATGAATCCTCCAACTCTACCACCTTCACCTTAAAATGTAGACCAAGAGGAGGATGTAGAAGAGTTATCTTTAATAACTAATTCTACAGATCCAAACTTCATATCCATAAAACATGTTGATGATGATTCCAATAATACTGATAATGATATCGATGAACATTGATGAATATTTATGTGGGTTGATTTTCACACCAATTAGTCTAGGTGAATAAAAAGATGATTCAAAGGCCATCATTCTAGTGAATATAGATAAAGGGACAACTAATGATTTAAGATGTTGATAAAGGCAATAATATTTTTTATAATATAATTACTACATCAAAAATTACTTTTTCAAGTATAGCATGGACAAATACTTTTTTCAAATCTAACATTTCTAGAGAGCAAGAGGCACAATACATAAATAATTGCATTACAGATACCAACAAGCCATCAATTATAGATTCAATAAATAATGTGGAATTTGTGAAAATAGAACCATTTATTAGAATCAAGGATAAAAATACACCAGATAGACCACATGTGATGTTACAAATTTTACTTAAATGATAATTAAATTCATTATCAAAAATATGACATAAATTCACTAGCAACTTATCAAATCAAGAGGGAAAACCTTTTTATCACTTTCATATAATTACATGGAATGTCATGGATAATTATGTAGCATTAAAAAAAAATAATAAATATAAGGTTAAATGCACTATTAAAATTATACAAACCATACCACAACCTACTAAGGTTCAACAATAAGGTTGCATACATATAACTTATAAAAATTATAGAGGGTGTCCATTGACTATTCAAGATTTTTTTATTGAGAATGAATATAGATAGCATGTGGAATTAGATGAGGACACAAAGTGAAATATATGTACACTTTCATTTATTTAACACATAATTCATGATCTAGATGAATTACACAAAGTTATATATTTCCAAGATTCAATAGATCATATCACACTACCAATCACACATGGTCTCAAAGTTGTGGACACACTACTTTTTTCTATGAAAATAGGAAACCAAATTAGTGCTACATTGGGCCAATACTATTTAGATGTAATGAAAACTATAGTTGATAAATATATTAAATGTCTTACATTCAAATTAGAAGACACTAAAATTCACATTCTTTATAATGGTATGGATGACAATCACTGATTTAAAAATGAAAGATAAGGTTCAAAGTTGGTTTATCCAAAAACTACACATGAGGCTTATTACATAGTACACCATCATGCCATAAAAATACACAAGATTAAAAAAACACCAATTATAAGACTATAATTATATATAATGAATGGTATGGTGACCATAATGATGATGATCTATGAGAGTTTAATAAGACTCCATACCCAACACTCAATGATCTACCACCAGATCAACCTTTCAATTATCAACATCCTTTGGATGTTTTTATTATTATTGTATTATCATGATTGATTCATATATTCCAAAACAAAAAATAAAAAAAATCAAATATTCTAGAAAAATAAAAAATTAGGACCAATGCATGTTTATATTTAATTCATTTACACCAGTTAATTTTTACTTGATATTCAATACTTATTTCTATCTAGTTTCATATCATAAATGATTCATGAGTGTATATGAGTGAATGCAAAACATACAAGTTGTTATTTCCATATATCATTGTAAGAGGTGCTATTTTCTCCATCTCAAAGATTGTACACAGACAAAATCGCCCTATTTAGATAATAACACACTATGCCTTTGTCTTTTTTATTCAGACCTATCCCAATGAGCACAAGTTATCAAATATCAGATCCAAACAAGACATAAGCCTCTTACAACTTGTATAGACATTAACAAGATCATTTGGATCATCCCATACATAGGTTCTATCAGTCTTTGGCTATCCCTTATTGTACATACCCTAGTTCCTTACACTACATAAAATCTATTGATATTATTCACTTAATTACACATTGATATCTTATTGGTTACCTAAGTTTATAAATATATTTATGTTATAAATGGCTTATTTTGATCAATTACATTTACCCATGCATGTTTTATGTGTTTGATTTTATGCTTCATGTATCATGTGTATTCCTTGTTTGGATTGTGGACATTTAAATATGTCCTAGTATGTGGCTCAAGTCCTTTAGTGTAGGTTAGTATGTGTGTGAGTGACATTTGATCATGTTCCTTATATGTCACCCCTTGGCCTTATATTGCATGATTTGTGTGCTTTAAATTTACTCTTTATTTGTGTGTGTCATGGCCATGACACTTATTTACTTAGTTTGCTCAAATTTTGATGCTATGATGGATATCATCCATCTTCCTAGACTTTTAATGCCATGATGGATATCATGCACCATCCCCAAGTTGTTATATTTCAATTTTACTTATCATCAGCATATAATCACTTATCTATGTGCCTAATTGCTAACATATAACTTGACAATGCCACTATGTATGTTTGTTTTCAATGCATCTTAAATCATTATGTCACTCAATTTATATTAATGATGATTCCATGATCCTCCATATTATCAAAACTACTCGAATTTACTTCTTTTTCATAACATATCTCACACAACATTTTATTTTGAGTTAAGTTATTGCATATGATTCATTACTCACCTCAAAAGAGGGGGAATACACAATGGTTTTATTAGAGACTAAGCTGCAACAAACTAGTA
Organism: Torreya grandis; assembly: GCA_037957365.1. Taxonomy (NCBI): domain Eukaryota; kingdom Viridiplantae; phylum Streptophyta; class Pinopsida; order Cupressales; family Taxaceae; genus Torreya; species Torreya grandis. Next base: position 106,247 of record JARHVA010002709.1, on the reverse strand, counting down.
CAAAAGCATAAATTAATAGGTTTTACAATGTTGATCATGTTTCATACCTATAAATCCATTTTGGATAAGAGCGCTCGATTTAGAAAAGGATGTAGGTCAGTCATGTCCAAAACAACATGTTGTTGTCCCAATGGGAATAAAGTAGTCATTTTATGAAATTATCAGAGTCTTAGTCAGTTTAGAATAGCTATTAATAGGTACACAGTCATAATTTTCATTAAAATACTTAGGTTTATCTTAGATTGTGACCAGAATGGGGGACTCATGAGCATCATGTGATCTATAGTTTGTACATATGTTTTTATTAAAAAATCACATGATATTACTCAATTTTGGAATACATATACACCAAGATATCAGATTGGGGGCATGTGTGTGACATATCACTACCTCCATGCTTAGTTTTTTCACTGATTTTGTAAATGAAATGACAATTCTTGGCATTCTCCACATTGTATATACCAAGCTTAGATTGCACTAATTTTTGCACCAAATTTGTGTTAATTTTACTCCAAAAATTAATCTTATTCCATCTACAATAATTGATTCACCAATTTTATACCAGATTGATCTATTGGAATTCATATAGGGTTTCTAAGCTACACTACTTATTTGGGTATGTGATTATGAATTCAAGCACATCTTGAGTTCTTAAACATGCTCTTCCTATTAATGAGAATTGGGGCATACATAGTCCAATCCAAGATTTTAATGAAAAATAAATATCCAAGGGTATTACCCTCTACAGTAATCAATTTTACACTAGAAAACACAATAATTCACATAGCTAATTAGGGGTATTTATTCCTTGTTATTAGATCTATAAGTTTATCTTTTGTTACTTTCATATTATGTAAGGACTGATTTATACATGTTTCATTATAGGTTTGCATGAAACATATTTTAGATTTATGGCCTATATTTTAGACTATTCTTCATAGGTAAGTTGAAGTATGCACTTTTCCTTTTACTCTAATACTTTCACTTTTCTATATTAATAGAATATAAAGGGGGTAAATGTAGACACATAAATTATTATTCTTATTTTTAAAATGAACTCATGACCACTCTTTATATGGGCTTAGCTCATGCCTCATTCCATGGTCTTTCAGCTACCCTTCCCTCACTTTTTATGTGGATGATTGATTCTTCTAAGTAACTAACGATCTCAAAATGTCCCTATTCCTAATTCAAAACAACTCAAACTTATCCCTTGACTAATCCATACTCCCAACTTAGTTATCTTTACTCATGGGATAATAATGTGCCATTTGTACTATCCCACTCCTTAGTCCTATCTAGTTATGTCAGTCATGTCCTCCCACCAAATAATGGTTAGATGCTTAAATTCAAACTTTTGTAACAGGTCATCTTGCAAGTTAAAAAACCCCATTTTATGTATTTCTAAAAATATCGGTATAAAGTCATATTTCAAACTATTTTACACACAAGGGGCTCACATGAAAAAGCACATGAACATCTAATTGCACATTGAGAGAAAACACCTATTTTTTCCAATTTAGAGTCCACAAGGCCAAGTAGCTCTGAGATACGTTTACATACACTTTCAAGGTCAAAAGTCATTGTTGAATCATCTAAACACTCCAATATTGCACCAATATTTAATATTTTTGCACCAGTGTTTCTCACAGACCATTGTAGCATGGGAGAACTACATGGGGTTTGATTCCTCTTCAGAGTATTAGTATGTAGGCAACACTCAACATAGTGGGTATTTCAAGGTCAGGTAAAACTCTAAGTGTTAACCCCTTTTTACCTTATGATTTCATTTACCCTCTTGGTCATTGAGCTAGGGGTTTAGTAAAGAAGAAGGCACATAGTAGTTTTTACAAATGATCCACAATTCCTGTATAAGCAAATAGAATGCATATGAGAAAGAGAACCTACCATATTAGTTTTAGAAAGCTATCCTTCACCATACAAGGCTATACCATAAGAAAAACATAGCAAGTTAACCCTATTTGATTCTACCAGTCCTATCCCAGGTCTAAGTGAATCCCTATTCTTGATTCACAACCGCACTTATAGTCTTATATTCCCATTTCCAACTAAGTTATTTATTTATTACATTTTCCCCTTTTAGCATCTTTCCAAATATAGTAAATTATAAATCAGTGAATGATTAATTTATGTTTATATTTTACACCTTGATTTAGCTTAGTCAATTTGATCTAGTTAGGATCTAGCTTCATTTAGTTTCCTAATTTTTGATAAAATAATTCCACAATAATAATAATTTTGAGATAAGGATGACATGTAAGGCATTGCACACAACAAAATATTTTATAATGGATAAAAATGTTAGAGGGTCAAAATTCTAAATCAATTAGGTAAATCCTTTAATCCACCCTTTTCTTCACCTTGTCCGTCCCTCTCCCCCTATTAAAAAAATATTATGGTGCATGTATGCTTTGTGATTAATATGGAAAATACATTAGGAAATAAATACCATCACTAACAAAAATACATAAGAAAATAAATGTGTGCACACATCCATTTTGAATTTATTAAAATAGAAACATACTTATGATGCGAGAGTGAAATTGCATCCTCTAATTATCATGAACATAGATGAAAATATTACATATTATAGATTGGATTATAAAATTTAGTAAAATAATATAAGGTAAAGTCTGGATATATATATTTACATATATGTCAATATACAAGTACAATAATTTTCATAATGTAGTCAATCTTGTACACAAACAAGTGACATATTTACAATGCCATCATGGTGCATAGTCAAAATAATATGATTAGTCCAAAAAACTAAAGCTATGTAAAATAGTTAAGCCTATTAATCCCCTCAATCATAAAAAATATTCATCTTCATCCCTCAAGATCCTCATCTTCCCTACTCCTTTGAGATGATGAAATATTTATAGAAGAAGGAAGAGGCACATCATTAAAAGTTGGAACAATCAATCTGAGAGAAGGAAAAATAGGAAAGCCATTGGGAGAAGGAGGAATAGTCAAGTTGTCAACATAAGGAGGACGAGGCAAGTCAAAATAACATGTCATAGCTATAGGATGCTACATTCAAATCATATCTTTCATGTTAATTCTCTAAACTTAAAAGACCATACATGTTTTAAAGAAAAATGTAATTGGAAATTTAATATTATTTCATAATTATTTGCAAGTGCGCTTGGGATATTCTATTTTGAACCTAAAAAAATAATTTAATGACTACACTAAAAATATATTAAGGATACCTTGCATAAATTAAATTGACAATAAATTGTTAATAAAGCATTTAATTCAAAATAAACTAATGTACAATAAAATTGAAATTGAAATTAAATTTCAAGAAAGAATTCCCAAAGTCAATGGCCAACAATATGGCCTTCTTAATTTGTCACTCATCTTGTTCATATATGGGCCCTACCATCATTTGTTTTAAAATAAATATTCAAAAAAATATAAATTTAATTGAACTAAAATTCCTATTGGGAATTATTTTATATATATATATATATATATATATATATATATATATATATATATATATATATATATATATATTTTATCAAATTTAATAAAAAGAAGCAAAATTGACATTAAAAACAAATTAATAGCATAAAAGAATGTAAATACTTATTTGGGCAGATGGCTAAGAAAATGAAAATCAAATTTTTAGTAGTGAAAATAAATATTTAGAGTTGTGGTATTCGGAAAATGGAATGCTTTAGATTTTTTTTTGTTTATGTATTTCAGGGAATATATATTTGTCCTAAAAAGATAACTCTCAATTTTTTAACAAGAGGTGTCAAAATAATGAATGATGTTACTAACTAAATAACCATTGATAATGAATATTAAATTGAAGAAAATTGATTATTTGTATACCCAAAAGTAATAATTTGTTTTGTTTTCTAATACATATATACACACACATACATATGTGCAAACACATGTGCACGCGTATATGCACGCGCACGCGCGCACACACACACACACACAATTAGTTAGTTTAAGATCCTAGGCTATGCCTCCCTCATTTAACATCATTAAAGACACTGTGGTTGCATCCCTCAACTATACTTAGAAGAATTATGTTAATAAGAAAAAAATGATCAATCTAATCAACTGTGTGTGAGAGAGAGAGAGAGAGAGTGAGTGATAGGTAATTAGTTTAAGGTTCTAGACTATGCCTTTCCCATATTAACATCATTAAACATTATGTGATTGCATCCTTCAACTGTACTTAAAAGAATTATGTCAATAGAAGGGAAATGATCAATTTAATCAATTATGTGGGGGCTTCTCAGTGTCTACCTTATAAATAACATTTTTATCACAATTTTTATAAATATAAAAATAATATACTTATAATTCAATCATATAATTATATTAAATTATTGAAGTCTTTAATAAATAATTTTAATTATATTATTTATTTCGTCGCAACTATTAACTCTTATTCTAATAATGATAACTTTATATCAAATGAAATATCATTTATAACTATATTTAATTTTAAATTACAAATAAACATATAATACAATGTTTAATTTGTATTTTCAAATCCAAACGTTCTAAATAAAAGTAACGACAAAATTTAAACAAGACAACAGCCTTCTATTCTACTATTTTCATTTGCGCACATGTCTAAATACATTTAAACCGAATTCTTTGAAATGTTCAGAATATGAATGTTGAACCGAACTCTTCGGAATGCGTTTAACTTAGAAAATAGTTTGGTAATTGTAAAATTTCAAAGCTTTTCCACTTTTCTTTGTGAACGTCATCAAAGCTTTTCCACTTTTCTTTGTGAGCGTGTTCAAAGCATTTAACATAGGTTGGTGAAGGAACTCCATAAAATTTCTTTGCAGGCGTGTTCAAAGCTTAGAAAATAGTTTGATGAATGGACAGCAAGTGATGCCCATTAACAACTATTATATCTGGAAAAATCAAATACGGACTCCTCAACATTTTTTTAATATATAAGCTACTATTTGCAGCAGTTCCGGTTAACCAACGGCAATGTCCGGTCACAAATAAAACAATGGATCCGTGTTGATGCATTAATTTACTTTGCTCTTACATTCCGATTGTTTCGGATACTCAGCCTATTTAAGATAATAGTGTTGGAGGAACAGCAAGAAATTGCAAGCAACATTCAATCAAAGTGTGTCTGTGAAAACTGAAAAGCATGGGTGCAAATGAAGAAGAGTACGTGTATAGATCAAAGCTTCCAGACATTCAGATATCCAATGACCTCCCTTTGCATACCTACTGTTTCGAAAGAGTGGAAGAGTTTAAAGAGAGGCCGTGCATCATAGATGGATCGAGTGGGAAGGTTTATTCCTATGGCGAAGTGCACTTGATTTGTAGAAGAGTCCAATCGGGTCTGGCCAAACTGGGCATCGGTCGGGGAGAAGTGATAATGCTGCTGCTGCCCAACTGTCCCGAGTTTGTGTACGTTTTCATGGGAGCCTCCTTCACAGGCGCCGTTGTCACCACCGCCAATCCTTTCTACACGCCGGGGGAGATTGCCAAGCAGGCCAAGGCTTCGCGCGCCCGGCTTGTTGTCACCCATGCCTTGTATGCGGAGAAGCTCAAAGCTTTAAAAGATGAAGACGAAGTTATTGTTGTGACTGTCGACGACCCGGCTCCCGAGGGGTGCATTCCCTTCAGCGTTCTTACGGGCGCCGACGAGAACTCGGTGCCACTGCCGCCCGATGTGTATATTGGAGTGGATGATGTGGTGGCCCTGCCATTTTCCTCCGGGACGACCGGGCTTCCCAAGGGCGTTATGCTGACGCATAAGTCTCTGGTTTCCGGCATTGCACAGCAGGTGGACGGGGACAATCCAAATCTGTACCTGAGCTCCGAAGACGTCGTGCTGTGCATTCTTCCTCTCTTTCATATTTACTCTATCGACCTGCTGCTCTGCTCGCTCAGGAGAGGCGCCGCCATCTTGATTGTGCAGAAATTCGAATTGCGTGTCCTGTTGCAGCTGATACAGAGATTCAAAGTTTCTGTTGCGCCTTTGGTGCCCCCCATCGTGTTGGCGATTGCGAAGAATCCAGTAGCGGACGAGTACGATCTGTCCAGTGTGAGAATCGTCATGTCCGGTGCCGCGCCTCTCGGGAAAGATTTGGAGGATTCGTTCAAGGCAAGGATTCCCAATGCCGCCCTCGCGCAGGTGAGAAAATTCATGGTAATTTTATTTTCAATTACAAAATCTTCCTGAAAGAAATCTTAAAACCATCGACCGAGCTCTGTTATACAGGGGTATGGAATGACAGAAGGATTGTTGATAGCGACGAGTCTGGCGTTCGCAAAGAAGCCGTTTCCTGTAAAGCCTGGCTCGTGCGGAGGCGTAGTTAGGAATGCCGAGATGAAGATAATTGATCCACACACCGGACTGTCCCTTCCTCACAATCAACAAGGGGAAATCTGCACTCGGGGCCCTCAAATTATGAAAGGTTCACATCAAATACAATAAACTGTTTTTCTGATTTCTGCAAAACTAGAGCAAGATGATAGGCAAGATTAAAAAATTTATCGGCACCAAAACTAATTAAAAAATAAATCATGCTGTATAAGTTGAGAAACAAATATTAAATTTAGCAAAACCACGCAGGTTATTTAAACAATGACGAGGCTACAGAGCACACCATAGATAAGCGCGGCTGGTTGCACACTGGCGACATTGGTTACATGGATGATAACGAGGAGCTTTTCGTAGTGGATCGCTTGAAGGAGCTCATCAAATACAAAGGGTTTCAGGTTCGATTCACACCTACAACTTCTGATTCCCTCCTTTTTTAATATGGTTGAAAAATTTAAAATTTCAATGTTTTGTACAATGTTCATGCACAGGTGGCTCCTGCAGAACTGGAAGCGATTCTGGTGAATCATCCGTTTATAGCAGACGCGGCAGTCGCCCCGTAAGTCTAAACAACCTGCCGTTGATTCGAGTTTTGTACATTTTATTTGAAATTAAACGTCGACGTATGAATTTGTTTTCCGCAGTAAAAAAGACGAAGGTGCAGGAGAGGTTCCAGTAGCGTTCGTGGTGAGGTCTGGCGGCCATGAAATAAGTGTGGACGAGATCAAGCAATTCGTGGCTAAAGAGGTAAAAAAGAATGAACATATATATATAAATTGTATTTGATAGAAGGCAGTGATATATATACATGAATGATTTGTGTGCAGGTGGTGTATTACAAGAGGCTGCATCATGTGTACTTCGTTGACTCAATTCCCAAATCTCAGGCGGGCAAGATATTGCGATCAAAACTTCCACGAATTTAAACCTGTTCAGATGGTGTTCTTGCAGTGGTCTTTTTTTGAATTTGTGGATAATATGCGAATTTCGCACGTCACTTGATATTCCACAAGTATTGTTAAAAGTTGAATGGGTGGAGTATGTAACACATTGTTAATAAATAAACTGATTATTCAATAACATTTGATATTATTTTTTTGAGTTTGAATTTGATGTTATTCAAAATGATCGTCTTGAAAGGTTTTGAAAATATCATGTCAAAAAGACTGTCTCCAAAAGTTTTGAAAACATTTTTAATTAGGGAAAAGTTTGACATGATATTTATAAATAAAAGCCTCACAAGTATTGATATCATAAATAAAAGGCTTTAATCTTTGTATTATCATTATTTTTTTGACACAACATTTTGAATATGAATTTTTATCATTAGTTACTACACCTCTCTATATTATTGTAAGGATGATAGGAAATATTTAATAATCTATCAAAACTATTTATTAATTTTTACTAGAAAATAAACATGTTGGTGAATTTTTAAATATATCTTATTATCTAGGCACATTTAATTGGGTTAATGCTGAACACTCTAATATTTTACCAAATTTTCTTGTGGCGGAGGTTGAATATTGATCTATTGCACTAGGTGACTCTTTACATGAGATCTTACAATGACACCCAAAATTGAGATAAGTAATGTATTTAGATATAAATTAAGAAAAAACTATTAAATTTCACAAAAACCCTCAAGCTATTTAAACAATCACAAGGCTACATAGGACACTATAAATGATCACGGTTGGTTGCACATTGGTGACATTAGTTACATGGATGAGAATAAAGAGATTTTCATAGTCGACCACATGAAGGATCTCATCAAATACAAAGGGTTTCAGTTTCAATTCACACCTTCACCTACTAATCCACTATTTTATATCATTTACAAACTAAATTTTATATTTTTTATGCAATGTATCATATGTCTATAGGGGAATGGGACCAGTACTTATGAACCTGTTGATATTTTTACCCCAAAAATATCAAAATTTTAAGTACCCTAAGGGAGACCCCTTATTTTTTTGGAAAAATACCTTAAATATCCCCAAAACTCCCATTTTCCTAAGCCTACAGAATCTAGAGATTGGACTATATATTGTAGTTTGAAAAATTGCAAATTGCTTCCCAGACTCTGGATCCCACAATGCATTAGCTAGCAGAATCTAGAGATTTAATTATAATTTTCAATTTGTAAAATTGCAAATTGTGGCCAGACCTTCACATCCCGTAATACATTAGCTGGTGTAAATCAAAAACCTGCTTGTAATTTGTAATTTGAAAAATTATAAATTGCAAGTAGAGTTTTTCTTCCTGCAAACTAATGCCCCATAGAAATCAAAACTTAGACTGCAATTTACAATTTGCAAAATTGCAAATTACAAGTGGAGTTCTACTTCTCGTGTAACACTTCAACTGAAATCTAAAATTTGGAGAGCAATTTGCAATTTTCAAAATTACAGATTACAATCAGAGTTCCACTTCCCACCAATCACCTTTCTTACAAAATTTAGAACTCTAAGTGGAATTTGTAATTTGCAAAATTGCAAATTATCTCCCAAGTTTCACCTTCCTATTTTCAAAGGTTAACCTAACCTATCCCATAGAATTTGAAGGTCAATGTGCAATTTGAAAAATTACAAAATTGTAAAAGTGCTTCCAAACTCTAGATCTTGGCCATGAATGTATTTATTACAAGGGGTCTATATAAATAAATTTAGGGTTTATTAATGTCATTATTTAAATTACTAATCATGATTTGGAGCTCTAACAATGACCTCGAACCACAACCTTGCACTGTGCCTTCACTACCAAGCCACAACCTAGGAAGCCATGACCTCGAGCAATGCCACGATGCCATTTGACCCCTGCATAATATTCCTTGGACCTGCCTTGAATTTTGATCCATCTTTTCTATAAAATAGCACTAGCCTTCCATTTTTCATGATAATCTAGTTTCAGATTGAAGTTTTCAATACTTGCTTAGAATGTTTAGGGTTTTAGGGTCTCTCATCTTGTTGTCCAAAAGCTTGTTTTCCCATAAGATCATATTTTATAGGTTTTCTCTATGCACTAAAGACCTAAGGAATTTCCCCAAAAATTGCATTGAAAACCTAGGGGTTTAATTCATAACTAGATAAATATACCATCATATATTCCCAAAGCCAAGTGAATATTCCTTAGTATATCCCTCCAAGTCCCTATGGATTTTTGACCTGCAAATCACACTTCCCATCTCCACAAGATTTCAACCTATCAATTGCAACATATAACCTCGTAGAAATTCTTATTTCTTCAAACAACTTCAAGTTCCATAGATTTTCCACTTGTAATTTGCACCTCTAATATCCACTAGAGATTTCAACTTGCTTTTGCAGCTCCACTTTCCTATAGACTTTTTACCTTCATAGAACAACTCCAAGTTCCGTTGGAGTTTCCACCTACTTATAGCACCTGTAAATCCTACCAACTTGTAGTTGTTTTTTCCCTCAATAGTCTCTCCATAATCCATTGTAGGAAAGAGATGAAGTTTAAGTATAAATAGCCCAGTGTCACTATCAGTTCAGAATCAAACACAATTGAGATTATAGACATAGAACTTGGTCACATTGACCTAGGTGACTTCTGGACCATGATCAATGCTGAATTCAAGAACAACTAGATATAGAGAATTTATGACTTTGGACTACCCCAAACAACAAATTTCCCCCTGATTGTGAAAAGCCCTAAGTTGGTACTCACACTAGCACAACACTATGATACTAACAAGAGAGAGGTGCTAAATGATAAAAGGGAAATGATTCTAAATCAGGACCCAACTTTCATTGATTCCATATTTATAATACTAGAATTTGAGAGTTATCTAGACATATATCCAGAATCATCCAAAAAGTTCTTTATAGACAACAATATTGGATGCCAAAGAGTGACGAACAAGCAATGGTTGACAATCCCTAAGGATACCTCCACTAGATGGCCTCAAACATTGGCAAGGATTGATTTCAAGGATGAGGTGAGAGATGTAATTATATTACTACATAGGATTACTAGTTTTCTTGATGCAAAGAGCTTCTAGGATTAGATGTATCAATATGTTTGGGTCATCTATGAAAAAAATAATACATCCAATAGGCACAACTCATCAATGACTCCCTCCATAAATAGTTGATGAAGGTGAAAACCATAGGAAAATTCTATATGAACTCCTACTTAGTATACATATTGGCCAAAGGACAAGCTTTCCCAGGGCTCAATACAGTGGATAGTGAGGCAAATAAAGTGTTTATTACCTTGACCTCACTCTTGAGGAAAGAATACAATACTTTAAGAGAGTCAATGATGCATTCATCTACTGCATCATAATAATGTTTGACAAGGAACTAGAGAGAAAAATATTCTCTCTTGCAGCCACTATAGAAATCACCCAGCGGGGTCCCTATTTCATCTAGTTCCCCACCTACTCCTATATCAGGGTATGTGGATCTAGTGGCTTCCCTTACACCCTTATAAGCTATGTAAGTGATAAATGGGCATTGATGGAGCTAGCGAGACAACTTGCAAAAACTCACTAGCTATTATCCAAAAAACACAAGTAAGGAATTCATTTCCCCATCAGTCTAGGCAGATACACATGCCCCTCCTTAGTAAAATCCAAGTGTGCTAATGCAAAAATGAAATAGATGAACTTTAGATATTTGGAGGTAAGACTATTCTATGATGTTCATGGAAAAATCACTAGCACACTGGTAATCACCACATATTCCCATGTCCCATACTTTGAAAATTTATGGTAAGATTTGGATGATGAAGAGGAAGTCAGATTGAGGGACTACTCTAGAATGACCTTGGATCAGGTTAAAACTTTTGACTTAGCACTAGTCCCTAAAGATGTGGTGGATGATTAGTCCCTATTAAATAAGGTCTACTATGGAAAACCCTTCTAGTATTAGGGTGGTTCATTCCTGAGTCTTTCTCTCTGATAGATGGAAATGCACATGTAATCAATAAAACACTCAACTAGCTCAGGAGTAAAGGGGTCCAAGTGACAAAGGATATAGTATCACTAAAAACTACTAAAACTCAAGGAATAAGGAGTTCCACCATCAGTGGAGGGTCCTAGTGGTGTATTAGTAGAGAAATCAGATAGGCTAATGATCTCCTATAAGAAGAAGAATAAATTAAAGGCCAAGAAGGGGTAATAAATCAAAGAGGGAGCAATAATGGACCAACCAATAGTCATTTCATCTAAGGATACATATGTAGTTAACACAACCATAGATTCAAACCCCACCTTAGTAATAGTCATAACTCTCATCTCTGTGATACATCCCCCAAATATCTCTGTTATTCCTATAATTTCAAAACCTCCTCCTCTAGTATCCACTCCTCCTTCACCCCAAGTGACTCCACCCTCCATTCCCATAAATTTACCTATAATAATAAGTCCATTGCCAATAATGTAATCAAGTCAATTGGACACTTAGGTCTCTCCTTCATTGGATACTCAGGTTTTCATTTCACTTCCTCCTCCCATAATTTCACTCCCTCCTTCCACAATTCCTTCCATTTCATTTACAATACATTTCATTCCATCCTCATTGATCACCAACACTAAACAATATCTTTCCATGGATTCAATCATTCTAACTTCAATTTCACTGGCCATCCCAACTCTTGGGACAACTACTGCTTCATCTTCATCCCCTTTCATCTTCTATACTTTACCACCCTTGAGTGTCCTTACCACTTTAATTGACTCATTTAAGGCTTTGGACTCCACACTTCCACTAGTCCCTAAATTTTAACAACCTATGTATACTCCTTTATCACTTCCATCTCCCACAGCCCAGTAGACACATATGTTTAAATTACTCTCACCTCTTTCAATTCTACAATAATCCCAACCCATTTAGTGGAGATAGGGGAGGAGTAGGTCATTGATACAAATGTGGATCTTTAGCCCATAAATGGGGAGGAAATTTTAAAGACATCTGTTAATCAATTAATGTTAGTATCAGTACAATACAACACACTTATCATCATGCCTACCAGTACAACATATTTAACTATAGATTCTCAAGTGATAGTGTCAACATAGTAGGATGCTACCCCTATTTGGTTATCATAAATAGTGGGGAAAAAATGCAAGCAAATGGTGTCCCCAAGTACATTGGATTTTGGTCTCTTAGATACATGCAAAAAATTCAAGACAAATCCCTAGATATTTTCAAGGATATTGTATGACTTAGCAGAGGAGAGGTATGTAGAGATTGTAGTCCCCCCAGACAAACACAAAAAAGATATAGTGGTGGGGGATTATCAGGTATCAAAATTTCACCTTGGACATCCTATGAGGGAGGGGTTGAAACATGAAGTTAAATACAACATCAACTCCCTCTTTGAGACAATAGATAGTGACAACGTCACTAAGGACAAGTTAAAAAACAAGGTTGAACAACTAATGACTGTATTGAAAAAATTCATCGAGCCCACTATGTAATCAACATAGCCTGAATCAACATAACCTATCACCTAGATCATAGATCAGACAAAACTTGATGTAGTGAAATAAATTGGTAGTATGTGGAGGGCCACCAAGGAATGGGTAGAAGAACTCATCTCAAAAGCTATGGACTCAATTGACTTAGACATCTTCCTTGCAAAAAACATACTAAAAAATGATGGAGAGCAAGAGGGATTAGATAGAGTATCCCAATTCAGAATAAATATGCTTATAGATGTTGTTCATAAGGCCAAAGTTACCCATAGCAAGGCCACTGACATGATATATGACATACAAGATTTGTTGAATAAATTGTCATATCGACCAATATATTATCATGAGTAGATCCATTTAGTAGAGAAAGTTTAGAATAGATTAAAAGAAGTGATAGAAAAGGAATTTTTATGAGATACAGTCTTTACCTTGAGCTCTATCCATTGTTACATCAAATATCATAACACATTGGATCAGATGGGTAAAGAGATTCAAACATATAAGGATTTGAGAAGGGAACTTTTTGATATAGTATCAGATTATGAGATAACCAACCTCTACTCTATTGGCCCAGGTGAAAACAAAATCCAAGAGATCTTCAAGGATTTTGATATATATATTCAAAAATTATAGGCCAATAAAGATAAACAATCAGAAGAAGTGTTAGAAATAGATTAATTCTTTCCATCAAAATAATTCTCATATATTGCATTTTCATTATTATAAGAAATATTGTAAAGTTGAAAAAACATATCTTGTAAATTACAACTATCTTTTTGATAGCTCTTTTTGAGAAAGAGCTATGTGCATTTTACACTTGCCATTTTGATAGGTTGAAATTTGTAAAAATTAGACTTACAAATTACACTTTTCATTTTGACAAGTTTTTAATTGCTTAAGTTGTAAAAGCACATATTAAAAAATTCAATTCTAGTTTTGACAAAGTGATATGAATTGAAATTTTTAAAAGCCTCACTTAAAAATTACAAACTAGGGTTTAGAAAAAAACTAGATTAAGTTACCTTAAAGTTATCTTTTGCTCTAAATGAGTTTCACTTTGGTGCCTCCCATTGTATGAAGAAGAAGTTATAGTTTAGTTGGAAAATAAGAAAGGTGTTGCATGATGATTTTAAAGTTCCCACCATGCCTCCACCAACTAAAGATCAAACATAACTCTTTCATGATATTTTTCAACACTTGTTCACCACACCATGGATGCCACCAGCTGAAGATCACAGCTTTTTTCATGGAGTTTCCATATTTACATGTCTTTCTACTAGGTGTTGGATTTCATTGTTAACTACATATAATTTATGAGATATTTTGTATAAATATGGGTAGTATGGTGTATCCCATCTTATATTTTTTCCATTAGATTTATTATTTTGCATTTTGAATAACTTTTCTACATGCTATGACCTAGAGAATGAGAATAAATTGAAGATTTCCCTTTCTTGTTTGAGAAATCCATATATATGCAAAGTCATTTGAATATTTGTGGATGTTATAATTCTTATTTTAGTCACAAAATTTCATTTGTGGTATTTTATACCCTTTTGGAAGATTGTTTGATTAAAATAAAATAATCTTGTCTCTTTTATGAAAAATAACAAATATTGCCTTTGATTTCATATTTGCATGAGTTTGTGATCCTAAAAATTTCAATCTATTTTCTATTCTATTGTGTTCATTTAAACAAACATTAAAATATACTATAAAAAATATTTGGTGCAATCACCATTTTTAGTTTTTCAAATTTCATTCTCACAACTCTTTTCCCTAGTCAAAACCCTAGTTTAGGAGCAAGATCACTAAAGGAGCAAAATTTCTATAAACTAATAATTTATCAGTTGCACCAAGTTTAGTGAAAGGAAGTTGGCCTTCTCTGGAGGTTCATCTCAACGTACCAAGGTCCTACATCTTGGAGGTGATCTAATTATATCATTAGATTATTACACAATGAGCTACTACTTCAGACAATGGGTACATAATCTTTGTGATAAATTTTTTTGGCATGCTCGATGGGACCCAAAAATTATAAGGAGATTTGTGCTATTCTTAATGAGCATTATATGATCCTTACACAAATTTAAAAATTGTCTGGAAAATCTACTGGCTTATGGATTCATAATTTCAAGGTTTTCATATGCCAAACAAACAAACAAGATCATCTACTGAAGGTAAGAGAGCTAATTTTTTAGAATTATCATTTCCATCTAAAAAGAGATCAAAATTAGTTATACCTTGCCCTAGAGTATATCTTATAATTTTATTTTCATCTCCTTCAAGTACTCCCATTAGTTTCATACCTCCCATAATGTCTAGAAATTTAATTTTTTTGGCTTTCAATGGAGGCAACACACTCCAATTGGCCCAATATGATGATATACCTACCTCAGATTTAAAAATCCTCCCATATTTTACTGGTGAAACTTCCACCACTCTTATGGAACATATATAAGATATTACTAATATTTGTTCAGTCCATAATATGGTATAAGATAATGTTGTAATCAGGCTCTTAGTCTCCTCTTTCAAAGATAAAGCCTTAAAATGGCACATAGGTCTTCCTCCTAGTTCTAGCCATGTTTGGGATGACCTAGGCACTACACTATGTAATCAATTTGAAAACAAAAGTGATCACCTTTCCTTGGTTAAATAGTTAATTTCTATTCAACGAGATCCTCATGAGCACTTGAATGACTTCAATTTCTATTTTCAAAAGACATAGAATATAATTCTAGTATTGGTCAAGTCAACTGAAAATAATGCTTTCCTCTATTACTTGAGATCCCTGAATAGTGATATAAATGTTATGAGTCAATCAATGGGTGGCACCACACTTGTTAATGCCTATGAAACTACAGTAAGGGCAAAAAATTATTTAATTCAAGTAGGGAAAATTTCCCCCAAGACACTAATGCTTTTATTTCCATAAATAACTCCTAAACCACCTACAATTTCTATAATTCCCACATATATTGAAGCACTATATTTAACTCCCACATCTATAAATGATTTATATGAGGTTAAGTCACTACTCAAGAGTTTTGGTAATGTGTTAGTAGCAATGAAGAGGCAACAATCTTAGAACTACAAGATTTATCAGTAAGCTAACCCAACATACTAGCCAAATAAGCAAGGCAATTCATAACCACAAGTTTAAAATATGCAAGAAAAACCTCCAAACATCCATGCTTTACTTGCACTAGGTGATACTAAAGTTATTATACATATTCAAAATAACCTAGCTTAAGAGTATGAGTGGTGTTATCCTTCTTCTCAGTTGCATAACCAGATTACTTATCCTAATGGTGTTTTCAACAAATCCTTGATGGTGAAAGACATATCAAACACACCAAAACAACAATAAGAATCTACTTCCTAACAAGCGGATACAATATAACCTACTCAAGGCAAGACTACTCTTCTAAACTGGAAAGAAGAGGACTTTTGTGGTGTAAATCAGGAGGAGGCATTGTTCAATGGTAGAGGATCGATGATTAATAATACATGTTCAAATAAAAGATCAATAGAAAGTGATCATCCCTATAAGATGGAACAAGCTACAACTTTCAAATTTGTACAATAGCTTGCAAAGAGCAACATAGTAAAAAGGCTACCCTTTGTACTTACAAGCCAGTCCAAGGTAAAAGTTTTGACTCCAAATCTCATAAAAGAAGACATATCTCCCAAAAATACACTAGTAAAGGTTGGTAATATCCATTTTATTATTATTGAGTAGATGAAGAAAACCAATTTGAATGTCACTATGTGGGAAGCACTATCCATTCCCATACAAGAAACTTTGAAAAACTTTTAGATAGTAGACAAGGTTCCAACCAAGGGACCTAATGCTGAAATTAATTTCTGTCAACCATAAAATGACACTAAAATGAACAAAATTGGTAAGCCTTCTGCTTTCTCTATTTCACTCATAGTAGGGAAGCATCTCATTCATAATTGCATGGTAGATTTAGGGGCTAATAGTTTAGTGATGCCCAAGAAAATAGTTGATGCCCTTGATATAAAATATACACCTATTAATAAGGGTGTGGTTCAATTAGATGGGACTACTATTCAAATAGTAGGAACAATGAAAGGGCTAAATTTCACTATTCACACTAATCCCATCTTGTCAATTTCATAAGATATTTGAGTTATAGATATCCCCACTTATTTTACCATTTATCTTTCATGAGATTTTATGACAAAAATGGGAGGATATATATCTATGGATTGGTATCACATGTTGCTTAGGATGGGATATGGAACTAAAGTAATATTAAGAACTGATCTAATCATAAAAGATCATATTGAGCCATACACTCTTATCCTTGTCGACATGAAATATATACTAGAGGACCATGAAGAGGAGATTGATCATGAAGTTGCAACACCTATAGAAGAGATTCTAGACACTCATTTGGATGAAAGGGGATTATCCATCCAATTTTATCCTTATGACTATGTATAACAAATAGGGTTGGTACATATTACATTCATGAAAATGATGCAATTATCCTGAACCTAGTAAAAGCAACTAAAGATATTCAAGGAATGTGGTAATTTTTATTCGATGTTTCAATAAGTAGGAATGGTACATGTGTAGGTATTGTCTTGATATCTCCATAAAATGAGAGTTATTTCTATTCTTTTAGACTTCAATTAATCTATACAAATAATGTAATTGAATATAAAACATTAATTCAAGGTCTTAAATTGGACAAGGAGAGAAGGATAAAATCCCTATAAATATTTAGTCACATTGAGTTGATTGTTCACCAAGTGAGATCCAAAAGCACAACTAAGAATAATTTTTTAAGATCTTACAAACATAGGGTTTGGGGCCTGTTATAAGAGTTTACCACTCTAAACATTCAAGTGGTTCCAAGAACATAGCATAAAGATGTTGATTGTATGGCATCAGTAGGCTCCCAATATAACCTAATAGAAGAAATAATGAATAAAAATATCTAGCATGTAAGGTTGATAGTAAGGCCATCTATTCCTAATAATGCAACCAATTGGCAAATCTTTGATAGTGACTGACAAATTGTCAAGTTTTTGAGAGAAGAATTTAAATTATATGATAGGAACTAGTCAAGGGTCCAAGATCAATATGGAGATCAAAGCATCCAGTTGAAAACAAATAAGCTACCTATGGGTCTAGTTACACTAGAAAACATCTTCAATTCAGATGATCAACTGAAAGGTGAAAAGAACAACATGGTAAATGAATAAGACTATGAGTCATTGGTCATCTCAAAAGGGAAATCACTAAAGATAGGAAAGGTATGCAATGATTCTGAAAAATAAGATTTTATTGAATTGTGTCAAGATTTTGATGATATATTTGCTTGGAGTTATCATGGTCTAAGGGGGTTTGATCCTAGCTTATCCCAATACACAATAGAGCTTCATCCAAATACCAATCCTGTTAGACAAAAGTAAAGACCGATTAATCCAAAAATAAAACCCTTGATGAAGAGTCAGCTGTCTAAATTGATAGAGGCTAACATCATCTTCCATATCAATCACTCATCTTGGGTTGCTAATTTGATCCCTGGAATAAATAAGAATAATGAAATTAGGATTTGTGTAGATTATAGGGATCTGAACAAAGCATCTCTAAAGGATCATTATCCCCTTCCCCCTATGGAGCAAATTATATAAACTATATCAGAATCTAAAAGGTTTTCTCTTCTAGACAATTATTTTGGTTATAACCAAATCCTGGTGCAAGAATCATACTAGTTCAAGACTATTTTCACCATAAAATGGGGTACGTATGCATAAAAAAAGATGCCATTTAGTTTGACTAATTCTAGTGAAACATTCTAAAAACCCATGGATATGAATTTTAGAGGGTTGATAAATGAGATGATCTTGATATACCTGGCTGACATCACTTTTTACTCAAATCATTGTGATGCACACCTAAATCACCTTAGGAATTTTTTTAAAGGTACAAATAATTTGGGTTTTCCCTCAATCCCAAGAAGAATGTTTTCATAATTCGTGAAGGGAAAATACTAGGACACATTGTTTCAAAGGAATGTCTTACAATAAACCTAGAAAGAATAGGTGCTATATCTACATTAGCACTTCCAAGCCATAAGAAAGGATTACATATTTTTCTTGGAAAAATCAACTTTATAAGAATATTTGTTCCAAATTTTGCCTTTATGGACAAACCCCTTACTAAAATGCTGAAGAAGGGTATCATTTTTAGCTAGACATAGGAAGGGAAAGATAGCTTTGAAGCCATCAAGCAAGCTATTTCTCAAGATCCTACCCTAGTCAACCCCAACTAAGAGAAATATTTCATTCTTTATGATTTTTTAGGGAAAGGAAACATCTCAGATATCCTAACTTAGTATAATAAATAACAATTGAAACAACCAATATCCTTCTTAAATCAATCCTTAAAGTATTATGAATAAAATTATAGTTTCATGGAGAAACAAGTATATGATGTAATTAAAGCTCTCAAAAAGTTTAGGAATATGATCTCCAATAATAAAATTCATCTGATGGTTAGTCACCAAAGTGTCAATGAGTTCTTTTTGATCCATGAGATAAATGAAAAAAGAGTAGTATGGATCACAAAGGTCATGGAATATGATGTGGACATTAAAATCAAAAATCTTGTAAGAGGGAAGGGATTGTGTGAATAACTAGCTTCTGATATCAAGACTAATAGAGTAGTATCTGAAATAGTATATGCCCAAAGTGCATCTCAGGAAACCAATCCACCTCTTTTCAACAACTTGATCTAAGACATGACCATTTTCTTATAGATTGGTGAATACCCACATGGCTTTCATCACTCCAAGAAAAGGTATTTTAGACTCCATTCCATTCCTTATGTTCTTGTTTATAGAATATTATTTATAAAATATATGAATGGATTCATGATAAGATGTATTGATCACAATGAAGTTCCCAAGGTGCCCAAATAATCTCATGATGGCCCATTGAGTGGACATTTCTTTGTAATAACTAAAACCATAAAAATAATGAGAGGGGGATATTATTGGCATTAATTATTCAAATATGTCCACCAATGGGTAAGTAAATACAATAAGTGTGATTAATTCACAAACAAACAAAGATTACTAGCTTTCCCTCTCAGACCAATTCAAGCAGATCAACCGTTTGCTCAATGGGGATTGGATTTCATTGGTATGATTAATCCACCATCCAGTGTAGGCCATAAATGGATCCTAAAAATAATGGAATATTATTTTTACTTGGATTTTCACCTCCTAAGGAGATTTATTATCTCTCCTTATCCAAGTGGCACAATAGAAACATATCACTTGTTGTGGGTAGTCAATTTGATGAGATGAATCTCTAGTAGGGCTAGTTCTCTTGATGCACTCTTTGAAACACTCTTTCACTTATCAAATTTACATGAAAAGGGTTAAGAACAAAAGGTGATGCACCAATATTGAATTTCCTCCTATTGACTAAACTTATACTACTTAGAGAAAACAAAGCTTCTTTCACAAAAAACTTACAACTCAAGATAGATTGTTACATTAATGTTTCATATGCTAAGTTTAAGAGGTATATCGATGTTTAAGAGGGATGATGAATTATCATTTGGATAATGCAATCATATTACACTTATAACACACTTATACACTAAAATAAAACATTAACAATGACCTATAACAATTACTCTTCTTCACACTTGGTGAATAATCAAGGATAACATGCTAGAAAAGATCATCTTCTACTAGACAAGACCAACTAGATTATCATAAAACTCAATTATACAACATGTACATAGGCAAATTCACTTTTTTATTTCTTCAAGAGTCATTCAAATATAATACTGGCTAGGCTTTCACCATTAAACAATATAGGCTACTCAAAAGTGTCACTACTTATAGCATTTGGAAGAGGGATGAGACAAGGGAAGTACAAAGGTCACTTAAAAACTTGTTAAGCTGATAAAAGAGGTTACATATACATTATAAATAGATGTGAAATTAACCATTCAATTTTATGAAGTAAAAGTGTCCATACAAGTCATGAAACTCATGAAAAGTGGCATGAAATTCCTTGTGTTGGCTCAAAAAATTGCCTTCATCATCCACACCTGCTTGAACATCCTAAAAATAAAAAGGGATAGGTCTGATGATTGGAATGAGAGGTAAGTATTTTATACATGCACTTACATACATTGGTTTCATTCCTATTCATTTGGAAACTTCTAGAAATGAGCCATCATCATCTACAGTCCAAGAAAACTCTTCTTCCACACACCTTGCACACTTGAATTCCAAAGTGGCTTAAGTTTCTCATCCAAATCCATAAAAGGTAAGGTATGACATGTGTCAAGACCATCTATGGCCTTATATTTCTCAATTTTATCTTAAAAATCCATCCACTTGAAGTTTTCACACTTCTCACCCTTATGTTCACTATGCCAGTTTTGATTGGCTGAGATGAGAGCTATTGTTCAAAAACTTAGGAGTTTTTATAAGGCCTAAAATGACCATAGTGAGTTATTAAAATTATATGTATTTCTCCCAAACTTGATTTCATCTCTTGAAACCTCCTAGAACCCGCACAATACATAAAATAGTTAGAAATACCCTATTTTGTACCCATCCATATAATTCCATATAACTCATCCTGATGGGGATTATCCTAAGAGAGTCCTCTACAACCTGATATAACTTTCATGTCCATTTTATCCCAACTAGATAACTTTCCAAGCTTGTTTTCTCCATCAAGTATTTTCTAAGGGTTTAGTAGGGTTTTAGGTAGTTTTTGTCCTTGATCTTTGTTCATAAAACCCTAACATTGGAATTACCAAAAAATTCCACAAAAATGTTTTTAAGGACCCCTACTAACATCCCCAAACTACTTTGGCATCCATGCACATCCTTGGAGAAGTTACGAGTATTTGAAAACACCATATCAATCTTGTTTTCACAATTCCTGCATGCTTAGACTATATTTGGGATAAAATTATCTTTAATATAGGTTTATATACATACTAAAAGCTCAAAAATGTCTAAATACATCTCATAAACATGCACCAACAAGATATAACACTTATCAAAAGCTATAAGTGAAGTTGGACCCCCAATTGGCTGCTAGTTTTGGCTATTTGGATTGATATTTCATTGTTGGGCTGGTGTCTCATATGTTTTCATACTTCAATAAATCTTAAAAAACCATCACACAACTTTTAAATCACTCCTTTTCATTTCTTCCTCTCAATCACCAACTAGGTCTAATATGAGCTTGCTTAGTTGGACTGTATACAAGGGTGTTTTGATCATTTTGAGAGGTTTGAGATTGACCTAGTACTTCCTATAACATATTTACCATTAATAAACCTAAAAATATGTTTATTTTTGTTTTATAATCTTTACATCAAGTCCCTTAGCCTTTTTTGTCTTCACTTGCTTATTTTGCCAAACCTTGATTTTTCTTGACTAGCTGACCTCTAAGACAAAACAATGAGGTATATTTTTCTTCCCCAAGGTAAAGTGAATTATTTTAGAGTTTTATAAAGTCCTAATGAAACTTTTTAAAATTTTTTTTATATGGATTCATCCAATTAGGCACCTAACCAACTCAAAATTCCTAAAAAAGGCCTCCAAAAAGGACTATTTCCTGCATTTTTTCCTTCCACCTAAGAAAGATCCCTTATGGAATAAAACCAATGCTATAAGGTTTTATAAACATTTTACCCACATATAATTAATTCTGATTTATCTTTTAATTCACCAAAAAAAACTCCTCTTCTTTGTATTATTCATTCTTATCCATTGAGCAACATGGGTTTCCTAGTGCAACTATACAGACTGCTACCTTTGGCTAGGAGGAAGAGTGGGTGATCATCTTAAAGGGGGTCCTAGAAATTGTGTAAAAAATTTATTGATAAATCATGAACCATTTCAATTAATTATAAAACCCTCTTATATCTCCTAATCATACTCACCTCTTACCTTCATCATGACTACAAACTCAGCTGTAGGTGTGTACAGGGTCTTAAGAGGTATGTATAGGCTAATGTCACATTGTCTAGAGATTATGAAGTTCATCATGATCTCAATAGAGGTGATAATATTATTTTTTAATCATTCCAACTTTTCATATACTCCTTAAAATCACCTTGAACTCATAAGAATGATTTTTTCCCTCTTGATTGAGACACTCTGCCAAAGTGACTGCTATAGGTGCATATTAGCTTAATATAGCTTGGTCATGGTGTTTAAATAATTTTCATGAAGAATGAGATCCATAAAGTATATTTTATATACCTTAATTCACCTTACATTCCCTAAAACACCACTTAGATATCAAGTTTGGGTCACTATTTCCATACCCAGCTGTAGGTGCACATTTCTTATAGAGAGACACCTGTAGGTGGCTGTGAGCTTGAAAACTATGCATACACATATTTTTAATGACATTAATGATATTTTGTATACCATTTTATCAATGGAATCATCCTATCCATTAGGGAGTTCTTTTTTTTCAACCTTAGGATATCCACTGTCACTCAAACCTCCAAACCTGTAGATGTTAATGCAGAGTTTTAGTGTTTTTTAAGGAAACTTTAGGACCCCCAAAAACAACATTTCATCAATCATTTTGAATCCATTTTTTTCATGTATATTATCCATAATAGAGGCTATAAGGTTCACCTATTTATATTATTTAAAATTCTTTACCACCATGTTGTAAGATGTCAACAAAAACCCTTTGGACCCCTATTTTCACATTTTAGGGAAGGTTTCCCTCAAATCAATCCTTGTTCTTTCCAAGATATCTTACATATTATTTTTCCATTTTGAAATATCAAACAAGTTTTTAATGATGAATTCATATGCTAGGAACTAGAAGGAGGTTTTACCATGTTTTACTTTTCTGTATAAGTGCCTTCATGGCTCTATAGTACCACATGTAGGTGGTCATTTTATACATAATAGTAGGTCAATTAGATAGTATACAAAGTGTTTAAGTTTGTAAACACTTCTATGCCTTCACCAATCATCCCAATTCACCCTTATCAATATTGAGAGATTGAAACACATACCAAGCTTCCCACCTCTCAGCATGACATCAACAAAAGGCTCTTGTAGGTGCATATGGGTTGTATGCAGGTAAGGTGTCTAGAATAGAGCACAAAATGTGGATGAATGAGTCTCAATAGAAAATAAAACTTAAATTAAAAACTTTAAAATTAATTTTTGTTATTAAGCAGGTCTTAAGACAAGTTCCAAAACACTATTCCAATGTGAAAATCTCTTGCATACATCTAAATAGAGTAGGCAGGGGTTTCTAATGACTAGTTAGTGTGGGGAAAGAGTTTTTAACTAGTTTTGTATCTTATTTAACAACCAAATTAACTCCCCTCATATATTTATGACATAGACAAATGATACACCCTGAGTACAACTCCATGAACAAGCCAAACAATATCTATACCTGTGTGCTTTAACATGACATTGAGCAAAGAGTTGACTAAGATGAATGGTAGGACTAAAATTTGCCCAAACATGATATGATGAAACCAAACATGGGAAGAGATGGTAATATGGTCTTGAGATATGTGAAACACCATATTTTATTCAATTGAAACCTCTGTAAAAGGTCAACATTTTGGAACAAGGAAGAATTGACTAGAAGTTTGCAATGGTGACACCTTCCTGCAAGATGAGATAAATTTCTCATCAAGACACCATGAAACATGAAAATAATTATGGATATAATATAATAAGAGAGCCAAAATCATCTAGAGCTAACATCACCAACTAGTTTCTACAGACTTGTCCAAAATGGAGCAAAACTTATAGGGTATAAGAAATAATCAACAAAAAAATTAGACATCTTGTAGAGGATCGTTAATAAAGCATGGTTAACCAAAATTGGAAATATTGTTATGGAAATGAAGGTATTTGAGTTTAATACCACCTCCCAAAATAATTCTATCTAAAACCTCTTCAGTTATCCATACTAAGCACAATCCTGATGGTCACTTCTATATGTCTAGAAAGGGAAAGAAGGAACAAAATGGTTTTGGCTTAAAAATGGAACTTATAGAGCATGTAAATAATTTATATGACTTTGAGGAAGATTAAAAGGTATTCCATTATCTTCTCCCATGCGTCACCTTCCCCCATGGGCCGTATAAGTGCCAACTGCTCCCTTTTTTAGTTGGTTTTTTGAATTTTAGTTAGACAACCTGCAAGATTCTGATGTAACTAACATCCCTAATAGGTAATATGATATATTTTATGTTTTAAAGGAAAAAATGACACTTGGATACCTTGGGAACTATGCCACTTTCATTTATGACCCCTAAAAACCCACTAAATGACCCAAAATGACAAATAAACTTATTAGACCATGACTAAGGCTAAAAATACATTAGTTAACATCAAATTAAATATAATTTAGCCTATGAAAAAGTATTTGACCCCTAAAAATATAAAAAACCAAGTTTTTAACCTAAAAGGGTCCAAATTTGACCTAAAAATCAAATTTGGTCAACATAATGGTGACTCATAGGGGTAGTATGCTTGCTATACTAAAGACCATTAAACTTATCAATCCATGGGATAGGGAGTCAATTAAACATTTAGGATAAATATAAATGAATTTCTTAAAACACACACAAAACAACCACAACACACCAATCAAACATAAAGCAAAGCAAGACACCAACAAGACTCACACATGTGCATAAGCACTTAAGGAAAACAAGAAAATAATAGCTATGTACAAGGAGAGAGGAGAACCTTAGTAAAAATGTTTGAGATATATCCCATTGACTGAGATATGAAGTTCCTCTCCATCCAACTTTGAAAGATGGAAAACATTGTGTTGTTTGCATTGAGTGATGACATAAGGACCACTCCACAAAGCATAAAAAGTTGTGTGTTTTCCAGGCTTATCCCTATCTTCATCCCACTTTAGAATAATGTCCCCCTATTATAATATTGTTATAATGGATTTATTATCAAAGTATCTCTTTTTTTGGTCTTGATGAGCCCTCATAGTTTGCATAGCTTGATCTCTTGTTTCTTCAAGCTCTATCAACTCACACAACTTGACCTCTATACTTTCATTTTCCATCAATTCTAGCTAGTAAGTGAGATCCAAGGCTAGTAACTCAACTAAAATAGGTAGTCTATATTATCTCCCATAAATAAGTGTATATGGTGAGTTTCCAATGGCTCTTTTGGGGGTTATTCTATCAGCCCAAAGAGCTGTCTTCAACTTGAAATGCCAAGTTCTTTGGTTTTCTTCCATTGTCCTCTTTATAATTTTGATTAGATTATTATTAAATGACTCATATAGTATATTCCATTGTGGATAATATTTTTAGGAAGTACTAATATAAATACCATGTTTCAAATCCCACTCACTTGTCTTCATTCCAAGGAAAGCCAATGCATTGTCTAAAATTATTATTGAAGGAGCCCCAAACCTTGTCATTATGCCTTCATAGAAGTATAAAAATAAAATTTAATTTTATTCCTTGAGAGATACAACATCTACCCATATTTTAAAGTAATATTTATCAAACAGCACTCACTTGTGGCCAACACTAGAAGGTGTGTTGATTAGGCCTATGAAATCTAGGATCCATTGCATAAAAAGTTGGTCTACTTGTATTGGATGAAGAGGAAAGGATTAAATATTTTGTTTACCATAAAAGAGAGAACATTTTTGACATTTTATTACCTAATCATGGGTGTGTTTGAAAAAACTAGGCCAAAAATATCTAGCTCTCATAATCTTAGCAACTGTGGTTCTTGGAGCAAAGTGACCACTAGCTGATCCATCATGAAACTCAAGCAATATCTTCTCAACCTAATCTGATTCAACACATATAAATCATACACCTAAGAAATATTTCCTAAAAAAACTTCATCAGTAAGTACATAAGGAATAGATTGTAATCTAAAGTACCTTCTTTTAGCTTTATCTAGGCCTTGTGGACACTCACTAGTTTGAAGAAAATAGATCGTTTCAAATTATTTCTTGTGTCCAAATTTTTATTGATGAAAATTTAGCTGTCATAGGATCATCATGAAGGGATATAACAACTTCTTTTTGTTAATTCAAATCTGAAGCAATGTGCTCATATAATCCCTTCCCTTTCACTAGCTTGGTTGTCTTGATCTCTACATCATACTCCATCACTTTTGTAATCCAACCAGCCCTTTCTTCATTAAAATATATAATCAAAATGAATTCTTTGACACTAGGATGAGGTATCAATATATGAATATTTTTTTTAGATAATGTATGCCTAAACTTTATTTAGACTTCTAACAATTGAAACTAATTGATTCTCTAGATAAGTGTATCTTAACTCATAGCCTTCAAATCCTTTACTAAAGAAGGCAATAAGCTGCTCCAAATTTTATTCATTTGATTGAGTGAGCATGTAAAGGATTACTTATTCATTTAAAAATGAATATAAATTTAAATCCCTTGATAAATTAGGACTTGTAAGAGTTGGGGCTTGAGTAATAGCTTACTTGATCTCTTCAAAACTCTCCTTCCTTCTCCTTATCCAAGTAAACACTTCATCTTTCCTTAACATGGAGGTTAGAGGCTTGAATAAATTATAAAAATAAGGAATAAACCTCCTTATGAAAATATTTTTCCAAAGAAACTTTTCAAACCTTTCTTATGTTTGGGCAAAGTCAATGCCAAGATTTTACTCACCCTTTCAGGATCTATGGATAGGCCTTTCTTTGAGACTATGTGTCCCAAAAGTTTTCCTTCATGGAAAAAACACACACACTTATTTGGATTGAGAGATATTACAAACTTTCTACATCTCTCAAAAATCTACTTAAGATGATAAAAATGATCATTTGCATCTTTGGAGAAGACTGTGATATCATCAAGATACACCAACACTATATCATTTATTAGACCTTGAAAATCCATATCCATTGCATGTTGAAATGTTTCAATATTATTAAACAACTCAAAAGGCATTTTACTATAAGCATATGTACCCCATTTTGTGGTAAAGGCTATCTTGTATTGGTCACTTTCCTTTACCAACATCTGATTATACCCTGAGTATCCATCAAGAAATGAGAACCTTCCACTACCTACCACAACTTGAAAAATATACTCCACGGAAGGAAGAGGATAATGGTACTTCAAGGAAATTCTATTCAAGTCTCTAAAGTCAACACATAAACTGATTTCCCCATTCTTCTTCCTTATCGAGACTAAGTTTTCCAACCAAGATGAATGCTTAATAGGAAAAATGATCTTAAACTCAATCAAATTTGTAAGTTCATTTCTCAATCTTAGGATTTATTGGAATTTTTATTTTCTTGATAGCTTTAGAGTTATCATCTATCTCTATGGTATAATGAGATAATTTTATATTAAATCCTTTTAAATCACTATATTCCCATGCAAAGACATTATAAAATTCTTTATATAACTCAATGAAAACATATCTTTCTTCTCTAGTACATACCTTCCCAAGAGAAAGTAACTTATCCTTGAATATTTTTACTCTCTCATAGTTTTTTTGCATAGTTTTTTTGCTTAGTAGGCATGCTTGAATTTTCCTTCTTAAACTGATCATCATCATTGGAGATAATCTCAAGTGTGACTAAGCCTTTAGGGAGATTGTTTGTAATCAATTATACAATCTACCCTCCATATTACTACTATAGTTTGGACTAATTCTTTGAGGAAAACTTAGCCTCTTATTGTAGAAAAAGATATATTTTTTGGTCACCATCAAACACTTTCCAATTAATGACATTATGAAGTATAGAGGGCCTTACAATCACCTTGAGATGAGGTTGGTTCTTGTCTTCTCTTATCCCCTTTGGAACATCAAACTGAGCTCCAATTGTTGCCAACCTATCAACATGTTTGTTGTATTCTCTTGGGATAGATTGGATGTTGAAGGCTTAGAAATACTCCAAAATATCCCACACTCTATGATTATAGGACTTAAGCAAATATTTCTTAGTCATATTTTGGCCTCTCACTTGATTCATAACTAACTCATTATCACCATACACTTGTAACTCTTTCACACCTCTTTTCCTAGCCCACTCAAGGCCGTAAATGAGGGACTCATATTCTACCACATTACAAGTACAAGTGAAGTGAAATCTGAAAGTAGATTAGTAACTTTCCATGGATGGAGAAACTAACATTGCTCCACCACCTGATCCAACCTTACTTCTTTATCCATCAAAGAAGAACTACCATAAACCATCCACGTTTTCATTTGGATTCATCAGATTTGGCATGAAATATCCCTCTTCATGAAGGCAATACACTCCAAGACTGGATTCCTCTATGAATTTTTAAGGATCATTCTCATAGTTCTCAAATCCCCATTCATCTAAATATAAATAAAAATCTCCTTCAAGAGAAGTTGGGGATTGATCCATGTGAAGCTCCTCCTCATCAAGAATAGGATAATTGAAATTTGTAACCTTAAGCATGTAGGGATATAAATTATTATGATGAATAGGATCTGATTTAATCTTTACCTTGGTACCATACTTTGTCCTAAAAACCATAATGACTAATTGTCTGCCAAGTATCCACCTATCTTGGTTGTAAAATCTCTTGATAAACAAAGAGCATAGTATGGAGGTAAATATGAAACAACCACATCATAAGGGATGGAAAAATTAGGATAATCATGTAAAATCAAAATCAAATCTTTGACTACTCCCAAGGTCTTTTTAGGTAACCCATCCAATTACAGAACACCTTTAGCCATTGGTTCATACTTGAGTCATAGTTTATCTGCTATTGACTTGGGCATAACTGAAGTACTAGACCCACTATCTATGATGAAATTGTAAACTATAAAATAAAAAATGATCAAATATAGATAAAAATGAGGAGTATTATCATTTTTATTCACTTTTCCATCAATGGGCTGAGTTTCATTCACCAACACAACATTTTTAGTCCTAGATGATCCAACTTATTTACCTAGCCCAAATAATTATTTTTGAAGGATATGTTTTTGTCCTGGTATTGTCAATGAATCCCAAAATGAACTATTCATGTTTAAATTATTCATTTGATCCACAACATTGATATAAATATTGCTCACCTTAAAATGATCTTTGGAAGTACTAGTACCTTGTGGTGTAGCTTGTGAAGATGGATGTGTAGCAGTTGGTTTTGAACTTTAAAATTTATGATTATCCTATACCTTAGGAGATGAGTTATACCCAACTACTATTGGAGGTGATGTGTGAGTCAAAACAGGTCCTTGAGTTCCCCTTATGTCTCTTCAACAAGCCTCTTATTAGATTTACTATTAAAGGATACACTAACATCCATATTACTTAAATTTACCAAATGATTGATGGCACAAAACTCTCCCTCCAAATGATTTACAAGAGTATAATCAAATTGTGTTTTTCCATTTTCCATTCCATTTTTAATTGGCACCTCAAAAGTGGAAACTTGAGATTCTTGATTACCTTGCATTGTCATGGCTTGACTAGGCATTTCATTAGCATATGGAACTTGGCCTTGATTTTGGTCATAGGAAGGATATCATGGTTTTTATTGAACAAAGTTATTTTGAGTGGGAACAAGATCTTTAGAATATTATGGGGCATTGGGATTGTAACTTTTGTAAGGTCTAGCTTGAGTTATTTTATCTTGTTCTTGAGCATTACCTTGAAAAGGAGGTCTATTTACTTGTCCAAACTGATTGTAGGATTGGTAAGGCCTGCAATTTTGAGCTTGTTTCATTTTAAGAGCAACCAATTCATTAGTAAAAATTTGAAGCAAAATCTTGAATTCATGAATCTCATTTGTAGGGGCAAGGGTAGACTTTTCTTAACTATTAGGAAAATGAGCCAAGGTAGGTAATACAACTTGACTAGGAGGTTGCAAATCAGGGAACAATGGCATTGATAGTAGGAGCAACCATACCTACTTGAACAAGACAATTTTTATAATTAATGGATATCTCATAGGTAACAAGTAGTGTATTCACACCCATGGATTGGATCATCATGGTTATATCACTATTTAATTCCTTTAGGTAATACAAGAAGGCATAATTTGGAGTAGGTCTCATAAGGGATGGGATCCTATCCCATGTTTTTTGAAATCTAGAGTTAGAGTCCTACATGAACTCTTGTGGATCCATCTTGATAGTGGTTAATTGCTTATCTAGGGATAGATAATCACTCTTCTCTTCAAACCTCTTAGACAATAGATCTCCTAGTTCATCCCATGAAGCAATGGAATTATGAGGTAGAGTCCCATACCAATCTAAAGATTTCCATTTGAAAGACAATGCCAATAGACTAATAGCTACATTATCTTGAGTGATATTATGGATGTTGTAGAAGTTTTATATGGTTTTGATGTGTTCAATGGGAGTAATAAGACCTTCTCCACTAAAATATGGAACACTCTTAAGGGATACTCTAGGAATTTAGTCATATTGGGCAAGATTCAAAGGAGATGATCTAGTGAAGGCTAAAAAATGTTGGTTTATATCCATATTACAATGTAGACTATGGGTATTAGGGGTTGATCCAAGTAGAAATTTGGACTTTTTAAACACCAACTCCCTTGAATAAGGATAAGTATTCAAAAATTTGAATGTTTTGATAGAATACAAAGGCAATTACACAAACTCAAAGGGTATACCTTTAACAACAGACATAGTGGTGATCTTTGGCATGGAAATTAAGGATTTATTAGCAACCTAAGAGTTGAAAACTTAGTGGAGTTACTAGGTACTGAATGTAGATGTTCTTGTAGCTGTAAGTATGCTAAGACTAGCACTAATCTTGGATAATATTCTAGGATTTAGTGTCCCATAAAGCATGCTAGAAACTATTGTCACTTATATTTTCACCCCTTGAGGAGATGTCTCAGCTCTCCTCATCTAAGTGGCACAATGGAAACATCTCACTTGCTGTGGGCAGTCAATTTGATGAGATGAAACTCTAGTAAGGCTAATTTCCTTGATGACCTCTTTAAAACACTCCACTTATCAAATTTGCACGAAAAGGGTTAAGAAGACAAACTTAGAAAGACAAAAGGTGATGCACCAATATTTAATTTACTCATATTGACTGAAATTATACTACTTAGAGCAAATAAAGCTTCTTTCACACAAAAATTACAACTCAAGATAGATAGTTACATCAATGTTTCATATGTTAGGTTCAAGAGGTATATTGATGTTTAGGATGGATGATTAATGATCCTTTGGAGAATTAAATAATAGATATATTATAAAACACTTGTAAACTAAAATAAGACACTAACAAAGACCTATAGTAATTACTCTTCTACACACTTGTTGAACAATCAAGGATAACATGCTAAAAAAGATCATCTTCTACTAGATAAGAACAACCAGATTGTAAAAAAACTCAATTATAAAACATGTAAGTAGGAAAATTCACTTTGCTATTTATTAAATAATCATTAAAATAAAAAATTGGCAAGGTTTTCACCATTAACCAATGTAGGGTGCTCAAAAGAGCCAAAAGAGTCATTGCTTATAGCATTTGGGAGAGGGATGAGACAAGGGAAGTCCAAAGGTCACTTGGACACTTGTAAATATAATAAAATAGGTTAAATATACATGATAAAAATATGTGAAATGAACCTTTTAATTTCAATAAGTACAAGTGTCCATACAAGTCATAAAAATCATGAAAAGTGGCATGAAATCCTTATGTTGGCTCAGAAAATTGCCTTCATCATCCACACCTCCTTGAACATCCAAAACCTGACTAGGGATAGGTATGATTATTTTAATTAGAGGTAAGGATTTTATAAATTCCCATCCATGCATTGGTTACATTCTTATTCATCTAGAAACTTCTAGAAATGAGCCATCATCATCTGTAGTATAAGAAAAATCCTCTTCCACACACCTTTCACACTTGGATTCCAAAATGGATTTATTTTCTTATGAAAATACATAAAATATAAGGTATGGAATGTGTCAAGACCATCCATGGCATTAAATCTCTTATATGCACCTTAAAAAGCCATCCACTTGAAGTTTTCACACTTTTCAACCTTATGTTCACTATGCCAGTTTTGACTGGCTAAGATGAGAGCTATTTTTAAAAAACTTAGGAGTTTTTATAAGTCCTAAAATGACCATAGTGAGTTATTAAAAGTATATATATTTCTACCAAACTTAATTTCATCTCTTGAAACCTTTTAGAACCTATACAATACATGAAATAGTCAGAAATACCTTAGTTTATACCCCATCCATACAATTCCATACAAATCATCCTGATGGGGAGTATCCTAAGAGATTATTATACAACATCCAATAAATTTAATGTATATTTTATCCCAAATATATATATTTCCAAGCTTTTTTCT
This sequence comes from Torreya grandis, assembly GCA_037957365.1. Lineage (NCBI taxonomy): Eukaryota > Viridiplantae > Streptophyta > Pinopsida > Cupressales > Taxaceae > Torreya > Torreya grandis. The sequence continues at coordinate 73,044 of JARHVA010002709.1, read as the reverse complement.
CCATTGAGTCGCTTCTAAGGGTTTAGTAGGGTTTTAGGTAGATTTTGTCCTTAATCTTTCTTCATAAAACCCTAACATTTAAATTTATAAAAAAATAAAAAAAATAATGTTAATGACACATAATAACATCCCCAAACTCATTTGGAATCCATTCACATCCTCAAATAAGATATGAACATTTGAAAACACCCTATCGAGCTTATTTTTATAATTCCTACATGCTTGGACTATCTCTGGGATAAAATTAGATTTTTTATAGGTTTATCTACATAATAAAAGATAAAAAATTTCTAAATACATCTCATAAACATGTCAAAACTATATATAACACTCATCAAGAGCTATAAGTGAAGTTGGACCCCTAATTGGCTTTAGGTCCCTTCAAGGCCTAATAAGCTTAGCATGCACCTTGCTAGTTTTGGATATTTGGACTGATCTCTCATGGTTGGGATTGTGTCTCATGTTTTTTAATAATTATTTAAATCTTAAAAAACTATCATATAACTTTTCAATCACTCCTTTTCATTTCTTCCTCTTAATCACCAACTAGGCCTAATAGGAGCTTGCCTAGTTGGACTGTGTGTAAGGGTGTTTTGATCATTTTTAGAGGTCTGAGCTTGAAATAGTACTTAATATAACCTATTTAACCTTAATAAACCTAAAAATATTTTTATTTATTTTTCTCAATCTTTCCATAAAGTCCCTTAACCTTTTTTGGCTTCACTTGCTTGTTTTGCCAAACCTTGATTTTTCTTGACTGGCTGACCTCTGAGATAAAATAGTGAGGTATATCCCTCTTCCCAAAGGTAAATTGAAGATTTTTTTACTTTTATAATTTCATAATTAAAATTTTTACAAAATGGTTTATCTTTATTCATCCAATTAGGCACCTAACCAACTCAAAATGCCCCAAAAAGGGCTCCAAAAAGGGTTACTTCCTACATTTTTTCCTTCCACCTAAGAAAGATACCTTAAGTAATAAAACCAATGATATTAGGTTTTATAAAAATTTTAAACACATAAAATTATTTATTATTAATATTTTAATTCACCAAAAAACACTCCTCTTCTTTGGATTCTTCATTCTTATCCATTGAGCAACATGGGTTTCTTAGTGCAACTGTACGAATTACTACCTTTGGCTAGGAGGAAGAGTGGCTGATCATCTTGAAGGGTGTCTTGGATATTGTGGAAAAACTTTAATAATAAATAATTAAACATTTAAATTCATTATAAAACTCTCTTCCATCTCCTAAGCATACTCAACTCTTACCTTCATCATGATTGCAAACTCAGTTGTAGGTATGTATAGGGTCTTAAGAGGTCTGTATAAGATTTTTTCACATTATTTAGAGAAGTTCATAATGATATAAATATAGGTGATAATATGATTTTTTAATCATTAAAACATCTCCTATACTCCTTACAAGCACCTTGAACTCACAAGACTAAGTTCTTCCCTCTTGACTGAGACACTCTACCAAAGTGACTACTGTAGGTGAATATTAGCTTAATTTATCTTGGTCATGGTGTTTAAATAATTTTAATGAATCCTGATATCCATATATAATATTTAATATACCTTAATTAATCTTACATGTCTTAAAAAACCACTTAGACCTCGATTTCGGGTCATTGTTTCCATACCCAGTTGTAGGTGCACATTTCTTGTAGAGAGACACCTATAGCTGGCCATGAGCTTGAAAACTATGCATCCACATATTTATAATTACATTCATGATATTTTTTATACCATTTTATTAGTGGAATAATACTAGCCATGATTTAATACTTTGTTTGCAACCTTAGGATATCAATTGTCACTCAAACCTCCAACCCTGTAGATGTTAATGTAGAGTTTCAATGTTTTTAAGGCAACTTTAGGACCCCCCAAAACCACCTTTCATCAATAATTTTGACTCCATTTTTTTCATTTCTCTCATCCATACTAGATTTTATAAGGTTCACCTATCTATATTTCTTACAAATCTTTACCACCATGTTGTAAGACATCCACAAAAACCCTTTGGACCCCTATTTTCACATTTTAGGGAAGGTTTCCCTAAACTCAGTCTTTGTTCTTTCCAAGATAGATTACATATTATTTTTCCATTTTGACATCTCAAACAAATTTTTAATAATTAATTCATATGATAGGAACCATAAGGAGGTTTTACCATGTTTCATTTTTTTGTACAAGTGCCCTCATGGCTCTATGGTACCACCTGTAGGTGGTCATTAAATACACAATAGTAGGTCAATTGGATAGTATACAAAGTGTGCATGTTTGGAAATAATTATATTAATTCACCAAGCATACCAATTAACCCTTATAAATATTTAGAGATTTAAACACATACCAAACTTCCCACCTCTCAACATGATGTTAACAAAAGGCTCCTGTAGGTGCATATGGGCTGTATGCAGGTAGGGTGTCTAGAATGGAGTAGAAAATGTGGATGAATGAGTCTTAAGAGAAGCTAAAATGAAAATTAATACATTTAAAATTCATGATTTTTATCAAGGAGGTCTTAAGACAAGTTCCATAACACTATTCCAATGTGAAAATCTCTTGTATACATGTAAAACATAGAAGGTAGGGGTCTCTAATGACTGGTTGGTGTGGGGAAAGAGTTTTTAAATAGTATTGTATCTTATTTGAAAAAAAATGAACTCCCATTATCTATTTATGACTTATAAAACTGATACACACTAAGTACAACTCTGTGAACAAGCCAAATAAGCTCTATACCTATGTGTTTCAACATGATATTGAGCAAAGAGTTGATTGAGATGAATGGTAGGACTAAAAGTTGCCCAAGCATGATATGATGAAATAAAACATGGGAATATATGGTTATATGGTATTTATACCTGTGAAAAACCATATTTTATTCACATGAAACCTTTGTAAAATGTCAACATTATAGAACAAGGAAGAATTGACTAGAACTTTGGAATAGTGACACTTTCCTGCAGCGTGAGACAACTTGCTCATCAAGATACCATGAAACATGAAAATAAGTATGGAGATAATTTTATGATAGATAAAAAATCCTCTATATATAACATCACCAATTGGTTTGTACGTACTTGTCCAAAATGGAGCAAAACCTATAGGGTGTAGGAAACAATCAATATAAAAACATAGTCAACTTGTAGAGGATGGTTCATAAATCATGGTTAACCTAAATTATAAATATTTTAATGGAAATTAAGGTATATAAGTGTAATACCACCTCCCAAAATAATTTTATCTAAAACCTCTTTAGCTGTCCATACTAAGCACAAACCTGATGGTCACTTCTATATGTCTAAAAAGGAAAAGAAGGAGTATAATAGTTTTGGATTAAAAATGGCACATAAAAATAATTTTAATAATTTAGATGAGTGTGAGGAATATTAAAAGGAATTCCATGATCTTCTCCCATGTGTCACCTTCCCCCATGGGCTGTACAAGTGTCAAATGCTCCCTTTTTCAGTTGGTTTCTTAAATTTTAGTTATAAAACCTATAATATTCTGATGTAACTGACATCCATGATAGGGAATATGACCTATTTTATGTTTTAAAGGAAAAAAAGATACCTAGACACCTTGGTAACCATGCCACTTGCATTTATGACCCCTAAAAGCCCACTAAATGACCCAAAATGACAAATAAACTTACTAGACCATGACTAAGGATAAAAATACATTAGATAACATAAAATGAACTATAATTTATCCTATGATATTATTATACCCATAAACATCTTAGAAATCAAAATTTTAACCTATAGGGGTCTAAATTTGACCTAAAAGTCAAATTTGGTCAATAACTATTTCATAAGATGGATTGAAGATGTTGTACTAAAAGATGTCATAGAGGCATCTATATTTGAATTCATGGATGGAGTAGTCTCAAGGTTTGGTTTTCTTCACACCATTATCTTAGATAATGTCAAAGATTTTATGGGTACTCAAGTGAGTGAATGGGATGTAAGGTACAATGTATACTTGAGTACTTCTTCCAATTATTACCTATAGGGTAATGGTTTGGCCAAGTTTAAAAATAATAATATAATAATAATTATCAAAAGAACAATGGAGGATAACCAAAGGACATGGCACACAAAGTTGAAATCAACACTATGGGCTGATAGGATTACCCCTAAAAGAGCCATTGGAAACTCCCCATTTATGTTTGTTTATGGAAGGGAAACTCAAGTCCTAATGTCAATTGAGTTACCATCTATAAAGCTCAATCACCAATTGGATTTGATTGATAATGATGAAATAATAGTAAGATTAGTTGAACTCATAGAATTAGAAGAAGTTAGGAACCAATCAATGAAAGTCTTAGAAGTAAATTAGGCTCAAATAAAGAGGACTTTTGATAAAAAGACCTATGGTAAGAGATTAAATAAAGGAGATATGGTTCTCAAATGGGATGTGAACAAGGCTAAACCAAGCAAGCACACCAAGTTTGATGCAATATGGAGCTTTCCATACATTATAACTCAGTACAAAGGAGCTAATGCATTCATACTATATATGCTCGATGAATCATAATTACATATCCCAATCAATGGGATATACCTAAAAGCTTATTTTTGATGTTGGAATTCACTCCAAAAGATAAAATTTTGTATATAATAGGGACTTTGTAGATAAAATGACTCCATGCCTAATGAACTAGAAGGCTAATAGAAAGAAACTGATTAGCAGGAAATCATCCTATAGAGGTCACCAAAAATATTGATATTTTTTCCCCAAAAATATCAAAATGTCAAGTACATTAAGGGAGACCTCTTAATTTTTTATAAAATGCCTTGAATATCCCCATAACTCCTATTTTCCTAAGCCTATAGAATCCAAATATTGGATTGTAATTTTTAGTTTATAAAATTAGAAATTGCTTCCAAGACTTTAGAACTTGTAATGTATTTACTAATGGAATATAGAGATCTAACTATAATTTGCAATTTGAAAAATATAAAATTGCAACCAGACCTCTGCATCCCACAATACACTAGCTGATGAAAACTGGAAACCTACTTATTATTTGAAATTTTCAAAATTGGAAATTACAAGTAGAGTTCCACTTCTTGTAAACCAATACCCCGTGGAAACTATAACTGGAACTACAATTTACAATTTGAAAAAGTACAAATTGTATGTGGAGTTCTTCCCACATAACACTCCAACTAGAATCTGGAACTCAGAGAGTAATTTACAATTTACAAAATTTCAAATTACAATCAAAGTTTCATTTTTTACCAATCACCTTACCTATGGAATCTAGACCTCCAAGTGTGACTTACAATTTACAAAATTGTAAATTGTCTCCCGAGTTCTGCCTTCCTATTTAAAAAGGTTAGCCTAACCTATCCCATGGAATTTGGAGGTAAATATGTAATTTTCAAAATTATAAAATTTCAAAAGTGCTTCCAAACTCTTGATCTCCACCAACCACAACCATAAATGCATTTATTAGAGGCAATCTATATAGAAGAATTTAGGGTTTGTTAATGTCATTATTTAAATTTTTAATCATGATTTGGATCTCTAATAAAAACCTCAAATCATAACCTCGTAATGTGATTTTGATAACAAGCCACAACCTTACAAATCAATGACCTCAATTAATTCCATGATGACATTTGACCCCTGAACAATATTCCTTGGACCCCCCTTGCATTTTGATACATCTTTTCTATAAAATAACACTTGACTTCCATTTTTCTTAAGAATCTAGTTGCAGTTTAAAGTTCTCATTACTTGCTTATAATGTTTAGGGTTTTAGGGTCTCTCATCATGGTATATACAAGATAATTTATTATTTTATTTTCCTAAAAGTTCATGTTTTCTAGGTTTTATCTATGCACTAAAGACCTAAGGATTTTCCCCAAAATTGACATTAAAAACGTAGGGTTTTCAATTCATAACTAGGAAAATATACCATCAGATATTCCCAAAGCTAGGTGAATATTCCTTGGTAGATCCCTCTAAGTCCCTATGGAATTTTGACATGCAAATCACACCTCCAATCTTTATGAGATTTCAACCTACAAACTACATTATATAACCTTGTAGACATTCCTATTGCTTCAAACAAGTCCAAGTTCCATGGAGTTTCCACCCATAATTTGCACCTCTAATCTCTACTAGAGATTTCAACCTGATTTTATAACTCTACTTTCCCATAGAATTTTTACCTGCACATAACAACTCCAAGTTCCACTAGAGTTTCCACCTTCTTGTAGGACCCACAAATCCTACCAACTTGTAGTTGGTTTGTACCTCAACATTTTTTATAGAATCCATGTCTAGGAAAGAGATGAAGTTCAAGTCTAAAGGAGCTAGTGTCACTCTCAGTTTGAAATCAAACATAACTAAGATTACAAACATAGACCTAGGTCATATCGACCTAGGTGACTTCTAAACCAGGATCAATGCTAAATTCATGAATGAATGGATCCAAAGCATCTATGACTCTAAAATTCCCCAAGCAGTAGCTTTCCCCCTAACTATGCAAATCCCTAAGTTGGTACTCACACTATCATGCTGACAAGAGAGAGGTGTTGATCAATAAAAGGGGAAAGGATTCTAAATATGGACCCATATTTCATTGATTCTATATTTGTAATACTAAAATTTGAGAGTTATTTAGACATAACTCTAGAATCATCCAAAAAGCTATTTTAAGATAAAAATAATGGATTCCAAAGAGTAATGAACAAGTAATGGCTGAGAATCCCTAAGGCTATCTATGCTAAATTACCTAAGACATTAACAAGAACTAATTTCAAGGATGAGGTGGGATATGTAATTATATTACTGCATAGGATTACTAGTTGTCTTGATTCAAAGAGCTTCCAAGATTGGATGTATTAGTATGTTTAGGTCATCAATGAAAATAAACAATACATCTACTAGGCATAGCTCATCAGTGACTCACTCCATAAATAGTTGATGGAGTTGTAAACCATAGGAAAATTCTATGTGACCTCCTACATAGTATACATATTGTTTGAAGCATGAATTTTCCTAGGGATCAATACACTGGCTAGTGAAGAAAATAAAGTGTTTAACTAGTACCCTAACCTCACTCTTGAGGCAAGAAGATAACACTTTAGGAGAGTCAATGATGCATTCATCTACTGCATCATAATAATGTTCAATAAGGAATATGATATGGGATAGGATTATTGGATGGAGGTGATTAGGATAATGAGACAAGGACAAGTATGATGATAGGTAAATGATGATGAAATGATAATGGATAATGGGCATGAGATGGGGATGTTTTGGACATGAAATGTAACATAAAAATCCAACTAGGATAAGATAAGATGAGATTAGACTAGGTGGGTGATGAAGACAAGGTTAAGACAAATTTATTGATTATGGATGGGGTGGACTTGACAAGGTGTGATTGACAAGACATGATTAATGATGAGTGAGATTAGGATGGGATGTGGTTAGAAGGATGTATAAGAAAAAAAAATTATGTACAAGAGAGTAAGATAAGGATATAAAAGAGGTGATTAGGATATGGTCTAGACTAGAACGAGACTAAGTCAAGGTGGGAGATGGGATAAGGATATACAAAATTCAATGATGAGATAAAGATGGGATGGTGGGTTATGATTAATTGATGAGATATGATAAGATGGCATGACTAGATTAAGACAAGGAAAATATAATATTTACAAGAGGGTGATGACAAGGATATACAAGAGGATGATATAGGATATGTGAGTGATATAGGGTATGACTAATGATGGATGGATATGATGAGACCAGGGGGATTAAGACAAGATGGGATATAGGATAAGGATATACCAAGGCAATGGTGAGATGGGGATAAGATGAGGGGGTATGATGAGATATGATAATATGAGGATGATTAGATTAGGATGGGGTGAATACAAAAGAGGGTGATGGGCAATAAGACTATATAATGGATATTAGGAGGATGATATGATGATAAGCTAAGGATATAAAAGATGAGGATATATGTTCAAGAGGATGATAAGAATGTGCAAGATGATAGGCCCAAGATGTATAAGATGGGATGATGATAAGGATGTGTAGGATGGGATTAAGATATGTAGGTGATGGGGGATGATCAAGGGTGGGTGGATATGGTGAAAATAGGAGGGGATTAAGGTAAGGTGGTAATGGGGAATAGTATGATATGTCTAAAAGGATGTACAAAAGGATAATATTTATAATGATATGATGATAAGGTTGTACAAGATGATACATACAAAAATATGATGTGATGTACAAAATGATATAATGATGGGGTAAGGATATACAAGATGGTTGTGTAATAACTAGATAGGTATGTATAGGTTTGGGTGGAAGGATGATGTGGCTCACAAAGAACACTGGTTTAGCACAACACGCATCAAAATCAAGAAAGCCAAAAACCTATGATTAGTAAACTTAATGGTGTATAACCTGATTCTTGCACCATCAAATGGCTTCATGAGTAAGGCTATAGGACATTGACCCATTATGAAATTGAACAAAACCTTTTGATCCCATTTGCACATAATGACTACTTAGGAACTGATACTGACTTTGACAGTGAGGTGCCTATTATGGGTGAAGGATCCTATGCTAGGTTTGCACAAAAATTCTAGGTGCATTCTATATATATATAAAGGTATAGTGGGGCATAAGTATATATAAGATGATATCTAACCATCATGATTATTAGAGCTTAATCTCCCCTCACTCTATGGAACCATTTATGGGGAATTTTGTGTAGGCACAGAATGATAGCTCTCTTGAGATTTAGACTCCACTAAAACATAGAAGTTTGGTCTATTGTGTGGTGGTGAAGTCCATGGTCACTATCCCCCTAGGAAATAATATTGGAGAAGGGTTTATATGTGGGTTTTGATCCTCAAATAATCACCATAAGGATTTGAGCAGATCATACACCACTGTAGCCCTCAGGATACAAACAAGAAGATAAAATATTAATTAATTGATTAGGATTATGATGTGATGTATATACAAGATAGTAAGAATATACAAGATAAAATGATATATACAAGAGATATATAAACAATAAAATGATTTAAATGATTTAAAATGATTTTCAAAGTTCTAAAAGGAGTCTTTGATAGGAGGCATGTAGGCACATGGTTATTAGTTTCAAGTGGTACTCAAAAGAGATAACCTACACAATAAGGATTAGTAGTTTGATTGATAATCTTGATGGGCAACCTGCAAGATGAGATGTTAGTAGTTTTGATAATTTTGTCTTGGATTGATTAGACCTACATCATTAAGAAAATAAAACAAATTATTAATAATAGTGTTTCATCTAATTTTGGAACCATTCCTCCTACAAAATATTAGTAACCTGATTTATTCAGCCTTCCGTAAAATATCCTATCAAGCACTCTATTAATGATTTTTTACTATCTACCCATCTCAATTGTTTAATTTAAGAATGAAAATCAAAAAATAATAATTTAAAATGAATTTTTTGAATAAAGTCTATTATTATACACACTAAAATTAAAAATGATTATGATTACACATAAAAGGCTTATTTGGATTAATGATTAAAAAATAACTTTGATCACACACAAAGACATATTTAAGTTAATGATGATTTATGATGGATAGGGAAATGATATTAGAAAAAGGTTATTCCCTTTTATATTTAAAATAATTTATTTTATTAATTATTGTTATTTCCACATTCCACTCGTTTAACTAGATAAATATCATGAATTATCTGGTGGGTGAATGACATTAATTATCAGTGGTTTAGAATTTGACTTTTAGCACTAAGGATGAAAAATGCCACATGGGGAGTCTTGGAAAGTATGCTAACTATCTAAAAAATTGCTTAGAAAGGAGATGTCTTGGTAGATTTAAGGTTAAAAAAAAAATAACAATATTGATTGCAATATAATTGAAGCCATCTGATAGCACATAGAGGAGATAAAAACATTAACACAATCTAAAACAAGGTACAACTATCATTGATAGTAGGTTTTTTTGACACTTTATCCTTGATGCCATTCCTATGATTAATTCCACCCAAAGATCTTAGTGCTAATGCATGATCAAGTTTTGAATCCCAATAACATCGATGGATCTTGTTTTGATAAGTCTGGTGCAGTGGATAGTTTGACAAAGATTTCTCAAAATCTCAAGCTATTTTAATTATGGTGTTTTGAGGGAGAGCCCAATGATTTGAAAACATTATGATTATTATAAAAGCTATTTATAAGGCATTAAATCATAGAAAAAAAGGTGTCAAGTTTAAAGTTCTAAACCAATAGTTTTACCAACAACGGTGATCATAGGATATGCACATAATATTACTATTATCCTCCTAGCATGCACCAATAGAGGATATTTAGAACAAGGCAAAGACATCCATTAAGGTATAATAAAAGTGGATCTTGTCAGATGCTACAATTGTGAATTCTTATTTTAGATAGATGCATAAATTATAAAGATACATGGCTTGCAATAGGAATGCCACTAAAGGCATGTGAGCTATAGGCTATGGCCATTCACCAATGCATTTTTAAAAGTGGAATTTTTAGAATTGTTTATTAGTAACCTAGTAGACCGGTATACCTAAAAAATATTTGACAGTATGCCATAATGAAATGTGGTTATAGGGTATGCAACAGGTGTAAAGCTATTTTATTCAACCTTTACCCAAAATCCAAAATAGGGTATGGATGCCTATCAGAACATAATCAAATTTTTTGTCAAATGTTTGTGGTCATACAACACCATGAAGAATAATGAAATGATCAATTTGATAAAATGCCTCAAAGACTCAGGTGCATTATATTAATTTTATTGTAAAAATATCGGTCATGGTAGTTATGGGAAAATAAATCACAATGTTGATAAGGAGGTTAGGAGTTCAACTCTCTAGGGAGGGCATAGGTATAGTGTCAAGATAGAATAAGAGTAGAGATCTATAATTTCTAATGGAGGATTTTGGCCTGATCGACTTACATAGTAGAAATCTATGGATTATGCAAGATGGCATGGATTTATTAACAAAATGCCTCTAAAATACAAAAAGATTAGAACTATTTAGTAAAATGCCCCAATGGTCTTATGGACTATGCTAATTATAGAAGGGAGTAAAAATAAAATGAGGGGAAAAATGGTGGTAGGTCTAAGGTTTAAAATCGTCACCATATTACTTGTAAAATAACCTAGATTACCTATGGTAATGGTCAAATGGACATTTATGTTTACTCAAATGGTTGGCTGTGGGGAGGCATACCTGTATCTTCTCATGATTTTAAATAGAGCCATAAATTATATTCTATGAACTATATTATAAGCCTTATTTTGATCAAAAATTAAAAAAAATGACTATGATAACATAAAAACTATCAAAAATCAATCAAAATCATAGATTATTTCAAAGTCATACTTTCAAAGATTTCGATCTCAAAATGTTACCACAAACTTGGGGAATGATCATGAATATATATATTTTTAAACTTTGAACCACCAAATTCTTCATCGATCTATCATACAATATCAAGCGAACATACTCAAAGGCAAAGAATGTCAGTTTAAAAGGAGGTTAGCCTGTCCTACCGTGGTTTACAATATGTAGAAGGATTTTTGGGAAAATATGAATTAAAATACATAATTCAAACCCATAAATCAAACTACCTATTAAGATGGACTATGGAAACAAATCAGAATGATAGGATAAATCTTACCAATCCTTGCTTCAAACTAGCCTCCTTCTAGGATGTTCGAATGGATGGTTAATTGCATGTAGACTTATATTTTGACATTATGATGGCATGGTTATGGATTGTGGATGCTAGATTCATGGACATGGATTTTTTATGAATTTCTAAATTGGATGTCATGGAAGAAGTGAATTGTTTAAATAAATTTTTGAGGGAGAGATCAATGTTGGAGATTTGAAGTTGGATGAGGGAGATCAATGGATGATAATTAAAAAGGAATTTAAAATTCCTTAGAAGCCTCTATATTTAGAGGCTTCTAGATAAGAAGGGTAGGAATATATAAGGTTATATATTTGGAGGGTTACAGAATCCTTCTTAGGGTTAATGATGATTAGATGGGGGATTAAATAGGGATTAGGTATAGATTAGGACTTGGGGGTGTAGGATAGCCTAGGAATAGGCTTAGTAGGTAGGTAAAAGGGTCATGGGAATTTAAAATTCCCAAATAGGTAAGTGGGGTTAGGATAAGATAAGAGATGATTAGGGGAATTAATGATTTTTGGGGATAAAATAAGGTTAATAGATGAATACTAATGAAGGGGGATATTGGATAAATGATTTAGAAGGGGGGATAAATTATATTAAATTAGATAAGTGGACTTAGTGTCGACTCATAGGAATATTAGTGATGATAATATAGGTGAGTGAATTTAGATGCATACACATTGTTTTCAATTGAGTATGGGATTGGGAACTAGTCCTTATGCATATTTGGCCAAGTCCTCATGGTGCTCTATCATGATGCCTATCATTACATGCTATAACAAAAATCAACTTTAAGAAGTCTACATGGAAAATGTAGAAATAATATCTCCTTGCCACCAACAATAACAACATTCTTGATCTAATCCAAATCATATCCCAAACATAGTAATTAAAAAATGAAAGATTTTTTCCTTCTTACCAGTTCAGATGAGCATCTCCCTACTAGCAGGTTGCCTAATTCATCTTTCACCGCTATTCCAATTTGAAATCATATTCCATCATCATGTTTTCCACTATTGGGATACAATGATTATAACTTCCTTTAGGCAAATCATTTTATACTATCACACCTATTTTTCACTATCGGGATATAATGATTATAACCGCCTTTAGGAAAATCATTGTATACCATCCAACTTGCATTACCAATGATTCTAACTACCTTTGGGAAAACCATTGGGTTTCCACCAATTTGAGGGTTAATGATTCTAATTTCCTTTGGGAAAATCATTCACTTTCTTCTACCTAACTAGGGCATGTTTTTATCCTACCAATGATTCTAACCACCTTTGGGCAAATTATTATTTTCCTTTTAACTGATTATAACCACCTTTGGGAAAATTAGTCTCTTGTTACCATAAGACTTTTTTTATTATCATAAACACATTTGGGAAAATCATCACCATTTTTTATTCCACTTATCTTGATGATTATAACTACCTATGGGAAAATCATCCTATTTATCTGCTCTAACTGGGGCAACTCCATATGCCACTAATTATAACCACTATTGGGAAAATTAGTTTGTTCCATCCCATAATTTTCATCTATTTAGTACACTCATTTCCTTCTTTCAATGGACTATTTGTTGACCCCTTTTCCAAATGCTCCCTTGACAGGGCAACTACAGTTCATCCATTACAATTGAATTCGTAAACATACAAGACCTTTTCAATATTCGAGAAGATGTTACTATGCTTATAGTTTGTAATGCCTTCCCAAATAGGGGTAAACTATAGAAACGTAAAATTGGCCACCAATGGCTTCATTTATAACTTTAGACTATCTCTTACCAACCTTTGTAAATAAAACCTAAAAAATACTAAACATCTCAAATTTGGCTTCATAACATGCAATTTGGCCTATAGAATAATTAAATGGGGAAAATGCACACATCAATTAATTCAAATCTTGAAAAATTCTAAAAATCCTAAACAAAATTAATTAACATGCAAAACCTAATCAAATGCCTAAAATGAATTAATCTATGAGAAATTAAATGAATTATCAAAAAAGAAATTCAAAAATCAAAGAATATCGTAAGAATTCATAATTACCTTTTTGTGAGTTATCAAATATCCTAAAATATCTTAACATGCCTATTATTGATAATCATTAAAATTTGACATCTTTTAACTGTACTGGGATTAATTAACTTAAAAAAGTTAGGTTTGAACCCATTCCAAGCTCTAACTACACCTTAACTCACTTAGGGTTGGGGTTAGTTGCTAAACTTATAAATATAAGCCTAGACCTCTTCATTATGAGATCTTGGACATAGTAATGTTATAATGTTGGTTTTATGACAAGATTGAAATCTATAGAGTTATAATGCCAAAATAATAAGCCAAACCACTTTGAACAACATCAAGTCAAATCCAAACCAACCATGGTGCCAAGGAGAGAAGGATATAGCCAAGCTCCATTACCAAAGACTTTTTGAGCACAAGCCAAGAAAACCAAATGAATAAATCTCTTGGAGAATTCAAGGAAGGTAAAGATGTCATTCTTTGCATTCTAATTGTAGTTTCAATTGGTTTGATTCACTAAGACCCCCCTATGATCTAGGCATGGAGGTGTTAATATTGTTAGTCTGTTTTTCATTTCATTGTTTTATATTATAACTAATACTTGATTTAACATCCCCTCTATCCTCAAATTCATAACATAATAGATATAGTAAATATCACTAAAAAACTACTAAATCTCAAGGACTAAGGAGTTCCACCATCAGCAGAGGGTCCCAATGGTGAAACAATAGAGAAATCAGATAGTTCAATGATCTCCCATAAGAAGAAGAAGAAATAAAAGGCCAAGAAGGGGCAATAAAGCAAAGAGGGAGCAATAATGAACCGACCAATAGTCATTTAATCTAAGGACACAACTACATTTGAAGCATCCATAAATTTAACCCCCACCTCAATAATAGTCACAACTCCCATCCCTATGATACATCCTCCAACTATCTCTATTTTTCCTATAAGTCCAACACCTCCTCCTCCTATTTCCACTCCTCCTTCATCCCAAGTGACTCCACCCTCCATTCCCATCAATTTACCTATAACAATAAGTCCATTGCTAATATTGTAATCAATTCAATTGGACACTCATGCCTCCCCTTCTTTAGATACTCAGGTTTGCATTTCACTTCTTCCTTTGACAATTTCACTCCCTCCATCCATAATTCCTTCCATTTCATTTACAATCCCTTCCATTCCATCCCCATTGATCACTAACACTACATAGCAGTATATTACCATGTATTCAATCATTCTGACTTCAATTTTTTTGGCCATCCCAACTTGTAGGAAAACTATTGCTTCATTTTCATCCCCTTTCATCTTCCCTACTTTACCACCCCTAAGTATCCATACCAATTTAATTAACTCATTTAAGGCTTTGGACTCCATACTTCCACTAGTCCTTAAGTTTCAAGTCCCTGAGTCTAATCCTTTATCACTTCCATCTCCCACACCCCTAGTAGACACATCCATTTCCATTGTCCCCACCTCTTCCAATTTTATGGTAACCCTAACCCCTTCAATGGAGATAGTGGAGGAGCAGGCCCTTGATACAAAATGTGGATCTTTAGCCCATAGATGGGGAGGAAATTGTAAAGACATATATCAATAAATCAATGGTAGTATTAGTAAAGGAAACAAAACTTATCACCATGCCTTATAGTTTATCAAGTGACCATGTCAACACAGTAGGATGTTACCCCTAGTTGGTTAGCATAAATAGTGGGGAATAAACATAAGAAAATGGTGTCCCCAAGTACATTGGATTTTGGTCTCTTAGATACATGAAATAAATCTAAGACAACTCCCTAGACCTTTTCAAGGATATTGTGTGACTCAGTAGGCAAAAGATATGTAGACATTGTAGTCCCCCCCACTAGAAAAACATAAAGAAGATATAGTGGTGGGGGCCTATCAGGTATCAAAATTTCACCTTGGACATCCTATGAGGGAGGGGTTGAATCATGATTTTCAATCTAACATCAACTCCCTCTTTGAGAAAATGGATAGTGACAAGGTCACTAACGATGAGCTAAAAAACAAGTTTGAACAACTAATGACTGCATTAAAGAAATTCATAGATCCTTCTATGAAATTAGCATAATCCAAATCAACATAACCCATCACCCAAATCACAGATCATATAACACTTGATGCAGTGATAGAAATTGGTTGCATGGGGAGGGCCACCAAAGAATGGGTAGAAGAACTCATCTCAAAATATGTAGACTCAATTGACATGGACATCCTCCTTATAGAAAACATAATAAAAAATAATGGAGAGCAAGAGGAATTAGACATAGTAGCCCAATTCAGAATAAAGATACTTATAGATGCTACCCATAAGGCCAAATTTTCCCATGATAAGGCCATCAACATACTATATGACATAGATGATTTTTTGAATAAATTGTCATGTCAACCAATATATTATCAGGAGTAGATCCTTTCATTAGAGGAAGTTTAGAATAAATTGAAGGAAGTGATAAAAAATGAATCTGCATGAGATATAGGCTTTACCTTGAGCTGTATCCACTATTACATCAAATATAATAACACATTAGATTAGATGGGTAAAGAGATTCAAACATATAGAGCTTTGAGAAGGGAAAATTTTGATACATTAGCATATTTAAAGATAACCAACCTCTACTCTTTTGGCC
This sequence comes from Torreya grandis, assembly GCA_037957365.1. Taxonomy (NCBI): domain Eukaryota; kingdom Viridiplantae; phylum Streptophyta; class Pinopsida; order Cupressales; family Taxaceae; genus Torreya; species Torreya grandis. The sequence goes on along the minus strand of JARHVA010002709.1, from coordinate 56,612 downwards.
TAGATGAAGATAGAATGTAGGAGATATTCAAGGTTTTTGATGTATATGTTCATAAATTATAGGCCAAAAAAGATAAAGAGTCAAAAGAAGTGTTGGAAATAGATTAATTCCTTCCATCAAAGCATTCTCATATATCATATTTTCATTATTGTATAAATATTTTAAAGTTTCTAAAACATATCTTATAAATTACAACTATCTTTTTTATAGCTCTTTTTGAGAAAGATCCATGTGTATTTTACACTTTCCATTTTGACAGGTTGAAAATTATAAAAAGCAGACTTGAAAATTACACTTTTCATTTTGACAAGTTTTTAATTACTTAAATTGTAAAAGCATATATTGAAAAATACAATTCCAATTTTGACAAAGTGGTATGACTTGAAAGTTATAAAAGTCTCACTTGAAAATTACAAACTAGGGCTTTGCAAAAAAGTAACTTAAGTTACTTTAAATTTATCTTTTGTTATAAAATGAGTTTCACTTTAGCACCCTCGATTGCATGAAGGAGAAGTTATAGTTGAGATGGAGAAGAAGAAAGGCATTTCATGATGATTTAAAAGTTCCCACTATGCCCCCACCAACTGAAGATCATGCCCAACTCTTTCATGATATTTTTCAACACTTGTTCACCATGCCATGGATGTCACTAGATGAAGATCACACCTACTTTCATGGAGTTTCCAGATTTACATGTCTTTCTACTAGGCATTGGATTTCATTGTTAACTACATCTCATTTATGATATCTTTTGTATAAATATGAGTAGTATGGTGTAGCCCATTTTATATTTTTTCTTCTAGATTTATTATTCTACATTTTGAATAACTCTTCTACATGCTGGATCTTGGAGAATGAAAATAATTTGAATATTTACCTTTCTTGTCTAAGAAATCCCCATGTATGCCAATTAATTTGAATATCTGTGGATGTTATAATTCTTATTTTAGTCAAAAATTTTCATTTGTGGTAATCAATACCCTTTTGAAAGATTGCTTGATTAAAACAAAAGAATCTTGTCCCTTCTATGAAAAATAACAAATATTGCTTTTGATTTTCCATTTGCATGGAAAATGTTCCTACAAATTTTAATCTATTTTTTATTATATTGTGTTCATTCAATAAATCATTAAAATCCATTATAAAAAATATTTGGTGCAATCACCATTTTTAGTTTTGAAAATTTCATTCTCACAACTCTTTTTCCTAGTCAAAACCCTAGTTTAGGAGCAAGATCACTAAAGGAGAAAAATTTATATAAACTAATAATTTATCAGTTACACCAAGTTTAGTGAAATAAATCCATCCTTATTCAGAGGTTTACCTATATTATCCAAGGCCCTATATTTTGGAGGTGATCCCATTGTATCATTAGATTATTGCACAATGAGCTACTACTTCAGATAATGGGTGAAAATTAATGTGATAATAAAACCCTAACTTTGGGGTCCTACATCTTTAATATTATGCTACCTCCTAGCCTAAAATATTGGATTAGATAGTTTTATTATTTTAAAGTCTAAATAAGTTGTCCAATAAGACAATTCATGTCATGGGAAGTTATACAATGATGTTTTCATTGACATGTAAATTTTTGGTCATTTGTTTGGTGCAACCCATCATTGGGACTAAAGGGACTAATTAATTTATATTAAATTACCAATAATTATTTTCAAATGAATATATTATTTTATCATTGGATTAAATTTTTGTGAAGTAAGACATAAACCAAAATTAATATGGGTTATTAATATAAAACAAAGGGCCATTAATATAAAAAGAAGGGACATATTGAAAGACACATGGATATTTAATTTCAAATCCAATTTCATTTTAAAAATGGATTGGTGGGATTTACTCCATTAATGTGGAGAGTTAATTCCAATATGTACACCACCAACAAATGTCTCTGCCTACATTTTTACATACCTCCTTTCCCAAAATGGCCATGGAAATTACCCAAAATTTCTTGACCATGTCTTGTTTTGTAAATAAATTTAAGTTGCTGAATGAAGAGATGAAATGGTTTGCATAGATGTGTTGCCTATACCTAAACCCATAATTGTGTTTTTTTTAATTTTCATGCGTCCATTATCATTATTGTGCCTTACATACTCATGGTTTATTTATGTGCATTCACATCTGAGTAAATGTTTAATGGTATGTTAATGGAGAGATGAAATGTTATATGCAACTATGTTACCTATAGTTGAACCCATAACCATGTTATTTTTATTTTTTGCCTAGCTATTATTGTTATTATGCCTTCTATGTTCATGGTTTTGTTTTACATGCCTTCACATCAGAGTAAATATTTAGTGGGATGTTAATGGAGTAAATGCATGTTTGGATGGAATGGGATTTGAAATTGGAATGGAAGAATTAACTTTTTTAACAAAAAATATCTCTCCCTACATTTTCAAGTACCTCCTCCCCCAAAATGGCCATGGAACCTACCCGAATGTTTTCGAGCATGCAACATTTCATAGAGGAATTTCTATTAGCAAAATGGAGGGATGATTATTTATGTTATTGTGCCTTGTATGTTCATGGTTTTTATTTCATGCCTTCAAATATTATTAAACATTTAGTGGTATGTTAATGGGGTGATGAAATGTTACACATAAGTGTGTTTCCTATAACTAAATCTAAAACTATGTTCTTTTTTATTTTCATGTGCCTGTTACTATTATTATGCCTTCTATGATCATGGTACTTTTGTGTGCCTTCACATCTCATTCAAATTTACATATTGGAATATGTGTGAATCATTATTGTCATAGCCAACTCCATTTTCCTAATGGCTTGGTGAGATTTTCTCGATTAATGGGAAAGTTAATGTTTCCCTTTTCACCACTAACAAATGTCTCCACATGATTTTAACATCATTAGAATGTATGGATGAAATATTATACATAAATACATTGAATATAAGTTATTTTTAATGGAATACCTTGAGTTATTATCAATGTAAGTTGCTATGTGATTTATATCTGGGTCAGATTTATATTTCCCTACATAACATGGGTTGGAACAATTAACATTTAATGGTATGTGGATGGAATTTGTGTTGGTTTTCATTCACATACGAGTAAATTTTATTATTTTAATAAAAAATTATACTTTCAATCCTATTCCATTATATATTGACTTAGATGTATCAAACCAAAACCTTTTATGAATTCTTGTTGTTATGTTACTGATATGTTCACATCAATTAATTTTGTTGTGTTATTCATTCAAATTTTCAAAATTAAAAATATTCTTTGTCATTACTATTATTGATATGTAATTCATTGATGTTTTTGTGTTATTTATATATGTGACACATTTATATATCCCTACTTATACTTTGCATGGAGATTTTGAAAGCACCCACAATATGCTCTCACATAGAAGTTCTTGTTTGGATAGAAAGGGATTGAACTTTGGATGGAAGATTGAACATTTAATTCTATACACATAAATTCATTTTTTAATGGAAAAATATTTGAACTTGGGATGAACGACTAAATTTTTAGTGATATATGGATAGAAGCCCTAAATGTTTTCATTCACATATTAACAAATTTTATTATCTTGGTATCAAAATGTTATTTTCATTCACATACTATTAAATTTTATATAAACCTATGACATCCTGAACCACTCATCTAAGGATTGTCCACTGCTCAAGAAGCCACCCATTCTACCTTACCCCTCTTGGGTCCATAAATTCTCTACCCAAGCTCCCTCTTCCCATCTCCCATCTCCCCCCTCTCCCCTCAAATCCTCTCTATCCCACCCTAAATTGGGTCTGCTTCCTCTTTCCCATCCCTCCCCCTCCTGAACCCCTTTTTCCTCCCTCCTATCCCCCAAACTCCCTCCCCTAAACCAAATCTAGTTCCCCTTAGTCTGGGGAAAAATATCTCATTGGATAGTCCACCAAGTTCCTCCATAAATCTGAGGATTCTTAGCCCCCCGACTCACCTTAGCTCTAGCTTCCCTAGCTAGCTCCCTGGTTTCCCCTCATCCTGGTTTCTCTTCCCCTCTACTAGAAATTCTCATAGAAGCCACAATCATATCCCCAGTTATATTTCCTCCTCACAAGACCCATCTTGAAAACTCTTACCCTATTTCCTCTTGTACCATTGCTTGTGAATCTCTTTTGTTGGACAAAGAGCCAATGTTGTAATAAATTGTACCCCCTAGCCCTGATCACTCTAGTTAAGTCACTTGGGGAAATCAAATCTCTATCCTTGTATGAAGGAAAATGATATTTAGTTAGAAAAGGGGAAAACTCTAATTTTTTTCCAAGGAGTCACCTAAGGAAAAGTGGTAGAATGTCCACCATAAAAAAGGAAGGAATAAAGTGAAGGTTGGATGTGATAAAAAATCCTCATGTAGACCCTCATCCCAGAGCTCTAGGAGAGTATAAATAGATAGGTAGGTTGAAAAGGGTACACAGATGAAATTTAGACATTACCCCATCAACAAGAAATGAAAGTACTTTCTTGGAATATTAGGGGACTAAATAATCTTAGAAAATAGACGTTAGCAAGAAATCTAGTATTAAAGCATAAACAAGACATCCTTTTAATCCAAGAATCTAAAATGATAGTTGAAATTTTTTTGAAGACCAAATTTAATATTTGGGACAAAACTCTATGAATTTTTAGTAACTCTAGAGGTGCTTCAATCATCTTGATAGTCTTTTGGGACCCTTTGATCCTAGAAGGCAACCCCATCCTTGTTACTAAGACCCACATCTCTATTTCTTTCTTTAACATTCACAGCAAAAATAATTAGATTTTCATTAATGTATATGTTCCAAATTCTACACCTAAAATGAATAAGTTATAAAGAAACTTTATCGACATCATAAATCATTTAAAAAACATGAGTTGGATAGTGGCTGTGGATTTTAACTCTCCCTTGTCCCTCGAGGAAATGAAAGGGGGAATCTGCACTCTCAATAATAACATGTTAGATTTTAATGAATTTATCATGGATGCAAGCCTTTTTGATGTGGAGCTAAAGGGTAATCAGTACACTTGGTCAAATTGAAGGCTAAGAGATAATCTTATCCAAGTGATATTGGATAGGGTTTTAATTTCTCTTAATTGGATCTACAATTCCACTAGTTTCCTTTTGTCCCTCCCTAGGATTGGAACTGATCATAATCTATTTTTATTCCAAAGTGACAATTATTTAAAATCTAAGGCCATGCCTTTCAACTTTGAAAAAATTTGGCTCTCAAACCAATCCTTGGAAGATCAGACTAGGAAATGGTGGAATACCCCAATACAAGGATCAACTATCTACATCCTAGTTATAAATCTTAAACACGTCAAGAACAAACTTAAAATTTGGAACAAAGAAGTGTTTGGAAATATATTCCTACAAAAATCACCATTGAGGAGGAAATCCATAGAATCAAGATAGAAATTTGAGTTTTAGGCCCTTCCCTTGATCTTTAATAGAAAGAAAAGGATCTTATCAATACTGTCCATAATTTGGAAGCCAAGGAAGAAACTTACTGGAGGCATAAATCTAGAAATTTATGGTTAAAAAAGGGTGACATAAATACTAAATATTTTCACACCTTAGCCTCCAAAAATCACAAATAGAAGCTCATCATTTAAATTGAAGGGGAAGATGGATCTTAGTTTAGGAGGGAAAGAGACATTGTGTCCCAATTCATTAATTTATACAAGTCTCTACTAGTCTTTGCCCCCTCTCAGGATGAGGGATTAGAAGATCAAGTGGCTAACCTTATTGATATTATTATTTCCTAGGAAGAAAATGCATCTATTCTCTCCCCCCCTTTGGAAGAAGAAATCTAGGATATATTATTTTCTTTGTAAGGGGACAAATCCCCTAGCCCAGATGGTTTCCTACCATTCTTCTTCCAAGTTTTTTGGGAAATAATTCACAATGAAGTTTGCTTGGCTATTGTGGAGTTCTTCAAAGTTGGCACCATGCTTTAATATTTCAATAATACTTTCTTAATACTCATTCATAAGAAGCTGGGGGCCTCATAACTGATAGATTTTAAACCCATCAACTTGTGCTCTAGCTTCTATAAAATATGCACAAAAGGGATTTCTCTTAAAATTCAACTTCCACTAGAAAAATGATCTCAAACCATCAAGGAACCTTTATCTTTGGAAGATATATTTTGTATGGGATCATAATATCCCATGAAACCATTCATTTAGTTTCTCACTCCAATCAATAGGGTATATTCCTCAAGGTTGACATGAACAAGGCCTATGACTAGGTCTCTTAGAAATTCCTTGATAAAATTTTGATTAGGTTCAGTTTCAATCAATCTGTCAAAAAAATTATTTCCTCCTACATAATTACCCTTATGTTCTCTATTAATATCAATGGTGTTTCCAGGGATTTTTTCTTAATAGGGAGAGGGCTCAAGCAAGGAGATCCCCTCTCTCCATATTTGTTTATCATCCTGACTAAAGCACTAAGTCGACTTATTATCAAGGCCAAAAACTCCAACATCATCAGAGGCATTATAGTTTCTACTAACACTAACCTGATCACTCATCCATACTTTTTGGATGATATGCTTATGATGGGAGAAGCCTTAGTCTTGGAAGCCAGGTGTTTTAGAAAAATATTATTGAAATATATGAAGTGGTTTTAGGTCAGAGCATAAACTTTCACAAAAGCTCCCTTTTCTTCATCAACAACCCACTTTACCTCCAAGTTGAAATATTGAATATTCTAGGTTGCATTATAAATAATCTCCAATCTTCCTATCTTGGCACTCCTCTCTTTGAGGGTTTCATGAAACCAAAATTTTTGAACCCTCTCATTGATAGGCTTCAAACAAAACTATTAGGTTAGAAAAGGAATATGTTGTCTCAAGTGGGCAAACTTCAGCTTCTAAAGAGCTCATTTCAAAGCATCCTAGTTTATTTCATGTCCCTTTTCATCATCCTTGGTAAGATTTTTGATCAAATTGAGCATATCTAGAAGAAATTACTTTTGAGAGGTTTAGAAGATAGATTCAGGTTCCCACTCATCTCTTGGAATAAAGCTTGCCTCCCTATCTTAAAAGGAGGACTGGGGTTGAAAAATGTTAGAGCCATGAACCAAGCCCTTCTAGCCAAGCAAGGATGGAGGGTGGTTAAGGATGATAATCAGTGGAATAATATCATTAGGGATAAATACCTAAATTTTGGGGAAGGCCACAACTTTCTCTCAAAAAGTGGCCTTGACAAAAGATCTACATTTTGGAAAGAATTAAAAGCTAGCAAGGATCTCCTCATTAAAGGCCTCAAGTGGAATGTCGGTAGAGGAAACATAGTAGAATTTTGGTTCAATGCCCCTTTGGCCTCCTCCTTCCAATATTTGGACCTCATTTCATTTTTTAAAGAAACTTATGGCCATAAGGTGTCGGATTATTGGGAGGAAACTAAAGGAAGGATGAAGTGGAAACTTCTAGTAAAAGATGATCTGAACTAGAAGCATGCTCACCTCCTGTATGAATTGAATGATTCTATCCAACACATTCATATTAACTTATTTCCAAAGGAGGATGTTCTTACTTGGAAATTTGATCCCAATAGGCTTTACTCTATTAAATCTAGTTACATCTCCCTCTAGAATCAAGTAGATGAGGATGATAATTGGCATGATCTTTGGCTTAAAAACCTCATTCCCAGAATCAATGTTTTATTTTGGCTAGTGGCCTAGAACAATATTTTAACTATGGATAACCTAGTTAAAAGGGGTATTCCTTTTCCTAATAGGTGTACCCTTTGAAAATAAGCAACAAAGTCTGTTAAACATTTTTACCTTTCTTATTCTTTTGATTCGTCTATCTTTCAAATTTTCTTTAGAAAATCCAAATTTTATTGGATCACTCCAAGTTCTATTAAGGACCAGATTACTCAATGGAAACCTCCCTGAGATTATCTTCTACTAAAGTTTTGGTGAAATCTAGCTCTCTCCCATATTTTTGGGGTATTTAGAAAGCTATGAATTCTTATATTTTTGAGAACGATAGGCCCAATCCTTCCTCCACTTCCAAGAGAATCTTAAACTTTGTCCATGAAAACTAGTCCTCCTATGCCTCCTCTTTTGATCAACCTATCTCCCCTATCTTCTATCAAATTTTGAATCATCTCATCTGGTCATTCTAGGAAAATCTCAAGTGAAGGGGTTGGATAGGTCTAAATTCAAATGATTTCTTCCTCCTCCCTCATGGTTTAATATTATTTTTGATGAGGCAGTAAAAGGGAACCCAAGCCCAATAGGAGTGGGAGGTGTTATCAGAGATTCTCCAAGGAATATCAAAGTGGCTTATGCGAGCCCATTGGGATCCAAACTGATCATGTTTTAAAAGCCATAAATACACTTTGGGGTATCAAGTTGGTGTGCAACCTCAACATGGACTTCATCCAAATTGAGGAAGACTTGATGAATATTATTAATTGTCTAAAAGGCCTTTCCTATTCTTCTCAGAATATTTATAGAATTAGTAATGATGCTAAAAACATATTGACCCATTTTAAAGGGGTCTCTATTGGGCATATTTATAGGGAAGGCATTAGGGGTGTCGACTTTATGGCAAACATTGGTGCTCTAAGGAGTGATTTTATCATTTGGCATGAGAGGGAATTTTTGGATGACATCATCCAAATTATCAAATTAGAGAAAGGACACATCATGCATACTAATGATGGGTTTATTAATTATGATACTAACATAGAGTGAAGGATATAATTTTTATACATGCAAGGCCATTATTACTAAGGCCTTGCATGTTTGGGTCTTCCTGAGCTTGCATCACATGTCTAATTTTGGCTCTTTTTTATAAACTATCCATCTCCTTCCTTAAGATCATGTATCATGAAACTTGAAAAAGTAGTCTACTATTCCACAAAATGGGTAAGGCCAAAGATCATTTCAAGCTAATTTATTACTCTGATGTAAAATAAAATGAGTATATATGGAATAAAATGGTCAAGGGTGGCCTGGCCCCATTCTTGAAATGCCTTATTGGGTATGACACTAGGCTTTCTAGGGACTTTAATTGTGGATAGAAAGACTATGAAGTCAAAATGCATGGTCTAAAAATCTTGATCACTAAGGAGATTATTGGTGAGACCATGATATGGAATGCAATGGAAATAAAGCCTTCAAAGACAAGAAACATAAGGAGGAGTCACTGGGCATTTTATTCAAGAAGGAAAAAAGAAACCCAATATCTCATCTTAGAAGAGTTTTATGAGGGTTCAGTTTCCAAAGAAATGGATGAGAGTCTACCTCTAGATTATGAGGTATATAATGCTCAAGGGAAAACACACTATTATTTTTTCCATCCCTTATTCCTTCTCAAATACTTCAAATCCCATACCATTAGTATTCCATTCTTTCTTATACAATCCTTAGAGGCATTGATGTTGAATTTCAAAAAGAACCCATCGATTCATATAATCCATCAAGATCTTGTTTTGTTGGTCATCAAGCATGGGGAGCCACAGTGGTCCAAGATAATCACTAAAGCAATTGACATCCATAGTGAGAAGGAAAATTTATAGGAGGGGGAAGAATAATCTACTAAGTTGGATTCTACTAAAAAATAGGGGGAGCAACATGATCTGGATTCTAATGATCAAGTTTATGAGGTCCCCAAAAAAGACACAGGTAACCCCATCTTTGTCCATCCACTTGCTAGCAAAGGCAGAGGGGCTATTGGTTCTAATGATAAAGCAAAAATTATGGATTCCCTCTAGAAGTTACACATAAAGATAGCTATCTCGAAGCTACTATGTGGAAAAATAGTAGATGAATTTGAGAAGCTCAAAGTGGTCCTGAGGCTTGAGTTAGAAGCTACTAATGTGGGCAAGGACCATTCAGTTCACTCTCTAAAGGGAAAATCTACTTAGAGTAGTGGAGAGGAGGTTAATTAAGATCTTGAGGAGAATAAAGTGGATTTTTAGTCTTCTGGCCTCAAGTGAAAAATATAAGAGATATATGCAATTGGAATTGCATGGTGCACATGAATCAATCTTTGATTAGATATGATAGATCACACCTACACTTCTGATTGGGGCACACACTTATTAAGTAAGATCATGGCCAATATGAGGATATGTTAGACCCAATTAGGGGATCAATTATATCATTTGTCACAACACATCATGCTATGTAGGGTTCTAAAGCCTATAGTATAACACAATCACACAACAAACCTAAAAGAGTCTTATGGTTTCTATATTCACTTATGATAATAAACAAGGAAGTAAACTAGTCTAATAACAAGAAAAGTAAACTAATCTAGTGCTCACCAAAGCTTGTGGCACAAAGTAGGGGTTAGATGGAAATTAATCAAATACATGTATAGGGAACATAAAATAAAGTATGAGTAACACCCTAATACATAGAATATGATGAGTAATATTATTCGAGATAACACTTATGATACTTATTTTTACTAAAAGAGAGGAGAACAAAGTTATAATATACTTACCTGAATGTGAACCCATCGTGATTCAATCTCTCCCTTGGCCAATGGGGATTCATAAGAGGTTTTTGTGGTTCATAAGGATCACATTTTTAGGCCAAAGCATCGAAGACCTATCCACAAGACTAAGATTCTCTAAATAAGAAACCTAAGCTAAGACTCCTCAATTAGAATGGTGGAAAAGTAGATTGTGAAGAAGCATGAGCGAATAATAACTCTTGATTGCATTCATATGGAAATGACCAAAATGACCTTATATATATATATATATAACTTGAAAATCACTCAGACATGCCATCTATGCTAGGTCAACCAAGTCAACCTAGCACATTATCAAGATAATACCTAAAGTTTATTCTAGGTTAACCAAATGGAAACTAGGCCTAAAGATCTAAAGTGAACCCAAACTATGCTAGGTCGACCAAGTCAACCTAGCTTACTAAACATGTAAAAAGGTTACTAAGGGAAAGAAGGATAGAAAGAGTAAAATACTAGAGGAATGTGCAAAGAAGGAGAGATAACATAGGGAAAGGTTTTAGGAGCTAAATGGATAGGGAAAATATGGAAATAAGGGACAAAAATCTTGTGAATCACCAAAGGTCTTCCCACCCCTTTCTTGATACACCCCTTAAGGTATGCACTTAGAGATATTAAGTCATGATGGGTTCCTACAAGATGTAAAGCATCACTAATTGATAAAAATGTGAAAATATTATGTGTATACATATGCCCCACTTGAAGCTCATCACGTGTCATTAATGTGTAATAGGGGATGGTGCTTCAATAAAGAACATAAGGACACACACAACACTGATGCTAAATTTTTTTTACAGTATTTTAAAAAGCATAAAATAATTGAAATTAAATGAGAGAAAAGGAAACTAACTAAAAATTAAATGATGCATACCTTGACTTACATTTATTGTGGGATGTTTTTAGCTGTGTATTAGTTTTGATTGTGGAGGGTGTAGATATTTCTTTGGACAAACTAAAAAATACAAAACTAAAGAGAAAAAACAAAAAAATGCAAGAAAATCCAAGAAAATTAGTGCTGTGTGGATGAGATATAATTGGAAATTTGGCAAGCTAGGTGACAAGTTCTATGTTAAACCAAATGACCAAGTCAAACAAGAGTAAATTGGGTAATCATAAAGCCAAGGCTACTAAAGACCAAAAAACTCAAACAAGTAAATCTCAATTAAGAAAAGGTAAACTCACCAAATCAAATCAAGGATACATGTCAAAGAAGATGGTAAAAAGAGGATTAAAAAAAATGGTAAAACAACATTGATGAGTGAGCACTAACAATCCACATCTAAATCATCAATGGAAAAAGGGGATGCATAAAAGGGAAAACAACATGATTGGGTGAGCAGTAACAATCCACATCTCATGCAATAATGGAAAAAGGGTGCGAATTCAGATGTCCAAAATAATAGAACAACAAAATTAAGATAAATGGGAAAAGGAAAGAAAAGTAGCTTTATTAAATATATAAAACATGATGAAAATGATCCATAGTTTTTCAAACATGTTATTTTGCATCTAAAGATAGATAAAAATGAAACAAAGTAGTGTTAACATGTTTTTAAGAAATGAATAAAAAAGAATTTAAAGAAGAGGAAAAACAAATTTGGAATCATAATTTGTCTATAAAGGGGGGTAATGAAATGGAGTGAAGGGGATAATGATGGAAAAACCAAGGTAGAGGAACTCTTTATCAAAGTCAAGACACTTGAATTTGGTTTGTCAAAACAAGAGGACTGTTGACCTTAAGGACTTTGAAGAACTTATCTTAGCTACACAAGTCTTAGGTCAATAAATGGAGTATATAGATCATCCCATGAAGGTTATATACATGAAAAGTAAAATGGACCTACCTCCCCATAATGTGTTCTCCGCTCTTCAGGACCCCTTACAAAGCCATCGGTCTACTGTGAAGATTGCGTACTTGCATGAGAAAGTAGGTAGCACTTTAGATTTTTTTTAAATCCCCTATTCCAATCTACTGGCCTACTGCACCCCAAAGGACTTCGGCTTTATGTGAATCTGACTATGGAGTTTGAGCTTTAATTGGAGATAGGAGATGTGCTTGTAATCATGTATTTTGGTGTGATTATACTTTTAATATTTGTATGTTATATTTTAGATATCATTGCCTTTTGTTTTTAAATGATTGGATTTTAACTTTCCTTTTAAAAAAAAATCCTCCTCTATACGGATTTGGAAGACCAAACATGGGTGCTAAAGATGACTTTCATTTGATAACTTTGGGACAAGGTTAGTAAAAGAGAGAAAATAAAAGAGCATGGTTCTAAGATTCTCATAAATCCTGGTGAAAGAAAGGGGGAAATCAAGAGGAAAATGACACATGTAACAAATTTGAATTTATTAAAATTTCAAAATATGTGATAAAGGTCAAAAAGGAATACAATGATATAAAAGGTGTGATTCTTTATCATAAGACTGTGGGAAGTGAAGGAAAACATGCTAACATATATTGTTTACAGATTCCATCCAAAAAAAAAGTAAAAACTAATGTCTAAACAAAAAGGATCACAAAGAACATGAAAATAAAGGTAATTTTATGAGGAGGGTTGGGTTTTATCCATGGTCTTACCAAGAAAATCATAAAAGAGAGACCCATGAGGGTGATAATAAGCAAAAAGTGAGGGAGCCTTTGTATAAAACACCTCACAAAGAAAGACCCAAAGGATGCCAAAACAACAAAAAGAGAAAGAAAATAAAAAAGATGGTGGTTTTGTGAGGGATGACAGGTCCTATCCATGGTATTATAAAGAAACTCACAAAATAAAATACCAAGGGGCACCAAATAAAAATTGGTAAATATAAGGAAAATGAAAAATAAGATAATGAAGACTATGGTACATCAAGAAATAAAAATACCAAAAGGGAGGACTAAAGGTTTGAAAAGAAAGAAAATGAAGACTATGGTACATCAAGAAACCAAAAGACCAAAAGGGAGGACTAAAGGTTTGAAAAGGAAGGAAAATGATACATAGGGAAAGACCCATGCTAAAGTAACCTACAAAAAGATGTTAGATAGATATATATAGAAAGCATGAAAAAGAAGGAAAAAGATCCTACATTAACGACTATATCAAGGATGAACATGTGAGAGACAAGCCTATGTGTCTCATAAGGTTTTTTGGAGTTGAATTAGTTTGGTATCATGTAATGGAGAATAAGCATGGGCATCACAAGATGCCCCAAATGTTAAAGTAATGTGTGGATGGGCATCACAAGATGCCCCAATAACTAAAAAGAGGAAGAAGAGATAGGAAAGGATAAGAAGCAAAGAGAACCCCATAGATTGTCTAAATAGATTGACATTATCCAAGAAGATTCTAATGATGGACATGATTATTGAGGATAAATAGAAAATAATGCTAAGCAATAAGAATAATAGATGGAGATAAATAACTAATTCAGGTAGATAAAGAACTGAATCAAACATATAAGGAAAGCAAAAAGCTAAATTGGAAATCATAGAAGAAATAAAATAGTACAAGGTCAACTTGGTCAACCTATCACAAAATACAAGGTCTGTAGATAGTACTAGGTCAACCAAGTTAACCTAGTATATTTTACAAAGGTTAGAAAAAGCACTAGGTTGACCTAATATATTAGATAGGAAAATTGTTTTGCCTATATCTTTAGTTCTACTCATCCATTTTATAAACCGTAAAATGCATTGGATTTGTGATGAAGTAGAGAATGTAAATAAAGAATAAATAAGTGATAAAATTATGATAAAAATAATGATAAAAATAATGATAAAAAATAATAAAATAAGTGAAATAAATCCTACAAGGGTTTGATTCACATCTAAAATGTAATGAAGGTGAAGCCAAATTGGAGCTAATGCTAAATAAGAAAGGAAAAAAAAATGGAAACATGAAGACAATCCAATTAGTGGTGGGATAGGATTCATGTTGGGTTCACCAGAATGTAATTAAGGTGAAGCTAAAGTAGAGCTAATTATAAATAAGAAAGGAAACAAAAATGGAAATGTGAAGACAATCCAACCAGTGATAGTATATGATTCACGTCAGGTTTACCATAATGTATGAAATCAAAATTGCATGGCACATATGAATCAATTTTTGATTAGATAAGATAGATCACACCTACACTTCTGATTGGGGCACACACTTTTTAAGTGGGATCATGACCAATATTAGGATCCGTTAGACCTGATTAGGGGATCACTTATATCATTTGTCACAACACATCATGCTAGGTAGGGTTCCAAAGCCTATAGTCTAACACAATCGTACAACAATCCTAAAAGAGTCCAATGGTTTATATATTCACTTATGATAATAAACAAGAAAGTAAACTAGTCTAATAATAAGAAAAGTAAACTAATCTAGTGCTCACCAAAGCTTGTGGCACAAAGTGGGGGGTTAGATGCAAAGCAATCAAATACATTTATAGGGAAATTCAAATAAAGTATGAGTAACACCCTAATACATGGAATATGAGGAGTAATACTATTCAATCCAACACTTATGCTACTTCTATCTACTAAAAGAGAGGAGAACAAAGTTAGGATATACTTACCTAAATGTGAACCCGTCATGACTCAATCTCTCCCTTAGCCAATGGGGCTTTGCAAGAGGTTATTGTGGTTCATAAGGATAAATTTATTAGGTCAAAGCATAAAATACCTATCCATAAGACTAAGATTCTCCAAATAATAAACTTGAGCTAAGAATCCTCAATTATAATGGTGGAAGAGCATATTGTGAAGAAGCGCAAGTGAATAATAACTCCTGATTGCATTCATATGGAAATGACTGAAATGACCTTGTACATATAGGAGTATCTAACCCAAAAATTACTTAGACATGTCGGCTATGCTAGGTCAAATGGGTTGACTTAGCACATTATTAGGCTAATGCCTGAAGTTTGTGCTAGGTTGACTAGATAGAAACTAGGCCTAAATAGCTAAAGTGACCCCAAACTGTGCTAGGTTGACCAGGTTGACCTAGCTTATTAAATAGGTAAAAATGGTACTAAGCAAGGGAAAGAAGAATAGAAAGAGGAAAATACTAGAGGAATGTTCAAGGAAGGAGAGATATCTTAGGAAAAGGTTTTAGGAGCTAAATGGATAGGGAATAATATGGAAATAAGGGAAAACAATCCTACGAAGCACCAAAGGTCTGCCCACCCCTTTACTGGTGTAGTTCTTAAGGCATGTACTCAGAGAGATTGAGTTGTGATCAGTTATTACAAGATGTAAATCATTAGTAATTGATAAAAGTGTGAAAATATTATGTGTATACAAGAGGAAGATAAGAATCATTTTGTGGGTAGTTGTATAAGAGGTATGAATAACAAAGGTGTTAGTTCTGAGATGAAATAATTGGTCTTTTATTTAGAATTGGAATAGTTTGTCCTACTCTAATTATTTTTGGTTGTCTCTAGGTTTTGGGAGCTAGATGGATAGGGAATAATATGGAAATAAGGGAAAAAAAATCCTACAAAGCACCAAAGGTCTACCCACCCCTTTATTGGTGCACCCCTTAAGGCATGTACTCAGAGAGATTTATTTGTGATGGGTTCCTAGAAGATGTAAAGCATCAATAATTGATAAAAGTGTGAAAAAATTATGTGTATACAAGAGGAAGATAAGGATCAATTTTTGGGTAGTTTTATAAGAGGTATGAATAACAAAGGTGTTAGTTCAGAGACCAAATAAGTGGTCTTTTATTTAGAATTGGAATAGTTTGTAGGGGTTTTAGCTATTGGTTCTATCTTTTAGTCTCTTTTTATTCTATTGCTTTGTCCTATTTATTTTTGTATGTTTATTGTAAAAGGAATAAGCCCCTTTAGTTTTTTTTTAATCGATCAAATATGTGTGTGTGTGTGTGTGTGTGTGTGTGTGTGTGTGTGTGTGTGTGTGTGTGTGTGTGTGTGTGTGTGTGTGTGTGTGTGTGTGTGTGTGTGTGTGTGTGTGTGTTTATATAGAACAAAATTTTAAACCACCTGGTTTAAAATTTTGACCAATAATAATTTTCAAACTAACACATTATACTATCATTGGCTTAAATTTTTTTAAGGAAGACATGATGCAAAATTAATATGGGTCATTAATACAACATGGAGAATTTATCTTCCCTTATTTAGGATACAAGGTTGATACAAATAGAGTTAAGAGGTCTTAAATTCACATGGAGTAATAGGAGATTGGGAGATATTCTTATTCAATGTAGGTTGGATAGAATTTTTGTTTATATGGATTGGTTAATGATCAAGGATTTAACTTTAAAGGCCTTCCCTCAAATTGGTTTAGACCGTATCCCCCTTGAATTGAGTATTGTGGACCAGGCTACAAAGGAAAACATATATCCATTTAGGATGGAACACATGTGGTTCTCTCACCCAGACATTCATGATCAGGTTTTAGAATGGTGGTCCCCTATTGTCAATGGTTTAGCTATGTTCAAACTAGATTATAAAATGAAAAATGTGAAAATCAAAATAAAATATTGAAATAAACAAGTTTTTAACAATGTTCTTCTACAAAAGAAAGCTTTAAAATCTGAAATCTTAAAGATTGAAGAAGAGATTGAAAATAATGGGTATAATATTGAAAATCAAAATAAGGATAAACAACTCTTATGTGAATATCATACTATTGCTGAAAGGGAAGAAACTCTTTAGAGATAAAAATACATAAATATTTGGCTCTATTAGTGTAGGTTTTTATTTTTCCCTATTTATTAATTAGGAAAATTGTATTTCTTGTGCATACATGGAGTTTTCCTACATTTGTGGGATAGGATAGCTTATGTGGAGGTGTGTGTCATAGATGTGTCATAGGTGTCATAAGAATGTCATAAGTAACTCCCTTGATGGGAGTTACTTCTCTATTCTTAGCACTTTGTCACCACCTTTCATGGAGGAGTTACAGTCTATTCTTGGGGTGCCTTGTCCACCTTTTGTGGAGGAGTTACTTACGTACTCTCCTATTTGTAGTCCTCACTTTGGCCATCTCATGTTAATCAGATTTTGGTTTTCTCCATTTTGTCTTGTGCAATTTATCTTCTTGTGTTATTTTTAGATTGCTTTAGCATCTATGTGGTGTGCACTTGCTTCATCTCATGTGATCACATCTCCATTTCACTCACATTATCCAGATTCTGGCAACAACTCTGATATGGTATCAGAGCTAGAATGGTAATCGTGTGTCTGGTTATGCTTTTAGTTCATTTTGAAATCAAGAGGAGTGGAGTTTTTTTTTTTAATTTTAAATTTCTAGATCTGTTCTAAAATAAAAAATATATATCATTTTTGGTATCATTTTCTTGGGAATCCTTGGCCTTTGGGTGTCTTGGCTATCTTCACTTCAAGCGCTAGTTCAGTAGTTAGCTTGGGCGCCATTGTTGTGTGGAGTAGCAGATGGAGGAGCAACATTTAGTCCATGCCAAGCAGCAGCAGTATGCTCTCTCCAACAGCTAACCATAGTTGTATGGTGTCCCAACTTCTGCTGTTATTCTTCTGGCCTGCAAACCCACACACTTCTGGTTAGCAAGCAACTTTGTGCCACACTCCTTCCAGCAAGGCACCTTCAGTTCTGCTACATCTCAGGCAATCCTTCTAGCTTATTTTCTCTATTTGCAAGGTGCCATCAGGCCGTATGATGTCTAGCACAAGTCTGCATTTATTTTTTTGTCTTTTCTGAGTTAAATTTTGGACTGTGCTATTTTGGCACCACTTCCTTACTTGACATCCCATGTGGTGCCCCTTGGACACTTGGCAATCCTTCATTCTATCTATGCCTAATTTTTTTTTAGTTTAAAATTGACTTGTAAAACAAAAATCAGTCAATTGACTGAATATTTAATTTTTTAGACAGTTTTTTAATTTGGGGGTTTTCATTTAAAACTTGTATCTTCGCCTATCAAAGACGAAGGGTGAGGCCCGAGTTGGTGGGAGGCCAATTCCCCCTCACACAAACCTCCTTTGGATTCCTCATTTCGTGCTAAATCTAAAGAGTGGTTGGAAGGCTACTTTCTCTCTCAAAATAGGCATTTTTTTAATGTTTTAGTACTTTTTTTTGTAAAAACACCAGTTTACGAGAAAATTGAAGCTTTAATATCTTACAAACGGTAGCTCAAATTTGGGTGCCATTTTTTGCAAAAGTGTTTCTAATTCAATTCTCCTCAGTGTAGGCTTGTTATTTATAAAAAATGCACTAGTTTATAAAGTGCCAAAAATTTGGGTCTCTCAGGACGCATTCTCGGTTGAGTCTGACGTCTTTTGAGTGTGCACTTGCATATTTGGGGGGGGGCTCAATATTTTGGTGGGGTGTGATTGATTTTCACAACTTGCAAATCTTTGCTTTCATTCTCCTTTCTACCCAATTCACAACTTGCAATCAACACAACTTCACCTAAGTTTAGCTTAAAATGGATTATTTTCAACTTAAACCCCTAACACCCTTTAATTATCATGAATGGAAGGTTAAAATGTTAATCATTCTTAGAAGCAAAGGGTTGTATAGGATCACCATGGGTACTGAAGTAAAACCCAACACTGATGCTGAAAAAGTCAAGTGGTACAACTGTAGTGATGAAGCCTATGGAATACTGAGCTTGTCTATGTCTCCAGAACTTCTCTTCCATTTATAATCCTCCAAGACTCCCAATGACATATGGGACACCTTATAAAATTTATTTGGGAAGCTTGATGAGATGAGAGGTCATGAGCTCAAAAATGAACTCGTAAGTCTAAGTCCTAGCAACTTTGACACCCTACATGACTTTTTCACTAAGTTTAAGGCCCTTAGATTGCAATTTAAAGAATTCAAGATAGAGAAGAAAGATGATCAACTCATTCTTTCTATTCTCACAAAGTTAGGTCCAAGCTATTCAATCTTTGTCTCCACTTTCCATGCCACAAAAAGTTCCCTTGGCACTACATGGAAAATGCCTTCTTTGGATTCATTCATTGCCGACTTGACTAGGGAGCAAAATAAGATAATTCAAATGGGCACAATGAAGTCTACTCAACCCCAAGATTTTATAGATGGAAATGGTAAGGACAAGACTTCAACAAAGGAGAAGAAGAAAAAGAACAAGGACCAGTAGAAGAAGAAAGAAAACACCAATCCTACCGAAAACAACACTGCGTCTTCATCCTCCAATGCTAAACCTAAGAAGGAGAAGGTTAAGTGTGCCTATTGTAAAAAGATAGGGCATGATGAGCACAAATTCATGAAGAAACAAATAGATCACCTAACTCATCTTCTAGAGAACAACATAGGTATTCTTGAGTCCATCAAACAGAATTCATCTACCCATGATTCTACCAAGGCAAAAGGTAAGGGTAAGGAGAAAGAAAAGGGCAAGGCCCTTGTAGCTACATCAGCTTCTACATATTCATGGGTCATTGATTTGGGTGCTTCTCACCACATGGGCTCTTCACTAGTTGAGTTTTCATCTTTAGAGCCTTGTAGCATGACTTCAATTAGTTTGGGTGATGACACATCAATTTCTATTGTAGGGAGAGGGTCAGTTGAAATGGAAGGAGGAACATTCAATAATGTTCTAAGTGTTCATTCTCTTTCAACCAATCTCCTATCAGTGTACCAAATCACTCACATTGGTCGAGGCATGAGAGTTGAGTTTTCACCAGATTCAGTGGCTATTAGGGAGTTGTATAGTGATACTACAGTGGCAGTGGGTAGGGCAGATCACCAAGCCAAGCTATACACCTTCTCACATTTTGCATTAGATTCTTCTCCAACAACATTGATGACTCATTCAGATGGAGTTATCAAATTGTGGCATGAGTGGTTTGGCCACCTTAACTACCACTACTTTGAGCAACTTTGCAAACATGACATGGCCATTGGCTTGCCTCGTGTCCAATTCTCAAAAGGACTTTGTGAGGGGTGCTCCCTTGGAAAGCATCCCAAAGAAAAATTTGACAAAGACAAAGCTTGGAGGGCTTCACAACCTTTGGAGTTAGTCCACAGTGATGTATCAGGACCCTTTCCCAAACCATATTTCACAAGGGCCAAATACATCCTCACTTTCATTGATGATTTCTCTAGGTACACTTGGATATATTTTCTCAAACAAAATTCTGAAGTGTTTGAAAAATTTCTAGACTTCAAGGCTCTTGTTGAGAAATAGAGTGAGAAATCCATCAAGGTTCTTTAAACTAATAATGGAGGGGAGTATGTCAGCATCATGTTTGAGTAGTTTTGCACCACAGAGGGGATTGATTTGTAGTGCACAGTCACTTATAGTCCTTCACAAAAGGGGGTTGCCGAACGCAAGAATAGGTTCTTGAAAGAGATGGGTAGTTATATGATTCACTCCAAATCCTTAGCACCATAATACTGGGCCGAAGCCATCAATTGTGTTTGCTACATTCAAAACAGGGTTCCTCACAAAGATTTGAAAGGGATAACACTCTTTGAAGCTTGGCATAAAAGGAAACCTGATGTTGAGCACCTTAGGGTTTTTGGATCCCCAACCATGGCTTGCATTCCGAAGAAGAAATGCAAAGCTATGGAATGACAATCCAAGCCTTACATCTTTGTAGGATATTTGGATGGTATTAAGGGATATCACCTTCTAGATCCAGTCACTCATGAGTTGTTCATCAAGATAAGTGTCCATTTTTAGGAGAGTCCTAAAGACTCAACACTTGACACTTCTTCTCCCTCATCAGATATACTTCATGATGATTCCTCATCAGATTCAAATTAGTCACAGTAGGTTCTCAAGCTAGAGACATCTTCTTCTTCTTCTTCTTCGAGTTCAGACAATGAGGATAGTGATGCAGAGTCATCCACCTCTAGTCAGTCAAAGGATGAGGAATTAACACCTGACTTGCCCACTTTTGGGCCACTTTGGGACAGATAGACACTTGAGAGTGCTGGCACTTGGGTAGGAGATCCCACAGATGACAGACGTACTAGGGGGGATTTTCAAAGAGATCCACATGCCTTCTTTGGTTTAGTTTCAGATCCACACACTTTTCAAGAGGCATCTAGGGTACCTGAGTGGGATAGTGCTATGGAGAAAGAATATTCTTCCTTAATCAAAAATCACACTTTGGATTTGAATTCACTTCCTAAGGGAATAAATATGGTTTGATGTAGGTGGATATATCAGACCAAGTTTGCAGTAGATGGGTCGGTTGATAAGTACAAGGTGCGATTGGTTACTAAGGGTTTCTCATAGGTGGCAGGCATTGACTACTCAGAGACCTTTACACCCATTTCAAAGATGACTTATATCCAACTCAACTTGGCTATTGTGCAGCACATGGTTGAGATGTGCATTAGATGGATGTGAAGAGTGTCTTTCTTCACGGAGACCTAGAGGAGGAGATCTACATGGAGCAACTGCCAGGATTTGTTCAGGATTCTTCCTTAGTATGCAGACTTAGGAAATCTATCTATGGTCTCAAATATGCCCCTCAGGCTTGGTATGCCAAGATGGATTCCTTCCTTCTCATAGCAAGTTTCACTAGGTGCCATTTTGATCCCAATGTCTACTTCTTATGGAAGGATGATTTGATCTTGATTTTGGTTCTATATGTTGATGACCTTTTGATCACCGAGAGTTCTTCATCAGCTATTGTAGTGGTGAAGGCATCTCTTCAAGATAGATTTGACATGATAGACTTGGGTTTGTTGCACTACTTCCTTGGCATCAAGATCTCACAGTCAGATTTAGGGATTTCTCTTCCACAACCTAAGTATGTTCTTGACTTATTGGCTCAGTTTCATATGGCTGATTGCAAGCCATCTCTGACTCCCTTTATATTAGGAGTCAAGCTTGAGGCTGATTGTTCTTCACCATTGGTTGATGCCACTCGATATCGACAACTTGTTGGTAGTCTCATCTACTTGACTCACACCAAGCCCGACATATCATATACAGTGGGACTTGTCTCCAGATTCATGTAGGAACCTCATGAGCTGCATTAGAAAGTAACTAAGAGGATTTTACATTACATACAGGGTTCACATAAATAATGGATTCATTACAGATTTGGCATAGAGGTTGACTTGGTTGGATATATAGATTTAGACTGGGCTAATGATTCACAGACTTGTAAGTCCACTTTTGGTTACAGTTTCTCTCTAGGTTCAGGTCCTATCAGTTGGTCTAGCAAGAATTAGAGTGCCATTTCTATTTCATCCACAGAGGTAGAGTATAGGGGAGATGTTAATGTAGCTACTGAGGCTATTTGGCTTTAAGGGATCCTTTCTGAGTTTGGTATTCCTATCAGGCAACCCACCATCATTTATTGTGATAACCAGAGTACCATTCAGATGTGCAAGAATCCAGTTCAGTACCAGTGAACCAAGCACATAGAGATTCACATTCATTTCATTCAGGAGATTATTCATAGTCAGGTCATTGACTTGATATTTTTCCAGTCTTCAAAGCAGGTTACAGACATCTTCATCAAACCTTTCACTGATAGAAAGTTCATTCATCTACGAGTTCTTTTTGGGGTGCGGTCTACATCTGTAGCAACATCATCTTTAGGGGGGCCCCACTAGCCTCTTCCTTTCTTTTATGTCTCTCTTTTGGGGGGGGGGAGTTTTTTCCTATGGATTTTCTCCTTTTCTCTATCTTATGGGAGATTGCATTTGTACATGGGTACCTCATCAGGCCTAGTTGTCGGGACCCATTTTATATTTCCACACTGCCCACCTAAGCTACGCTTATGGGGGGGTATTAGTGTAGGTTTTTATTTTTCCCTATTTATTAATTAGGAAAATTGTATTTCTTGTGCATACATGGAGTTTTCCTACATTTGTGGGATAGGATAGCTTATGTGGAGGTGTGTGTCATAGATGTGTCATAGGTGTCATAATAATGTCATAAGTAACTCCCTTAATGGGAGTTACTTCTCTATTCTTAGCACTTTTTCACCACCTTTCATGGAGGAGTTACAGTCTATTCTTGGGGTGCCTTGTCCACCTTTTGTGGAGGAGTTACTTACGTACTCTCCTATTTGTAGTCCTCACTTTGGCCATCTCATGTTAATCAGATTTTGGTTTTCTCCATTTTGTCTTGTGCAATTTATCTTCTTGTGTTATTTTCAAATTGCTTTAGCATCTATGTGGTGTGCACTTGCTTCATCTCGTGTGATCACATATCCATTGCACTTGCATTATCCAGATTCTGGAAACAACTCCGATAGGCTCAAGGAAGGGGATATAAACACTCACTTTTTTCATATGTCTACTTTAAAGCACAAAAAACATAATACCATCAAGGAAACCATTGATAGTGAAGGACATCTCACATATGATTATGATCACATTAATCAAGAGAGTGTTAAGTTATTTAAAAACTTGATAAAAAATATTTTAAGAAGAATATAATATTTGAGTAAGAATTCCTACATGTGATCCCTAAATTGGTGATACAGGAGGATAATGTAGCTCTTATAGTTGCCACTTTTAATGAAGATCTCAAATTTGTTCTTTCCAAAATGAATCTTGACAAAACCCCTGGCCCAGATAGTTTCCCGATTGATTTTTTCCAAAAAATATTGGACATCATAGGGGATGATGTGATTGTAGCTATTAATGAATTCTTTACTTCAACACAATTGTTAAAGTAATTTAATCACATCTTTTTCGTGTTATTCCCTAAGAAGAAATAGGAATTGAATTTTTTTGATTATCATCCTATCAAATTATGTAACTCCATTTATAAAATCATCACAAATCTGATATCTTTTAGGTTGCAACCAATCATGAAAAATATTATTCTTTCTCAACAAGGTGGCTTTATTTATGGTAGAAAAATTCAAGATGGTGTTCTTGTTGTTCATGAATATATACACTCCATGGACAAGATTAATAGTGTTTCAATGATTCTAAAGTTAGACATGCTAAGGCATATGATAGATTATATTGGTGTTATTTATGTAGATTTATGGCTCAATTTGGGTTTCAAGATAAATTTTGAAAAATCATCAGATCTTGCATTTCCACTTGTATGTTTTCAGTGCTTGTAAATTGCATTACCCAAAGTTTTTTTTAGAATTTCCAAAGGATTAAGACAAGGGGACCTCACATCCAATTTTTAATTCATTATTATGGCTGAGTCTCTTAGTATATTCATATCTAAAGTAGTTGATTCAACATACCTAAAAGGTTTTAGACCAGCTCACTTTATTGAGCCTATCCCCCATCAACAATTCATGGATGACACCATTATTCTAGCTAACACTTCTATTCAATAAGATAGAGTGCTAAAAAATGTTGGTTATAATAATAGTCTTATAATCAAAATTTAATTTTGATAAAAGCTCATTTTAAATTCTTAATACTCCTATTTCTAGACAAGCTAGAATTGCTCTTTTGTTAGGCTGCTAAATCAAAGTTTTACCTTTCTCATACCTTTTCATGACTCTTTTTAGTAACCATATCTCATCATGTACATGGAATCCATTAATTAAGGAATATTTCAAAGGAATCTTGCATGATAGAAAGATAATCTTCTTCCATAGGTAGACAAACTTTTGCTAATTAAGAGTGTCTTCCAAAGCCTCCCTATGTATTTCCTTTCTCTTTTTAGTCTTCTCAAGAGAATCAAAGATAAGATGATAAAAATTCAATGTAATTTCCTTTGGTATAGAAATATAGAAAGAAATAGATTCCATCTTGTCACCTGGAACAAAGTTTGTGCTCTAAAAAAATATGGCAGTCTTCATCTAAGGAACTTTCAGTTGATGAATAAAGTGCTTATTTCAAAGTTTTTTTGGAGATTTGTTAATAAAAATACCACATAGGATAAAATTATAAGTTTAAAATACTTATCAGGTCATGATCTAATGTGTATATTTTTAGAATAGCAATTTGTCATGGGATCACACTTATAGAATTTTTTGATTTCAAATAAAGACATAATTTCCATAGGTTCTAAATGGTAGATTGGTAATGGTCAAAAGGTGGATTTTTGGAAATATTCTTGGGTTTTAGATCATCCCCTTAGTCAAACTAATATTTGGTACTAATTTTAAGAGGGTATTCATAATAAGTATGGTCTCAAGGTCCACAAGTATTTTCAGGTGGTTGAATGTGTGAAAATATGGAAAACTTTGAGTTTAGATAACATTAATCAGGAAGATACTTTGTTGTCATATAACTTGAACAATTTGATGAGAAATTTCCATTTACCTTTTAGTAATAGACAAGACCAACTTGTTTGGAAGGCGTCGTTCAATGGTTATTACCAAGTAAATTTGGGTTACTCTTAATTGGAACATAATCCTGGTTTCATCTTTAATTGGGAGATATAATGGGATAAATGGTTGATTCCCACAATTAATTTCTACCTTTGGGTTTTAGTCCAAAATATAATTCTAACCATGGATAATCTAATAAAAAGAGGTTGTATTTTGACTTATAGATGCGTCTTTTGTGAAAATTATAATGAATCTATCTTCCATTTGGTTGTGGAATGCCCCTATTCTTAGGAAATTTGGAGCTATATTATTCTTAAATTCAATATTATTTGGGTATATGAAAGTTAATTGTTGTAAGTATGGTATTCATTAGAGTGTCCCTTTCAAAATGTACTACTCAAAAAAATATGAAAGCTCTCTTTGCCTCATATCATTTGGGGAATTTGGCGAGAGTGAAATAATAGGATTTTTAGAGAAAATAAATGTATCAAAAAAGTGCTATCCAAAAGTATATTTGACATCATCTTAGAGAATTATAACATTGAGCCTAATAATAAAGGTAAAATCCTACTTTAGTTTGAATAAATTCTAGCTCTTAACTAACAAACTGATACTTTTGGTCTTGGTAAGACTGATCCTAAAGATGAAATTAGAAAAATAAATAAATAGAAACCCCCTCTTGGGCTGGTTAAATCTCAAATTTGATGGGGCTTACAAAGGGAACCAAGGCCTAGCTGGAGGTGGTAGTATCCTATGAGATGATTAGGGAAATTTTATGGCAGCCTATGCTAGAGATATAAGTGTTAATTCCAATCATTGGGATGAAGCTCTTATTACTCTATGGGGACTTAAATTATCTCAACAATTGGGGGATTAATCACTCATAATAGATGGAAATTCTATTAATATATAAAATTATCTATCTAATAAAAATGTTATTAGTTATAGAGGAAGCAATCTTTATTCTAGACTTCAGGAAACATGTTTTAATATAACACATTTATTATGAAGGAAACATGATAGTGGATTGGTTTGCAAATAGGGGTGTGTCATCATTAAGGCAATCTATTTGGATAGACTCTGAAGATATTCTTAGGGACATCATCCAAAAGATAAAGGGTGAAGGTTTGACTAATGAGCATAATATTTGAGGAAATGGGGGACTTACCCAAGTCTAAGTAGAGGATATTTTGGGACCTTGAACTTAAATTTAATCTTAGTCCTTTATATTTATCTTTATCCTTTTTTAGTCTCTTAGAGATTCTTATAGATTTGACTAATTTCCTTTTATTTTTTATTTCTAAAACTAAAGGAAGAAAAAATACATCTCTAGGATTTTTTAGTTCTTCATACTATTGGATTTGGGAAAGACTTATTCTTCCCTATTATGTAGGTTTTATGATCACTATGGGGTTGTTGAACAATATTGAAGCCAAATTTCCTAAAGAAGTCAAGAAGAATGAGATAATTTGGGAGGCCTTGAAATTTGGGGGTTTAGTAAGGTTTATGGAAAAAAATTAAGGGCATGATAGACTTATTTTGACTCTCTTTACTAATGCCTGAGATGATAGAACCATTAACATTAATGGGATCACATAGGAGATGATTACTCATGTAATAAAACTGGTAATAGAGGAAACAAAAATATTCAAATTTTCCATAGATTATACAAGAGAGAAGGATATATTTTTGGAATAAGGGAAAACCTTGGAGACTTTGTATAATGGATATGATCACAAATCTTTGCTTAGGCCATTTGTAAAAGGTGATTTTCATTTGATGTAATACATCACACTCGAAGGTAGGTATAATATTTTTAGATGGTCCCTATTCATTTTTATAAATTATTTTAGGCATGTTTTCCCTTTGAGCCTCCCATTATACATTCTTCACTCATTAGAAGTATCCATCTTGAAATACACAAATGGAAATTGCCATGTTCCTAGACACAAAGGGGTTATTTTTTTAATCCATAAGTACTTCAAAGGCATGAATGAACTCAATCATGATATTTATCAACCTCAAAAGAAAATTATTGAGGATAAACCTTTAGACATTATGAATATTAAGAAGGTTTGGATCAAGTACCTTGGTAGTGTTCGTAAGAATACCAAGTTCAAATCTTCCAAGAACCCAGGTATTAAAGTGACTAAAGGCTTAGACATTAAATCCACTAATATTCAATTTAATACCAAAAAGCATTTGAGGAGTAAATTAAAGACTCCCAATGTGCCTATTAATTCACTAGATAAGAAGGGTAAAATTGGTTAGACTATGGGTGACTCTATCTTAGTTGAAGAAGATAGGGATGGACCTAAAGATACTAATCAACAAAAGGATCTAGGTGGAAATTGTAAGACTCTCAGTGAAAGCTTCTTTAAGATGAAAAAATTAACACTAAATATGAATCTAAGGATAAAGGTGAAAATTCTTCTGATAAGCATCGTCAAGGGTTAAATGAGAATTTTAATAATTTAGTTAGTTCTTTGAAAGGTATGAAAAATGCTGACAAGATTGTTGAAGAATTAGATCTTCAAAAGTACATTATGCAATGGTTCATGATGTAACTAACCAAAATCAAAGGGAAGGTTAAGTTTTTAAATAATTATAATGACATATTGAATCAAATCAATGTTTACAAGGAAGATAACCAATAGATGTAGAGTCTACAATTTAGGATTGACATGCAAGAGAATGAAAATGAGAAGCTGAAAAACAATATCAGTTTCTTGGTGAATTGAAGAAAGTATTCCATGAAAAAAGGGATTAAAAATGTTTAGAACCTTATAGCTCACCTACAATAGTATTTGATACAAAGACCACTGGAAAAGGAAAAGGCAAACAAGTTAAATGTAGTGGTTGGTAGAAAGATCTAGACAAAGATAAGTTGTTGCTACAAATTGATTCTAATCTCAAAAAGATGAAAATTTGTTGGAAGGATGTCTTTAGAAATATCTATTTAAAATTTTAATTGGTGTCTTATATTTTAATTTATGTCAAAGAGAGCATATGGTACTAATGCATGAATGAAAAAGTGATTAGATTGATAGATTGAAGAGATATGGCACATGTATAGGTCTATAAGGATAAAGAAGAGGTTGTGAGGCTTCCATAGATGTCTTGGAGGAGCTATGGTATGTTTTGTGATCATTTATAATGATCAAAATTCATATTATAGATTAAGGTAATCTAGACTATCACTGCACATCATGTAGACATGAAAGATCCAACACGTTTGAGTATTTATTTTAGGTATGTAAAAAGTCAATATTGGTCAAAGGATTACATGCAGATGTTATTTATAGTGCCAATAAATTAACCTAAAAATGTGGAGTCTTGAAGTGTTGTCTATCTCAATTTATAACTCTTCAAAGTTGCTCTAGTAGATTGTGATGGGCCAAAGATAGTCAAGTTTAACCATGTCAAAGATTGAGGTCATTGGTCTAGAAGATCCAATGATGAGTGCTTAATCATACATATTGAGATCAATGATGCGTATTAATTCAACATGTAAAAGTTTACATGTGTAGGTGATAAGTGTCACAAGATCACTAATCTAACATAAGATCAATGGTGAGCGATAGTTTGTACTGATGAAGATCAATGGTGTGGGACAAGTCAAAGAGCTAACAATGAATGTGAAACTGCCAAGTCATACAAACATAAGGGACTATCAATAAAATGCTTAAAAAGAATGCAAGGGTGAAAACTATCATAATCTCAATATTTTTTAGCAAGATATAATGATGAGTACTATAAGATAAGGACTTGGTTAAGCCATAGAGATTGATGGAGAACATTTATTCTAAATTGTCAGGAAGAAACAAGATGATGAAAAGTGCTTGATGTTTAATAGTAAAGAAAAGGTAAATATCAAGATAATTTTTAGGGAGATCAATGATTCATATTAGTTCAAGATATGAGAGGGCATAAGATGTGTTCTAAGTGTCCAAGGTTTAACTGTGACTATTTGGATTTAAATATATGAATTTACTGAAGGAAAGACTAGAGCTCAGTTTTTGAGACATAAATTTTGATCTATGTATAATTTGATGTTGTAGTAAAAATCAAAGTTGTATATAAATTTAAAGCACATCTATAAATATTCATTTTAATATCTAAATGTTTGTACAGTCAAATTTATTAAGCTCCAAAGTTTACTATGTTTTCATTCATAATTTGCAAATAACTCGAGAAGGGTAATTGAGTTGTTCTTGATGGTATTTTGATGTTTCAAGATGAGATAACTATCAAAGAGTGTTATAGACTCCATGAGGACCATATATGTGGATTATAAAGGTTTGATCAATCATATTTAGTATGATCAAAGGCTTAAAAGGTGACTGTGTGTTTTTTTATGGTGGCTGTGTGCACAAAATGTTGTTTGAGAAAATTGAGCTTTAACAGAAGGGTGATGTGATGGTTGTTATCACTTAAGGAATACCTATATATTTTATGGGGTCCATATATTTTAAAGTGTTTTTTTGTTCTTAATTTTTTCAGAGAAGTGTCAAAGAGGTGAATGGGTCTTCATAAAACTTAAAAAGTGACTTTGGCCTATTTGAAAGAGGGTTGTGCTTAAAGGTGACCCATGTTAGATGCCTTAAGGGTAAAGGCATGTATTGTGGCTGAAAAGGAAGGTTATGATAATAATATTCATGAAGGATCTATAAAATATGAAACCAAATTTGATGGTTTATAGGAGTTATTGATTAGACTTGTGTAGACTTGAGGATTATGTGTTGAGAGATAGATAGAGACTTGTATGAGCTAATCAAAGAGAAGGTGTATGCTTTATGGATGAGTTAAGAGGAAGTTTAGAGAGGGGAATATGTGGATGACCTTTTGGTCATGTCTCTATTGTGATTATAGATTTGCGGTAGGTTTGTGGATGAGGATGAGTGAAGAAGCTTAGAGAGATCCAAAAGGGTGCTTTGGATGAATTTGTTAAGAATTAAAAAAAACTTTAAACTAGATTTAATATGACCATAAATCAAATCTAAATTATGCAATAACATGTATCGTGGAAACATTCCTCAAATCATAGATATTATGAAAGCATAAATGGAGAGAACAAGAATCAATAACACATAACATAGATCTATTATGGTTCACCCAATGTGGGCTACATCCACCACGAAAGTCAAATAAAAATATAATCTAAAAAAAGATTAAAATAAACTCTCATAGAGATATAAAATATCTTGTAGAAAATGCTGCACAAATAAATGCTACACTTTTACCTGCACTTACACAATACTATATCTCAGAAGATGCTATACCAAACCCTGTAATAAACACCTGCACTTTGAAAAAACATCTGGACTTTGAATCTGATCCTCAAAGCCACACCCTGTAAATAAATCATCAACCTCTAAAGGCCACACCATACCTGTATATATAAAAAATGAGGTAAAACGCATAAAAGGAGGAGAAACTCACCATGATTATCCAAGATAAGAATCATAAACTAAAAGACACCTTAGTTCCACCTCATCAAGCTCATCCAAAAGCTAATTCAAAGAGGAACATGCCAAGTTTGTCTCTACACCTTTAAAGGCACATTTTCGAACATCATGTGATCACAACCAGCTCCTAAAAACAAGGAAGGCATACCCTTTTCCAATGAACAACCAACTCCCTCAGATCAAGGAAGGCAACATGGAAAATAGGCATCTAACAACCAACTCCATAAAATATGGAAATATAGAAATTATATAAGACAAAATATTCCACTCACATGTGAAGCAAGGTTCCATAAAAGGTGGAGTAGGGAAAGCTATGCTCCCCAAAGTTGTGGAGATCTCTAGGCCCAAAAAATATACTCTTAAGGTCATGTGATAGCCCCAAAGGGATCCACACTCAACAATCTGCCACTTGGAGACCATTTCTCCTGAACAAAATCTATCACTACTCCATGACCACTAAGGCCAACCAAATCTAAACATAATCTCAACTTGTCCAATGTGACCACCTTGGTCATCATATCCATATGATTATGGTTAGTATGAATCTTCTTCAGATTCACCAAGTTTTCCTCCAAAGCTATCTTGATGAAGTGATAATGTAACTGAATATGTTTCATTCTCAAGTGGAAAATGGAGTTCTTTGCCAAATGAATAACACTCTGACTATCACTATGTAGTCTCCCAATTTCCTACTCATAACCCAATTCTTGTAACCAAATCATCTCTTTGCTATCCTTTGTGGTAGCAACATACTCTACCTCTGTGGTTGACAAAACCACAACCTCCTATATCTTGGAAATCTAACTAACTTTTATATCTCCAACAATAAATATATAACCTATCATACTTATCCTACATCAATAGCCCCTACCATATCTAAGTCCACATAACCACACAAAGTGGTATCTGATCTACCATAGCATAATGCAAAATCCATGGTTCCTCTCAAATATTGAAGAATCCATTTCTCTACTTGTTAATGCTCATAACTATGATCACTCATATACCTGCTCACAACTCCTACTACTTGGGCAATATCTAGCCTAGTACAAACCATGGCATATTTCAAACTATCAATTGTCGACGAGTAAGGTACCTTGGACATATTAATATTTTTAGCTTCCATCTTGGGACACTGATCCTTTGATAATCTAAAGTGGCCTACCAAAGGAGTACCAACAGATTTAGCATCAAACATGCTAAACCTTTCTAAGACTTTCTTCACATACTCTAATTGGGATAAGATCAACTTTTCCTCCTTCCTATCATGAGAAATCCTCATACCAAGGGTTTTTTTTTAGCACCCAAATGCTTCATAGAAAAGGAATGACCAAGCTATTTTTTGAGTATATGAATATGCTATATGTCCATCCTTAAAACTAACATGTCATTGATATACAATCATAATATAATAAAGGAACCATCATCAAAATGTTTGATATACATGCAATAGTTAGAATTACACCTTTGATATTCTTGTTCCAACATAAAACAATCAAATTTCTTATACCATTTTCATGGAGCTTGTTTTAGGCCATACAAGCTCTTATTTAGTCTACACACCAAGTTATCCTTCCATTTGACTTGATATCCCTGTGGCTACTTCATATACAACTCTTCATCCAAATAACCATGAAGAAAATTAGTTTTCACATCTAACTATTTTAAGTGCAAATCTTGAACTGCAACTAAACCAAGAACAATCCTAATAGAAGTCATTTTTACAATAAGAGATAAAATATCATCAAAATCAATACCTAATTTTTGTGCAAACCCCTTAACCACCATCCTGACCTTATACCTTTTTCTCCCTTCATCCTCTTCTTTTATTATGAAGATCCACTTGTTTGGCAATGCACTCTTTCCTTTGGGTTGCCTTACCAAATCTCACATTTGGTTCTTCATGAGAGATCTATGCTCCTCATCCATGGCTTGTTCCCATTTCATCCTAGAATCTACCTGCATTGCTTCCTCATAATACTCTATTTCTCCATTGTCAGTGAGTAACAAATAATTCAAAGAAGGAGAAAAATGTTTAGGTGCTCTTCTTACCCTAGAATACCTTCTTACCATAAGAGTTTTGGGTCCTTGTTTAAAAGGTTCCTAAACTAAATCATTAGATACTTTACCATCCATAATGTCATCTAATACTGTGTACTCTTTCTGTTCCTATTCCTATTCTTTCAACTAATCCTTATACATGACTTTTTCATTAAAGACTACATCACTAGACTAGAATATTTTCTTATCTTTAATGTTTCATAAATGGAAACCAAAGTCATCCTCACCATAAAAAACAAATGTGCATTTCTATGATTTAGCCTCTAACTTGGTCCTATCCTCTTTATTGATGAGATCAAAAGCCTCACATCCAAAGACTCTAAGAAAAGAATAATCAACATTCTTACTAGACCAAGATTGTTCAGGAATGCCTCCATCCAAAAGCATAAAAAGTCCTCTATTAATTAAATATACTGCTATGCTAACTACTTATGCCCAAAACTTTAAAGGAAACCCTACATGTAACATCATAATCCTAACACATTCCATTATTATTTTGTTCATCCTTTTAGATACCCCATTCTGCTATAGAGTTCTTAGAACCATCCTTTGCCTATGAATTTGATTTTTAGAGAAATAATCAAAGAAAGCATTACTACAATACTCACCTCCATTATCTAATTTGAGACGTTTCAACTTAAGACATTTTTCATTCTCAACCAAGGCTTTCCACTCTTAAAAGTGTCAAATACATCAGATATATTTTTAATGTAATAAACCCAAACTTTCCTAGTTGAATCATTAATAAAAATAACATAATAATTGGATCTACCAATAGAAGATACTTGAGTTGGTCCCCATACATCTAAGTGTACCAAGTCTTAATTGTGCTCTTTCTTTGTAAGTCCAACCTTTAGGAACTTAACCTACTTCTGTTTCTCATAAACACAATTCTCACAAAATTCTAGATCTATGTATTTTAATCTAGGCAACTCATCTTTAAGATCTCCATGCCCTTATGGCTCACATGACCAAGCTTGTAGTACCAAATAGTTGTATTTACATCTACAACAACTAAATTAAAAGAATCAACACTAATAGTAAGATATAAAGTACCAAATTTCTTACCTCTTGAAATCACAAGAGCACCTTTGGTAACTTTCAAAGAGTCTGAAGTAAACATTACTGAACATCCTTCACTACTTAATTGCCCCATTGAAACTAAATTCCATCTCAACATAGGCACGTGTCTAACATCCTTGAGTATCCATGTGTTTCCTTTTTTTATCTTAACCTAAACACAACATTTCCATACTATCTTACATGGTCCATCATCACTAAGATAAACATGTCCTAGATTCTCTTCAACATAATCAATAAAATAATGCCTATGTGGGGTGGTATGAAAATAAGCCCCTAAATCTAGTACCCAAGACTCAAAAAAACTATCCATATAAAGAATTAAGGCATCCTAAAATGATTTACCTAATGTCATATTTAACTCATTCATTTCCTCCTTATTGGAATTATTATCCCAAAGTGACCAACAATCCTTCTTTGAGTGTTCACTCTTCCCATAATGCCAACATAATATCTTAGATCTAGATCTGGACTTAGATATACCATTTGAATTTTGACAGTTGCCTTTGCTCTTGTCCTTTTGCCTCCCTCTAGTATCAATAGACAAAGCATTACTTGAAGATGATTCTCCATGCTTTTATTTCACACTTCCTCACTAAGAATCACAGCTACAACATCCTCAAAATTTAATCTTCCCTTGGTAGGGACTACATTACTCACATCCATAACCAAACTATCCCAACTATTAGGCAGAGAACACAAAATCAACAAAGATCTAAATTCATAATCAAATTTAATTCCAATTGAAGTGAGCAGACTTACAATCATATTAAAATCATTTAGATGACTAGCAATTGAACCATTCTTAGACATTTTCATGTTAAATAATCTTTTCATAAGAAAAAAAATTATTAGATGCTAAGGGTTTTTCATACAAATTTACAAGTTTATCCATGAGATATTTTGTGGTTTCATCATTATAAATGTTAAATTGAACAAAATATTCACGTCATAATCCTATGGCTCCCAATGCCTTCTTATCAAGTAATGACCACTATGCATCACTCATACTTACAGGTTATTCTACTTTCACCTCTAAGTAGAGATGTAGCTCCTTCTGATATACGTAATCTTCCATCTACATTCTCTACAAACCAAAATTATTACCATCAAACATGTCAACCCTGAATCTAATCTCTTCTCCCATAGCTCCCACTCAAGCTAATAACCTTCCTATGATTTACCACTTCAGAAAAACATAACCAATGGCTTTGATACTAGTTGTTAGGAATTAAAAAAAACTTTCAAATAGATTTAATATGATCATAAATCAGATCTAAATTATGCAATTGCATTCATCATAGAAACATTCCTCAAATCATAGATATTATGAAAGCATAATTGGAGAGAACAAGAATCAAGCACACCTAACATAAATCTACCATGGTTTACCCAATGTGGGCTATATCTACCAAGAAAGTCCTCAAATAAATCTATATTCTAAAAACAAGATTACAATGAACTCTCATAGAGATAGAAAATATCCTATAGAAAGTGCTGCACAAATAAATGTTTTACTTTCACCTACACCTACACAATACTGTATCTCACAAGATGCTATACCATACCCTGCAATAAACACCTACACTTTGTAAAAACATTTACACTTTGACTCTAATCCTCAAAGCCACACCCTACAAATAAATCATCAACCTCTAAAGGACACACGACACCTACATATATAAAAAATGAGGGAAATCGACAAAAGGAAGAGAAGCTCACCATGCTTATCCAAGATAAGAATCATCCAGTCAAAGACACTTCAGTTCCACCTCATCAAGCTCATCAAAAATCCCATCCAAAGAGGAACATACCAAGTTTGTCTGTCCACCTTTAAAGGAACATTTTCTAAAAACATGTGATCACAACCAACTCCTTGAAACAAGGAAGGCATCCCCTATTATAATGAATAACCAACTCCCTCAAATCAAGGAATTCAACTTGGAAAATAGGCATCTAACAACCAACTCCACAAAACATGGAAACATGGAAATTAGATAAAATAAGGAATATTCCACTCACATGTGGAGAAAGGTCCCAAAAAATGTGGACTAGGGAAAACTACGCTCTACACATTTGTGGATCTCTCTAAGCCCCAAAATTATACTCCTAAGGTCATGGGATATCCCTAAAGGGCTTCACACTCAATAAAATTTCCTATGTGAAGCAAGGTTGAGAGATTGTTGAGGATTGAAGAGAGGTGTTATACATTGTGAATCCATCAGATTGATATGCAATTATAATTTTGGTCCTATTACTTTCATAGGTGTTGTGTGGGTACTCAACATCTAGAGTAAGTGGGTGCTTGTTCATACTTAAGGGTGGCTTCTCCTTATGAAGTTAGTGGTTCACTAAAAGGGTATCTTATTTTTAATCATCTTATAGGACAAGTAGTCCATGTGTTTTTAGGATTGATATTGGGTTTTATTCCCATGAAGGTTTCCCACATGAATCATGTGTTATGTGTTTGATATTGTGTGTGTTTTGAATGTATGATCTCTCTTGTTTATGTTCCTTGATCAAATTGATATATGTTGTTTGATTAAGATTTTTAAAGGATCTAAATTGAAGATTGAAATATTTGGCATCATTGATTCACCTTGTAGACACTAAAATTGAGTCACACACATGTATAACTCCCTGTGTCGAAACCCCTCTTGAGCCCTATTTTAATAATAATGATTAGCCTCCCTAACCCATGCTTTTACCACTCACATATTTATTTAATTTGAAATATATAATTAAGTTAATTAAAAACCCCTTTTGACACCTTACCTAGCCACCTTATCCTAAGACTAATTCTCACCTGATGAGTCACCTCAAGATTTAGTCCCCTTATCCTAACTATAAAAGACTTGTTCCCACCTAAAAATGAGTTCCTAACCAACTAAATCCTTCTTAACATCCCATTTCTACATTTTATTAATGGATACCACACTTGACATGAGGAGCAACAAAAAATAGGTTAAAAATAGTAGTTTTACCTATTCCTATGCCGCTGACATCGATCAACCCACAATCAACATCGATGGGATCATCGATGTTAGTTATATAAGCCAAACTCCAAACTAGTGTTTAGGTTAGCAAAAATTAAGAAAACTCATTATTTTCATACAAGATTTTAAAATTCAACTTTCAACATCTTGGCTTATTGTTATCTCACACAAGTTAATCCAGATCAGGAACCAAGCTCTTGATAACCATTAACACCTATTTGTTTTCTCTATTTAGGGCATTAGTTTGGACTACCTGATAGAAACCATCCATCTGGCACTTATCATTTAGTCACCACTATAGCTAAGTACATCACTTATTCGATAGGTTTTTTAATTAGTTACTTTGCAATCACTTTATAGCTACTATTAATTGCTTTACGCATTCCTGACTAAACCCGCATGAGGGAGTTATAAAGCTTACCAATTTGTTTCCCCTTGACCTAACACACCAAACCTCTGACCAGATCCATCCAAACCATACTCTCTCTTTCTCTCTCATAACTCTCCCCAACATTTTAGACCTAACCAAAACCATTTCCCAGACTCAAAAAATCCTTCTACAAGCTCATAGGTAATTATTGGCCATACCAACCTCAGTAGCCTAACCAAGATTGGTCACCTTCACCCACTGACCTCGGTAGCGTAACCTATATCGATCACTTCCTTACTGACATCTGTAAGTATAGATTTCCTAACCCTTCCAAAACCTACCTAAATACCTTCCAAAATATAAATAGAACATACCACATGCACTCTGTTAATTTTTGTTGCACTCAGGTTACAACTAATAGTAACATTATCTCTCTTTTACAATCTCTTTATCTCTATTTTGGTTGTTTATTACTCTTTTGTCTCTCAAAAGTATACTTTCATCTCTAAGGAAGTTTCACACTTCCTAGAACAAACACGTAGCTTGGCAACCCACTCATTTATCTACTAATAAACATTTTGTGGTATTGTTTTCTTACTTGTAGGTAGTCCTACCAAACCAAAGAAGAGTGCTCACAACATTTGGATATGACACACAAACCAATCCAATTTCATTCTAACTACTCATCCCTATCATTCTTCTCTATTTTTTTTTAGACTTGAAATAGACAAATTTTAGCAAAACATTTCTGGCACGCTCGATGGGACCCTAGAGTTTTTCTTGGATTCATTTCTTGTTTCAAGCATTCATACAGGTGAATTATAGTAAAAATTAATTTCTTGCACTTTCCTCTTCTCTTCTCTCTTAAAACAAAAATTCAACATTTTATTTTTTGTTAAAGGACAATAAACTAAAATTCCTTCTTCCTTGCCACTCTTCTTTACTCTTTGCCTTTAAAAGCAATTTATAATTTTTATTACAAGTTGAAAGAATCTCTTCTTTACTTCTTCTTGCATGTAAATTAAGATACTAAATTTCATTCTCTACTCTTATTTTAGTTTTATTTCCATTTGAATCTAACCATTTTAGATTTGGGTTTAAAACTTACTGCACTTCATTGTTTGCTTGTTGTATATTAGCTCACCTAGTTAATTAAAAGCATTATGAATGAATTGTAGTGCACCTATATTACAAAACTATATCACACTCACAAAAACAAACATATAAAATCACCTAATATAAGGCCCATTAGGATTTCATCACCTAGTGGATCACCTTACCCTACCTGGCTATCTTACTTGGATTTCACCACCAAGGAGAGAACCCACTCTATTCTCTAGTGGATTATAAACTCTAGACATAAGGTATATTTTATCTAAGTAGCCTGGCTTGGATTTAGGTCTATGAAGTGTAGGGATCAAGCTCATATAATAGGTCATATACCTAGTCTAACACAAATTTCGTCTTGATCATTAAAACTAACTTGAAACTAGCTCTAGATTGCTTTCTAGTACCTTCGACAAATAGATTTTATTCTCACTATTTGATTAAGGCATAAGCCAACATGAGACTAAAATTAATCTCTAGGAGTTAATAATTAGTGGTTATATGTTATTTTTCTACTTTGCTATTACCTTCTATATTTTGGAGTTGGTAAGGACATTTTTCTATTGATTCACAAAATCAACACTATTTATAATACTCAGTTTGTATAACCTATTATATCAAGTTTTTTGAGTGTTCTTCCTTCTTACATAGACCTCTTCCATCCTCTATTTTACCTAGATTCTAATTTTGGGTTTCTAAAACATTGGATTTTCCATCTCCCAGGTTATCATAGTGACCAACATTGATTAACTATACCGACTTCAATAAACTTTAGCTACCGACATCAATTAAGTGATTAACATCAGTGACTATGTAATTTTGATTTGCTTAAAATAGAAAGATAAAAAAACCCACTTACCTACACCTAAATCAAGTTTTTCCTTATTCTATCATTAATACAGAGTATTAAGACTATTCTTACTTCTTCTTACATAGTATTAATGTTAACTCAAGCTAAAATTCTTGTTGATCATGTAAGCCAACAACTACTTCCACCTTCCCCTCTTCCTTCTGATTCTATCATGAAGCATACTTTAGATATAGAACATACTCCTAGCCCCAACCAAATTCTCATTATGCCTGAAGGAGATCAATATTTTGCTAAATTTATTGATCGTAATGTGGTAGCCCTTCAACATTACCTTGACATGAGCCAAACCCATAATTCTTTGGGTGACCCAATCTATGGTATGCCAACCTATCTAATGGAGACAACTTTATTTTCAGCTATCTCCACTATTTCCCCCATGGTTACTCAAACTACCACTTTGACAAGCAACCCAACCATAAACCATGTCTAAAGTTTAGCATCACCAACTGCCCAACTCTGCCTAAACCCTGTCATGACTTCCTAACTTTCACAACCACAAGCAATTTAGTCAAGTCACACCCTATTTTAGAATTTGGTGGTACCTATTCCATCTAATCTCATACCTATAATTACTTAAGTTATGACTCACCCTTCATCTAGTTTAAACATGTCAATAACCCAACTTATAACGACAACATCCAACCAAAGCATAGTCTCTAACCTAATTGGACAAGACCCTTTTCTTTCTGCCCCCAGCCTATGACTCATTATCTAGGAACCTAATAGGAAGTAGAGGGAGCATAAGACAACCTCAAAAAGTTACATCCTATGCTCCCTCTACTTCCTATTAGGTTCCCTATAACTTAGGAGGTATCTCTCAGACTAATCCCCCTCTAGACCTCATTAAGATGCTAATGGACAAGATATCTAATCTAGAGACATCCATTTTTGGTTCAAAGAATGTGTTATCTTATGATTAGATATGTAATGAACCCATCCATCCTTCTGTGCCTATTCACCCCTATTCAAGCCAATGGGAACTCCCCAAATTTACTTGTTTCTAGAGTAAAG
The DNA here is from genome assembly GCA_037957365.1 of Torreya grandis. Lineage (NCBI taxonomy): Eukaryota > Viridiplantae > Streptophyta > Pinopsida > Cupressales > Taxaceae > Torreya > Torreya grandis. The sequence goes on along the minus strand of JARHVA010002709.1, from coordinate 15,961 downwards.
AGGACCCACAATAACATTTGTGAGCATTTAGACATGCTTATTATTTAATAGGGCATGATGATGCATTATTACTTCACACTTTCCCTATGTCTCTTTCGGGTGCTACCATGGATTGGTATAGCTCTATACCTTGGCACTCCCTTTTTTCATTCACCCAACTTGCATAAACATTCCTAGACCATTTCTCTATTAACATTTCTAAAAAGGTTTCTATTACAGACCTTTATTCTATTAGACAATTTGATGATGAGTCTATCATAGATTTTGTCACTCATTGGAGAGGTTTGATCAATCAACTCTCCTTCTCCTTACACCAACCTGAGCTTATTGAGCTCTTCTCAAGGGCATGTGCTAAACACATTTCATCCACACTCTGAGTATAAACTTTTTGCACATTTGGTGAGGCCTTTACAATGGCACATAAACTTGAGATTCGGGCTATAAATGAAAGTAGAGTTAAGTTGTATAGTAAGAATGGAAATTCCAAGTTGAATGACTCCTCTTCTAAAACTTTTCCTTCTAACCAAAAATCTAAAGGCTACACCAATGAAATGGTTGTTAAATTAGCTTCTTCCACAACCACAAACCAATCTAATTCCTTGAATTCCTAAAATCTGACCAAGTAATTCCAATAAAAATATGAACAAAATAATACACTCCCATTGGGGAGTCATATACATCCATTTTGGAAAAAAATATTGCAATAAGGTGTCATAGCCCTTCCTCAAATCAAACCTCCTATACAGTTTTACCCCACCCATCCTATTCCAACTTGGTACAAGGAAGATGATTTTTGTGCCTACCATCAAGTTAAAGGCCACAATTCTAATAACTATAAGACATTTAAGAACATTATTCAAGACATACTTGATAGAGGTGATCTCATCTTGGATAATCCTAATGCACCCCATAATCAAAGTATGGATGTGTTCAAACACCCTTTTCCTAACCATTCAACCAATAAAAATATTATTCAGACCATGACTAACTCATGTGATCATAATATCCATACGGTTAATATGGTTTTTCCTTTACCCCTAGTTCAACCTCCCCCTCAATAGGAGGAACCCATTTTATCAACTCCTCCCCTACAGTCAGTGGCATTTGTCTTGCCCATTCTCCCTCCCTAGGTAAAGAGCCTATTTCACCCATTCCACTCTCACATGAGGAAGAGCCTCCTTTACCACTTATTTTTCCATCGGAGGAGCCAAAATTTCTAGTTTCTTTTACACCAATAGTACATATTCTTTTGTCTATGGAAGACCATGCCTTACCCATTCCACATCCAAATGTTGAGTGGAACATCATTCATATGTTAAACCCTCTTGAGGAACCTTCCTCACCTACCTCTCCTCCATCGATAGAGAGTAATACCCCATCCACTCCACCTTTTCACCTTGAAGAGTCAATGTTATCCACTCCTACATTAGATAAGAGACTTATTGTGCCTACTCCAATTCCACCACTCTTACCACTTCTTTTACCTATGGATGATCATAGTTTACCTATTCCTCACCCACATGTTGAGGGAGAAATAATACCTATTCTTTACCCCCTTGAGGAACCCTCTTCACCTACCTCTCATCCACCCATGGAATACCATGCCTCTTCTCCTATCTCTGTCTAAAAAGACTCCATTGTGGCTCTTTCTCATCTTTGGCCCAAATTAGTAGAGACCAATAATTTCCCTCTTTCCCAAACACCTCAACATTCTAAAGACACAACCATAAGGCCTACATCAACTTCATCTAAACCCTTCTTGTAGTTGGGGAAAAGTCTAGAATTTCTTGACTCCATGAAGCTAGATCATGTGGCATTTTAGGACTGACTTAAAACTCTTTATCCAACATAATGATTTTTGACCTTTACCACCAACCCTCTCACTACCCTTGCCCCAAGGTCTTTGACAAAGATATATATTCTTCACCAAAATCACCAGAAGCTTATCCATCTATGTTAGAACCCTTACCTTCACAGACATCTATGACATTAAAGCAAATTAGGCCCTTAAGTGTACTCCCTATCTCTAATTTAATTCATCCATAGGTGAAATTAGATTTAACTCCTCAACCAAAAGTTTGAGTTTCATGACCTAAACTATAGAAAAATGTTAAGCTTTGTAGATCTCACTGATCCTTCCCTCTTCAACCCTCAACTTTACCATCAATTTTAGGACCACATCCCTCTACTTTAGTTGGAGTATTTCTAACCCAAGAAAAACAAAAGGCCAAGTTACCTCCACTACTACCTTTGCCACTTGGTAGGCCTTTCACATCTGACACCATGATACTTAACACATAGAAAGTGTCAGTAAAACACGTAACTCCATCACCACCAAACAAGGCACCACATAATTTTACCCATGTGACTCCTAAAGAAAATAAGTTATCCACTCTTATTATCACAACAAATTCAAGCCCATTCGTAGGCTCTTAGAGATTTTTCCTATGTTAGTTGTTATAATCTTTCATAATAACTCTTCCTCCCATTAAGCCTTATAGTCCTCTTGAAATGTATCCATCTTGGTTTAATGATACACAAGTGTGTCCATATCATCATTCACTTGGACATGATACTGAGAGTTGTAAATCCCTCACAAAAGTCATTTGGTAACACTTTGATGTCAACACTCTCTTTGTTGATACTCTTATTAACCTTCCCATTATTCTACCTTTGTCATCCATAATGCCTCCTATTGTTCCACCTAAATTCAAACCTAAAGATGTGGTTGTACCCCCTTTTCCACCTCCTTCACCTATATTTCAGATCAACACAGTTAATGTGGCTATGTGGTCATAAAACCAAAAGGATAAAGGTAAGGAAAAGGTCATTGCTCCTTGGGCTCATCCCTTTTTCAAAGACACTCCACTGAATCCTAAGATTTCCTTCTTGGGTGTCCCTAAACTAACATCTTGAGTCATTATTCAAAGCTTGATGGTGAAAAAAATTCACCAAACTCCTATGAAAATGTCCTTACATGAGTTAATCCAAAAATCACCCTAATATTTTCAAGCTTTTATTTATGCTTTACAAGAAGTTGAGGTACAACCTGATGATCCCTAACCTCTTGTAGCTTTGGTTAGCTCTCTTAATTCCATCTCTTTGATTTCCTTTAGTAATTCATAAATTCCACTTCAACACCCTAAAGATCAATATTATGCCCTTTTTATTACCACATATATTGATCAAACTCATGTCAAGAGGGTCATGATCAATGGGAGAGCTAGTATTAATATTATTTCCACCCATGCCTAAAAATAGTTAGCTCTTCTTGAGAATTACATGTCTCAAATTGATGTGGTACTATGCTCCTTTAATGATACCATAGCTACTATGGTGGGCACTGTTGTCTTACATGTCTATGTAGGTCCATGCATAATTCCCAAACTCTTCTATGTTGTAGAAGGGGATTTCCAATATATCATCCTTCTTGGATGACCTTGGATTCATGCTGTGGCATGTGTATCCTCAACTTTGCACCACTATCTCATGTTTAAACATGATGGGTAAGTGCATGTTAAACTCATTGACCCACCTCTATTTAAAACATGAAACATGACATATAATCCCAATTATGTTCTCATTCCATTAAAGACATCACATTTTATGCATGATACTTATGAAGCTTCCACAGGCTCCACTATCTCGGTTACACAGATATTAACAACACAAATTCTTGACATGAATCCCATGGAGGAAACTTTTAAATGTTTGTCACTTGAAGAATATCATTTTTTGACACTCGACATGTTCTATACTCCACAAGAGTATGGAAAGTTTCACATGCACCCAAATTATGATCCCTACATTGGGATGGTCATCTCTTATGGGCTCCCTAACCTTCAAACTAATTTCACATATGGGGGAAGTGATTAGGCTCCCATTTTTAGCAATCCATTCTCTTTGCCAAAACCATTTACCTATGACTTCTCTTTCCTAATCAAGCCTAGTTTTGCACACACATATCTCTATCAGTGTGCCTAGAAAGGATTTAGTTTAGGTCATTAAGAGCAGGGTGTCCATACACTTATTGAATATCCCACTAACCAAACCATTAAAAATTCTAAAAAGAGGCACAATGTGGGTTATGATGAACCAACTAAACTCACTAAAACTTCCCATGTACCAATTATTGAAGAGCTAGTCTCTCCCTCTCCACCTTCTTCTCCACAATTACCTACCAAATCAAAGGTATCTATACCTCTTAATTTTTTTTTTCAATAAATGCCATCCATTTGGGGCCTCTCACCTATCACCAAGGTAAGGAAAAAAGGTCCCTTCCTCTTGTTCATCCTAAAATAATTGATGAAGAATCTCCCACTATTAACACTATCCAATGTCAAGATGATGATGCTATTCTCACATACATGGGTGCAGATAATTTCTATATCTAAAGATCACTCCCATTCAAAACATAAGATATGTTAAATGAATCAACCATTAACATTAATTTACCCTCTCATGATAACCCTCACATCCTCAAGATTGGCCAATCTTTATATTCCTCTAAGCAAGCTGATTATACCACATTTCTTAATAACCATAGAAAAGCCTTCACTTGGTCTTATAATGACATGCCTGGTATTGACCCCTCTATCGTTACCCAAAACATTATCACCAATCAAGATGCTAAATCTGTTAAGCATAAGCTTCACAAAATGCATCCTCATATTGCTCTCATTGTCAAAGAAGATCTCCAACACCTCCTTTTTATTAACTTTATCCAACCCATCGACTACCTGCAATGGATTTACAATATTATTCTTATCAAAAAAATGATTAGGGGAATCTGTATTTACATCGACTATCATGACTTAAACCTCATTTGTCTAAAAAATGACTTCCCATTTCCAAGTATCGACCAACTTGTTGATCTAATAGCCAACCATGAGATGCTATCACTTATGGATGAGTTCTCTAGATATAATCAAATCCTGATTGCTCCTGAGGATCAACATATGACAACCTTCATTACCCTATGGGGGACTTTCTATTATTGGGTCATGCCTTTTGGTCTGAATAATGTTGGTGCCACCTATCAACTCACTATGACTTACATCTTCCATGATCTCCTACACAAAATTATGGAATATTACATGGATGACTTAATTGGAAAGTCTAAACTTCACCGAGATCACTTGATAATTCTCAAAATCATATTTACTCATCTCCTCCAATATAAGATTTGACTAAACCCAAAGAAATGTGTCTTTAGTGTTCTTTTTGGTAAGATTTTAGGCTTTATCATTTCTCTCTGTGGTATTGAGGTCAACTCTGCTAAGGTTAGAGAAATACTAGAGATGCCTCCACCTATTAATATCAAATAACTCCTTAGCCTTCAAGGCAAACTTTAATCAATCTATTGATTCATCTCCAAACTATTATATCATTGTCAACCCTTTCACCATCTCCTTGAAAAGGATGTTTCCTTCCATTGGAATATAGATTAATAGGAAACTTTTGATGTACTCAAAAAATATCTCCTTTCTCCACTAGTTCTTATTCCACCTAAGGAAAATCAACCTTTCTACCTATACATCTCCATAATAGACCATTCTCTAGGTACTATGATTTCACATCGAGATCATCACCATTAAGAATAGGTGGTTTACTATATAAGCCACACACTTATTGCTTATGAGAATCGATATACCCATACTAAAAAACTTTGCCTCACATTGGTATTTTTAGCCTCCAAGCTCTGCCATCATCTCCTAAATCACAAGACCTATGTGGTCACCCATACTGATCCCCTAAAATGCATGCATTATAATCCATATCACAAAAAATGAGTATCTCGATAGCTCATTCTCCTTATTGAATTTGACTTGGAGTTTATTCAACAAAAGTCTATTAAGAGGAAAACAATCATTGACCAGTTAGCTATCGCCCCTTTGCTTGACAACCAACCTTCAAACCTTGACATCACAGTGCTCTCCATTGATGACATCTCATATCAAA